>CAWUFW010009754.1:0-750000 GCA_963921515.1 Calotriton arnoldi | reverse complement strand
AACACTACTGCACTGCCCTAAACCCAGAAACACCATCCCCAGCACGACCCCCTATACTGCACAAACACCACTGCACTGCCCTAAACCCTGAAACACTACCCCCAGCAAGACCCCCTACACTGCCCGAACACCACTGCACTGCCCTAAACCCTGAAACATCACCCCCAGCAAGACCCCCACACTGCCCGAACACCACTGCCCTAAACCCTGAAACACCACCCCCAGCAAGACCCCCTACACTGCCCAAACACCACTGCACTGCCCTAAACCCTGAAACACCAGCCCCAGCACGACCCCCTACACTGCCCGAACACCACTGCACTGCCCTAAACCCTGAAACACCACCCCCTGCACGACCCCCTACACTGCCCGAACACCACTGTACTGCCCTAAACCCTGAAACCCCACCCCCAGCATAACCCCTACACTGCCAGAACACCACTGCACTGCCCTAAACCCTGAAACACCACCCCCTGCACGACCCCCTACACTGCCCGAACACTACTGCACTGCCCTAAACCCTGAAACACCACCCCCAGCACGACCCCCTACACTGCACGAACACCACTGCACCGCCCTAAACCCTGAAACACTACCCCCAGCAAGACCCCCTACACTGCCCGAACACCACTGCCCTAAACCCTGAAACACCCCCCTAGCAAGACCCCCTACACTGCCCGAACACCACTGCACTGCCCTAAACCCTGAAACACCACCCCCAGCAAGACCCCCTACACTGCCTGAACACCACTGCACTGCCCTAAACCCTGAAACACCACCCCCTGCACGACCCCCTACACTGCCCGAACACTACTGCACTGCCCTAAACCCTGAAACACCACCCCCAGCACGACCCCTACACTGCACGAACACCACTGCACCGCCCTAAACCCTGAAACACTACCCCCAGCAAGACCCCTACACTGCCCGAACACCACTGCACTGCCCTAAACCCTGAAACATCACCCCCAGCAAGACCCCTACACTGCCCGAACACCACTGTCCTAAACCCTGAAACACCACCCCTAGCAAGACCCCCTACACTGCCCGAACACCACTGCACTGCCCTAAACCCTGAAACACCACCCCCAGCAAGACCCCTACACTGCCCGAACACCACTGCACTGCCCTAAACCCTGAAACACCACCCCCAGCACGACCCCCTACACTTCCCGAACACCACTGCTCTGCCCAAAACCCTGAAACACCAGCCCCAGCATGACCCCCTACACTGTCCGAACACCACTGCACTGCCCTAAACCCTGAAACACCAGCCCCAGCACGACCCCCTACACTGCCCGAACACCACTGCCCTAAACCCTGAAACACCACCCCCAGCACGACCCCCTACACTTCCCAAACACCACTGCACTGCCCTAAACCCTGAAACACCAGCCCGCACACCACTGCACTGCCCTAAACCCTGAAACACCAGCCCCAGCACAACCCCGTACACTGCCCGAACACCACTGCACTGCCCTAAACCCTGAAACACCAGCCCCAGCACGACCGCCTGCACTGCCCGAAAACTACTGCACTGCCCTAAACCCTGAAACACCACCCCCAGCAAGACTACCTACACTGGCCGAACACCACTGCACTGCCCTAAACCCTGAAACACCACCCCTGCACGACCCCCTACACTGCCCAAACACTACTGCACTGCCCTAAACCCTGAAACACCACCCCTCAGCACGACACCCTACACTGCCCGAACACCACTGCACTGCCCTAAACCCTGAAACACCACCCCAGCACAACCCCCTACACTGCCCGAACACCACTGCACTAAACCCTGAAACACCACCCCCTGCACGACCCCCTACACTGCCGGAACACCACTGCACTGCCCTAAACCCTGAAACACCACCCCCAGCACGACCCCCTACACTGCCCTAACACCACTGCACTGCCCTAAACCCTGAAACATCACCCCCAGCACAACCCCCTACACTGCCTGAGCACCATTGCTCTGCCCTAAACCCTGAAACACTAGCCCCAGCACGACCCACTACACTGCCCGAACACCACTGCACTGCCCTAAACCCTGAAACACCACCCCCAGCACGACCCCCTACACTGCCCGAACACCACTGCACTGCCCTAAACCCTGAAACACCAGCCCCAGCAAGACCCCCTACACTGCCCGAACACCACTGCATTGCCCTAGACTCTGAAACACCAGCCCCAGCAAGACCCCCAACACTGCCCGAACACCACTGCATTGCCCTAGACTCTGAAACACCAGCCCCAGCAAGACCCCCTACACTGCCCGAACACCACTGCACTGCCCTAAACCCTGAAACACCAGCCCCAGCATGACCCCCTACACTGCCCGAACACCACTGCACTGCCCTAAACCCTGAAACACCAGCCCCAGCACGAACCCCTACACTGCCCGAACTCCACTGCACTGCCCTAAACCCTGAAACACCATCCCCAGCACGACCCCCTACACTGCCCGAACACCACTGCACTGCCCTAAACTCTGAAACACCAGCCCCAGCACCACCCCCTACAATGCCCGAACACCACTGTACTGCCCTAAACCCTGAAACACCACCCCCTGCACCGCCCCCTACACTGCCCGAACACCACTGCACTGCCCTAAACCCTGAAACACCACCCCCTGCACGACCCCCTACACTGCCCGAACACCACTGTACTGCCCTAAACCCTGAAACACCACCCCCTACACTGCACAAACACCACTGCACTGCCCTAAACCCTGAAACACCACCCCCTGCACCGCCCCTACACTGCCCGAACACCACTGCACTGCCCTAAACCCTGAAACACCACCCCCAGCATGACCCCTTTACTGCTCGAACACCACTGCACTGCCCCAATTCCTGAAACACCACCCCCAGCATGACCCCCTACACTGCCCGAACACCACTGCCCTAAACCCTGAAACACCACCCCTGCACGACCCCCTACACTGCCCGAACACCACTGCACTGCCCTAAACCCTGAAACACCACCCCCTGCACGACCCCCTACACTGCCGGAACACCACTGCACTGCCCTAAACCCTGAAACACCACCCCCAGCACGACCCCTACACTGCCCTAACACCACTGCACTGCCCTAAACCCTGAAACATCACCCCCAGCACAACCCCCTACACTGCCTGAGCACCATTGCTCTGCCCTAAACCCTGAAACACTAGCCCCAGCACGACCCACTACACTGCCCGAACACCACTGCACTGCCCTAAACCCTGAAACACCACCCCCAGCACGACCCCCTACACTGCCCGAACACCACTGCACTGCCCTAAACCCTGAAACACCAGCCCCAGCAAGACCCCCTACACTGCCCGAACACCACTGCATTGCCCTACACTCTGAAACACCAGCCCCAGCAAGACCCCCTACACTGCCCGAACACCACTGCATTGCCCTAGACTCTGAAACACCAGCCCCAGCAAGACCCCTACACTGCCCGAACACCACTGCACTGCCCTAAACCCTGAAACACCAGCCCCAGCATGACCCCCTACACTGCCCGAACACCACTGCACTGCCCTAAACCCTGAAACACCAGCCCCAGCACGAACCCCTACACTGCCCGAACTCCACTGCACTGCCCTAAACCCGGAAACACCAGCCCCAGCACGACCCCTACACTGCCCGAACACCACTGCACTGCCCTAAACTCTGAAACACCAGCCCCAGCACCACCCCCTACAATGCCCGAACACCACTGTACTGCCCTAAACCCTGAAACACCACCCCCTGCACCGCCCCCTACACTGCCCGAACACCACTGCACTGCCCTAAACCCTGAAACACCACCCCCTGCACGACCCCTACACTGCCCGAACACCACTGTACTGCCCTAAACCCTGAAACACCACCCCCTACACTGCCCAAACACCACTGCACTGCCCTAAACCCTGAAACACCACCCCTGCACCGCCCCTACACTGCCCGAACACCACTGCACTGCCCTAAACCCTGAAACACCACCCCCAGCATGACCCCCTTTACTGCTCGAACACCACTGCACTGCCCCAATTCCTGAAACACCACCCCCAGCATGACCCCCTACACTGCCCGAACACCACTGCCCTAAACCCTGAAACACCACCCCTGAAGGACCCCCTACACTGCCCGAACACCACTGCACTGCCCTAAACCCTGAAACACCACCCCCTACACGACCCCCTACACTGCCCGAACACCACTGCACTGCCCTAAACCCTGAAACACCACCCCAGCACGACCCCCTACACTGCCCGAACACCACTGCACTGCCCTAAACCCTAAAACACCACCCCCAGCACGACCCCCTACACTGCCCGAACACCACTGCACTGCCCTAAACCCTAGAACACTACCCCCAGCATGACCCCCTGCACTACCTGAACACCACTGCACTACCCTAAACCCTAAAATACTCCCCCAGCACGACCCCCTACACTACCCGAACACGACTGCACTGCCCTAAACCCTAAAACACTCCCCCAGCATGACCCCCTACACTACCCGAACACCACTGCACTGCCCTAAACCCTAAAACACTCCCCCAGCATGACCCCCTACACTACCTAAACACCACTGCACTGCCCTAAACCCTAAAACACTACCCCCGCATGACCCCCTACACTACCCAAATACCAATGCACTACCCTAATCCCTAAAACACTACCCCCCGCACAACCCCCTACACTACGCAAAGACCACTGCACTACCCTAAACTCTAAAACAATACCCCCCGCACTACTCCCTAAACTACCCAAAGACCACTGCACTACCCTAAAACCTAAAACACGACCTCCTACACTACACAAACACCACTGCACTACCCTAAACCCTAAAATTCTACCCCCAGCACGAACCCCTACACTACCCAAACACCACTGCACTACCCTAAACCATAAAACACTACCCCCAGCAGTACCCCTACGCTACCCAAACACCACTGCACTACCCTAAACCCTAAAACACTACCCCCAGCAGTACCCCCTACACTACCCAAACACCATTGCACTACCCTAAACCCTAAAACACTACCCCCATCAGTATCCCCTACACTACCCAAATACCACTGCACTACCCTAAACCCTAAAACCCTAAAACACTAACCCCAGCACGACCCCCTACACTACCCAAACACCACTGTACTACCCTAAACCCTAAAACACTCAACCCAGCATGACTCCCTACACTACCCAAACACCACTGCACTACCCTAAACCCTAAATCTACCCCCAGCATGACCCCCTACACTACACAAACACCACTGCACTACCCTAAACCCTAAAACACTACCCCCAGCACGACCCTCTTACCTACCTAAACACAACTGCACAATTTGTTACAGGCGTTGCAACGCAGGCCTGTGGTGCTTACTGGAAGTACCTGGTGGGCTAGTTGGGCCCCAGGGACTCTCAGGATTCAAGGTGACCTAATCCCCCAACTTAAAACGCGCCACGGGGCGCGTTTGCACAGTGGTGAAGGGAGGGCGGGGCCTCAGGTGACATGTGCGCAAACACGCCCTGTGGTGCGTTTTAAGTTGGGGAGTTAATTCCCTTTGAATCCTGGGGCCAACTAGCCCACCAGGTACCTTCAGTAAGCACAACAGAGTTGCGTTGCAGAGAGGTGAAAAAGGTGCGTGGCCTCGGAACGCCTCTCTGCAACTCAGCTCTGTGGTCCTAACTGTAGGTACCTGGGGGGCTAGTTGGGCCCCAGGGACCCTCAGGATTCAAGGGAACTTAATCCCGCAACTTAAAACGCGCCACGGGGCGCGTTTGCACACATGTCACCTCAGGCCCCCCTCCCTTCACCACTGTGCAAACCCGCACTGGCTCTGGTTAGTCAGAGTCAGTTACCACCAGTACCCGTCTGAAAAAGCTGTGGGCACAGGATGATTTTGCAACAAGGCCTCTTTCTGCTCCTCTGTTGGTTCTTTCTGCACATCTTTTGCTTCTTTCTGTGCGTTTTTTCTTCTTTCTTCAAATGTCCTACCTCTGTTGGCATAGTTAGAAACTAGCATTTAAAAAACCTTTGAAATTCACTTAAAAATCATAGGTTTCAGGCACGTTATAGTTAGAAATTAGCATTTAAAAAACCTCTGAAATTCACTGAAAAAACCATAGGTTTCAGGCACGTTATAGTTAGAAATTAGCATTTAAAAAACCTTTGAAATTCACTGAAAAAACCATAGGTTTCAGACACGTTATAGTTAGAAATTAGCATTTAAAAAAACCTTTGAAATTCACTGAAAAAACCATAGGTTTTAGGGACAGTTATAGTTAGTTGGACATTGCACTCGTACAAAACCCGTGAAATTCCTGTTATAGTTAGTTCAGCTAACTATAACTCGCGCCTCGTAATGCACTGCTGATGACGTCACATATTACATCACTCATGACATGGTCAGTGACATCACTGATGACATCTCAAATGACATCACTGATGACATCATCCATGTGATAATTTCATGCATCTTCTCACACCCTAATATAACTTTTGATACACCCACTCTAAATTACAGACTGCCATTCTCAAAACCATAGACACTCCAACACCAAAAACTACATACCCACTCACTGATTCTTAGGTCTACACACACATCCACTCACTCACCTGTACAGTCACTCATACTTACAGTCACTCAGTACAGGACTATCATATGCACTCATACACCTTTATAAACACTCACACACTGCCACTCATCCATAGAGGTACTCACACACCTAGTCAGTCATGCAAAAAATTAATCACACACCCATTTACTCACCTATACAGTTATACACACACCAGCTCACTTACTCATACAAATACTAGCACATTCTTACGCTCTTATACAATAACTGATACAAGCACACACGCATCCATACAGCCACTCTCACAATAACACACTCTCACTTATAGCCATTTAAATACTCTAACACACATATATACTGCCTTTTACATATGTAGTTACTCGCATATGTACCACTGAGATATACATTCACTCACTAACACACCCATACACACACTCACCCACCCAAGCAGTCCATCACAGATGCACTCTTGAAATCATGCACCCAGTGAATCACCCACTCACACATCTATGTATAGAGTCAAACACACCCCACCCACACAAACACTCTAGGCAGCCATACAGATACTCAGAGAACCAATCAATAACCCATATAGACACTCATGTAGCTATTCGCAAATCCATGCATCCACTTACACACCAACAAACAGACGGATACAGACATTCACACAGTTTAGTCACTAACCCATGCATTCAGTAAGATACGCTTAATCACTCACTTGTAGAGTCAGTCACTCACGTACTAAATCATCCATTCAGACACTTATACACCCACTCATTCTTCAATACGCCTTTCCCTATATATATTAAACATATTTAAACTTTACAGAAACACACAGTCACTGGATGATGTCATCAGTGATGTCATCAGTGATGTCATCAGTGATGTCACTGACCATGTCATGAGTGATGTAATATGTGACGTCATCAGCAGTGCATTGCGGGGCGCGAGTTATAGTTAGCTGAACTAACTATAACAGGGGAATTTCACGGGTTTTGTACGAGTGCAATGTCCAACTAACTATAGCTGTCCCTAAAACCTATGGTTTTTTCAGTGAATATATATATATATACATACACATACATATATATATATTCACTGAAAAAACCATAGGTTTTAGGGACAGTTATAGTTAGTTGGACATTGCACTCGTACAAAACCCGTGAAATTCCCCCGTTATAGTTAGTCCAGCTAACTATAACTCACGCCCCGCAATGCACTGCTGATGACGTCACATATTACATCACTCATGACATGGTCAGTGACATCACTGATGACATCACTGATGACATCTCAAATGACATCACTGATGACATCATCCAGTGACTGTGTGTTTCTGTAAAGTTTTAATATTTTTAATATATATAGGAAAAGACGTATTGAAGAATGAGTGGGTGTGTAAGTGTCTGTATGGATGATTTAGTAGGTGCATGACTGACTCTATAAGTGAGTGATTTAACGTATCTTACTGAATGCATGGGTTAGTGACTAAACTGGGTGAATGTCTGTATCCGTCTGTCTATTGCTGTGTAAGTGGCTGCATGTGTTTGTGAATAGCTACATGAGTGTCTATTTGAGTTATTGAATGCTTGTGTGAGTATCTGTATGGGTGCCTGAGTGTTTGTGTGGGAGGGGTGTGTGCGACTCTGTGCATAGATGTGTGAGTGGGTGATTCACTGGGTGGATGGTTTCAAGAGTGCATCTGTGATAGACTGTATGGGTGGGTAAGTGTGTGTAAGAGTGTGTTACTGAGTGAATGTATGTCCCAGTGGTACATGTGTGAGTAACTACATATGTGAAAGGCAGTATATATGTGTATTGGAGTATATAAATAGCTATAAGCGAGAGTGAGTGATTGTGATAGTGGCTGTATGGATGAGTGTGTGCTTGTATCAGTTATTGTATAAGAGTGTAACAATGTGCTAGTATTTGTACGATTAAGTGAGCTGGTGTGTGTATAACTGTATAGGTGAGTAAATGGCAGTGTGTTTAATTATTTGCATGACTGACTAGGTGTGTGAGTACCTCTATGGATGAGTGGCGGTGTTTGAGTGTCTATATAGGAGTATGAGTGCATATGATAGTCTTGTACTGAGTGACTATAAGTATGAGTGACTGTACGGGTGAGTTAGTGGATGTGTGCGTAGACCTAAGAATCAGTGAGTGGGTATGTAGTTATTGGTGTTGCAGTGTCTATGGTTTTGTAAATGGCAGTCTGTAATTTACAGTGGGTGTATCAAAGATTATATTAGGGTGTGAGGAGGTGCATCAGATTATCACGTGGATGATGTCATCAGTGATGTCATTTGAGATGTCATCAGTGATGTCATCAGTGATGTCACTGACCATGTCATGAGTGATGTAATATGTGACGTCATCAGCAGTGCATTGCGGGGCGTGAGTTATAGTTAGCTGGACTAACTATAACGGGGGAATTTCACGGGTTTTGTACGAGTGCAATGTCCAACTAACTATAACTGTCCCTAAAACCTATGGTTTTTTCAGTGAATTTCAAAGGTTTTTTAAATGCTAATTTGTAACTATAACGTGTCTGAAACCTATGGTTTTTTCAGTGAATTTCAAAGGTTTTTTAAATGCTAATTTGTAACTATAACGTGTCTGAAACCTATGGTTTTTTCAGTGAATTTCAAAGGTTTTTTCAATGACAATTGTTTAATGTATTAATTATTGAATTTTTTTTTTTTATATTTCTTTACTACATTTTTTTAAACAATTTAATTTCAAATTTTTATTTTAAAAAAAAATTAATAATTTTTCTATAAATTGAAATAAAAATGTTTTAAAAAATGTTGATATTCTTTTTCATTTTTTTATTCTTTATATTTTTTTAAATATTATATTTACTTTTTTAAAAAAAATAAAAAAATTTGAAGACGCGCACCCAAAGCGCACCTTCCTCGACTACGACGCGGAACGTAACCTCCATTTTAGGATTCTTGAGTGGATCCGCGTACGGTGTGCGTTGGGTACGCATTTTACTGCGCGTTTGTAACGCGATCCGTACGCGATTTCAAACGCATACGCACATAATACTTTACGCTACGCGACGCTTGCACGTTTCCGCGTGACGTCATATATATCTTCTACGCGGTAGGTACGCGAATCCCGCGAAATGTTTTATTTTCTATAAACATATATATATATATTTAACCTGAATATTAACACAAGAGATTATCTCACATAATTATATAAATAGTATTTTGGGGTTTTTTAATAAACATTACTTTGAAATCCGTTTTCGCGAAGTCGCGCTGGATGCGTGCTGCGTGCGTGTACTGTACGCGGATCCCATGTGACCATAAAAAAAGAGATTTGATTGGTTCATAACACTTCCTATTCTAAGTATTGAAGGACCCCACCCATTTTAATCACTTTTCTTAGATCTTCCTTGGGACAACATCTCCAGTTAGAAGACTTCAATACTTTTGTCTTGGACACTTGAACTGCTTAATTTACAATGGCTTCTGGACAGCAACCTGCCTCCAACTCTGATCATTCATCAGATGATGATTTTGTTGTAGAGCCACCACGACCAGAAAAATACACCTCTGTGGTGTGGAAATTTTTCACCATACCTCCAGGGCAAAAAAAAGTAAATGCAGTGAAGGTGACCTGCAAAATATGCAGCCGAGTATTATCAAGAGGAGACCCCACCAAAAAATATTCTTGTGGAACTGGAAGTATGCTAAAGCATCTGAAGACACTGCATCCAGTGAACCTGGCAAGGGAGGAGTGCAGAAGACTGCGTGTTATTCCACCAGCAGCAGTGGCCAGTACATCTACGGCAGCCTCTTCACCTGGCCATCCTGATATCCGTCCTGAATTTGGCCAGTTGAAAATTGTTTGCATTAAATGCAACAAACTTTTATGCTATGGGGAGCAGTCTATTGATTTAATATGCACAGCACAAAGAAACCACCGATGCTGATTTTTTTGGGTTTTCTTTTCTAAAATGACAGTTTTTTTCATCTTGTTGGCTTTTTTTCATGGTTTTTGTTGGTCCCGTTGACTTTTTGTTCCTGATAAAAAATAAATAAAAAAAATAAAAAATTGTTCAAAAAAAAAAAAATATATATATAAAACAACAAAACAAAAAAAAAAGTTCTTTTCAGAACTACCTACTCTGGTTAAAAAAAGAGCTAAATTTTTATCCTAGTGTGTGAAAGTTTAGAAGAATGTATCTGTAGTGCATAATTGACTGAAAGAATGCATTTGTGGTGTATGGTGAATGTATAAGTGCAGAACTATAAGGAAATGCTGCAGCATGACACTGTAAGCTCTTTAGCTGCAATGTACTGCAGTACTTCCGAAGCACAGGCATGCAACATATGTACATAAATATGTTGCAAGTTTCTGCTTCCTTCTGCACTGTGGCTTAAACTGCAGCCATGTGATGACACAGGCACCCTTGCACCACGGTGCAAGGATAGCTGTGTCGTGTAGAGTTTTTTTTGTGCAGGAAGACACAAATTCCTGCACAAAAATCAATAAATGAAGGCATTTCTCTTCTTCTATGTATGCTGTGCATTCTAGCATATATTGAAAGTGATTAAATGAAGAGAAATAAAACCAATTCTCCAAGTTGTGCCTTCCTTCATCAAATCCTGAAGCTTCCAAAACACTAGTAGCCACTACGTCTCTCTATTGAACACCATGGGGCAGATTTACAAGCCCCTTGCACCACTTTTGCATCACTTTTAACATGGGAAAAGTGACGCAAAAGTGGCGCAAGGGCTTGTAAATCTGCCCCCATATACCTATTTTGCAGATATGTGTTCTAAAACTATATCCCATTTTATATGTCTCTAAAATACAACTCTTTGGCAGTTACTGCACATATCTGGTGGGTTTCTTGGCTCCCAGTGACACTCAGTATTCATGTTAACTTTATTGTGCAACTTAAAACACGCACAGAGCATCTTTCTACACATATCTACTACATCCATCTGTCCTTTCTTCACCTCTGTGCAAACACAGGCTATTGTGCATTTTAATACTTAGTTAAACTTACCTTCACAGTAATACAAATAAAAAATGGTACACATTATTTTTCAATTGTTTTTTATAAAATAAATTTCTAAAAATGTTATTTTAGAATTACGATCTGTGAAAGAGAAGAAAAAATAGTTATAATATATAATATTATATTTTTTACAATACAGCATAATTTTATCATTTTACAAATTATTTTGTTTGTCTTTTTTACTGTCATCAGAATAAATTGAAATTCACTAGAAACAGTGTTTTCAATCATACTCATCACATAACAGAGGGCAAAAAAAACAATAAATAATATTGTTTTAAAAAACCCAAGACTACATCCAAAAATAACATAGCATATAATGCAAATCACATATATATAAAAATGCTAACTCCTATGAAAATTTTCAAACGTAAATTTATATACACTGTAAATGTTGTTGGTTAAAAATATATGCAGAGAGAATGTAGAAGAAAAAGTCCACAATTGAAACATACACCTTTCCTCTTGGCCAAATGGTATTGTTGAAGTCCTTTACATTAAAATTGTCCAATAGTAATCGTATTAATACATATTAATAAATTCCTCAGAGGCCAAATTATCTTCCTAAAACTTTGGTTTTAAAAATATTAGGTAAGAATTTGGTAATTCACTTGGCAAACGTTGTTTAAAAACCAACTGAGCATCATTACAATATGTCCAGCCTTTATTACATTTTAGATACACAGTGTAATGTCCAGATGTAGTGGAAGCACCAAGATGGAAAATAATTGCTACTGCAACAAAAGTCCTTCCTGATATTGATAGTTGAGTTGCTACAAATTTTTTTATGAAAGTGTCCAATTTTCTTCCATCAGCTGTACAACGTTGCATCATTAAAATTATATATTGTCCATATTTTTCTATAAATAATGTTGATAACATTTCAGATTTGCATTGGGTACACTTCATGTTTTGATTTGCTGCTTTAACTAGTTTATTAAAAGATACTGATTTACACTCTGGTAATGTCAAATATATAAATCTTTCTGTGTCTATATCAGTGGTACATGTAAACATACAATTTTCACATACATGTTCCCATTTATAACAAAGGCCGAAAAGATTTTCAATGTCTATCCCTTCATTTTCCAATACAGTAAGCATATACATTAAAAATTCCTGAGCATCTTGTTGTATATTTTGTCTAAATTGTGTTGATCCACAACATATATCCAAAACTTGACGAATTTCAGAAACGCTTTGCATTTTACTTTTATCAGTCCTCAATTTTTCATAAACAGAATACAACATGGAGCAAAATATTTTTTCCCGATTCTCCATAATTTGTTGTTGCAAACTTTCAAGAAAAAAAACAACATTAACTACTACGTTAGCATAGCAGTTGATACCTGAACTATTTTCAAACTGATAACCAACAATGTCTTCATTAGCGTCCTTTGTCTTCTTGCTTGCAATTACAACATTATCTTCATTTTTTTCTTTGCTATAACTTTACTACAAATATTGTCATGTGTTCTTTTTCGACCTACCACACGCTTTTCAAATACAGGAAACTGACCTAAATTGGGAGCATACGCTCTTCTTAATCTATTATACTCTTTTACACAGTTTGTATCTGCAATAATCTTTGAGTCATCAAAATCAATTAAAAACAAACCAGATAAACTTCTCACTCTGGACAAAGCAACATATGCCATACCCTCTTTAAACACGGTACTTCCAATGTTCACCAAAGCACTATCTACACTTAATCCTTGTGATTTATGAATAGTCACTGCATATGCCAAAGAAAGTGGAAATTGTTTTCTACGGACATATAAATCTTTTACAAGCAAAAAACGAACTGAACAACGACCAATTTGTTTTACTTCTTCAATTTCATCAAATTTGATTTTTAAAAATTCAATTCCATCTCTTTTTTGATAATTTACAAAATCCACAAGTTTACCCATTGCTCCATTAACTAAACCTTTTTCTACATCCAAATTACGCCTTAAAATTACCCGACAGTTTATACATACATATAGATTCTTTTCTAAACCAGCAGTTTTAGATATTGAATTTTCTAAAGAATGCAATTTTGTTTGCAATTTTTCGGTCAAAATAATAGTGATTCCTTCATGCTCTATTTTATCAATGGCCTCCATTTTTATTATTTCTTCATTTTCAAGCTTCAAAACTTCTATGTTGAATATAGAACACTGTCGCAGTGTTGGCATTAAGCAGATTACTGATTTGGTTTCTGCAATTTTCTTATATATTTTCTCCTGAACTATATTTTCATTTGGAAACAAATTCAAAAGTAACCGACTCTGTAAAGCCTGTTTCCCATGTTCTGTCAGTACTCCAATTCTTACATCTTGAAGAATAGTTCCATAATCAACATCATTTGCCTGTCGCATATTCGTAATGAGTTCTTTGTATTCAAAATATGACCAAATGTTAACATTTCCAACACTACCCATAGACTTTCTGGTGTCTTCATGCACAAGCATTTTAAATACTGGTTGTCCTTTTACGGGAGTAAGTTGCAGTAGATCTCCAAAAACTATAACATGTTTTCCTCCAAATAACACATCGTACTCTGTTTTAAGAATTTGCTGCATTCTTAAATGCACAAAAGCAAGCATTAAGTTTGAGACCATGCTTACCTCATCAATAATCAGAACTTTCATTTTCTTCAGCACTCTAGAAACTTCATAACAAGCTTCTCCAGATAGCTTATGATATTCCAATTTGTTTTCATGCTCCACAGGTAGCATTAGTAAACGATGTAATGTAATTCCTTTAATGTTGTGTGCTGCCAACCCAGTAGGAGCAGTTACAACACAAGACAAATGTGACTCAGTTATTTTGTGTAGATAACTGGTCATTACTTTTATTAAGAAACTTTTTCCTGTTCCAGCTTGTCCACTCACATACATCCGGATAGGTTCAAAAGATGTGCATGAGCATTCTTTGTTTTCATGAAGTAATCCATGGTCAATCTGTTGCTTCACTTGCTGATATATTTCTTGTTGTTCAACATTTAGTTGTTCTTCCAAGTTTGTTAAGTCCATAATATCTTCTCGACCTTGAAGCATTGCTGTTTCAACTTCCTTCATAGCAATTGCTGCTTCATTTTCAACAATTGGTTGTCCTAGTGGATCTTCACTGATCGCAGCAGAAGTTTGACTGTCTTGAGAACTGTCTCTAGCAATCTCAGCTGCAATAGTAGCTTCTTGGTCAATTTCATCGTTCAACATCTTTACATAATTTGCAAAAACAGTGCATTGTATGGTATCTTTACAAGCATTGAAGGAATCTTCATAACTCTGAAATTCTCCAAGTAATTCCAATTCTGAACGCCACGGTTTGAACAGTTGCAAAAGTGCAAAATAGTAAAATTCTCTTTTATCAGTAGTGTCACAACTCAGTTTTCTGTGATTAATCAAATTTCCTTTCCTTTGTTTCACCAAACATCCTTCGGAACCAATTACTGCATATTTTCCATCAGTGATGTTTTCTGTAGTATTCCGTTTAAAAGTGTAGTTTTGCAGCACTTCATAAAGACATATGTTCTCAAGATGATGACTTCTATTTGGATAATATGTGTCCAACATATTTGTTTTCACAATATCTGTACTTTCCGGTTCTTTTTCTGCTAAATATTCAATTTCTTGAACAGATTTAAGTACTCGATTTCGCGTTGCAGCAAGACCTAGACTCACCCAAATGATTCTTCTAGATTTTGAGTATAAACTTGCAGATGATAACCGATCTGAGCATTCATACGCTCCAATTTCTCGATGGGATAACATCTTCAAACTGAAACTGTATAATTTCTTACTTAAACTCTTCTCGTGAGAAATCTCTTCCCACATTTCTTTCAATTCTGTCTTTTCAGATTTTGTTATATAAGATGTCACATACCGGGCAACAGCAATGGAATTATCCGCAACATACTGAATATCCATATTAGCATTCCACATTGAGAGAATAACAGGATTATAATCATTTATATATTTTGAATCTTCACTTCTTCTCAAATTGTATGTATTTTTTGGAGACTTTCTAGTGATGGTATGTCTCATAGCTGACATAAAACTGTTTACTCTTCCTTTGGATATTACAGGACGTGGAAATCCAAAACGACATTTGGTATAAAACTTTTCCTTACACTTGTACTTTCGTCGACAGTATTTTCCGCATCGATGGCTTTGGAATCGTAAAACTTGTTGTTTTAAGTTGTTTTCTTCTGTTCTTTTGGGTATAGCACATGTGGCATATTCTTCAATAAAAGACAAAACAGTATCATCAGAATCAGTTCCGAATTTAGGAGCATCTTTGATCCATATCAGCATATGTATATGAGGAGCACCTCTAGCTTGATACTCCTTTCTCCCAAAAAAATCCAGAACTTCTCCAAGAGGAGGATTTTTTTTATTGCAGATAAAAGACATCATAGCTTCAAATCTATGATTAAAATACCTGCACACATTAACAGGATCCAAAGAGCACAATTCTCCAGGTGTCTTGTATTCAATATTTTTTACATTTGAATTTGCCTCACGAAGAAATTCAAGTAAATCATCCCAAGCGTATTCAGCACAGCTTAGGGTAAGAAACCATGTAGGAGTTCCTAAGTTCCTTAGCATGCATTTAAGTTCTCCATGACGACGGTACCAATACTCATTAGTACCACGCTGACATGCCATCAAATTAATCAACTGAGATTCTAGATGATCGTCTCTCTGATGTACTTTATCCATAAATTGCTTTGCAGAAACATTTTGAAAATGTACTCCTGTTTTCAAAATGTGGTTGACTGCATATGAAAGTCCAGATAAGTCACTCTCAAACAAAAGATGAAATATATATGGGATACATTGTCGAAACCTTGGATCTTTTGCATACAATCTTGTTGTCCGATATTCAGATGCAGGAATCTGCACAGGTCGTTCATCATATCGTCCACCTTTTCCAGTTGGAAAAAGCTGCGGAAAACAACGAGCTTCCAAACTTTTCTCCCATACACTGATGGGAGTACCCTTTGCTTCCTTCATTTGGAATAACTCAATAGTATTTCCCATCACTTCTTTCGAATGAAGTGGATGTACACTATAATGTTCATAGATTTCTTCATTTTTTGACATGTCCACTTTTTCAATTTGACCACTTGATGTTTCAGTGTCATCATCTAAAAGTATTTCTTCTTCTTCCACATACACATTTTTATAGTACTCATTGTTTTTTATTAGATATAATGTTGCCTTTTGCACTTTTCTAACATCCACTAATTCTTGCCAGATTTTCTTACTCTTAGTAGGAACACCATTAACTAGAATAACTAATGGTTCACTTTCTACATTCTCTACACCAATAGTGTCAATATTTTTCTTTAAATCCAGTGGTAAATATACAACTCTTCCTTTTAATCCTCTCTGTAAATCAGTCGGAGGCAATTTACCTGTTTTTGGCTCCATACGAACAATAGCCTGAAATGGGTGTACACATTGAATCAGTATAGACTCATACGTGTTTAAATCTATTAGTTCCGGAGGAATAGTTATCAACTCTAGATCATTATGAACAGCTCTAGCAGGCATTTTATTTTCATCCAATTTGTTATAACAATATTTACAAATACGTTGATCAGTACCCAAATCAAAACAATTCTCTACCCACAAATAAGTTGCAAAATTCTTCCACTCATCATTATTTTGTTTTTCACTTTTAAAATACAGATCAACACTCCTAGTCTGATTTCTATAGTGAGTTCGCCGGCAACAAATACAAGAATAATTTGGCCTTTCACCTGAAATCACCATAAACTTTGTAATTTGTTCTTCAAATTTTTTTGGAGTAGTATGTTGCACATTCTCTTCAACATTTTCTTCTATCAATGTGTCAGTTTCTGCACTCTCTTCTTCCGGACCAAAGTAACAAAACTCAATTTCATCACAAACCTTCTTCACATCAGATACTGACCCACACAAAAGAGCACTGTTCAACTCATTTAATTTAAGTGCTGGACTTTTTGCATAATACAATCTTCTAACTAACTTCCGCATTTCAGAATGATGTACTGCTAACATCCTAAAATGATGAAAAACACTTTGACATACTTTTCTAGAAAGACAAGCCAGAGAATGACCTTGCAAACCAGTATTTTTTCTCACTCTGCAAGGGTCTAGTCCTTGTAACATCTTAATCTTTTGCTTAACACTTTTTTTAGTATACTCTCGTAAGAAATTGCGTAAAATATCAATAGATTCCTGTCGTACACTACAAATACTACTGCAATCCCAAGTATACACTGGGGCTTTAGGACGTCTCCCTAGAGCTTCATCAGCTATCACTTCTTCTACATTTCTGGGAACCATCTTCTCTTTCTCAATTGCACAACCATTTCTAACCTCATAAGCACGACCACTGGTATCAACTGCATGCAATAAATTATTGGTCTGAAAATAACTCTCTTCATTAAAGAACGGCTCTGAACTTGAACTATGTTTCCATTCACCCAAAAAAAATTCACAAAAATTAGTTCTGTTAATTACTTTTTTCTTCTTACTTTTGGCCTTCAAAAAATGGATTGGTTTATGTAGTGATCGAATTCTATTCAAAACTAAAATAAATAATTTCCTTTTTAATTCCAAAGCTTTTTGAACAATGGATTCAATATACTTTTTCTTTTTATAAAATAGTGCTCTTCTTTTATATTTTTTAACATCTTTAAGCAAGTTAAAAACAACTCTATTATAAAAAATCTTTTTCCTGATTTCTTTATACTGATTTTGCCTTCTTTTACCATTCATTGTATCGTTTGAATGTAATTTTCCATTTACTCCTTTCTTTTTACTCATACTCTTTTTTCTAGTTGAAGCATTGTTTTTACTTTGTACAATTTGTACACTATTTCTAGGCTTTGAAATTTTTTTAAGGAATTCTTTTGTTGTCTTACCGAAAGACTTTTTCTTTTTAGCCACATGATGTTGGTCATCCAATACTTCTTCTGCAGATTTGTTCAAATAATTTTCATTTTGCTGTCGTTTTCTCTTTCTTGATTTTTTAGGCATGATAAGTTTGTTTTAATGATGATAAACAATATCTGTAAGAAATAATTATAAATAAATTAATTTTAATAAATTTACAAATTATACCCTTCAATTACTATAGAAACACATTGCACGTGTTAAAACATAGCTCACTGTATAAGTAGTTGGGTTGCAAAACAATGATTAGAGTAGTACACGGAGAGTGCCTTGGTGAATTTAAAAGTGATTCAGTTTTTGCACAGTGAATGGATTAGTACATAGTGTTGAATGGGTCACTACAACACTGCAAGGAGAGTTACAGGATGTTTGCTTTAGTGTATGGATACTGCCTGGGGAAATGAAGGTGTGTAAGATAAGTGTGTAAGTGATTAAAGGAGTGCATGCATATTCGATAAAGATTTGTAGCAGTCCATCTGCAGAAGCCAGAATCACTGCATGAGTACTTGTGTACTGATTAAATGATTAGAGTACTGCAAAGAGAATGCCCGGGTGAATTTATAAGCGGTTGGGTTTTGGCAGAGTGAATGCATTAGTACATGGTGCTGAATGGGTCAATACAGGATTGCAAGGGGAATGACAGGGTGTTTCTTAAAGTGTAAGGAGACTGACTGGGGAATTAAAAGCCTTAAACACAAGTGCGTAGATGGTTAGAGGATGACATGTATAGTGGATAGGAGTTTGAAACACAATATGTGTTAAGGCTCTAAATCACTGAATGAGTATTTGGATAGTAACTGAATGTAAACAGTACTGTAAGGATAGTGCCTAGGTGAATTTTTAAGTGATTGGGTTTTGGCGCATTGAATGGATTAGTACATGGAGCTGAATGGGTCACTAGAGGAGACTGCTAGAATGTATAGATACTGACTGGGGAATTAAAGGTGTGAAAAACAAGTGTGGAGGTAGATACAGGACTACATGCGTACTGGATAGGTGTTTGAAGCAGTCTATGTGCTAAGGCCTGGGTCACTGCATGAGTAATTGAACACTGACTGAATGATTAGAGTACTTCAAGGTGAGTGCCTGGCTGAATTCATAAGTGTTTGGTTATGGCACAGTGTTTAGATTACTATATGTGCTGGATGGCTGAGTGGAAGAGTGCATGCGGAGTAACAAGGTGTTTATTGAAGTGTATGGATAGTGCCTGAGAATTGAAGAAGTGAAAAACAAGTGTGTAGGTAGTTACAGGACTACATGCATACTTGATAGGTGTTTGAAGCAGTCTATGTACTAAAGCCTGGGACACTGCATGAGTAATTGGGTACTGACTGAATGAATAGAGTACTTTAAGGTCAGTGCCTGGCTGAATTTATAAGTGTTTGGTTATGGCACAGTGTTTGGATTAGTATATGTGCTGGATAGCTGACTGGAGGAGTGCATGGGGAGTAACAATGTCTTTATTGGAGTGTATGGATACTGCCTGATAATTGAAGGACTGAAAGACAAGTGTGTAGATGGTTAGAGGACTTCATGCGTAGAAGATAGGGATTTGTAGCAGTATATGTGCTAAGGCCTTGGTACTGCAAGGAGTGTGCATAGGGGAATTTATAAGTGTTTAAGTTTTGACGCACTGATTGCATTAGCACATGGTGCTGGATTGCTGACTAGAGGAGTGCATGGGAAGTGACAGCGTAATTCCTGGAGCATCTAATACTACGAAAACTTGACAACATGACAGGTTTTAAAGCGGTTATCTGTCTGCAAAGATATGAACTACCCAAATGCTTCTCTCACAGTGGTTGCCCAAATGCACACAGATTCACAGTGTGATTCTAGACAAGCAACACAGTTCCTTGGACCTTTCCAAAACACATTCACTAGTATGGAAGGGGTAAGGTGACAGCACACATTTTACAAACTTCACTACTGCAGTCTACTGTGAATGACTGTCTCATTCTGCGAATTCACAAGCAATGACTGGCTTCTAATACTACGAAAACTTGACAACATGACAGGTTTTAAAGCACTTATCTGTCTGCAAAGACATAAAGTACCCAAATGCTTCTCTCACAATGGTTGCCCAAATGCAGATAGACTCACAGTGTGATTCTAGACAAGAAACACAGTTCCTTGGACCTTTCCAAAACACATTCACTAGTCTGGAAAGGGTAAGGTGACTGCTCACATTTTACAAACTTCACTACTGCAGTCTACTGTGAATGACTGTCTCATTCTGCGAATGCACAAGCAATGACTGGCTTCTAATACTACTAAAACTTGACAACATGACAGGTTTTAAAGCGGTTATTTGTCTGCAAAGACATAAAGTACCCAAATGCTTCTCTCACAGTGGTTGCCCAATTGCATACAGACTCACAGTGTGATTCTAGACAAGCAACACAGTTCCTTGGACATTTCCAAAACACATTCACTAGTCTGGAAAGGGTAAGGTGACTGCGCACATTTTACAAACTTCACTACTGCAGTCTACTGTGAATGACTGTCTCATTCTGCGAATGCACAAGCAATAACTGGCTTCTAATACTACAAAAACTTGACAACATGACAGGTTTTAAAGCAGTTATCTGTCTGCAAAGACATAAAGTACCCAAATGCTTCTCTCACAATAGTTGCCCAAATGCAGATAGACTCACAGTGTGATTCTAGACAAGCAACACAGTTCCTTGGACCTTTCCAAAACACATTCACTAGTCTGGAAGGGGTAAGGTGACTGCACACTTTTTACAAAATTCACTACTGCAGTCTACTGTGAATGACTGCCTCATTCTGCGAATGCACAAGCAATAACTGGCTTCTAATACTACGAAAATTTGACAACATGACAGGTTTTAAAGCGGTTATCTGTCTGCAAACACATGAAGTACCCAAATGCTTCTCTCACAGTGGTTGCCCAAATGCACACAGACTCACAGTGTGATTCTACACAAGCAACACTACTCCCTGGACTTTAGCAGGAGAAAAACATTAGTCTTATTAAAAACAAAGACACAACATACAACACCTCACAAATTAATAACTCACCTTTCAAATTAATTTGTTGATTAAGAAGTATGTCAGTCACACACCAGATGTTCTTAAACCAAATGTCTGTACTGCACTGCTCTTAGCAAAACCAAAAAATGGCAAACTTTCCCTCTCTTTCTGCACACATATACATGTAAATATCAAATTACATTACTTCCCACATTAATTCAAAAGCTAACACACATTTCTATTGGTTACACATTTCAAGCCTATCCAATTGATATAACTTTCAACCCTACACCCAATCTGCTTACAGCCTGTTACCATAGTAACAGTTCATGGAACACTGAACTGAACTCACAGGTCACA
The DNA here is from genome assembly GCA_963921515.1 of Calotriton arnoldi. Lineage (NCBI taxonomy): Eukaryota > Metazoa > Chordata > Amphibia > Caudata > Salamandridae > Calotriton > Calotriton arnoldi. The sequence continues at coordinate 728,105 of CAWUFW010009754.1, read as the reverse complement.
AGTTCAGCACACAATGTTGCTAATCCAAACAACAAGTGCGCTTGACTTTTCAAAATATCAGCTTATCCTGTCTAATGTTCCTTTCAAACGCTTTTCATTAACCAATAAGAAACGTGCTCTTGAAACTCAGAAACATGCACCCTACTTTTTAGTCTATAATATTCTCAAACAGCCAATCATTTTTTTTTCAGTTTTTTTTAAACTGCATCTTATCCACCATTTTAGAAAAACTTTAGTAGTCAAACTGCCATTTCACATACAGACACCTTCTGAGTGCATCCAGACCTCCTTTCAAGATGCTTAGAGTGTGGATTGTGGGACACAGCTATATTTTCTGGAGCCAAAGGTATGCAGAAAACAGCGGCATTGACAAAGACCTAGCTTTGCCAAATGTAGACATTAAATGGATTGGACAGAGAGGATTAAAGTGGCACCAATTGATGCCATTGGTTAAATCCTTTTTGCATCTCCAACACCCTGACCTCATAATTGTGCACTGTGGTGGCAATGACCTAGGCACTTTGACTGGGGTAGGTCTGGAAATGCTTATGAAGGACACCTTTGGAGAATTGATATCACTTTTCCCCCAAACTGACTTTGTATATTCTAATATATGTCAAAGACAGAAATGGAACTGGTCCAATAAATTTTGTCCACAGATTGAGAAAGCTAGGAAACACGTCAATAAAGCTGTTTCTGCTTATCTCAGAGATTATAGAATGGGCTCCATTTACAACAACAATCTGCGTTTTAATATGGACGGCATCTATAGGAGAGATGGTGTACATTTTACAGATGAGGGTAACAGAGTCTTCCTCATCAACTTTAGACTCTGCATCGGTACTTACTTGTAGGTACCAAAATATCCCCAAAAACAGAACGGCTCTTTTTAGAGCCACCCAAGACCTAAACACCTAAACTTCATTTATATCTGACATTTTTGTAAAAAATTTTTTTCTTGGATTCGCGTACCCAACGCGTTGGAATCGTGCACCAAACGCGTAAGGGGTCGCGCACCCAACGCGTTTGATTCGTGTACCAAACGTGTAACAGGTCGCGTATCCAACACGTGCACACCAGGGGCCGCGCTGGATGCGCGTCTCCTAATTTTACCGTAAAAAAAAATTAGCACCTTGTACTAATTTGTATTCTCCCCGGGGACCCCATCCCCCGGGGCCTATATACAACGTTGGGAACCGTGGGGGGGGTCCCCAATACCCCCACAGTCCCAGCCGGCTCCCCGCGTCCTACGGGAGCAGGCATTGCTTTTCCACATGGGGAGCAGCTAACATGTTGCTCCCCATGTGGAAAAGCAATTGGGTTTGCATTTTGAAAGAGAGAGCAGGTTTCCTGCTCTCTCTTTCAAAATGCAAACCAAGTTTGCTATGACAGGACGGGAGCCGCGAGGCTCCCGTCCTGTCATAGCAAACTACAGTGTCCCGGGGGTAGGCACCCCGGGACACTGCAGGAGCCGGCCCTGGGGGGTGGTGATCCCCAGGGCCATCAAAGGCTCCAGGAGGAGGGCCGCACGGCCCCCTCCCAACAATTTTACAGCCCCGGGGAGGTGGTGGTCCCCGGGGCTTCAGGGGTCCAAAACGGACCCCCATTTTTAATTTTTTAGTGCCCCGGGGAGGTGGCGGTCCTCGGGGCTGCGGGAGGGCCGAGAGCCCTCCCGCACCATTTATTTTTAAAGCCCCGTGGGGTAGCGGACCCCGGGGCTTGGGGGCCTTAGAGGCCCCCTCATATTATAAATACCCCCCCCATGCCCCCGGGACTTGGCCCACCCGGGGGCCAATTAACATCGAAGCGCGGGAGACCGCGCTTCTATTTTTTTTTTTCGGCAGGATACGCGCACCCTGAGCGCATCCTGCCGATTTTAAAAAAAATGTTTTTTTTTGCCCAGGGGGTCCTTGTGGGACCCCCTGAGCACACCTAGGGGGTTAGGGTGTTTCTACCCTGCCCCCTTTTTGCGCTTTCCGCACTTGTTTCTGTCCCTCGGTTCTACCGAGGGACAAAATGGCTGCCAACACTTCCTGAATCGGAATGTTGACAGCCAGCTAACAGCCAATTAGCATGCAGCTCGTGATCGGGACGGTGCGCGCAGGGTGCGCTGAGGGTACGCGTATCCGACGCGCACATAGATATATATGTACTTTTACTTTTGATTTTCTCAGGAACTACTGAACGGATTTACACCATTTAAGCAAAAGGCACCAGTCTGAACCAAGGACTACCTCTTTGCCAAATTTGGGGTAATTCCGTTCAGCAGTTCGGGCTGTAGCTGCGACTAAAGGTTCCTATGGAAAAATGAATGGGGAAAACGCGTTTTGGGACCCCCCTTTTTTCTCGGCCCCTGCTTCACGTATCACCCCGAGACTTTCAGGGTAGGAGCGGAGCGGAGCGCCCCAACAAGTTGGAAACTTTCGCGAAGATTCGTCAACCGGTGCCAACGTTATTTCAAATAGAATGTCGCGGATTTCCTATGGATAATAGGTTGTAACTATAACTATCTACTGGCGACCGCCAGTAGATAATATATATATATATATATATATATATATATATATATATATATATATATATATATATATATATATATATATATATATATATATATATATATGTATATATGTATATATATATATATATATATATAGAGAGAGAGAGATATATATATATAGATATATATATATATCTATATATATATCTCTCTATATATATAAATATATATATATATATACATATATATATATATATATATATATATATATATATATATATATATATAGTTTCACAGAAAAAACCATAGGTTTCACGCACGATATAGTTAGAAATTTGCATTTAAAAAACTTTAGAAATTCACTGAAAAAACCATAAGGTTTTAGGGACAGTTATAGTTAGTTGGACATTGCACTCGTACAAAACCCGTGAAATTCCCCCGTTATAGTTAGTTCAGGTAACTATAACTCGCGCCCCCGCAATGCACTGCTGATGACGTCACATATTACATCACTCATGACATGGTCAGTGACATCACTGATGACATCACTGATGACATCTCAAATGACATCACTGATGACATCACTGATGACATCATCCATGTGAGAATTTAATGCATCTTCTCACACCCAAATTAGATGTTTTCGTATGCCACATCTAATGTACAGAATGTGTCTCAGATTGTAGAATGCATTCCCATGAGACAAAGTACGTGATTAAGTGTATAGTTTTTCTTAACTTTTTGCAAGCGTTAAAATGGCCGCCGTCTTTCTGTGTTTACTATGACGAATGTGAGTCCTTTCTTTATTGTGTTATCTAATGCGGATGTGGAAACTGGTATTTAACTATGACGGATATTTCACTTCCTACGTGTGAGCAAGGCTTTACGCCGAAACGCGTAGCGTGGAAGCAAGAAATAAATCTTCCTGATTGAACTTTGCACAAGTCCTGAGAGTGCATTATTTCGTGTGCCACGAAGAATTGTTTGGAATTTAAGTTACCGGGTGCTCTCCCGGGGTATGCATCACCCTCCACGGGTCCCGTGGTTTCGACGAGCGTTCTGGTGTGGAATATATATATATATATATATACACATACATATATACACATATATATACATATATATAACAATAATATATTTAAAAAATAATAAACAATATAATATTATCAAAAATATATGTATACATATTTAAATATACCCAAAACATAAAATATTACAAAAGAAAACCAATTTAATTTAAAATAAAAAGTAAACAACACATATTTTTTACAATTTAATTATATATATTTTACAAACAAAAAATATTGACATTTTTGAATAATATTAATATAAATAATCAAACACATAATTATATAAATTACAACATAAAATACATTTCCCACTACATTTAAATAAATATAAAAATAGTACTCCCACCTAACACAACACAACAATAACAAAATTCTTTACATCACACAAAAATAAAATTTGCTACGCTAACTACAATAAATATATAATTAATTAAAATATAACGTTTCAAAATTCTGCAGTTTACTATTCCCAGTACAATTAACACAACAATACATATTATAATTAACAACAAAAATATATATTCCCACTCCAGTTATTGCAACAGTAGGGAAAGTGTTGGATTGCGGAGGGGTAAAATTTACTATTCCCACTCCAGTCAGTGCAACAGTAGTGAAAGTGTTGGATTGTGGAGGGGTAAAATTTACTTTTCAAACTACAGTCAGTGCAACTATAGGGAAAGTGTTGAATTGCGGAGGGGTAAAATTTACTATTCCCACTGCAGACAGTGCAACAGTAGGGAAAGTGTTGGATTGCGGAGGGGTAAAATTTACTATTCCCACTCCAGTCAATGCAACAGTAGGAAAAGTTTTGGATTGCGGAGGGGTAACATTTACTACTCCCGCTCGAGTCATTGCAACATTAAAAACAAGTAAAATATCTTAAACAAAGTAAAAATTATTTTAAAAAGTAAATAAATTAAAAGGTATGTTGAATAAATAATACAAATATATTAAATATTAAAAATGTTAAAATAGTTTACTTCCCAACCCATACCCCTACAAAACCCAATCAAATTAATAAATCAGGGAATTTCCACATCTAAATTTACAAATATGTAATTATACAATTAACATATAATTATTTATCAATTAAACAAATATTGTTTATGAAAAACTAAATGTAAATTTATTAAAATTAATTAACTTCCCACCCTTTACCCCTATAAACCCCACAACCCGAACCTAAAATTAAACTAAAAAAAATTAATAAGACATTTAAATTAATTAATTTACAATTAAATAATTATAAAATAAAATAATTTACTCCCCACCCTTTACCCTTATAAACCCCTCAATCAAAACCTAAAAAACATTTAATTAACCAATTAACAAAATTAATTAGCAATTAAATATTATCAATTAACAATTAATTATCAATTATTAAAAATAAATTACTTCCCACCCTTTACCCCTATAAACCCCAGAACCCACACCCAAAAACTAAGAAAGTACACAATTAACATAATTAATTATCAATTAATTAAATATTAATTTACAACTAATTATTAATTAAATAAAAATAAATTACTTTGCACCCTTTACCCTATAAATGCCACAATCCACAAAAATAATTGACATTAAAAAATTTTTTATTACAAAATTAAATATCAATTAAATAAATAATATTAATTACAAAATTATCATTAATTTATTAAAATTAAATTACCTCCCACCCTATACCCCTATAAACCCACAACCGTCTACAGAACTAAAAACACAAAATTTAATTAAATAAAATGTCATTACTAGTAAAAATGTAGCTAATATAGTAAGAAACATAAACAATAATAAAGCAAAACGTTTTTGTCATATACATTTAAAATATATACTAAAAAACATAACAATAATTCTAAAACGATATTTTTAACAACTATATTTTTTGCAAATGATCTTAATGACTTCTATATTTTAAAAATTGATATTACATACCTTCAAATCAATATTCTTGACAACGATATTCTTGCACTCAATATTTCCATTCCACGATATTTTTCACTCGATATAATGGTGAGTCTAAATTTTTTTCTCTACATTCTGTCTCATTACTGCCCGACAGTATCTGATGGTGTAGGTAGACTCAGTTCCTTCATTCTGAAATACTGCTGTCCTAATACATAGGGGTGGGTGGAAAAATTCACTCTGCTCGTGTGTAATGTTGAGTTCTCACAAAATTCGGCCATCAAGCGCTTTGTGGAATTTGTTTTCCTTCGGTGTACGCGGGACTTGTTTTGACGCACACTGGCAAATGCCACGAGACTTGCCGACTGCTAGCGAACCCAAATGAGATTCGGCAGCCTATAGTGTGGCTTCTGGCCATGATGACGCCTTTGGCATGACGCTGGTGAGCGTGAGCAACTGGGGCTGCACCTCAAGCCGATTCTCTACTCAAGAAGCAGCTAAATCTCCTCAAAAATATTTTTGGGAGTTGATATTACACTTCGTTCAAGTTGTTTTTTAGTGTGAGAAGCCTTTTTTTAAATTGTACTTGTTTTTCAACAAGAAAGAAGTGCCCCAGGAACTCCAACTTCCTGTTTCTGTCCAGCAGGCTTCTCCCACTGCCTGATGGACACTCCCGCTTCTCCCACTGACAAATAAAAGAATAAAGAAAAAGTAAAATTACAGGATGGATCTCCGCGACCGGAAACCTCTTATAAATGTTATAATTTACATAACAGAGATATAGTTAAACAGCTTGTTAGGTATCAGTTCACAGATACATCCAATTTAAAAAGAAAAAGGTTGCGGGAATTTTGGGTAAATATGCCACACAAATTGAGAACTCTCCTTCAGAAAAAGACAATGGCAGTGAGTCTGCTAGACAGTGCGGCACAGGTCACAATAGTTTGCCAGAATCTTCAAGAGTTTCTGGATGCAAAAGCAACTAATGACTTCATTGTAGCTGAAATCCCTGATCTGCGCATCAGCCATCCAGACAGACTTTATAAATTAGACATACAGATTGATGGTGGCATAATGCCGACAATTAAGGTAGTGTTCTGGGAAAATGTAACACTAAGGGGCCGATTCCGATCCGGGTCATAAACCGTACTGACCGACACGGATCCGGACAGAATTCTGACCGACGCGTACACGCACCATACGACCGGCGAAGTACGATGCGTCATTCACAAAATACAAACGCTCCGTACGGAGAACATTCAATTTGACCAAAACGTACGTAAAACTTCGACTCGCCCGTAAACGGACCCGGAACCCTTCCTACCGACACAGATCGGGAATAGTTCTGACCGACACGAACAAGCGCCGTACGACCGGCGAAGTACGATGCAATGCGTGTGAAATTAAACCGACTCGCACGGAGAGCAAGACGTAAAACCGAAGCGTACGGAACATAGAGAATAGCAATGAAAAGAGCCCGTCGCGACCGACGCGTACGCGAACGATGCAACTTAGCACAATGTGAGTGTGACCGACTTGGATCACCCCGCAATTGACGCCACACGCGTCCGTTCCCGTCAACTGAACGTCTCCGTCATGCTCAAAATAAATCAACAAATAAAGACAGAAAACGGCCAAACAAGCTTTGCCAAAATTCAAACTGCAAAAAAAAAAATCAAACTAAGACACACCCACAACTCCACCTATATACAGGGCCAAAATCCATACCATGATCCTTTGCAAATTCAACAGACTTGCCAGCAGAGAACACCACTACACTGCACTGAGACATACATCCACAACCCACCCACTACACAACCTTCACACCACTAGCACCTCTCAAGAAGCACACTCACAAACACCCAGCTGCACTCCCACTCACTCACTCACCCTCACTTCCACACTCACTCACACATCCTTCTCCACCACCACCCACCACCATGCCCCCAAAGAAGAATCCAAAGTTCACAAATAGTGAGTTGGAAGTGATGGTTGATGAAATCATCAGAGTAGAGCCACAGTTATTTGGCACATTGGTCCAACAGACCCCCCTGTCCCAGAAAACCAAGATGTGGGAGAGGATTGTGGACAAGGTGAACGCACAAGCAGCTTGCCTGCGCACAATGGACGACATCAGGAATAGGTGGTACGACATACGCAGGAGGGTCAAGAAACTCATTGGCAAAGACCATGCCCTGAGCCAGCAGACTGGCGGTAGCCCTCCTGCCAAACCTGTGCTTTTCACTTCCTGGGAGGAGGAGGTGCGGGCCATCCTCCCACCGTTGGGCATCTATGGATTATCCGGACTACCAGAGCCTGGTGAGTACACAAACAACTAATCTAAATTGTGAGGCAATAGCAATCCACACCCACAGACATCAATGTCATGGGGTCAGTGAAACCATTCACTGTCATCAAGCCACATCAACCCAAAGCTAAATATCCTGTGATGTGCATGCCAATTAGATAAACACAATACATGTAATGTCTCAGTAACATGTAACTATGCCAATACATGTACAAACGTACTGACAAACACAGCAAGGATTTGGCCCTAAAAAACAACAAACACTGTCAACCATCTTTCTAGCACAGTTACACTCACTCCCAGGGAAGCAGAGTCCCAGGAAGGAAGGTTTGGTTTGCTGGGAAGGTGGGTGTAGCCAAAAGCATGATAGGAGTTGTAGTCACAGCCAATAGTCCTCATCCCACATGGCCCAGGAACACCCCCATGCACCATGCTCACCTCACAGGGAGTGGAAAAGTATTGCCAAGAGGGCTCTGCTGTGGGGAGCACAAGGCCCTGCTGGGACTTGGGCTCCAACAAACAACAGGACACCACTGTCTGACACCCTGAATGTGAAGCCGGACTCACTGTAATAGACCATTGTTCATGAAGGCCTATCTGGGCTGTGGGGGAGGAGGAGTGCTAGCTCCAACCACATACACCATCAGGCCCTGTCACACACACACCCCTCCCACCAACACAAAACACCACACCTGGGACTAAGACCACTTCCAAGATGCCTGACACTGGGTCCTGGGGTGAGGAGCACCAATCCATGGTAGGATCTGTGTCCAAATGCAGAATGTACCTAACAACATACCTGCAATGTAACAGGAAAGATCCCCATCCACAAGTGTCACTAAACTCAGCACAAACTCACAGCAAGGCAATGGGATCCAAACACCAATCACATGCAGCAGCCATCTTGTCTGCCCAAATTCACCACCAGGAAAGCTGAGTCACAGAAAGGAAGCTCGAGTTTGCTGGGAAGGTGGGTGTAGCCAAAAGCATGATGGGAGTTGTAGTCACAGCCAATAGTCCTCATCCCACATGGCCCAGGAATACCCCCATGCACCATGCTCACCTCACAGGGAGTGGAAAAGTACTGCCAAGATGGCTGACACTGGGCTCTGCTGTGGGGAGCACAAGGCCCTGTTGGGACTTGGGCTCCAACAAACAACAGGACACCACCGTCAGCCATCTTGCCAGCACTGCATCACCCACTCCCAGGGAAGCAGAATCCCAGGAAGGAAGGTTTGGTTTGCTGGGAAGGTGGGTGTAGCTAAAAGCATGATGGGAGTTGTAGTCACAGCCAATAGTCCTCATCCAACATGGCCCAGGAATACCCCCATGCACCATGCTCACCTCACAGGGAGTGGAAAAGTACTGCCAAGATGGCTGACACTGGGCTCTGCTGTGGGGAGCACAAGGCCCTGCTGGGACTTGGGCTCCAACAAACAACAGGACACCACTGTCAGACAACTTGAACATTAACTTTGACTCACTGTCATGGAAGCATGGGCCATGGTGGTCTATCTGCTCAGGGGGGAGGAGGAGTGCTACCTCAGACTACATGTACCAGCAGGCCCTGTCACACACACCCCTCCCAACAACAACAAACAACACACCTGTGTCAGGCACGGGAGTGCACTTGCGTAGCATTCTCCATGTAACTCAAGTAACCAATACATGAGCTGTTCATGCACACAGCTCTACGTGCACACAAAAACCCATCAGGTGTTAATGACAATGTTCCAAACCAACATTGGCATCTGTCTGTGACAATTGAGGACAATGCAATGCCCATACACCCATCATGAAGCACAGAAGCAACTTTAATGTGTGTGATACGTTGATGTGTGCTGAACCACAACATACATTGTGAGTCTCTTCCACCCTCAGGGGCAGATGTGGAAACTGCAAGTACAGAAGAAGAAGAATCCCAGTCCCAGACTCTGGTTCACAATGAGCTATCTGGTGTGGATGCCTCTCAGTCCTCTTCGGATGACGACGAACGACCTGGTCCCTCCGGTGTGGATCAGCGTGCAGCACAAGCAGTTGTAACATCAGTACCCCCTGCCACCACTCCTGCTACATCTGTGAACACCCAGATGACCCCTACCAACACGGACACACCAACTCAACATAACACCGAGGGCACAGCAACACAGGGCACCCTGGAGGTGGTGGGCAATACCACCAGGGACAACACAGAAGGAGGCCCAGTGTCGTCTGTGCCTGCAACGGCAGGTCGTGTTCGTGTGGGTAGGGCTGGTGGGAGTGGGGGCAGGTTGAGGCCACGGCCTGAACATGGTGCTGCACCGCAAGATGATCCACAGTTGGGACGCATCATACAAGCCTATCAGGAAAGCACCAGAGACTTTGGCCAGGTAGTGGGGATCCTCAGGGACATCAAACAACAGCAAGCTGAACATCATGCCAGATTGGACTCCCACATGTCCCGGGTGGAGACACCCATGTCCCGCATGGAGTCCAAAATGGACAAATTGGATGACGTCACGGCGGTGCATAGGGACATACTGACATGCCTCCGCCAGATTGCAACCAACATGTCCACACCTCCCTGTGTGCCCACTACATCTGTTGCCACAACATCTGCAACTGCCACAGGGAGGGATGAGGACTCTGGCGGAGAGTCCACAGAACCGCCGCAGCCTGCACCTGAGGGTCCCCCTAAAAAGAAGAAGAGGGGTCGTCCAAAGAAGGACAAGTGAGAGCCAGCTGGCCATGCACATCCCCCAGGAAGCGAACACCAGCTCCTGATATCACCCATTGTGTGCAAACCGTTCACCTTGTTGACTGTCACCCAACTCTCCCACATATGATGGAGGGGCTAAGTTGGTTCAATGAATCAAATGACTGTGGAATTCACTCTGGAAAATTCATCTACCAACACTACCAACTCCTCTGTGAACTTTGGATTTCTATTGCACTGTACAGCACTTTCTACCACGTATACCATTCACACACATGTATGTAAATAAATTGTTAAACACACAATACTTGCCTCTGTTGTAAATTAAACTGGGTTTGTCACATAGAGATGACGCAATGCTAAAGAAAGACTGTGCATGGAAACTACTACAGCAATGTCAACACAGTTCTGTGACTCATGTTGATGTGAGACTTATGAGAGATAGACACTACTAGGTCAACACAACACTAATTCACTAAGCCCATCATACTCATTGCCTCCAACATTGTGAACTGAAAATACACAGAAATACAGAGGCTGTGGCAATTAGGCCACAGGTATAGTATGCCAAAGATTGTCAGATGTGTGGATACAGAGGAAGCACATCACAAAGTGGTGCACACCTTTATTACACATACACAACAAGTGAACTGACTGACAGATGCAAGGTATCCTCACATGACAGTGAGCACAAAGTAACCGAGAGGGCCAGACATGCCAGGACTGGCTTGTGTGGGATGATGCATCCGGGTTCCATGAAAGGATGCACTCTGTAACTGGATTGTGTATTTTTGGAGGTCACATGTCACCAGACAACAGCCAAAGGACCCTGTGAAGGACAGACATACAACAGTATTGTTATCACAAAATGACTGCATACATCTACAATACACATTACATACACAATTTCCAAGATTTGTGAAAAAAACCTATGAATCATGTCAACACTGTTTGGGAGAACATACTAACTTGAAGGACACATTAATGCAATGATCATGTCAAGTAGCATCCAGCCACACGTATGTACCCACATTGCACCACAAAAACACATATCAGGCAAGGTAAAAACGTAGACAACTCATCACTGCATACTCACAATTATGAGAAAAAGTTGGTGATGAGCTGAGTCCGGACATCCCCCTCACCCTCATCGTCACTCGCTACATGACCCAGGCCTGGATCCTCCCCTGCTGGCGGTTGATGGTCGTCATCATCTTCGATGAGAGGCACCTCCTCCCTCACTGCCATGTTGTGTAGCATGCAACACACAATAAATATCTTGCACACCTTTTCAGGTGCATATTGGAGTGCCCCTCCTGTCTTGTCCAGGCAGCGGAATCTGCTTTTCAGGAGTCCAAATGTCCGCTCTATCACTCGCCTGGTCCGCCCATGTGCTTCATTGTAACATAGCTGCGCTGGTGTGACTGGGTTTCTAAGAGGTGTCAGCAACCACGGCATGTTGGGGTATCCAGAGTCACCTACATACAAACAAACAAACATGTCATGGGTCAGGAAAGAGCGTTAAATTTCAAAATAACCCAAAAATCACAAGGTAAACAGAGATTACAAACTGACAAGCCAGGCACGCTGGTTCTGCAGCTGTGACATCATCTGTGGGATCCTGCTATTCCTCATGATGTAGGCGTTGTGTGCAGAACCAGGGAAACGGGCACAGACATGTGATATTGTCATGTCCGGAAGACATACCACCAGGGCATTAATGGAGTGGAAATGTTTCCTGTTTCTGTATGTCTGCTCATGTGCGTGTGGTGGTACCAAAGCCACATGTGTACCATCAAATGAGCCTATAACATGTGGCATCCTTCCCAGTGCATAAAAGTCAGCCTTTATGCCAGGCATTTGTTGTGGATTCGGAAATTTGATGTATCTGTCCAGATGACACAACATTGCCTTCAAAACATCACGTAGCACATGGCTGAACATGGTCTGTAACATCCCACCAGCACCAGCCACAGTGTATTGGAAGGTTCCCGTGGCAAAGAAATGTAGGGCTGCCATCACCTTCACCTTGGGGGTCAGCGCAGTAGGATACGCCCGTCCAGGTTGTAAATGTGTGGCCAACTGCTCCACCAAATCCTCAATCAGTGGTCCTGTGAAGCGGTAACGTTGGATGCAGTCACGTTCATGCATGGTTGCAAGGTATGGGAAGGGTCTGTGGACATTTGCCCTCCTGCAGTATATAGGGAATCAAAGAAAGATTGTCAGTTCCCCTACATATGTGGTAATGACTAGGCCTGGGCGGTAAATTCCGTTCCGCTCACGGAATTTGCGGAATTTGGGTAATTTCGCGTTCCGCGGAGAACACAGAATTGCCAAAAATTCTGCGATCCGCGGCTTCGCGGACGTTTTCGCTTGTTCGCGCTTTCAAAATGCGTGTTTGCGAGATATTTCTCCCCGAGCACGCAAACAGCATTCGTGAACAGGAGAAAAGCATCGCGAACGGGCGGAACAAGCAATTCCGCGTGTTCACGGAACTTTTGCGTGCTCGCGGAGATTTTTTACCATTTCACGGAGCTTTGCGTAGCGCGACTACGCAAATTCCGCCCACCCCTAGTAATGACCATGCAAAATGGCACATGCTACATCATATCAAGACACAGCTGAGTAAGGTGTGTGCTATTCATCATGGACACATATGCCAGCCATGTGCCCCTCACATAACATTTCTGCTTCATATGGTGATACAACAAGTGCTATGCTATGCTGTTGTCAATCTATGGGCTCTGTCACAGTACATCTGAACAAATGTCACATACCAAACACAGACCTCAGTGACTAGTGAGGATAGATGTGTTGTCAAGGTGACAGGTGTTTGTAAGTCACACACACAGGGATCATGTATTGCCACATGGACACAGTCATTATGTAACGTCTGATGTACATGTACCAACACAACTATTGAACACCCATGATGTGCTAACAGGCTTGTTTGCAGGGCAGACATGGATGTCTGTGACACACAGACACAACAGCAACTCACATGCCCAAATCTGATGGATGTTGGAGAGGACTCAAATCTCCCAAATACAATTAGGTCCATGTGCGTAGCACAATACGCAAATCCTCATGATGTACCCCACAGTGCCATCTCAGGAACACCCTGTAACACACAGTACATATCATGTGCAATTTAGGGTGTATGTAACATGTCATGAGACTATGTGCACCTGTCACTGTGCCCAGGCCACGTGTGTTGATCAGCAGAGTTCTAACTGACAGTAGTGAGGTGCATCAGACAGAATGTCTTTTTGTCACCATGTAACATGTCACATCCTGCTAGTGTGTGCCACAATGTGCAATATCCAATATGAAATGTGTAGACATGTACCCACACATGTAATGAAGCATGAAATGTGCTTACATGTACTGTGTGACAGGCTGTCAGTGTGTTGTAGAGCACCTGAGTCCCTGTCAAAAATCTTTTTGTTGGCATCCTTTGGCCATTGACTGGAATGGTGACATACGCGGGTGGGTATTCAAAAGACGTGCCGGACACCTAGGGACCAAGGCGTGCCCACGCCTTGGACCCTGAATGTAATGGTGACATACGCGGGTGGGTTTTCAAAAGACGCGTCGGACACCTAGGGACCAAGGCATGCGCACCCCTGAATGTAATGGTGACATACGCGGTGGGTTTTCAAAAGACGCGTCGGACACCTAGGGACCAAGGCGTGTGCACGCCTTGGACCCTGAATGTAATGGTGACATACGCGGGTGGGTTTTCAAAAGATGCGTCGGACACCTAGGGACCAAGGCGTGCGCACGCCTTGGACCCTGAATGTAATGGTGACATACGCGGGTGGGTATTCAAAAGACGCGTCGGACACCTAGGGACCCTGAATGTAATGGTGACATACGCGGGTGGATTTTCAAAAGACGCGTCGGACACCTAGGGACCAAGGCGTACGCACGCCTTGGACCCTGAATGTAATGGTGACATATGTGGGTGGGTATTCAAAAGACGCGTAGGACACCTAGAGACCAAGGCGTGCGCACGCCTTGGACCCTGAATGTAATGGTGACATACGCGGGTGGGTTTTCAAAAGACGCGTCGGACACCTAAAGACCAAGGCGTATGCACCCATTGGCTATTGACTGTCATGGAGACGAACGCGTGTTTGCTATGTTTACGACTCGTGTGCACACAGATTCCGTTGGCTCTCTGCAACAATGTTTCAAAGTCAATGGTGTGATGCTGCAGAATATTTGAACAATGCGGAAGGCGTGTCCGATGCGTTCAATGGCATGGATTGGGCAATTTCGGAAAATGCGAACAACTCTGACCTATCTCTTTGTCCGCATCAAAAAGATTCTGCCTCAGCAGCACAGATATAAGGCTTTCTGTTCCCCAGAGACTTCACTTGCCTGCACTACATGCTACAGGATTGGAACTCAGAACACCACTGCTGCTGTCTCTGCATCCCCTGTGTCCTGCAATGGCACGTACTGTGGAGAGAGCACCATCATTGTTATGTTTTCATGGTATTTATAGAGCGCACAGCTACTCGACAGAGTGTCCCGGCGCTAGTTTAGTGTGGCAGCTGAATTGAAAGCGATGGCGCAAAGGCTACTGCTGGAACAGCCAAGTTTTCAAAGACTTCCTAAAAGGGAGGAGGTCTTGCATCTGTCTTAGATTAGGCAGCAAACAGTTCCACAGTTTGGCGACTTGAACCTGGTAGGATCGACCGCCTATTCGAGATCGGCGGAACACAGGGGTCCGTGCCAATGACTGGGATGCGGATCTTAAGGAGCGCCGAGGAAGATAGAATTGAACTCTCTTCCTTAAGTAAGGCGCTCCAGAGCCGTGAAGTGCCTTGAAGGCCAGAACAAGGGCTTTGAAAAAGATCCTTTTGCGGATCGGGAGCCAGTGGAGAGATTTAAGGTGTAAAGACATCTGCGTTCTCGGGCCAAGTAGAAGTATCGCCCTGGCTGCGGCGTTTTGGACCACCTGAAGACAAGTAAGTAAATACTCTGGCAGACCTAAATAAAGAATGTTAACATAGTACAGTCTGGATCCGATCAGGGCCTGGACCACTGTTTTCCTGTGGGGGACTGAAAGAAGAGGTAGAAACTGCTTCAGCATTCTTAGGAGGCCGAAACATTGTCCCGTTACCGCTTGGATCTGAGATTTCATGTTGAGGGTGTCATCCATTTTCACCCCCAAGTTTTTAACTGCTCTGACCGAGTTTAGCAGGGGATGCATATCCTGTGGCCACTAGCTGCGCCACATATTGTTAGGGGGCAGACCAAAGAAAATGATCTCCGATTTTTCGGAATTACATTTCAATTGGTTCCGCAGGAGCCAAGTAAATACCGCCGATAAACATGAATTGATCATTTCACCATTGAAATCCTTGTCCCTGTCGCAGGTAAAGAGCAACTGCGTGTCATCCGCATATGACACTATTTTTGCTCCGTGAGTCTCGGCCAGGTGTGCTAAGGGGGACAAGTAAATATTAAACAGTGTGGGGCTGAGAATGGAGCCCTGTGGGACTCCCACCTTTAAGGGGGGAATGGGAGTCGAGAAAGGCGGAGCCCAAACTGTTTGTCGGCGATCTGACAGAAAGGAGGTGAACCACTTTAGTACCGTCCCCCCGAAGCCAGAGTCCTGGAGCCTCAACAGGAGGCGGTCGTGGGGGACGGTATCAAAAGCCGCCGATAAGTCCAGCAGTATCAGAACGGCTTTGCCGCCTCTGTTGAGAACGTCTTTGATGGTTTCTGAGATCTCCAGGAGCGCAGTTTCTGTACTAAAGGTAGGCCTGAAACCGGATTGGCTCTGATGCAGTATGTGGTTGGTTTCAACAAAAGTGGTGGTGACCGAGTTGACGTATCTGTCCAAAGTTTTGGGAAAAAAGGAAAGAGAGAAATAGGTCTATGGTTTGAGGCTATCTCCGGGTCTAGAGTTGGCTTTTTCAGAAGGGAGAGTACTAGCGCCTTCTTCCATCTGGTAGGGACCAGCCCCTGCTGCAGAGACATGTTCAAGATCTGGTTTACCGCTGGGTTGATTCACAGCGGAGGAGAACCAGGCCCTGCTGGACAGCCTCCTTCCACAGTACTGCAAGCTGTATGGAAAAGCAGGAGAGCAGGTGAGTGTAGAGTCCACTGCATTTTCAATTGTACATGTTAACTGACTGGGACTACTAGCATTGTGATCACAAAGGGCAAGCATGCACTCTCAGTAAGTTTAAGTCTCAGAGTGTGTAGATGCATGTACTGTACTTGTACAGTGATGAATCAGTGTACTTTTTGCAAGCTTTGATTTTCAAGGCACTGTATCATGTTGTGAATGCAGCCTTGCACACAGGACAACTGCCCATGACCATAGTTGCACTACCTGTATACATCATAGGCACTGCTAATTTCAACATGTATGTCCAACTGTGTGATTGAGAAACATGGTGCATGTGTAGTTATGGTGTCTCACTTTGTCATCCTCACAGGTTACTGCCCATGAGAAAAATGAAATTTGGCAGACCATCGTCCGGGCAGTAAGATCGGTGGGGGTCTTCAGATGCCGCATCCGCCACTGCCAGAAGAGGTGGCAGGACCTTCGTGGCTGGACCAGGAGGATAGACAGAGTCCAGCTGAAGCTGTCGCCTCCACGCAGACGGGGCGGACGCCGGACCCTGACCCCCCACATGCTCCGGATTCTGGCGGTGGTCTTCCCAGACCTGGATGGGCAGTTGAAGGCCAGACAGCAGCAAGGAGGGGGTAAGTCCATGGTATTTTGGTGTATTGTGTATGACCTGCAGTTTGCACTCCTTCAGCCTTGTTACACTCCCACAGTTTGTCTGTATGCTCAGACAAGTACCATGTGGCTGAATTTGGTGATGCACTATTCTCATCTGATGACCAGGTGTGTCCCTTTCCCTCTTTGACATGTGTCACCTGGGTTGTGTGTATTTGCTGTTGTCCAAGGGAAAGTTGAGAGCCACATCTGCAACAGGTGCATTAAATTTAGCATCATGTGTGAGGCTATTGTGTGACATGTATCAGCACATTGATTGATAACTGACCTGTGCTCTGTGTCTGGTCCACATATATGCACAAATTGCTGTTGTGGGTCATCATAGGACTGTGAGGTATTGACTACACACACATGCAGCAGCCATGACCAATGTTGAGGCCTCAGACAAACGATGTGTAAGAAATGCATAGTCACCTGCATAGTGCTTCTGGTAATCCCATGTATCACATGGCCCATGGACAGGCATGCCTACTCCGGTCATCTGAGACACTCTGGCCTCCTAATCTTTGTTGTGAGCCGACACTTTGCCCATTGTGAACGTATTTATCATGTGTCTGACTCTGTGTCATGGTGGACTGGCATCGTTTTTGTATTCCAGAAGTCTGCTATATGTTTCTCATGGACAGACATCTGACATGGGACTAGTGGATCTGCACACCTGGCAAAACATATGTGTGTAGACACTCGACTGTGCATAATGGGTGATTGAACAGATATGTGTAAGCAGCCTTACTATGTTCCTGTGAGGCCCTTATGTGTACAGGTAGACCGAGTTGTTGATTCACAAACAGTAATATGTTATTTTTATTACGTGGCATCATCAGATTCTCTTACATGGGTGTAGCATGTGGTGATCATGTACACATGACCACTACCAAAGTTCCAATCACAGTGCAAACATGAGTGTGGCACGGTGCTGACTGTGGAGCCCGCATGCACTGCCCCTGGGACAGGAGTCAGTACTGACTGATTGGCCAGACAGGCCTGTGGCCTTGTGTTTCACAATGAAATCTGGAGCATGCAGTTTGGTAACTTGGTTGTTGTCCTGCAGCCACACTGTTGTAGCTTTGCGTTTCAAGACATGAGGCCATCATGGTGTCTGGGAATGGAAGTATGTTCATCATATCAACAATGAGTTAGACCATCACAAATGCTGTCCCAAATGCAGAGTCAGTGTCCTGAGATGAGACATGTGTGTAATAACACATGACAGTAACCATCATTGCAGATCAGACAACTGGGTAATCAGCGAATGGCTGCCCATGTGATGACTGACATCATACAGACTATGGAGTGATGGGTCCAGTGCCAGCATGTGTACGCGAAGCATGGTTTACTAGCAGACTGATAAGTGCCAGGTTCACTATTGTGTATTCAATTTAGATGTGGCTTTTAAATGATGCCAGGGCTTGCACAGTGATGTGTTGCATTTAAGATCATGTGTCCAGTGAATACAGGTGACTGATGTGTATATGTTTCTCCTCCTTGTTCACAGCATCATCAGCAGATACTGCAGGGGACAGCTTCACGGACTGAGAGGAGGTGCAGAGCCAGGCTGGTTCCAATGTGGAGGATTCGGAGGGACCCAGTGGCACAGAGGGTGAGGGGAGCCACACTGAGGGCCAGTCAGCAGCCAGTACCTCAGCTGAAGACCGCTCCAGCTCCAGTGAGGACTCCCTTGTGGAGGCGGGTGTCACAACACCACAGACCACAGATAGCGAGTCTGTCCCGCCACCACCACCATCTCCACCCTCCCAGTTGCCCCCATCCCTGATGTCCGTGGAGCCTCCCATGTTAGGGAGCATGTCTCCTTCAGTCCAGGCACCGCACCCCCTGCCCCTGTCTCCCCTGATGCCCTGAGTGTGGAGTCTGTGGACTTGCTGAAGCAAATCCATGTGGGTCAGACATCGATGCTGAGTATCCTCCATGCTCACACTGGTCTATTGACCCAATTGGTGTCATTCATGGAGGGCATCTCAGCAACCATGTCTGCCCAACACTGGATCAGTCAGTCCATGGCCTCCTCACTGATGGCAGCAGTGTTCCTCCTCCAACAGTCCATCACCCCACCTACCTCTGCCCCATCCACAATCACCACTACCCTACCGGAACAACACACACTCACACAGGCACCTGCATGCACAACAACAGACACAAGCCACACACGGCAAGGTCAGCCAAAGCAGAAATGCACAAGCATGCACACTCAGGGGACTGATGGCACACACACAGGGGATAGGGTACAGACACACAGACAGGCATCCACGACCACTCCGCAGTCCTCAGATACCTCTCCCTCCAAAACCCCTTCCCTTGACTCACCTGCAACCCCCCCTTCCCAGAAGCTCTTCCTCTGTGAGCTTGGCCTCTTCCCCACAGATACATCAGATCCAACTCACAAGGGGAAGAGGAAGCCAACACAGCCAGAGGGTAGACCCACCCACCCCCGCACACCCTCCCCCAAGAGCAGGGACACTGAGGCCACCTCCCGCAAATCACCCAGGACCAGGAAGAGCAAGACCCCACCACAATCCCGCACTCCCACCACACGGTCTCCGTCATCCAGCACCCAGGCCACAACTCCTTGGGTTCCCACGCCACACCCCCGGTTCACCCACACACAGGTACACCATCCCCAAGTTGATTAGGCCCTCCCCCTTCCACATGCAATTCCACCCCAACCTCACCCCTCAGCCTGTTACTACGACTGCTGTGGAGACTGTGTCCCCCCCATCTGACGCTCACACTTCATCTGAGCCACAGACAACACCTTTGGACATTGACACTGCACTGGAGACCCCTTCCACTCCGTCTGACTTGGGCACTGCAGTGGCGATGTCGCCCACTGCATTAGACACATCCACTGCAGTGGCCACTGACACTCCTGCACCCACCACACCCACCCTGCCCCCTACTGCTATGCCCTGATCCTGTCCCTGTGGTGACTGGACTGCCCCTATGTATGCCCCTCCAAGGGGAGATGTCCCCTGGCTGTAGCAGTGCAGGCAAGCATTGTGTGATGAGTAGTCCTATGTCACACAAAAACAAAGATTTGCAATGGACTGGCCATTGGCCTTTGGATTGTTCATCAGATGAAACTGATCATTTTTCAGAAGCTGAATAAAGCTAAAGTTCCTTTTTTCTCAAGTTTTGCATTTAATGTACATGATGTTGCTGATGAGTGTCATTCAGTTGCTGTTGCTAGATTTTTAATTGGAAATAAGTGATTTGGTGATGTGATGGACTGCATGTGGTCCATGGTATATGTGTCCTATTACAGTATGTAGCCATGTCATCCTTTGCTGAGGATTGAGGTAGTCATGATCCCAAGTACTTGGCACAATGAGTGTCACCTTCTTTTCACAACTTCACGTCTTTGGCTTCCACTGTTGCACATATGTTGGGCTGAGATTCGTGCCCATTGTACTTTTTTGCAGACTGTCGGACCATCTACACTGGACATGCAGATTGTCACTTCAATGCTGGACAAGTGATGTGAGTCTTCAGTGCAACATGCTAGACATGTGTTCTGATGTTGTGCAGATGACTTAAAAGTCACTCCTGTGCACAGGCTGATGTGACCAGAGCTTTCAGGCTGTTGTAATTGGTGTCTCAGTGACCAAGTTTAATGCTGACATGACTTAGCCCTGCACAGACAACGTTTGAAAAAGCTGACCTTACACATGAGTGGAGTCACCTCATGGCAGTGTGTTATTCCGTGACATTGACTGTGCCCATGTGGTGTGTTATGTGACCATGTCTCTGTGGGTAACCTTCCCTGTTTCTACACAGCCTATATTCCCTGCAGATGTTCCTGTTTGTGATGCTTGCTGATTTGTCCTGTGTTTATCCAACGCCTTTGGAGTATGTTTTCTGGGATGTAGGTGCATGGCGGACTACTGGTCATTCGGGTGTAATCCGTGGGTCATCTTGATGTAAGGGCCTGGAATGTGGGCATACACACATGGGACATATTCAGGATTCACAACGGCACATTTGTGTTTCACACATCAGGTTGTTTTCACTATGTGGTGTCTTTATGTGACAGGGTCACTTGTATGTGTGTGTGACTGCTCACAGTCATCAGATCCTAGCCTTCAATGTCGTATGATGTCAACATGTGTTCTTTGTGGGTCTCCTAGGGCTCTTCATTGGTCTGGGACTGTGACAGGGATCCCGATGTGTCTGAAAAGTTGCACGTCATGCACATGTAACTCATACTATGCAGTGTGGAAAACATTCACAAGGGTTGTTGGCTGGCCATGTGTGATGTGTTTGTACACCTTGGATCCTCCCTCCACCCCTGGGATTGTCATAGGTGCATGTGCAATGTCACCAGTCCATTTGGGCTTAGCTGATGCACATTGTTGCAGATCAAGGTGTGTGGTGTTGAGAGTGGGCATATGTGAGTTCTCTCATGTCTAGGCCCCTACCTACATAGTGACCTTAAATTACAGCCCATGGCCAGGGAGTTTTCTGTGTGAGTGTGATGTAAGTTGGTCTGTCACGACATGACAAGGTGCGCACATGTGACTGTGCTCCACAGTATGGGTTACATCGAAATCAGTCATCACAGAGGGATTATCATACAGGCTACTGTCACCACAATGTAGGGTCCTTGTGGGTACTGATGGAGTGGGTCTGTCTCTTGCTGTGTTGGTTGCTGTTCCAGGCAGCTTATGTCACATGAGTCTGTTGTGAACCCACTCATCTGACAATGCCTGATTGCCCACAGAGGTACCCAATTCCTGTCAAACTTCTGGGTTGCACTGTGTACACATATGTCTCATTGGAGATCAGTCCCACATCATGTGTATCGTACTACCCTGGGTACACGGAGAGACACACACACAAGTTGTGTTTGATATGCAGTGTGAGGCTGACTGGTTGTGTTTGTGCATCTGCACACATGCATTGGTATAGCTTTTGTGGTCCATTGGCAGGGAGTTGGGTGTATGTTTTTTCATGCTGTCCCTGGGACTCCTACCTCATCAGTCTGCACATTCATCATGGTTTGTGTGTCCCATTGCTGCCATGGTATGGGTCTTGATGACCAAAAAGCTGAATTCTACATAGGAATCCTTAGTATGTGTGTCTGTTGTTGTGCATATGTGTGAATGCATTATGATGGTCACTACTTGCATAGTATAATTGGCCATTGGAGCCATTGTCAACCCCCATGTGCAAGGCTTCTCTGCACATGGCAGAGGATGTTTAGTCGACACAAATCTTACACTCAACCGATCGATGTTTGTTTGCAACAAAACCACTACTTTGCCACTACATTGCTTGTGGTGTTACGACCAGGAATCATACATGTGGTTTTTAGTTATGGGGGAATTTGTGTCCGCAATCACCGATTGCTCACTGTAGTGAGGTGGGGTTTAAGCCCATTGTGACAATGATCCTGAATTGCTGGAGTTTTGGAGCCCACACTGAGCTTTTGGTCACTGGAGTGGGGGGGATTAAACACCATTACCACAATGTTCATGTTAGGCTGGTGTTTTGGGCTCCAGACTCACATTTTGGTCACTGGAGTGCGTGGGGGTTAAACCACATTGACACACTTTTACTCAACATGCGTGGTCACAACTGTGATGGGAGTTACAGTATGTGTTCCCTTTCAGTGTCACTGTTGCAGGCAGTTCTCACACAATACACAATCTTTCCATTATGGTGGGGGGGTGTGTTTGGCCTACAACCCCTATGGGTGGGAATGCTAGTGGTGTTAGCCATCACCCCCTAGAAGTAGGGACTTTTAGTAGTGTTGGTAACCCCCCCATGAGTGGGACTGCTGGCAGTGCTAGCCATCAAGCCCCCTATGGGCTTGGAAAATGCTGGGAGTGGTGGACATACATCCCCTATGGCTGGTGGACGACTGGTAGTGTTAGCCATCCCCCACTCTATGCGTAGGGACTACTGGTAGTGATAGGCATCCACCTCCCTATAGTAGGGGGCTGCTGGTAGTGATAGGCATACACCCCCCTATAGTTTGAGACTGCTGGTTGTGATAGGCATACACCCCCCTATGGTATGAGACTGCTGGTAGTGATAGGCATCCACCCCCCCTATAGTTTGAGACTGCTGGTAGTGATAGGCATACACCCCCCTATGGGTTAATGATGCTGGTAGTGATAGGCATCCACCCCCCTATAGTTTGAGACTGCTGGTAGTGATAGGCATACACCCCCCTATGGGTTAATGATGCTGGTAGTGATAGGCATCCACCTCCCTATAGTATGGGACTGCTGGTAGTGATAGGCATCCACCCCCCTATAGTTTGAGACTGCTGGTAGTGATAGGCATACACCCCCCTATGGGTTAATGATGCTGGTAGTGATAGGCATCCACCTCCCTATAGTATGGGACTGCTGGTAGTGATAGGCATACACCCCCTATAGTTTGAGACTGCTGGTAGTGATAGGCATACACCCCCTTATGGTATGAGACTGCTGGTAGTGTTAGGCATCCACCCCCCTATAGTTTGAGACTGCTGGTAGTGATAGGCATACACCCCCCTATGGGTTAATGATGCTGGTAGTGATAGGCATCCACATCCCTATAGTATGGGACTGCTGCTAGTGATAAGCATACACCCTCTATGGGTTAATGATGCTGGTAGTGATAGGCATACACCCCCCCTATAGTTTGAGACTGCTGGTAGTGATAGGCATACACCCCCCTATGGGTTAATGATGCTGGTAGTGATAGGCATCCACCTCCCTATAGTATGGGACTGCTGGTAGTGATAGGCATACACCCCCCTATGGTATGAGACTGCGGGTAGTGATAGGCATACACCCCCCTATGGGTTAATGATGCTGGTAGTGATAGGCATCCACCCCCCTATAGTTTGATACTGCTGGTAGTGATAGGCATACACCCCCCTATGGGTTAATGATGCTAGTAGTGATAGGCATCCACCCCCCTATGGTATGAGAGTGCTGGTAGTGATAGGCATCCACCCCCCTATAGTTTGAGACTGCTGGTTGTGATAGGCATCCTCCCCCCTATGGGTTAATGATGCTGGTAGTGATAGGCATCCACCCCCCTATAGTTTGAGACTGCTGGTAGTGATAGGCATACACCCCCCTCTGGGTTAATGATGCTGGTAGTGATAGGCATACACCCCCCTATGCTATGAGACTGCTGGTAGTGATAGGCATACACCCCCCTATGGTATGAGACTGCGGGTAGTGATAGGAATTCACCCCCCGGTGGTATGGGACTGCTGGTAGTGATAGCCAGCCACACCCTATGGGTTAGGAAATGCTGGTAGTGATAGACATCCACCACCCTGTAGGTTGAGACTGTTGGCAATTATAGCTATCTACACCCTATGGGTGTCGAACTTACTGTCTCCGGGGTACGCGTCGATTCCTGTTGTTGTTTCGGTCATAGACGTACAGTACAGGGATGACATGCACGATCGGATACATGGTTTGTTCGTCTCGTAGCCGTAAATCGTGTTGTTGCTCGATTCGACGCAGAGATACTGCTGTTCCGGATGCTGAGACGTGCTGTAAGTGGCGACCAGTTCGGCGCGTAGGAAGTACACATCGTATTTGCCCGGCCGGAAACTGCTGTTTAAATGCTTCCGGACGACTCCATTTCTGCGTTTCTGGTTCCGGCTCGTACGTAAAATGTTGCTTGTTTCGGTGCGTACGTGTCGTTTGGGATTTGGGCACATTTGCGCATCGTACTTCCTCGTCCGGACGGACCGGCCCCCGGAACGAGTAGGTCAGAAGATAATGCTACAGACAGCTCTCGGAGGGCTGTCCGACCCGGATCGGAATCGGCCCCTAAGTAATGACATTTTCCTAGCGGAGGTCAATTGGCCACTTTAGTTTGTAAGAACAGCCCAGCAAGGAAAGATAATTTTATTATCTTTCTCTGTGCTTGTCCCTGAAGAGGTAAAACAAGCATATGTCAAAGAACGGGCTCTAGCATAAGCCCCAGCATTATACTGCAGCCATCTAAGCTGGGATAAGGACTCGCCTTATCACATTATACCCATTAGGTCCAGCCCACTAGTGCAACCACGATACCCAATTAGACATGAAGTGAAAGCCTCTGTGAGAGACATTTTCTCACAGCTAGAGTACCAGGGAATAGTTGAGCCCTGTTTATCTCCTATGAATAATCACTTATTTCCGATAGCTAAACCAGAACATTCCTATCGCACAGTCTTAGACTACAGACATGTAAACAGTCATACACACACATCTGCAATTCAAAACTCTCACAGTACGGCTTTAATGAACAACATTGTCTGTAAAACATACAAAACAACATTGGATATTTCCAATGTTTTTTTCTGCCAAAACATGGCTCCTGAAAGCTAAGATTTGATAGTGTTCTCCGCTCTGGGCTCACAATGCCACTTTTGCAGACTCGCTCAAGGGTATAAGAACAATCCTGGATTGTTTGCTGCCCGAGTATTATCAGTTCAACATGATATTGACCCAGAAGCATTGTCCTACGTTGATGATACATATCTAATGGATGATAACTTAATCACACACTTAGCCGGAGGAGATCACATTGTATTGGGATTTGCTGAACAAGGCTACAAATTCCATTTCAAAAACGAAAATCGGCTTTCTCACAGTCCTATTTTTAGGATACGAGTTATCAAGTGCTTTTTTACAACTACCAAACACCATTAAAAAATTACAGTCCTTGTCAGGATTATTCAATTTTGGCAGAACATACATACCAGATTATGCACAATGCATAAAACCTCTATACAATTTAATTTCCCCTTATTTTTTCAGTATACATTGGACATCAGTCTAATAGAGTTGGTTAATTCTCATTTCATCATTCTCAAAATCATTGAATACCAAATTCGCTGACTGCCATTGAGTGCAACCCCTCTGCCCCAATTTGTTTGTCTCTAAAATGCTATTTGCCATTTATGTGATACTCCATCAGTATATCGACAACAAAATATTTTGGGGCAAAATATCAAGGCCTAAGTACTGAGAACCAAAATATAGAGAACGTAAGTATATTTAGGTAAGTATAAGATTACTTTACTTAACTTCACATGTATGTACCTTGACAATATACTGAACTATAAGTACTTACTGTCTTGATACATTGTCCTGAATTTGTAGGCCCCATTATTTTGGTGTCCTACTTGTTACTAGTCAATATTCTGACATACAACTGTTTAGGTCTAAGAATTACATTGGTGCTCTACCATTAATGGTTGCATTTTCTTGGTTACAGCTGATGTTCATTGGAACACAGTCCTGCTCTTCCTACTGTCTCAATCTTCTCTCTTAAAGTTTATGAAAACTGTAAAGACTTGACTGTTCCCTTATTCTTCTGTTGAATAAGAGACACTGGGAGATATCTTCTTTTGATACGAAAACTGGTACTGTTTAAGTGACATAATAATACCTTTTTTGGTGAACAACTGTACTTTATAAGAGACAATAGAAATAAATAAAAATAAATAAATAAATAAAATAAATATAAATAAGGAAGTTCAATGTCAAAGCCTACTTCGATGCTGACAATAATCAGTTCATTATTCACCTTCTAAGAATTCTGCTTATCCCTCTTTTGATCCCTCCCTCACTCTAGAGGGCACTCAAAGGTGGATGGTGAATACTTTCCTAAGATTAAACCCACTGATATTCAAAATTCACCTCATTTATAGAAAAGTCTACACCTGGGATTAGACTTTACATCTTGTTTCTCTGTCTCAGTAGAAAAAAATAATTAAGAGCATTGCTACGTGGTACACAAGATCATATGCCAAACGGGAACTAGATGTGAAAAAAACCAAAATCAAGTCCCAGAGAGGATGCTCCTTACAGGGATAAGGTACAGGTCTTTGGAATTATATTTCCCTTAATTGGAGATCTGTATCTGATCTTCTTAAATTCAGAAACCTTCTTAAAAAATGGCTTTTCTCCTTCTATTCCCTCTGATTTCTACCTATTCTTAGCTCTCTGTTTCCATGTGTAGCTCAGATTTTCTTGCTCCAGGAAATTCTGTATAGGAGTGATAGTGTGCTTTAAAAATAACCATACATAAAATCAGAACAATAAACAAAAAGCAAGGACGGTGGCCTCTTTTCACTTTTACTAATAGTGAGTCGAACGTTTCAGGCCTATTCACAAAGACATGTAAGAGTATGTAAAAGACTACCCCTGAAGTACTACTTCACATAGGGGGTCATTACGATGGCGTAATGAACGTCCGCCGCTTTTCCGACGGTCAGCAATCGTTACAATTGCCGGCCGGGCGGACTTGGGCCCAAATATGGTGGCGGTGCCTAGCAGGCACCGCCAGCCATATTAGGATGTGTGGCATTTGAGGCCTTTCCATGGCGGCGATGCCTCCATGGAAAGGCTGGCGGGGATTTGCTTTGGGGGCCCGTTGCGGGCCCCCGCAGGGGTGGGGGGCTGCACTTGGGGGGTACCTATGGTGCCCCCCTACATTGCCATGCACAAGGTGGCAGGCACCACGCGGGGCCTGCCACGTTGTGCATGGCAATGCACAACATGGCATTTTACCATTGCGGCGGGTGCTGCAGCCAGCAGCACCCGCCGCAATGTTAAAATGCCTGATGCGACCGCCGCAGTGGCGGTCGCATCATAATTGGGTTGGCAGGACCGCCGCATGGCAGGCGGGCGGTCCCGTTACCGCTAGGGTGGTGGGTGGACTTAAGTCCGCCCACCATCCTAATCACCCCCATAGTTATTAATGCTTTTGGGAATTGTTCTTCGAGGGCTGAGATCTTTGTATGTATGTGACACGGTCAGAAGTTCAGATCCTAGCACGGTTATGGAGCATATTGTCATGAGGACCAGTTTACATTGAGTAGCATTTACAATCAAAAAGATTCTCCGAAAAGCGTTCCACATAAAAGCACTATATGTATGTCACTTTTATATTATCATAAAAGAGTGAATTATGCTTTTGTTTACAATGAACATTTTTACCTGCATTCAAATGACAAACAAAAGCACCTCTCTACACTCCTTATCTTTCAAATCCGAAATAATAGGTATTTGCTCTTTGCTGTAAATAAACTGTTGTGTTGAGAAAGTAAAAGGCTCCTGGGCTGTGTCACGAAACTTTAACACTAAAAGTGCTAATTTAATACATGTTCTATGCCACAGTTTGAAACCGATTGATGTCTTCATTTGGTGAAACAGTGATTTTTCACCCCTTTAGGCAGTGGTAAATTGTTGTTTGTCAAAGGAGATTATAGGAATGTGCTGCTTTTAGCTGGACACGTAGCAGCATTTATTGACATCTTTAAAGTAATCTCAGAGCACAACAAAAAAGAATTAACATAACACAAATCAAAAAACAACACAACAAAACTATAACAACACTCAACATCCACAGTTAAAAAAGAAATCGCAATACAAAACCACAATGTGTTACTGCAGTACACAACAGCACAACAATCACTACAATACATCATCCCCACATGAAATTGCAGCACAAAAAATATGCCCAAATATTCTTATAACAAATATGTTTTCATATTATGGTGATAAAGGTGTTGGCACTAAGCTACGCCTTACTCTCCACAAAGGATGTGAATTTCAGCCAGTCAAAACTGTTGTCTGATCTTGCCCTTCATGTTAAATATTGTATTTACTCTGCCAGATGGACTGAATGACCAGAAAAAGATGACCGTCGCTGAACGTTGCAATGGTGGTTATCATGTTCTGATCATTCTGGCTACCCTAATTGTTTTGCACCAGAGCACCTAAAAATAATTTGACTTGTTAAAGGTCGTAATGAATAGAGTCTGCAGAGCTTCCTATGTATAGGCTGTAGAATATTGTTGATGGCGTTTCCCGTAAGTGAATGACGTTGAGTGGTTTATTCTCTGCCATTATTATGCTGAAAATTGAGAAGTGGTTGTAATTTGTTGTTGACCTTAGCTTTACAATTGATACATACCTTGGGCCTCATATATGAGGCCCCTTGCGCCGTCGGAACGTCACTTTTTGTGACGTTCTGTGGCGCAGAAGCCTGCTCCATATTTACGAGGCAGCACTAAGCCACTTTTTTAGCTTAATGCTGCCTCGTAAATATTGTCCCCTTTAATGCAGTTTTCTGCCTTAAAGGGGCGTGCAATGGGTGTTGCTGGGGGCATTCCCAGAAACATCCATGGCATTTTGACACTTCCCCAGATTTACGAAAAATCGTAAATCTGAGGCAGCGCCAAAAACTTACACCTCCCCAGGGGAGGCTTAAGGGAGGCACAACGAGGAGAAATAATTTCTCCTCATTTTTTCTTTTTCTATGTGTACTGATTTCTGCAGCATACATAGAAGAAGGAAAAAGCCTCTTGTGATTGTTTTTGTGCAGGAAGGTTTCCCTTCCTGCACAAAAACAATCATCCCCTCAACGCAGGCACCCTTGCACCACGGTGCAAAGGTGCCTGCGTTGGCGCACGGCAGCCTATTGTGCGTTGGTGCAGGGGAAAAGGACAGGAATGCACCATATCTCACAGATAGTGCGCATACCTGCCCTTTTCTTTTGCCGTAGGGCAGCGCAGCAGGAAGGCCTGCTGCGCTGCTCTACGGCAAAAAAACATAAATGAGGCCCCTTGTCTATTTCTCACTCTCAGGAGAAGAGGTTACTGTCGTTGTGTTCACCTACACCGGGAGGACTGCCTGATCTGTTTGTTGCGGAAGGTGTGCATAGTGCAACTGAGCCCAGGACCTGACTTGCCACAGGATGTAGAACCAGAATATTTTAACCAAAATATCATCTGTCTGAAACATTGTAGCTTATATATTGTTTTAAAAAATGTCACCCCATTAGAGCTAAAATATAAAACTGACACTTAATGGGGCTTTATACGTCTTGGGAGGACTGCGCATCCTTGCAAGACTTACAACGTAGGGGTTTGCGACCCGCGAGGACGCGAATACCGCAAAGAGGAGACCACGGCGAGGAGGAGGGCAGCCCGGAGACGCCAGAGCAGGTAAGTGATTATTTCCCCTTTTTGTTTTTTTTTAAATAGGGTGGAGCGGAGTTCCACAGAGTTTTTTTTCAACTCCGTGGAACACCACGTATTGGCACTCCACCAACTCTGCCCACCCTTAGCACTAGTGTGCCTGCAGCACTGATTGTGCCACCCATATGAATAGCCCTTCAAACCTGTCTCAGGCCTTCAACTGCAGAGCTTGTGTATGCAGTTTTAAACTGACTTTTTGACCTGGCAAGTTCACCTACTTGCCAGTACAAACATTCCCTTTTATTGCATGTAAGGCACCTATAAGGTAGGCCATAGGTAGCCCCATGGGCAGGGTGCAGCATATTTAAAAGGTAGGACATGTACTTGTAAGTTTTACATGTCCTGGTGGTGAAAAGCAGCTAAATTAGTTTTTTCACAACAGCAAGGCCTATCTCTCCTATAGGTTAGCATTGGAGCTGCCTTGTAACATCTTACAAGTGTATCTTCCAATTGGAAGCAGATAGAAAACTGCAGTTTGGTGTCTCTGGACTAGCAATTTGAAAACATATGTTTTACTGAAGTTGATTTTTAAATTGCAGGTCTAAAAATGCCACTTTTAGAAAGCTAAAGACACACAATTGATGGACGGAATGCAGAACAAATCAAAACATTCCCCCCAGTCAAGAGATCTGGGTTAAATCCATCATTCTTTTGCTCACTATGTCACCCCAGTTTAGACATGCCAATATGCAAATCAGTCTTGACCCTGTGCCTCATGGGAGCAGTCCAGCCCGAACTGCCAAGCCAGGTCCTCCTTGTACCAGAAACAAGCATCCTAGGACCGGTTTCTGGGTTTCACCCCTCATCAGCCAGGATGGCTTGAATCCAGTGGCACAGTGAGCCCGGGACCCACGTCTGGGCATACCCGGCGCACTTAGGGCCAAGAAGCAAAAGACACAGAATTGATGGACAGAATGCAGAACAAATCAAAACATTCACCCCCAGTCAAGAGATCTGGGTTAAATCCATCATTCTTTTGCTCACCATGCCACCCCAGTTTAGACCTGGCCATATGCAAATCAGTCTTGACCCTGTGCCTCAAGGGAACAGTCGAGCCCGAACTGCCAAGTCAGGTCCTCCCTGGACCGGAAACAAGCATCCTAGGACTGGTTTCGGGGTTTCACCCCTCATCAGCCAGGATAGCTTGAATCCAGTGGCACAGTGAGCCCGGGACCCACGTCTGGGCATACCCGGCGCACTTAGGGTGAGGAAGCAAAAGACACACAATTGATGGTCCACTCCATGCCACTGGAGTTAAGCTATCCTGGCTGATGAGGGGTGAAACCCCGAAACCGGCCCTAGGATGCTTGTTTCCAGTCCAGGGAGGACCTGACCTGGCAGTTCGGGCTGGACTGTTCCCATTGGGCGCATGGTCAAGACTGATTTGCATATGGCTGGTTTCAAACTGGAATGGCATGGGGAGCAAAAAACCGATGGATTTAGGCCCAGATCTCTGTACTGGGGTGAATGTATGACATTGTTCTGCATTCTGTCCATCAATTGTTCTTTTTGCGCTTTTAGAAAGCTGGCATTTTCTTACTTAAACATTCCGTGCCTCTGCCTGCCCCTAGAATACACATCTGGGTTGGATGACAGTTGAGCTTTGTGAATTTGCTTAAGACTGTCACACACACAGGGAGCTGAGCTGTGCCCTGTATTTCCTGATGGCCCATCACCAGGCTGATGAGCCTATCTGGATTAGAGTGTTTGGAGGAGCTGACACTGCCTGTCCCCACACAAAGAGATGCATACTCCCCTGAAGTGTGTCTGGAGCCAGGAAGGGCAGGGTCTTGTGTACTACAAAGACCTTTCTTTGAAGTCTGCCTACTTCAAAGGCTAAAATGGGTACAAGTACTGGACCTCTGGGGTGCTAGAGGGCGCACACGCAACATGGCCACCCTGCTGTGAGGCTCTGGCGGCCCAGGAAAGTAAATCCGTCACTATCCTGCTCCTACATGAATACCGGCAAGGAAAAGGAGCCGCATCCACGTCCGAAAGTGCTGTGAGGCTGATGAGGCGGTTAAATGATAGAATCCGCCATGAGACGCAGTGGTAATGGCCTGGGCTGCTGACGGTACTGACTACTGCACGGAGGCCGAGAGCTGAGATCCGGAGGAGGGGCCAAGTCCTGCGCGGCTGGCGAAGCGTTATTCCGATCCTGCTGACAACTAGCCTGGCGCGCGCCTGTTCAAGTGGGCAGCTATCTTTCAAGATTCCAGAGGAGCCCGTCCCCCGCCTGATACGCAGTGGTTGTGGGTGGGACTGGCCCCGGTGAACCTGCGGAGCACTCAGCGAGGTAGGAGAGCGAATGCGGCCTACGGAAGAAAGCGCGCGCAGACACCACTGAGTGGAGGGCCGATCTGGCTTTGCTGCGTGGCCAGCCTACTACTGAGGTAGGCCGTTAGACGCTGAGCGAACCGGGCCCCCGCCACCATCCGAGAGCACGGCGCAGCCGAATAAACAAACCGGACTGGTGAGTCACGGCCGCTAAAGCGGGCATTTCCTCCTTTTGAGATTACGGTGTAGCCTGTCCCCCGGGAGGAGGCCCGGCAGATCTTGGATGCAGTGGCTGAGGCGGGGGAACACATGAGGCCTGAAGAGGGCGCGCGCTGATGCCACTGGAAGGGAAGGCCTGATCGGGCCTACCGAGCAGAGTGAAGTGGGCCCTCACTACAGTGTCAGGCCTGATGACACAGCATTGCAGGCACTGAGCGGAGGTGGGGGGACTGAGGCGACCTCGGCTGGAAGTGCGCACCTCCTCCTGCGGCGACGGTGAACACTCCGGGAGAGCATAAGGGAACTTAAATACCAAACAAAAGCAGAGGGAGGAAAAACGCACCAAAAACAGAGAAATAATAAATAAGACCAACAGGAAAAGGCCACAGAGCGGACGTGCTTAAAGGGAACACCCGGGACGAGCTCCACAAAGAATTTCCCATAGCAGGTGCTGAAGGAGGGAGGGAGAGTGACCCCGCTACCCCTTAGCAACGACGGCTGAGCATGGGAACCGCTCACCGTGACTCAACAACTGTGACCCCCCCACACACGCGCGGGGGCGTCGTCTGCTGAGTGAGGGGACCCCTGTGCCCCCCCATCCCGCAGGCTACACCACCTGGATCGGCTAATACTGTCATCAACCGAGATGGGAAGGACAGAACAGAAGCAAGCCAAGCTGCCCTTCGAACCCCAGAAGATGCCCCGAAGCCAAAGCGAAACGGAACAACAGCCTGCCAAACCACTACACCAGACATCACCGCCTGCAGATGAAGACCTTAAAACGCTCCACATTACTATGAAACACAGCCTCACCTCAATAGAAACCAAAATGGACACTATGTGTAATAGACTGGACTTCATGGCCCAAAAATTGGAGATACACGATGCGCGCCTCGGGGAAGCTGAACAACGTATTTCGACTTTGGAGGACGATGCGGCGGCCAGAAGTACTCAGCTGTCGCAAATGGATCAGCTGCTGAAGGTCATTGCCGTGAAAAATGAAGACCTCGAAGCGCGCTCAAGGCGCAAAAATATACACCTTTTGGGAGTTCCAGAAACCGCTAACACTGGCAGAATGGAGGAGTATGTCGAGCGACTACTCTGAGGAGTCTTTGATACTGAAGCGTTCTCCGCCCAGCTTGTTGTAGAGAGAGCGCACCGATCTCTGGGGCCAAGACCACCGCCAGGGGCACCTGCCAGGCCCATCATAGCCAAATTATTAAACTACAGAGACTGCGACATGGCGCTGAGGATGGCAAGAGCGAAGCAGCCACTGACATTCGAAGGATACAGTATTGCCTTATACCCGGATTTTACGCTTGCGGTGCAAGAAGCCAGAAAGACATTTGTACCGGTTAAAAAAAATCTGCTCCAGGCGCAGGTAGACTATGCAATGATGTACCCTGCCCGGCTGCGAGTCACGCACCAGGGGAAGCAGCAGTTCTTCCTTAGCCCGCAGCAAGCAGAAACATTTCTAAAAAAATTGAAGAAGCAACGGGCAAGCTGAGACAGAGAGAACCCAGATGATCAGCTACCTTCGCAGTTGTCGGACAATGACTGAAGGAGATTTCGTTTGGCTGGTCGTGAGTACTTAAAAAGGAATCAACTAATAACCAATCCCAAAAATAAGCACTGTTAACCAACTACTGGAAGGACTCTTCATTCAATGCATAGACTAGATTTTGGACTGAATAGTAATGAAGTTAGATACGTGCCCCGCCAGTGGTCATGTTCATCGTTAGTTTTCCAAGCGGATTCATGTCACCTAGTGAGCATGGATACTAGCACTCCTGGGCGCCCCTCTCCCACCCCTTCCCACTACTAGAGGGAGTGGCGAGAGCGGGTTGGCACGCCCTCTGATGTAACCTCACAGGGTGTTCCCCATGCCACTATTTTTTTCGCCTATTGTTAACTTAGTTATCAGAATCCTGGAAGGGCGCAGAGGTGGTCCCGATCTACAAAAAGGGCGCCAGAGAAGACCCCTCAAACTACAGACCAATTAGTCTGATCGACGCAATGCAAAAGGTGTTTGGTTAGGTGCAGTTACAGAGAATCCAATCTTGGACAGAGGAGGAAGATGTCCTCTCCCAATACCAGGCTGGCTTTAGGGCCAGCACTTGAACGATCGATCAGGTATTTAGGCTACTGCTTATATATGCCATTTTGGCATTCTGCCCCCCTATCCCAACCAACGATCCTGACCGAGCGTATAAAGCATTCTGCGACTGGATCCTACTCGCCTTAGACACTCTCATTCCTGCCAAATGGTCCAAGGGTCGCTGCTCGAGTTCTAATCCTTGGTTTAATGACTCTCTGGCCGCTCTGCGCAGTACCTGTAAAAAGCTAGAACGGGTCTGGAGAAGGGATTACGACCTTGAGGCTAAGAAGTCATTCCAGGATGCGATCAAGCACTACCACAAGGCCATACATTTGGCACGAGCGGCTTACTTCACTAATGAGATCAAGTCCAGTAAGAACCCCGCTAAAAGTATTTTTAAAATATTGAGTGACCTCAAAAACAGGAAAAATCCCTCTACCCCGGTGATCACGTCTGAGCAACAATGTGAGGATTTGGCCACCTTCTTTGTTAAGAAGGTGGAAGTCATCTACAAATCCTTTCCTATATCTTCTATTGATCCCGTGGCTTTACCTGCTCCTCTCCCCACTCTCACCTTGGCAGCCATTCCCCCTATTTCCCAGGATGAGTTACTCACCCTGAGCAAGAAGGTCAAATCTGGCTCCCCTATGGATCCGATGAGGCCTGCCCAATTTAGGGACTCTCTGCCTGTATTACTCACGCCTTTGCGTCAGGTTATCAATTCCTCTTTTACCACCGCTGTGGTGCCTCTGCTTTGGAAGCAAGCAAGGGTGGTTCCCTTGCTGAAAAAACCCTCGCTGGATCCAACTAAGCCGGAAAGCTTCCGTCCCATATCTCTACTGCCCTGGGCTGCTAAAGTTGCCGAGGCTCATACCAATATAACTCTTTCAGGCTTCCTGAACAATACTGGTGTCTTGGATCGTTCCCAGAATGGCTTCC
This sequence comes from Calotriton arnoldi, assembly GCA_963921515.1. Classification (NCBI taxonomy): domain Eukaryota; kingdom Metazoa; phylum Chordata; class Amphibia; order Caudata; family Salamandridae; genus Calotriton; species Calotriton arnoldi. The sequence continues at coordinate 692,322 of CAWUFW010009754.1, read as the reverse complement.
GCCCTGGTCACAGCACCGAGACTGCGCTCTTAGCGGTGAGCGAACATCTGCGGACTATTCTGGATGAGGGACATACCGCTGCCCTGATATTGCTCGATCTAAGCGCCGCTTTTGATACGGTTTCTCACCGGATCCTCTTACGTCGCTTAGAGGAGGCTGGGGTGGTAGGCCTGGCCTTGGATTGGTTTAGATCTTTCCTGTCTGAGAGAACATGCCCCCCCCCTTTCTCTCCCACGCCCATTCCATTAAGCAGGGGGTCCCTCAGGGCTCGGGATTGAGTCCCATTTTGTTCAACCTGTACGTTCAACCCCTCGCTGCGGTGGCAAGGGACCATGGCTTGACCATGGTCTTGTATGCTGACGACACGCAGCTGGTGGTTGCTCTCTCCGATGATCCTACGCGGGGCGCCTCCCAATTTTGGAGCGGCCTAGCTGCGGTCGCGCATTGGATGACCACCAACTGCCTTCAACTCAACGCTAACAAGTCAGAAGTGCTGTTGGTGGGAAGAGATAAGGGGCTCTGGAGCATGCATTGGTGGCCAGCAACCTTGGGCTCTGCCCCACCCCTAAGTCGGTGGTGAAAAATCTTGGGGTCTGGCTCGATTCCACCCTTGGGTTTCAGGAGCACACCAAGAAGGTTGTGTCTTGTGGCTCATGGCCTCCTGGCCTGTCTGGCTACGTTGGCACAGGCCTGGCTGCCATGATGGCTTTTGCGCACGTTACTCTGGGATGTTGTTCTGTCGCCCTCTGCTACTGCCAAGTTATTTTACAACTGTCTGCATTTTCTGTATCTCACCTTTTCACCTGTTCCTTCTGGGCTCAGTCTGAACAACAGTTACAAGGTCGAATAACATCACCCTGGTTCTTACTGATTTGGCCCGTCCCTCGCACCTAGACATAACACCATGTACAGCTGCCATGGAGAAATTAGTGCGCTTTTAATACTGCGGTCGCCCGCTCTAGAACACACTTGGAGACGACCTTTCCAGAGAGAAGAGCTGTGATTGTCTGCGGATGTAGTTTTGCATCTAGAGACTGAGGTATGGGGGTCCGCTAGTCAAAGCCCAAAGGTCTTCTATTTTCATAATACACTGGCTTCCAGCACGGGGAGGGTGGTAATGTTAGTTAGACATATATCCACTGCTTTATGAGATGCTTTCCCCGTTCGTATTTTATGGAGTAGTAACTATGCTGATTATATTATTCATATGTATTATGCTATTAGTACTGACACGTGTACTGTATCTTAGAGCACGTAAGTTGAAATAAACATTTTAACCTACACAGTGACTCTTCTTACGCATGTTGTGGACAGGTACGAGTGTGACGAAAGAGTATTCTTGCCTCTGCGAGTCCTGAGTGAGAGAGAGATACCATGTTCTGGGTTGTCTAATCATTGGTACATTAGTGCTAATGGGACGCTAAGGCTAGTTGGGTTGGGGTTTTGGGTGCCAAGGTCTATGGTTGGCTCACCACTATATTCCGAGGTCCTATTATCCTGTGCATAGCTCTGTATGTGCAGAAACCCTATGACATGGCGCGACCAACGGGTGGGGCGGCTTACTTGCGAGATGCTTGAGTAGTACTTGTGCTTGTCCACAAACCCCTCACGTACGCTTCCGGAAGCGTACGTGACGGCGATACCTCCTATATTTGTAGATTTTGTAGGTTCTTTCAAGCTTGATGTTATTAAAAAAGGTTTTTTAAATATAACCCTTTTTGTGCTGCCTAGTGTAAGATTGTTGAACAGACCCGTTGGTAATGGCGGGTATAGATATAGCGGCGCATAGCCGCACAGCACTCCGGGATCACTTACGGGTGTATGGAGTGCCAGACGCGGGAGTTGAACTAGTCTTTGTGGTTCAAGCTGATCCGGCTTTCCACTTTGAAGTGTTCTACTCTTGGATCACTTTTCCAGCGGTGAATGCGAACGATAATCTGTTCCATGAATATGAACCCACCGTTGTTCCTGCTGTCTATAGACCTTATACTAATCTTGAAGTACCGCTCACGGCTTGGCAACACCGTGTTTGGTTTAATGGTGCCCTCCCACAACCGACTACCACGGTTCGTTTAGGCCCCTTATCTATTGAGGGGGCCACTTGGCCTGTTTTGGCCGGGTACACCCCACATCCGCGTTATATGACTATACCAGTCGCAGAACTGCGCACTATGTATGCGGCCTTGGTGCAGGTGCATCGAGCTTTAGTGCGATATGCTACAGGCAGCATCCATGGAGCCGCTCCTGGAGTTGCCGGCCAACCAGCTGCTGCAGGCGGAGTGACCATAAGTCCCGTCATGGTGAATTCAGTGATGGGCAAACGTCCACAAAATAAGGATGATTTTCCTTATTGGCTTGCAGAAAAGTTTGATCAGTTGGAGGCGGTTTTTCCACATACAACTCCAGTGGATAAACATCGTATTTTAACGATTAGTTTGCCAAAAGACTTAATTCCCGAGTTGACAGCATGTGACAACTGGGGTAAGGTATTCGCAGCAGTATATTCTAAATGTTTTGGTACTCCTTCCATGACGGTTCTCCCTTCTGTAATTAAAAAAGTACAGGACGAACATGGCCCTGAAGCGGCTGTGGAATTAGGGATGAGACTGGTGGGAGTGTTTGAGGTAGTAGCTGAGCTGATCCTTGCGAATGTCAAGGGCGATGCAGTGAACTTTCAAGTAGCTAATGCTTTGGCTTTAGTCCCAGAATTGGACAAGCCTCGCGAATTACCGAAAATTATTACCCAGGCTTACAAAACTATTGGTAGAAATAGCCTGGGTAACAAGCCTTTTGCAAAACAGCAAACACAATCGCAACCACAACAGCAACAAACCAAATCTCAATCTGAGAAAGATGAGAAACCAGTCTTCACTAAAAAGAGCTGGAGGCTGAAAAAACAGGGTAAGCAACAAAAGAAGCCGGGGTCGCGAGGCGCATCCCCGGTTTCAGTTTCTTCTGAACGCACTTATGATTTACGCGATAGAGCGAGAATTAAGTCACCGGATAGGTTTCAGATCCCTGATACGCGTTCTCCTCGTTCTTCACAGGCACAGACTTCGTCACAGGCCGGTGGAGGAGACCGCCAGGATAGAGGAAGGGCCCGTGAGGCCCCACAGGGACGAGACCAGCCTCGACAACAAGTCAGAGGAAAAGAGGAAGACACTCAACGTTTTCGACCACAATTTCAGAAGAAGAAAGTTGCCGCTGTAACAGCGAAATATGCCACAGACGGTGAGAACGAGACTCCTGAATTGGACGTGGGCGGTAACCCTCCTAGACAGCGCCGCGGAAGTTACCATAGTGCGGGAGGCGCTACGTCCTCATATGGAGGCGACAGCAACTGAGACATTCATTACTGTTGAAACAGCAGACACCAGAGTGGCACCCCCTGACAGACTATTTAATATTGTCATTCAAATTGAAGGTGATATACAGCGTGTAATTAAAGGGATTTTTTGGGACAATCTGACCTCTTCATATTACATTTTGTTAGCAGAGGAGGATTGGCCACCCCCATTCGTCCTTGCTGCGCGTAAAAGGGAGGAGGTAATCCTTCCGAACTTTTCTCGACATGTCCCAAAGGACAAAGCGGAGGCTCTTGCAGCAGAGTGGGCGGTGTCCCTAGCTCCAGCGTTATTCCGCAATCACGTGGGTTGGGATGAAGATTCTCTCCCCCATGAAATACCTTTGCGGTCGTTACCGCAGCCACAACCCCAATATCCCATAAAACGTGAAGCCAAAGGCCCCGTTTCCGAAATTCTGACTCAGTTGGAATATCAGGGAGTAATTGAACCCTGTGTATCTCCTATGAACAATCCCCTTTTCGCGGTTTCTAAACCCGATGGATCGTACCGCTTAGTATTGGATTACCGGCATTTGAACTCGCATTGTCGGACCTTCGCGGTGCAAAATACCCATAGTTCTGCGCTTGTAGACAGTCTTGTTCGTAAAAAATATAAAACCACACTTGACCTTTCAAATGGATTCTACACGCACAACTTAGCCCCGGAAAGTGGCCAATGGTGTGCTTTTACTTCCGGTGGTAAAATGTTCAAATTCAGGCGTCTTCCTATGGGCTACAAAAATAGTCCAGGCGTGTTCGCCGCTCGTGTTGTCTCTTTGTTAGACGGCATTGATCCAGACGCCTGTTCGTATGTGGATGACATTTATCTGACAGATGACGAATTGTTTCCGCATCTAACTCGAGTAGACCGCATTATTCTTGAATTCGCGGTTCAAGGTTACAAAATTAACTTTGCCAAATCTCATATTGCTGAATTTACCGTTTTGTTCTTGGGCTATGAGCTCAACAATGAAGGTAAGGGTTTAGCCCCCATTTTCTGGAGAAATGTGCACTTCTGTGCCCTCCTACTAATCTGAAGAAACTTCAGTCTTTGCTGGGCTTTCTGAACTTCGGACGTACATATATTCCCGAATACGCCCAGCGTATCAAGCCACTGTATGCCTTGATACAACCTACTTATTCGAAGTCTTGCTGGCTTCCGGAGCATACCTCCATTCTGCAGTCTTTGCAAACAGACCTTCTTGAGTCTAAATACCTTTTGACGCGTGATAACCACACAAACTTGGTGATTAGAATCATTCCAGGGGCAGTGGGTTTCACGTATTTAACCTTTAATGAAGGCGATACAGTACCTATCGCATACAAGTCACATCTGTACACCTCCGCAGAAATGCGGTTTTCATCTGTGGAGAAAGTTCTGACAGCAGTGCAAATGGCGATCCTGAAGGAGCGCGCACTGGCACAGGGAAAACGCATTTTGGTGGTAACACCATATCCTGCTCTAGAGGCAGTGACCAAAGCAAGTGTACCGAACTCTAAAGCATTGCACCCCGTTGGATTCAATGGGCAACATCTTTGACGTCTCCGGATGTCACTTTCATTTTTGACTCTTCTCTTCAGACTCAGGAGTTTTTACAGTATGAATTTTTTCATCCTCCTCCTTTGTCTTTATTGCCGCTTGAGGATTACAACTGTGTGATCTACACCGATGGTTCGGCACAACCGGCCACGGGGTCCAAGCATGCTTATTCAGCCGCATGTGCTATTGTCGCAGGTACGTTTGTGAACGGAAAGTTCAAATCCACTGTGGTGCATACACAGACACTCGGGGACAGTACCGCACAATTGGCCGAGTTGTGTGCATTGGTGCTTGCGCTTGAGTTTGTAAATCCTGATGTGACCACTTTGATAGTGTGCGATTCTTATTACTGTGTTCAATCATACAATGACAATTTGTTTTTTTGGTCACAAAATGACTATAGAGACGCTAAAGGCAACACAATCAAGCATAAAATGCTTTGGGTTAGAGTGGCAGAATTACAAAGACGTCTGCCACTCACGCAGGTGGTTCACACCCTAGGCCATCAGCGGGTGGGCGCACACGCTGTTGGTAACAGTCTGGCAGATGAAGCTGCCAGATCGGCAGTACTCACGTGTTCAGTTGCAGCAGTTACTAGATCCATGTCTAAAATAGACACTGATATCTTGGCAGCTATTGCTGCAACAAAAGAAGGAATGAATTACCCTAGAGGTTTCCCTTCCAAATATTCTTACCAGATAGGTCCCGATCAGGCTCCTTATGTAACAATACCTGACGTTGGGGTTCGGCTGATCCCCAACGCGGACCGCAGACTTTCCTTGATGGCAGCGGCACACGAAGGCATGGCTTCGGCTCACGCTGGTGTGTCAGCGACAATTTCCATTTTGCAGCAGCGTTACTGGTGGCGGGGTTTATATAAAGATACACGTACTTATGTGCTTTCCTGTGACGTTTGTCAACAGATCAAGCCTTCAACGGTCACAAGACCACCGCAGACCTCGCTTGCAATTTCAAACAGACCCTTTGGGTGTGTTTACTTGGATCACTGCGGTCCATTTTCTTCAGACACTGCCTATAAATATATCTTAGTGGCAGTGGACTCGTGCACACGGTTCATCTGGGTCTGGCCACAACGGAGTGCTGACGCTCGAAATGTCATAAGGGATTTGCGTGTCTTTGTGGGAATTTTTGCATGCGGCACCTTCCATTCTGACCAAGGTCCGGCGTTTGCCTCTAAGGCTTACAAGGACGCAATGGGCTCCTTGGGGGTGCGGGTGAAATTTTCGTCTCCGTATAGGCCTGAGGGCAACTCTATCGTTGAACGAATGAACCGTGACTTAAAGCAATCCTTGACAGCTAGAGTTATAGGTACTGGCAGGAACTGGCTGGCCCACTTGTATACCGTTCAGCGTGCACTTAATAATCTCCCTAGAAGGCCTCTGGGTGGGTGGACCCCTTACGAAATGCTCTTTGGCATACGAATGTTTGTGCCTGACCTTGATGGTCTAGACATGGTGGCGCAATCCGCCAAGTTTGATGTATATAATCATTCTACTATGTTACAGGACTTACAAGAAGCCCGAGACAAACTAGCAATTGCACATTTGCCTTCAGCCACAGACCCTGCTTTGCAGATTCCGGTTGCCGGCTGGCTTCCGAAGATTGGCGACCTGGTACGAGAGAAGGTGGAGAACAAAAAAGAATTCGGCCCCTCTTTTCGTGCACCGGTTCCAGTCCTGGGATTGAAGGGAACACGTACAGTCATCCTACCACCGCTTCCCGGTCGCAAGGAAAACAGATACAACTCAGTGGAACATGTCAAGCTACAACATCTGGCCGATCCTGAATAGTGTCACACCAGCGGTCTCTTGTCCTGCCATTTATCGGACAAGCGTTCGAGGCACGCCTGCAAGAACAGTCACTGATGTTACCATGGAGATGGTTGATTTGCCTGAAAATATATTTGAACCCCCTGCATCCCCCTGCATTGATGAGGACGAATATACTTATCCCGCCACAGAGTCGGTGGCACACCAACCAACAACGCCACTGAGCCCGACACGTTATTCCTTTGACTCGGAATCCAACTCATCAACGGTCCCGTCCAAGTTTAGTCTTTTTGTATCCTGGTTTAGAGACAATTTTTTGATTCCACCTTGGACATATATCTGGATGGTGCTTTTCTTGATTTTTTTGTTCATGTACATTGGCTTTGTCACAGTGTTTTTTCTACTCATCAATGGTCACTATTTACCTGAACGCTCTGCTGTGAACAGTGTTGCTGGAACTTTGGCTCCACATTCCTCTTCACACATCATGAAGCGTGACCACACATTTGTGAACATTTCCGCGTTTCCAGTTGCTGATGGCATTGTATGGGATGCGGTAAACTTTCAAATCCATGGCCCAACGGAAATTATTAATGTGCCAAATGTCCTTCGAGTTTCGATGGGTGATGTAGTAAAAAGTAATATTCATTCTGATGATTGGGATGTGCATGCCGTTGAAGCATTGTTTGCTGATTTAAAATATTATGCTTCCTTTAATGCTGAGGACTTGTATATGAATTCTGCGAATTATGCCGATTTGTATTGTTACCAGCATTGGGGCACTCATTTTCTCCACAAACCGAGTGCACTACGCAGCCCTGTTACTTACACCCAATGGGAACACTGCCCAAACCCCATACCAGGAAGCTCCCAGACTCTTCGAAATAAATTCACCTATTTTACTGATTTCAATCGATCGAACCCTGGGTCCTATTATTTTAAATTGAAAACCCCATTGACTCAAAAAATAATGTTGACCCACACCAAATTACTTTATTCGGGTTCCTTTTTGAGCACCTTGGCGGTGGGTGGTTATGAGTATTGGAAAGACACAGTGGATTTAAAATCAATCTGGGGTTCAAAGCCATGGCAGGTGCAGGGCACCGAGGCCTTGCACCGCGCTTGCCTTATCCCAACCCAGATTCTATTTCTAAATGCTTCTATTCATCAAACCACGTGTTGGGGGTTGGCTACCGTTAAACAACTAAATGCGCCAGCCATCCCATCCTTGTCGAGTTTTCCAAATGATAGTTTGCGTTTTAATATGTCCCTTATAACGTTACAGGCTCAGTTCCAAAACAATTCATTTAACGTTTCTGCACTGATACAGTCACCCTGGTTGGCATGGCCCATATCATCTAATGCATGCCAACTGCGTTTTCATGGCACAGTTCCTGGCTACATACAGGACAAGCCTGATCCAAGATTTACTGAAACTCGTACTGTCACCAGGTATTCGGTTGGTAAATTATGTAAACAATGGGTACAACATTCGTCCTTAGACTCTGTTAAGAAACATTTGTCCCTCCTATCAGGCACTATTGATTTATCTGACTTTATCTTGGGACCTCGTGGTCCCCGACCGAAGAGATTCATTTATGAAGCGTATAATGAACTCTGGAAGCTGTCACAAATGGAAGCTGCTTCCCGTCTTAGGGAAATAGACCAAGCAAATTTGGAAAAGGTGCTTGCTGTTGTTGACAATAGTATAAATACCCTGTCTTCCCGCATTTACACATTAGAGAATATTGTATCCTCTGTTGTTGATATTGTACACGATGATGTCTCTATGTTGTATCATGGTCAGAATCAGTTGCGTTCAGTGATGCAGTTTGCCTGGACTTTGCAAACCCTTAAGTTAGGTAAAGTTCCTTGGAATTTGTTAAACACCACTGCCCTTTTTCTGCCTTTTAATTTGACTGACAAACAGCAGTTTATGTCCATGAAAGATGCATCTTACACTTTGTTACATATCGAGAAGGTGGATCCTTTACCATTCTCTGTAGCGGAACTAGATTCTGCGGTGTGGCTAGTTCATGGGGTTATAGCTTTACCTTTTTCCCTGTTTGAATTTAGTTCGTGCATGAAACATTATCCTGTGGGCCGTTTCCAGCCTTTGGGTAGTGCTTTCCTGCATGAACTTTGGTCCTTGCCTTTCATGTATAAATGCCTTAGAGACGGCAAGGAGGTATTTCTCACGGGGGAGTCTTGTGATTCAACTGTGGGTCATTCGCTTATTTGTAAACATATTAAATTGCACGGGGCTTGTAGCGTTTCAGTTCCAAATCTTGCATGTGTGCTAAAGGGTATTCCTGCTCCTGCTATTTCTCCTACTTTTACTTTGCTTACTAATGGTAGCTATTTGCTTTTAAATAACGAAGACTGTTGTGGCCTACAAGCTGGCATTCCGTATATTGTTACGGTCTCACACAGGGTTGTCTCCTGCAAGAATGTGCTTTTTCCTCCCCCTCACGACATCGTTGATAACTCTATTTGGCCTTCCATTCCTACCATGGAGGCAGATTTCAATAAGTTGAGCAGAATAAAGGCCCTATTATTGAATGAGGAGGTTATGCTCACATCAGCCCGGGAGACATTCATTCTCCAGGTGGCGAGTACCCACAGTGAAATACAGGCCCTTTTGAACACTGACCTCCCCCAACATTTTGGGGAGTTGATTCATCGTATTTTTAACGCATCAAACACTGAGGGTCTGGTGCACTTTTTTAAGATTGTGGGATCTGGCCTGGTGTCTACCTTTCAAACTATTTTCGGTGTGATACCGGCGTTCATACATTCTATTTTTTCTAGCGTATTTGGTGGTTTCCCATTAATCCTCGCTTTGGCGGCTGGTGTCTTGCTGTTGATCTGTTTTCTGCGCAATGGCTGCACACCACTGGGCCCTTCTCGATCCCGAACGCCTCCAGCTGCTCCGTGAGCGACTTCTGGTTGGCTTCGATGTTCTGCCCTTGGCAACTATCAGTGTGTCCTACACCCTTTCCTTTCGCTTTGCGTATTTCACTTGCGTGCAACCTGTGATGTCTTGCATCCGCTGTCCGTTTACATGGACCATGGATTATTGCCTCTCCAATTCGTCATTGTCTGTCCCGGATTTTGTTCAGTTGGTGGGTCCCTTAGAGGCCCATGAACGGGACTGTTCCGCTGATGGCTTTATGATGCGTGCGGCTGCACTGGGGATTTTGGCACAATGGGATATCTGGGCGGCTGCTCAGAATCTCCTACAACAAAGTTATATTGAATATCACGCAAGCTGTCCCGCATTGCTTTTGGATGCTCCATCCTCTGAGGAACATTCCTGCAGCTTTGACCTGTTGGACTGGATGGCATCTACATTTTTTGACGATTCCAATGATGTCCTCTTGGACGGTATAGCATTTTTCTGCTCCTCCACGTTTCTGGATTGATTGACTTGCCGTTCACTGTTGGTGGACTGCCTCAATTCTGCTCAGGTGTTTGGAACTCTGTCTTCATTTTCGTCTTGGCCGATGGACTGTCCAGGGGAGGGTGTCTTGTGGCTCATGGCCTCCTGGCCTGTCTGGCTACGTTGGCACAGGCCTGGCTGCCATGATGGCTTTTGCGCACGTTACTCTGGGATGTTGTTCTGTCGCCCTCTGCTACTGCCAAGTTATTTTACAACTGTCTGCATTTTCTGTATCTCACCTTTTCTCCTGTTCCTTCTGGGCTCAGTCTGAACAACAGTTACAAGGTCGAATAACATCACCCTGGTTCTTACTGATTTGGCCCGTCCCTCGCACCTAGACATAATACCATGTACAGCTGCCATGGAGAAATTAGTGCGCTTTTAATACTGCGGTCGCCCGCTCTAGAACACACTTGGAGACGACCTTTCCAGAGAGAAGAGCTGTGATTGTCTGCGGATGTAGTTTTGCATCTAGAGACTGAGGTATGGGGGTCCGCTAGTCAAAGCCCAAAGGTCTTCTATTTTCATAATACACTGGCTTCCAGCACGGGGAGGGTGGTAATGTTAGTTAGACATATATCCACTGCTTTATGAGATGCTTTCCCCGTTCGTATTTTATGGAGTAGTAACTATGCTGATTATATTATTCATATGTATTATGCTATTAGTACTGACACGTGTACTGTATCTTAGAGCACGTAAGTTGAAATAAACATTTTAACCTACACAGTGACTCTTCTTACGCATGTTGTGGACAGGTACGAGTGTGACGAAAGAGTGTTCTTGCCTCTGCGAGTCCTGAGTGAGAGAGAGATACCATGTTCTGGGTTGTCTAATCATTGGTACATTAGTGCTAATGGGACGCTAAGGCTAGTTGGGTTGGGGTTTTGGGTGCCAAGGTCTATGGTTGGCTCACCACTATATTCCGAGGTCCTATTACCCTGTGCATAGCTCTGTATGTGCAGAAACCCTATGACAGTTGCAGGCACCTGCTTTGGCCTACTCCGGGGATTGAGGCCCATGTTGGGTTTCTTCGATCCTCCTACTCGTCAGTTGATAGTCCAGGCAACTATTTTATCCAGACTGGACTATTCCAACTCACTTATGTTAGGCGCTAACAAGGCAGAAGTGACTCGTCTTCAGCGAGTTCAGAATGCAGCCGCCCGAGTCTTGTTGAGGCTCCCTAGAACTTATTCCGCGATGGATGCATTGCGCCGTCTACATTGGTTACCCATGGCCAAAAGGATCGTATTCAAAGCATTATGCCTGACCTTTAAAATACTCAAGCTTTCATCCCCTGAGATCCTAGCTAATTTACTGATCCCCTATGTACCTACCCGTCAGCTACACTCTGCTGAGCAATTCTTGGCTACGGTCCCTCGGGTCAAGCGCCTCAGAGCTGGGGGCCGGTCCTTCCGGTACTTAGCCTCTAAATTGTGGAACTCCCTCCCTATTCAGATCCGCCGCCTGGATTGCTTGCTATCCTTTCGTAAGGCCATCAAAACCTACCTGTTCCCCGTGGTTTAGTCTCTAGCTTCCCTCTGACACTGCTACCAGCGCCGGGACGCCTCTTCGCTGAGGCAGCTGAGCGCTATATAAAATTACCTAACATAACATAACATATACTGGAAAGTCGTGGTGATTGGCAATCTTGCATTTATGGATCTAAAGACTGCCTTTGATCTGGTACCCAGGAATAGGTTGTGGCAGATCCTTAGAGATATGGGCCTCCCTCCTCTAATTCTCAATTTATTGGTCCGGCTTCATGAGGGTAACTATGCTCAGGTGAGATGGGGGACCCAAGGCCAGCTGACGGAACAGATTCCCATTGGCAGGGGAGTCTGCCAGGGCTGTCATGGCCCCCACCCTGTTCTCTTTATATGTGAACGGGGTGGTGAGCTTCCTTCAAGAAGATCCAGCTGATGCTCCAGCCTGGCGGGCGACAAGGTACCGACCCTCCTGTTTGCCGACGACACCTTGTTGGTGTCGAAGACCCCAGTTGGGTTACAAAAACTAATGAACAGATACCAATCTTTCTGCGACTCTCGGGGGTTAGTCATCAACACCTCTAAAACAAAGCTCATGATATTCAACCCCCACAAATCCTTTAGGAACAACCTTACGTTGAGAGTCAGCACTTTTGACTATCTTGGCATCCGACTCTAAGATAAAATGCTATGGAGGCCCCATATAGCAAAAATGCTCATGAGCCATAAATGCGTGGTCGGGGCACTAGGCAAAGAACATCGCTCCTCGTACAGTAGGCCAGTTGCCCCGGCCCTCACAGTCTATGATGCTAAGGCAGTTAGCTCAGCCCTGTATGGAACATAGTTATAGGGGTTTGATAATGTAGATGACATCTGTAGATCCGAGCACAGATTTTGAGGGACCTGGTGATGCTCCCCCGCAATGTCCCACTAACACCTTTAATGTATGACATGGGCAGGCGGTCGTTTAGAGACATTGCCAAGCTGCGCCCATTGCTCTTCTGGGCCCGTCTAAGGCATACTCCAGAGCTTACTAAATATGCCACAGCACTAACTGAGGTGATGAGTCTAGATGTGGATCATAGAGTTAAATGGATACCAAACGTTAGGAAAACCATGATACTATTGGGCCTCAAAGAATCATGGGATAGCCAAAACCCCCCAAACAAGATAGAGCTTAAATGCATATACTGGGATGGACAGACAGCCAGGAACTCAGTAAGTCCAACGCGGGGAGGCTAACGGAAGAATTCTTTAATCACAAGCAGACCAGAAGCCTCGAGCCTTACCTGGACATAATCCAGGTCCCACGAGATAGGGCATTGTATATCCACTTTAGGCTCGGCACACTTTCAGTCCACGCACTAACAACAAAATGGCATCCACCTAAACACACAACAGAAGGTTGCCCTTGTTGCAGAGCCTCGCTGGAGTGTGTTGCCCATGTCATGTTTGCCTGCCCAGCTTATAACACCGTGAGGTCCAAATGGCTGAAACCGATCTGCAGACACATGGGCACCCGTGACCATCGGGTTGCTCTGTGCATTCTGAAATCCGACTCAAGAGCTCTTTTTGCTTGTGGGGTGGCTAAGTTCTTAAGCCATGTTTGGACAGTTAGGCAAAAAGCCTTGCGAGGGGTGCCTTAATTTTATATTCTAGGTCATATTGAGAAGTCACCTCAACCCAAGAAAGCCTTTTTACAATGTAAACGCACTGGCACTTTACACAAGCCCATTGGGTTGCATTGTCAAGTTTTTACCTTTTTAACTATTCACATCTAAATTATGCACGATTTTAGCAAAGTATTTATAGAAATGTTTATTGTACAGCTTTGCCGATAAGTATTTTATGTCTTGTGGTGCAACAACATGTTTAAATGTACTGAGTAAGTATATTCTTTAGATCAACCATGTATCTATTGATTATTTGCATTATCTCAATTTTCTACCTTTTGTATAAATGCTGCACAATGCTTTTATGATACAAGTTATTGAAATAAAGCAATTGATGATGATGATGAACTTAGTCAGACTGATTTGCATATGGCCATGTCTGAACTGGGGTGGTGGAGTGAGCTAAAGAATGATGATGGTTTAAACCCAGATCATTTGACTGGGGGTGAGTGTTTGATTTGCTCAAGCGCTCCGTCCATCATCCCCTTTGGTATCGCTTTGTTCGACCTAAGTTGGCGGGGGTATGCCCAGACGTGGGTCCCTTGCTCACTTTGCCACTGGATTCAAGCAAGCCTGGCTGATGACGGCTGGAATGCCAGAAACCGGTCCTAGGATGCTTGTTTCCGGTCCAGGGAAGACATGGCTTGGCAGTTCGGGCTGGACTGTTCCCATGAGGCACAGGGTCAGACTGATTTGCATATGGCCATGTCTGAACTGGGGTGGTGGAGTGAGCTAAAGAATGATGATGGATTTAACCCAGATCAGTTGACTGGGGGTGAGTGTTTGATTGGCTCAAACGTTCCGTCCATCATCCCCTTTGTATCGCTTTGTTCGCCCTAAGTTGGCGGGGGTATGCCCAGACGTGGGTCCCTTGCTCACTTTGCCAATGGATTCAAGCAAGCCTGGCTGATGACGGCTGGAATGCCAGAAACCGGTCCTAGGATGCTTGTTTCCGGTCCAGGGAAGACATGGCTTGGCAGTTCGGGCTGGACTGTTCCCATGAGGCACAGGGTCAGACTGATTTGCATATGGCCATGTCTGAACTGGGGTGGTGGAGTGAGCTAAAGAATGATGATGGATTTAACCCAGATCAGTTGACTGGGGGTGAGTGTTTGATTGGCTCAAACGTTCCGTCCATCATCCCCTTTTGTATCGCTTTGTTCGCCCTAAGTTGGCGGGGGTATGCCCAGACGTGGGTCCCTTGCTCACTTTGCCACTGGATTCAAGCAAGCCTGGCTGATGACGGCTGGAATGCCAGAAACCGGTCCTAGGATGCTTGTTTCCGGTCCAGGGAAGACATGGCTTGGCAGTTCGGGCTGGACTGTTCCCATGAGGCACAGGGTCAGACTGATTTGCATATGGCCATGTCTGAACTGGGGTGGTGGAGTGAGCTAAAGAATGATGATGGATTTAACCCAGATCAGTTGACTGGGGGTGAGTGTTTGATTGGCTCAAACGTTCCGTCCATCATCCCCTTTTGTATCGCTTTGTTCGCCCTAAGTTGGCGGGGGTATGCCCAGACGTGGGTCCCTTGCTCACTTTGCCACTGGATTCAAGCAAGCCTGGCTGATGACGGCTGGAATGCCAGAAACCGGTCCTAGGATGCTTGTTTCCGGTCCAGGGAAGACATGGCTTGGCAGTTCGGGCTGGACTGTTCCCATGAGACACAGGGTCAGACTGATTTGCATATGGCCATGTCTGAACTGGGGTGGTGGAGTGAGCTAAAGAATGATGATGGATTTAACCCAGATCAGTTGACTGGGGGTGAGTGTTTGATTGGCTCAAACGTTCCGTCCATCATCCCCTTTTGTATCGCTTTGTTCGCCCTAAGTTGGCGGGGGTATGCCCAGACGTGGGTCCCTTGCTCACTTTGCCACTGGATTCAAGCAAGCCTGGCTGATGACGGCTGGAATGCCAGAAACCGGTCCTAGGATGCTTGTTTCCGGTCCAGGGAAGACATGGCTTGGCAGTTCGGGCTGGACTGTTCCCATGAGGCACAGGGTCAGACTGATTTGCATATGGCCATGTCTGAACTGGGGTGGTGGAGTGAGCTAAAGAATGATGATGGATTTAACCCAGATCAGTTGACTGGGGGTGAGTGTTTGATTGGCTCAAACGTTCCGTCCATCACCCCTTTTGTATCGCTTTGTTCGCCCTAAGTTGGCGGGGGTATGCCCAGACGTGGGTCCCTTGCTCACTTTGCCACTGGATTCAAGCAAGCCTGGCTGATGACGGCTGGAATGCCAGAAACTGGTCCTAGGATGCTTGTTTCCGGTCCAGAAGACATGGCTTGGCAGTTCGGGCTGGACTGTTCCCATGAGGCACAGGGTCAGACTGATTTGCATATGGCCATGTCTGAACTGGGGTGGTGGAGTGAGCTAAAGAATGATGATGGATTTAACCCAGATCAGTTGACTGGGGGTGAGTGTTTGATTGGCTCAAACGTTCCGTCCATCATCCCCTTTTGTATCGCTTTGTTCGCCCTAAGTTGGCGGGGGTATGCCCAGACGTGGGTCCCTTGCTCACTTTGCCACTGGATTCAAGCAAGCCTGGCTGATGACGGCTGGAATGCCAGAAACCGGTCCTAGGATGCTTGTTTCCGGTCCAGGGAAGACATGGCTTGGCAGTTCGGGCTGGACTGTTCCCATGAGGCACAGGGTCAGACTGATTTGCATATGGCCATGTCTGAACTGGGGTGGTGGAGTGAGCTAAAGAATGATGATGGATTTAACCCAGATCAGTTGACTGGGGATGAGTGTTTGATTGGCTCAAACGTTCCGTCCATCATCCCCTTTTGTATCGCTTTGTTCGCCCTAAGTTGGCGGGGGTATGCCCAGACGTGGGTCCCTTGCTCACTTTGCCACGGGATTCAAGCAAGCCTGGCTGATGACGGCTGGAATGCCAGAAACCGGTCCTAGGATGCTTGTTTCCGGTCCAGGGAAGACATGGCTTGGCAGTTCGGGCTGGACTGTTCCCATGAGGCACAGGGTCAGACTGATTTGCATATGGCCATGTCTGAACTGGGGTGGTGGAGTGAGCTAAAGAATGATGATGGATTTAACCCAGATCAGTTGACTGGGGGTGAGTGTTTGATTGGCTCAAACGTTCCGTCCATCATCCCCTTTTGTATCGCTTTGTTCGCCCTAAGTTGGCGGGGGTATGCCCAGACGTGGGTCCCTTGCTCACTTTGCCACTGGATTCAAGCAAGCCTGGCTGATGACGGCTGGAATGCCAGAAACCGGTCCTAGGATGCTTGTTTCCGGTCCAGGGAAGACATGGCTTGGCAGTTCGGGCTGGACTGTTCCCATGAGGCACAGGGTCAGACTGATTTGCATATGGCCATGTCTGAACTGGGGTGGTGGAGTGAGCTAAAGAATGATGATGGATTTAACCCAGATCAGTTGACTGGGGGTGAGTGTTTGATTGGCTCAAACGTTCCGTCCATCATCCCCTTTTGTATCGCTTTCTTCGCCCTAAGTTGGCGGGGGTATGCCCAGACGTGGGTCCCTTGCTCACTTTGCCACTGGATTCAAGCAAGCCTGGCTGATGACGGCTGGAATGCCAGAAACCGGTCCTAGGATGCTTGTTTCCGGTCCAGGAAGACATGGCTTGGCAATTCGGGCTGTACTGTTCCCATGAGGCACAGGGTCAGACTGATTTGCATATGGCCATGTCTGAACTGGGGTGGTGGAGTGAGCTAAAGAATGATGATGGATTTAACCCAGATCAGTTGACTGGGGGTGAGTGTTTGATTGGCTCAAACGTTCCGTCCATCATCCCCTTTTGTATCGGACTGTTCCCATGAGGCACAGGGTCAGACTGATTTGCATATGGCCATGTCTGAACTGGGGTGGTGGAGTGAGCTACAGAATGATGATGGATTAAATCCAGATCAGTTGACTGGGGGTGAGTGTTTGATTTGCTCTAACGCTCCGTCCATCATCCCCTTTGGTATCGCTTTGTTCGCCCTAAGTTGGCAGGGTATGCCCAGACGTGGGTCCCTTGCTCACTTTGCCACTGGATTCAAGATAGCCTGGCTGATGAGGGTTTTGAACCCGAAACCGGTCCCAGGATGCTTGTTTCCGGTCCAGGGAAGACATGGCTTGGCAGTTCGGGCTGGACTATTCCCATGAGGCACAGGGTCAGACTGATTTGCATATGGCCATGTCTGAACTGGGGTGGTGGAGTGAGCTAAAGAATGATGATGGATTAAACCCAGATCAGTTGACTGGGGGTGAGTGTTTGATTTGCTCTAACGCTCCGTCCATCATCCCCTTTGGTATCGCTTTGTTCGCCCTAAGTTGGCAGGGTATGCCCAGACGTGGGTCCCTTGCTCACTTTGCCACTGGATTCAAGATAGCCTGGCTGATGAGGGTTTTGAACCCGAAACCGGTCCCAGGATGCTTGTTTCCGGTCCAGGAAGACATGGCTTGGCAGTTTGGGCTGGACTGTTCCCATGAGGCACAGGGTCAGACTGATTTGCATATGGCCATGTCTGAACTGGGGTGGTGGAGTGAGCTAAAGAATGATGATGGATTAAACCCAGATCAGTTGACTGGGGGTGAGTGTTTGATTTGCTCTAATGCTCCGTCCATCATCCCCTTTGGTATCGCTTTGTTCGCCCTAAGTTGGCAGGGTATGCCCAGACGTGGGTCCCTTGCTCACTTTGCCACTGGATTCAAGATAGCCTGGCTGATGAGGGTTTTGAACCCGAAACCGGTCCCAGGATGCTTGTTTCCGGTCCAGGGAAGACATGGCTTGGCAGTTCGGGCTGGACTGTTCCCATGAGGCACAGGGTCAGACTGATTTGCAAATGGCCATGTCTGAACTGGGGTGGTGGAGTGAGCTAAAGAATGATGATGGATTAAACCCAGATCAGTTGAATGGGGGTGAGTGTTTGATTTGCTCTAACGCTCCGTCCATCATCCCCTTTGGTATCGCTTTGTTCGCCCTAAGTTGGCAGGGTATGCCCAGACGTGGGTCCCTTGCTCACTTTGCCACTGGATTCAAGATAGCCTGGCTGATGAGGGTTTTGAACCCGAAACCGGTCCCATGATGCTTGTTTCCGGTCCAGGGAAGACATGGCTTGGCAGTTCGGGCTGGAATGTTTCCATGAGGCACAGGGTCAGACTGATTTGCATATGGCCATGTCTGAACTGGGGTGGTGGAGTGAGCTAAAGAATGATGATGGATTAAACCCAGATCAGTTGACTGGGGGTGAGTGTTTGATTTGCTCTAACGCTCCGTCCATCATCCCCTTTGGTATCGCTTTGTTCGCCCTATGTTGGCAGGGTATGCCCAGACGTGGGTCCCTTGCTCACTTTGCCACTGGATTCAAGATAGCCTGGCTGATGAGGGTTTTGAACCCGAAACCGGTCCCAGGATGCTTGTTTCCGGTCCAGGGAAGACATGGCTTGGCAGTTCGGGCTGGACTGTTCCCATGAGGCACAGGGTCAGACTGATTTGCATATGGCCATGTCTGAACTGGGGTGGTGGAGTGAGCTAAAGAATGATGATGGATTTAACCCAGATCAGTTGACTGGGGGTGAGTGTTTGATTGGCTAAAACGTTCCGTCCATCATCCCCTTTTGTATCGCTTTGTTCGCCCTAAGTTGGCGGGGGTATGCCCAGACGTGGGTCCCTTGCTCACTTTGCCACTGGATTCAAGCAAGCCTGGCTGATGACGGCTGGAATGCCAGAAACCGGTCCTAGGATGCTTGTTTCAGGTCCAGGGAAGACATGGCTTGGCAGTTCGGGCTGGACTGTTCCCATGAGGCACAGGGTCAGACTGATTTGCATATGGCCATGTCTGAACTGGGGTGGTGGAGTGAGCTAAAGAATGATGATGGATTTAACCCAGATCAGTTGACTGGGGGTGAGTGTTTGATTGGCTCAAACGTTCCGTCCATCATCCCCTTTTGTATCGCTTTCTTCGCCCTAAGTTGGCGGGGGTATGCCCAGACGTGGGTCCCTTGCTCACTTTGCCACTGGATTCAAGCAAGCCTGGCTGATGACGGCTGGAATGCCAGAAACCGGTCCTAGGATTCTTGTTTCCGGTCCAGGGAAGACATGGCTTGGCAGTTCGGGCTGGACTGTTCCCATGAGGCACAGGGTCAGACTGATTTGCATATGGCCATGTCTGAACTGGGGTGGTGGAGTGAGCTAAAGAATGATGATGGATTTAACCCAGATCAGTTGACTGGGGGTGAGTGTTTGATTGGCTCAAACGTTCCGTCCATCATCCCCTTTTGTATCGGACTGTTCCCATGAGGCACAGGGTCAGACTGATTTGCATATGGCCATGTCTGAACTGGGGTGGTGGAGTGAGCTACAGAATGATGATGGATTAAATCCAGATCAGTTGACTGGGGGTGAGTGTTTGATTTGCTCTAACGCTCCGTCCATCATCCCCTTTGGTATCGCTTTGTTCGCCCTAAGTTGGCAGGGTATGCCCAGACGTGGGTCCCTTGCTCACTTTGCCACTGGATTCAAGATAGCCTGGCTGATGAGGGTTTTGAACCCGAAACCGGTCCCAGGATGCTTGTTTCCGGTCCAGGGAAGACATGGCTTGGCAGTTCGGGCTGGACTGTTCCCATGAGGCACAGGGTCAGACTGATTTGCATATGGCCATGTCTGAACTGGGGTGGTGGAGTGAGCTAAAGAATGATGATGGATTAAACCCAGATCAGTTGACTGGGGGTGAGTGTTTGATTTGCTCTAACGCTCCGTCCATCATCCCCTTTGGTATCGCTTTGTTCGCCCTAAGTTGGCAGGGTATGCCCAGACGTGGGTCCCTTGCTCACTTTGCCACTGGATTCAAGATAGCCTGGCTGATGAGGGTTTTGAACCCGAAACCGGTCCCAGGATGCTTGTTTCCGGTCCAGGGAAGACATGGCTTGGCAGTTCGGGCTGGACTGTTCCCATGAGGCACAGGGTCAGACTGATTTGCAAATGGCCATGTCTGAACTGGGGTGGTGGAGTGAGCTAAAGAATGATGATGGATTAAACCCAGATCAGTTGAATGGGGGTGAGTGTTTGATTTGCTCTAACGCTCCGTCCATCATCCCCTTTGGTATCGCTTTGTTCGCCCTAAGTTGGCAGGGTATGCCCAGACGTGGGTCCCTTGCTCACTTTGCCACTGGATTCAAGATAGCCTGACTGATGAGGGTTTTGAACCCGAAACCGGTCCCATGATGCTTGTTTCCAGTCCAGGGAAGACATGGCTTGGCAGTTCGGGCTGGAATGTTTCCATGAGGCACAGGGTCAGACTGATTTGCATATGGCCATGTCTGAACTGGGGTGGTGGAGTGAGCTAAAGAATGATGATGGATTTAACCCAGATCAGTTGACTGGGGGTGAGTGTTTGATTGGCTCAAACGTTCCGTCCATCATCCCCTTTTGTATCGGACTGTTCCCATGAGGCACAGGGTCAGACTGATTTGCATATGGCCATGTCTGAACTGGGGTGGTGGAGTGAGCTACAGAATGATGATGGATTAAATCCAGATCAGTTGACTGGGGGTGAGTGTTTGATTTGCTCTAACGCTCCGTCCATCATCCCCTTTGGTATCGCTTTGTTCGCCCTAAGTTGGTAGGGTATGCCCAGACGTGGGTCCCTTGCTCACTTTGCCACTGGATTCAAGATAGCCTGGCTGATGAGGGTTTTGAACCCGAAACCGGTCCCAGGATGCTTGTTTCCGGTCCAGGGAAGACATGGCTTGGCAGTTCGGGCTGGACTATTCCCATGAGGCACAGGGTCAGACTGATTTGCATATGGCCATGTCTGAACTGGGGTGGTGGAGTGAGCTAAAGAATGATGATGGATTAAACCCAGATCAGTTGACTGGGGGTGAGTGTTTGATTTGCTCTAACGCTCCGTCCATCATCCCCTTTGGTATCGCTTTGTTCGCCCTAAGTTGGCAGGGTATGCCCAGACGTGGGTCCCTTGCTCACTTTGCCACTGGATTCAAGATAGCCTGGCTGATGAGGGTTTTGAACCCGAAACCGGTCCCAGGATGCTTGTTTCCGGTCCAGGGAAGACATGGCTTGGCAGTTTGGGCTGGACTGTTCCCATGAGGCACAGGGTCAGACTGATTTGCATATGGCCATGTCTGAACTGGGGTGGTGGAGTGAGCTAAAGAATGATGATGGATTAAACCCAGATCAGTTGACTGGGGGTGAGTGTTTGATTTGCTCTAATGCTCCGTCCATCATCCCCTTTGGTATCGCTTTGTTCGCCCTAAGTTGGCAGGGTATGCCCAGACGTGGGTCCCTTGCTCACTTTGCCACTGGATTCAAGATAGCCTGGCTGATGAGGGTTTTGAACCCGAAACCGGTCCCAGGATGCTTGTTTCCGGTCCAGGGAAGACATGGCTTGGCAGTTCGGGCTGGACTGTTCCCATGAGGCACAGGGTCAGACTGATTTGCAAATGGCCATGTCTGAACTGGGGTGGTGGAGTGAGCTAAAGAATGATGATGGATTAAACCCAGATCAGTTGAATGGGGGTGAGTGTTTGATTTGCTCTAACGCTCCGTCCATCATCCCCTTTGGTATCGCTTTGTTCGCCCTAAGTTGGCAGGGTATGCCCAGACGTGGGTCCCTTGCTCACTTTGCCACTGGATTCAAGATAGCCTGGCTGATGAGGGTTTTGAACCCGAAACCGGTCCCATGATGCTTGTTTCCGGTCCAGGGAAGACATGGCTTGGCAGTTCGGGCTGGAATGTTTCCATGAGGCACAGGGTCAGACTGATTTGCATATGGCCATGTCTGAACTGGGGTGGTGGAGTGAGCTAAAGAATGATGATGGATTAAACCCAGATCAGTTGACTGGGGGTGAGTGTTTGATTTGCTCTAACGCTCCGTCCATCATCCCCTTTGGTATCGCTTTGTTCGCCCTATGTTGGCAGGGTATGGCCAGACGTGGGTCCCTTGCTCACTTTGCCACTGGATTCAAGATAGCCTGGCTGATGAGGGTTTTGAACCCGAAACCGGTCCCAGGATGCTTGTTTCCGGTCCAGGGAAGACATGGCTTGGCAGTTCGGGCTGGACTGTTCCCATGAGGCACAGGGTCAGACTGATTTGCATATGGCCATGTCTGAACTGGGGTGGTGGAGTGAGCTAAAGAATGATGATGGATTTAACCCAGATCAGTTGACTGGGGGTGAGTGTTTGATTGGCTCAAACGTTCCGTCCATCATCCCCTTTTGTATCGCTTTGTTCGCCCTAAGTTGGCGGGGGTATGCCCAGACGTGGGTCCCTTGCTCACTTTGCCACTGGATTCAAGCAAGCCTGGCTGATGACGGCTGGAATGCCAGAAACCGGTCCTAGGATGCTTGTTTCAGGTCCAGGGAAGACATGGCTTGGCAGTTCGGGCTGGACTGTTCCCATGAGGCACAGGGTCAGACTGATTAGCATATGGCCATATCTGAACTGGGGTGGTGGAGTGAGCTAAAGAATGATGATGGATTTAACCCAGATCAGTTGACTGGGGGTGAGTGTTTGATTGGCTCAAGCGTTCCGTCCATCATCCCCTTTTGTATCGCTTTCTTCGCCCTAAGTTGGCGGGGGTATGCCCAGACGTGGGTCCCTTGCTCACTTTGCCACTGGATTCAAGCAAGCCTGGCTGATGACGGCTGGAATGCCAGAAACCGGTCCTAGGATTCTTGTTTCCGGTCCAGGGAAGACATGGCTTGGCAGTTCGGGCTGGACTGTTCCCATGAGGCACAGGGTCAGACTGATTTGCATATGGCCATGTCTGAACTGGGGTGGTGGAGTGAGCTAAAGAATGATGATGGATTTAACCCAGATCAGTTGACTGGGGGTGAGTGTTTGATTGGCTCAAGCGTTCCGTCCATCATCCCCTTTTGTATCGGACTGTTCCCATGAGGCACAGGGTCAGACTGATTTGCATATGGCCATGTCTGAACTGGGGTGGTGGAGTGAGCTACAGAATGATGATGGATTAAATCCAGATCAGTTGACTGGGGGTGAGTGTTTGATTTGCTCTAACGCTCCGTCCATCATCCCCTTTGGTATCGCTTTGTTCGCCCTAAGTTGGCAGGGTATGCCCAGACGTGGGTCCCTTGCTCACTTTGCCACTGGATTCAAGATAGCCTGGCTGATGAGGGTTTTGAACCCGAAACCGGTCCCAGGATGCTTGTTTCCGGTCCAGGGAAGACATGGCTTGGCAGTTCGGGCTGGACTGTTCCCATGAGGCACAGGGTCAGACTGATTTGCATATGGCCATGTCTGAACTGGGGTGGTGGAGTGAGCTAAAGAATGATGATGGATTAAACCCAGATCAGTTGACTGGGGGTGAGTGTTTGATTTGCTCTAACGCTCCGTCCATCATCCCCTTTGGTATCGCTTTGTTCGCCCTAAGTTGGCAGGGTATGCCCAGACGTGGGTCCCTTGCTCACTTTGCCACTGGATTCAAGATAGCCTGGCTGATGAGGGTTTTGAACCCGAAACCGGTCCCAGGATGCTTGTTTCCGGTCCAGGGAAGACATGGCTTGGCAGTTCGGGCTGGACTGTTCCCATGAGGCACAGGGTCAGACTGATTTGCAAATGGCCATGTCTGAACTGGGGTGGTGGAGTGAGCTAAAGAATGATGATGGATTAAACCCAGATCAGTTGAATGGGGGTGAGTGTTTGATTTGCTCTAACGCTCCGTCCATCATCCCCTTTGGTATCGCTTTGTTCGCCCTAAGTTGGCAGGGTATGCCCAGACGTGGGTCCCTTGTTCACTTTGCCACTGGATTCAAGATAGCCTGGCTGATGAGGGTTTTGAACCCGAAACCGGTCCCATGATGCTTGTTTCCAGTCCAGGGAAGACATGGCTTGGCAGTTCGGGCTGGAATGTTTCCATGAGGCACAGGGTCAGACTGATTTGCATATGGCCATGTCTGAACTGGGGTGGTGGAGTGAGCTAAAGAATGATGATGGATTAAACCCAGATCAGTTGACTGGGGGTGAGTGTTTGATTTGCTCTAACGCTCCGTCCATCATCCCCTTTGGTATCGCTTTGTTCGCCCTATGTTGGCAGGGTATGCCCAGACGTGGGTCCCTTGCTCACTTTGCCACTGGATTCAAGATAGCCTGGCTGATGAGGGTTTTGAACCCGAAACCGGTCCCAGGATGCTTGTTTCCGGTCCAGGAAGACATGGCTTGGCAGTTCGGGCTGGACTGTTCCCATGAGTCACAGGGTCAGACTGATTTGCATATGGCCATGTCTGAACTGGGGTGGTGGAGTGAGCTAAAGAATGATGATGGATTAAACCCAGATCAGTTCACTGGGGGTGAGTGTTTGATTTGCTCTAACGCTCCGTCCATCATCCCCTTTGGTATCGCTTTGTTCACCCTAAGTTGGCAGGGTATGCCCAGACGTGGGTCCCTTGCTCACTTTGCCACTGGATTCAAGATAGCCTGGCTGATGAGGGTTTTGAACCCGAAACCGGTCCCAGGATACTTGTTTCCGGTCCAGGGAAGACATGGCTTGGCAGTTCGGGCTGGACTGTTCCCATGAGGCACAGGGTCAGACTGATTTGCATATGGCCATGTATGAACTGGGGTGGTGGAGTGAGCTAAAGAATGATGATGGATTAAACCCAGATCAGTTGACTGGGGGTGAGTGTTTGATTTGCTCTAACGCTCCATCCATCATCCCCTTTGGTATCGCTTTGTTCGCCCTAAGTTTGCAGGGTATGCCCACACGTGGGTCCCTTGCTCACTTTGCCACTGGATTCAAGATAGCCTGGCTGATGAGGGTTTTGAACCCGAAACCGGTCCCAGGATGCTTGTTTCCGGTCCAGGGAAGACATGGCTTGGCAGTTCGGGCTGGACTGTTCCCATGAGGCACAGGGTCAGACTGATTTGCATATGGCCATGTCTGAACTGGGAGTGGTGGAGTGAGCTAAAGAATGATGATGGATTAAACCCAGATCAGTTGACTGGGGGTGAGTGTTTGATTTGCTCTAACGCTCCGTCCATCATCCCCTTTGGAATCGCTTTGTTCGCCCTAAGTTGGCAGGGTATGCCCAGACGTGGGCCCCTGCTCACTTTGCCACTGGATTCAAGATAGCCTGGCTGATGAGGGTTTTGAACCCGAAACCGGTCCCAGGATGCTGGTTTCCGGTCCAGGGAAGACATGGCTTGGCAGTTCGGGCTGGACTGTTCCCATGAGTCACAGGGTCAGACTTATTTGCATATGGCCATGTCTGAACTGGGGTGGTGGAGTGAGCTAAAGAATGATGATGGATTAAACCCAGATCAGTTGACTGGGGGTGAGTGTTTGATTTGCTCTAACGCTCCGTCCATCATCCCCTTTGGTATCGCTTTGTTCGCCCTAAGTTGGCAGGGTATGCCCAGACGTGGGTCCCTTGCTCACTTTGCCACTGGATTCAAGATAGCCTGGCTGATGAGGGTTTTGAACCCGAAACCGGTCCCATGATGCTTGTTTCCGGTCCAGGGAAGACATGGCTTGGCAGTTCGGGCTGGACTGTTCCCATGAGGCACAGGGTCAGACTGATTTGCATATGGCCATGTATGAACTGGGGTGGTGGAGTGAGCTAAAGAATGATGATGGATTAAACCCAGATCAGTTGACTGGGGGTGAGTGTTTGATTTGCTCTAACGCTCCGTCCATCATCCCCTTTGGTATCGCTTTGTTCGCCCTAAGTTGGCAGGGTATGCCCAGACGTGGGTCCCTTGCTCACCTTGCCACTGGATTCAAGATAGCCTGGCTAATGAGGGTTTTGAACCCGAAACCGGTCCCAGGATGCTTGTTTCCGGTCCAGGGAAGACATGGCTTGGCAGTTCGGGCTGGACTGTTCCCATGAGGCACAGGGTCAGACTGATTTGCATATGGCCATGTCTGAACTGGGGTGGTGGAGTGAGCTAAAGAATGATGATGGATTAAACCCAGATCAGTTGACTGGGGGTGAGTGTTTGATTTGCTCTAACGCTCCGTCCATCATCCCCTTTGGTATCGCTTTGTTCGCCCTAAGTTGGCAGGGTATGCCCAGACGTGGGTCCCTTGCTCACTTTGCCACTGGATTCAAGATAGCCTGGCTGATGAGGGTTTTGAACCCGAAACCGGTCCCAGGATGCTTGTTTCCGGTCCAGGGAAGACATGGCTTGGCAGTTCGGGCTGGACTGTTCCCATGAGGCACAGGGTCAGACTGATTTGCATATGGCCATGTCTGAACTGGGGTGGTGGAGTGAGCTAAAGAATGATGATGGATTAAACCCAGATCAGTTGACTGGGGGTGAGTGTTTGATTTGCTCTAACGCTCCGTCCATCATCCCCTTTGGTATCGCTTTGTTCGCCCTAAGTTGGCAGGGTATGCCCAGACGTGGGTCCCTTGCTCACTTTGCCACTGGATTCAAGATAGCCTGGCTGATGAGGGTTTTGAACCCGAAACCAGTCCCAGGATGCTTGTTTCCGGTCCAGGGAAGACATGGCTTGGCAGTTCGGGCTGGACTGTTCCCATGAGGCACAGGGTCAGACTGATTTGCAAATGGCCATGTCTGAACTGGGGTGGTGGAGTGAGCTAAAGAATGATGATGGATTAAACCCAGATCAGTTGAATGGGGGTGAGTGTTTGATTTGCTCTAACGCTCCGTCCATCATCCCCTTTGGTATCGCTTTGTTCGCCCTAAGTTGGCAGGGTATGCCCAGACGTGGGTCCCTTGCTCACTTTGCCACTGGATTCAAGATAGCCTGGCTGATGAGGGTTTTGAACCCGAAACCGGTCCCATGATGCTTGTTTCCAGTCCAGGGAAGACATGGCTTGGCAGTTCGGGCTGGAATGTTTCCATGAGGCACAGGGTCAGACTGATTTGCATATGGCCATGTCTGAACTGGGGTGGTGGAGTGAGCTAAAGAATGATGATGGATTAAACCCAGATCAGTTGACTGGGGGTGAGTGTTTGATTTGCTCTAACGCTCCGTCCATCATCCCCTTTGGTATCGCTTTGTTCGCCCTATGTTGGCAGGGTATGCCCAGACGTGGGTCCCTTGCTCACTTTGCCACTGGATTCAAGATAGCCTGGCTGATGAGGGTTTTGAACCCGAAACCGGTCCCAGGATGCTTGTTTCCGGTCCAGGGAAGACATGGCTTGGCAGTTCGGGCTGGACTGTTCCCATGAGTCACAGGGTCAGACTGATTTGCATATGGCCATGTCTGAACTGGGGTGGTGGAGTGAGCTAAAGAATGATGATGGATTAAACCCAGATCAGTTGACTGGGGGTGAGTGTTTGATTTGCTCTAACTCTCCATCCATCATCCCCTTTGGTATCGCTTTGTTCGCCCTAAGTTGGCAGGGTATGCCCACACGTGGGTCCCTTGCTCACTTTGCCACTGGATTCAAGATAGCCTGGCTGATGAGGGTTTTGAACCCGAAACCGGTCCCAGGATGCTTGTTTCCGGTCCAGGGAAGACATGGCTTGGCAGTTCGGGCTGGACTGTTCCCATGAGGCACAGGGTCAGACTGATTTGCATATGGCCATGTCTGAACTGGGGTGGTGGAGTGAGCTAAAGAATGATGATGGATTAAACCCAGATCAGTTGACTGGGGGTGAGTGTTTGATTTGCTCTAACGCTCCGTCCATCATCCCCTTTGGAATCGCTTTGTTCGCCCTAAGTTGGCAGGGTATGCCCAGACGTGGGTCCCTTGCTCACTTTGCCACTGGATTCAAGATAGCCTGGCTGATGAGGGTTTTGAACCCGAAACCGGTCCCAGGATGCTGGTTTCCGGTCCAGGGAAGACATGGCTTGGCAGTTCGGGCTGGACTGTTCCCATGAGTCACAGGGTCAGACTGATTTGCATATGCCCATGTCTGAACTGGGGTGGTGGAGTGAGCTAAAGAATGATGATGGATTAAACCCAGATCAGTTGACTGGGGGTGAGTGTTTGATTTGCTCTAACGCTCCGTCCATCATCCCCTTTGGTATCGCTTTGTTCGCCCTAAGTTGGCAGGGTATGCCCAGACGTGGGTCCCTTGCTCACTTTGCCACTGGATTCAAGATAGCCTGGCTGATGAGGGTTTTGAACCCGAAACCGGTCCCATGATGCTTGTTTCCGGTCCAGGGAAGACATGGCTTGGCAGTTCGGGCTGGACTGTTCCCATGAGGCACAGGGTCAGACTGATTTGCATATGGCCATGTATGAACTGGGGTGGTGGAGTGAGCTAAAGAATGATGATGGATTAAACCCAGATCAGTTGACTGGGGGTGAGTGTTTGATTTGCTCTAACGCTCCGTCCATCATCCCCTTTGGTATCGCTTTGTTCGCCCTAAGTTGGCAGGGTATGCCCAGACGTGGGTCCCTTGCTCACTTTGCCACTGGATTCAAGATAGCCTGGCTGATGAGGGTTTTGAACCCGAAACCGGTCCCAGGATGCTTGTTTCCGGTCCAGGGAAGACATGGCTTGGCAGTTCGGGCTGGACTGTTCCCATGAGGCACAGGGTCAGACTGATTTGCATATGGCCATGTCTGAACTGGGGTGGTGGAGTGAGCTAAAGAATGATGATGGATTAAACCCAGATCAGTTGACTGGGGGTGAGTGTTTGATTTGCTCTAACGCTCCGTCCATCATCCCCTTTGGTATCGCTTTGTTCGCCCTAAGTTGGCAGGGTATGCCCAGGCGTGGGTCCCTTGCTCACTTTGCCACTGGATTCAAGATAGCCTGGCTGATGAGGGTTTTGAACCCGAAACCGGTCCCAGGATGCTTGTTTCCGGTCCAGGGAAGACATGGCTTGGCAGTTCGGGCTGGACTGTTCCCATGAGGCACAGGGTCAGACTGATTTGCATATGGCCATGTCTGAACTGGGGTGGTGGAGTGAGCTAAAGAATGATGATGGATTAAACCCAGATCAGTTGACTGGGGGTGAGTGTTTTTCATTTGCTCTAACGCTCCGTCCATCATCCCCTTTGGTAGAACTTAGTTATAGAGCCAGTAGATACCTTTACTTTCCTGTCCCCTCCCTTGGGAGATTTATCAGGGACTCGCTCCTGCTGCGAAGGGAGCTACTGCTTTTGGGTTGCATGGGAGGGTACAGAGATCACGACAAGTTGGGTATGTCGCTCTGGGTGGGGGAGGGCAGAGGGTATTGTTTGTTAAAGGGTACACTGTTTGACAGGACGCAGCACAATGTTTTTCTATTGAAGCGCACACAGCACACAGAGATTACCAGGTTATACACTTGGAATGCAATGCATGAGACACCACTCAGATGACGGGACTTTGTGACTACTCTGAGATTTGTTTCATGACCTGGAACGTCAGAGGATTGGGCAACCCCCGCAAGTGTAGGCAAATACTAGCTTATCTGGACAGACATAGAGTCCAGGTTGCGATGTTACAGGAAACCCACTTGGACCCTAGTCAGCCCCAACTGTTCGCTGCCCGATGGGCGGGGCACAGCTGCTTTGCATCCTATTCTACCTTCTCACGGGGCACTGTCATTCTAGTCAAAAAGAATACTCCGTATATACCCATGGGCTCCCTGTGTAATCCTCAAGGACGTTACAGCATAATTTGGGGTAAACTAGCTTCGCACCCAATCACAATGGTCTGCTGCTATGGACCTAATCTGGATGACCCAGAGTTCTTTGCCAATTTATGGGGGAAAATATCCAATATAGGGTCTACCCATGTCATTTGGGGAGTAGATTTTAATATGACGATTGACCCAAAGACAGACAGGTCGCACCCACAACCTCACCATTATAGTCAGGCACAGAGACAGGTATGGGACATTATAGCAGAAAATTGCCTGGTGGATACCTGGCGCCACTTACACCCTGGGCAGCGGGAGGGTACACATTACACTGCCGCACACGCGACACGGTCGAGGATAGATTTTTGGGTGGTCTCGAGAGGTCTGAGTCCCTGGCTAATGCAGGTAAAACACCTTGCACGCACCTATTCGTATCATGCCCCTGTGGTTTTGAGCCTTGCCATGCCGACTGGGTGCGCCCCACATGCTGCTTGGCGCCAAAACCCCACTATGCTGTTAGACTCAGTGTTCTGTATGGAAACCGACGAGGAAATTCAGGAATTTTTTACACGTAACGTAGGCTCAGTTGACTGTATCACGACGGTGTGGGAGGCCTTCAAGGTCACCATCAGGGGGATTTGTCTTGCTAAGGGGGAGGCATACTAAAAAACCTGCGCTCCACACTTACCAGGTTGGAGACCGAAATTAAACAATTGGAACGGAACATCAGCGTCTCGCCATCAGCCCCTGCTCAAACAACACTGAGAGATAAAATCAGTGAATGTAGAGGCACAGCAGACAGGGAGTGCCTGTTTCGGGGCAAATATTTCAAAGCCCGCAGATATGGGGAGGGGGAAAGACTGGGCAGGGCACTAGCTGAGCAGATCCGCAACCCTCGCTTCTTGAACCATGTTTTGGAACTCCACACCCCAGAGGGGAAGGTTGTTAGGGATTCGCCGGAAATTCTCCATACATTCCAGACTTTCTACACCTCGCTGTACACCACGAAGCGGCTGTACCCACTCACGCTACAACAATATCTGGAGCCTATTGCGCTGGGATGGCTGAGCGACGCTCATAGAGACTTCCTCTCTGCTGAGCTAGAGTTAGATGAAATCCGAACAGCGATTATGCAGCTCTGCTCGGGTAAAGCTCCCGGGCCGGATGGTATACCTGCTGATTTCTATAAAGCATACATAGAGCACCTGGCCCCTATCCTTAAACAGGTATATGAAGAAGCATTAGAAGAGGGAACCCTGCCACCAACGATGAGGGAGGCATCCATTATATCTATACCCAAACCTGGGAAACCGGCAAACGGATGCGAGTCGTACAGACCGCTCTCCATGATTAACTGCGATGTAAAAATATTGGCCAAAGTACTCTCGAATCGTCTGAGCCTTCTTATGAGTGCACTAGTGCTGCCAGACCAGGCGGGCTTTGTGCCCGGAAGAGACACCTCCCATAATCTTAGGAGACTCTTTGCGGTGACGCATGACATAGACCCAGACCTAGCTGCGGTAGCAGTGTTTCTAGATGCCACCAAAGCATTTGATTCCATAGAGTGAGATTATCTGTTCAGAATACTGCAGAGAAAGGGTCTGCCCCCGGGCTTTATGTCCTGGATACAACTATTGTACCACAAACCTAAAGCTAGAGTGGTAGTGAACGGTGCCTGCTCCCCTCCCTTTAATATCACAAGGGGCACGCGGAAGGGGTGCCCGCTATCGCCGCTCCTTTTTGCTTTGGCTGTCAAGCCGCTCGCGGCCAAACTCAGGCAGCATCACCGGGAGTGGGCTCTGGAGTACCCCACCAGACTTGTGTTGATTTCATTATACGCTGATGATATCACACTATACTTAAGAGAACCCCAGACTAGCCTTAACCCGATCCTAAGAGAACTGCTCATGTTTGGTGAACTATCAGGGGTCAAAATTAACTGGGAGAAATGCCAGCTGTTCCCGCTGACTGAGGTTGTCCAGCCTTATCCTATGGATTACCCCATTGAACGGTCAAATATTTGGGAATTGTGGTCTCCAGGGACAGAATGGAATTGCTTCGGGTAAACTATGGAAAAACAATAGCAAGAGTGACAGAATTGGTCTCCAAATGAATTGCCTTGACTATATCCCTTGTGGGCAGAATATCTCTAATGAAAATGGTCATTATACCTAAGCTATTATATTTATTTAACAACATCCCCCTTGCCCCGGGGTGCACCTTTTTTAATACCCTAAAATCCCAAATGATACGTCTCGCTTGGGGAGGGAAACAATCTAGATTGAAGTGGGAGACCCTAACTTTGCCCTTTGCACAGGGCGGATTTGAGGCTCCTAATTTTGAACTCTATTACCTCAGCGCACAGGCACACTACGCTGCTTATTGGTTTAACCCCCCGTACATGCCACACCTGGCAGTTGAACAGTATTACATGCAGCCCACGCCCTTGTCGGGCTTCATAGCCACACAGATAAAGGGGAGGGATGTTGTGTCCACCACGGTGGCATGCACGGTTGCAGCTTGGCAGAAGATCGCAAAGAGACTAGCTCATACACAGTTATACTCACCACTCCTACAGGTGAATGGCCATCCAGATCTGGTGGTCACCCAGGAAGTTCAATGCTGCCAACTATTGGAAAAACGTGGCATCGGACTATGGGGGGGACCTCTACATAAACGGGGTGTTCCGCACTAAAGACCAGTTCTTTTCAAACACAGTCCCTACGGCAATGGATCTATTTATGTATGTAAGATTACGACAGAGTGTGAGAGCTGCCACACCAGACTTCCCCAATGAACCACCTACACTAACTCCGCTGCACTGCCTACTGCAAAGTGCGGACCCAAAAAGGGTAGTATCCATTATCTATCATAGTACACACACAAATACAAAAGTGACGGGAGGGACAGCTAGATCACAATGGGAGGAGGAACTAGGTGAGGCTATTGATGAAGACAGATGGAGCTACTGCTGTCAACAAACTGGGAAAATATCAGCCAGTAGCAGGCTACGCATCATACATTTTAAATACCTCCACAGACTATACTATACCCCAGTTAAGATGTTCAACTTTTAACTATGAGACAACGACGCTTGTGAACAATGCGGACGGGAGGCAGTGGGATTTCTGCACCTTGCATGGGAGTGCACTGTGGTACGTTCCTACTGGAGCCAGATTTTTGCAGCTCTGACTTAAATGACTACACTAACATTGACTGAATCGCCTGTAATGGCCTTGCTGGGGTATACGGCCGACATTCCCTCGGCGTACAAACGCTACGTGGCATTGGGGCTTTTGTTGGCAAAACGTAAAGCGGCATGCAGATGGGGCAGAGGGAGAGCACCCAAATTTAAGGGGTGGGTTCGAGATCTTGTTTTCTGGCAAGCGCAGACACAAATATACGCAGAACTACTCCCAGTGTCCAGTAGACCAAAAGATATTTGGGGTCCCCTGAAGGGTTATTTGTTAACTCATCCGCACATGCTGAGTGGACAGGATGACCTCCCTACCCCTACCCCTGCACACATAGAGGGAACTGGATCGCAGCACCAAGACCCTCCAGGGGACAGGACCGCAGTAGAAACCCCAGACCACACATAGTGCTCGATCAGAGGCCTAGAATCACAATCTGAAACGAATATGAAATTGGAAATGTCAGACACACCAGAAGGAGGGAACGGGGGGCGAAACGTAACCTGGAGTTCGACTAACTGAGTCATGAATTTCTTTCATGCTACTGCAAACCAGATGTTATTTTATCCCCTTTTGTTATTGAATATGCTGTAAAGTCAATAATCCGCTAACCATGCTGTATGCCTGTCCTGAGTTTAAATTGTCAATACAAACTTTATAAATAAAAAAAGTACTGGACCTCTGACACCATATACTCAGAACACTTCTGGAACTGAAGACACACTCCAAGAAGAAGAGCTGCTATGCGGTCAGGATGGACTGCCACTATGCTATTTGCTTTGCTGGGCTAGCCAGCTGCCTCCCTGCTTCTTGCTTGTGAGGGAGAGGACTAAACTTACTCTCTACATCCTGCATCCCTAAAGGTTCCCCAAGGGCTTGTTGGGCTTGCCTCCTGTTGCTGAAGGCTCAGGGACATCAAAGACTTCATCTGCATCTTGCTACTAGCACCTGGGCTCCTCTGCTTTGAGTCTTGTTCTGCCAAATGGTGCTAAATTCAGTCCTGAGCCCTTGGAACCAAGTGTTTGGTGCTATTACCAAAGACACCACTGTATCGACACCGAAGTGTCGACCGGCTCCAACACCCAAGCCTCATTCGGTACTGGTGCCATCCTTTCGCCATTGATGCCTTAAAGCTGCCTGCACCGAAGCCGTGGACACGGCACACTGAGAGGGTGAAGCATTTACCTATTTACCTGTACTTACAATGCAGACCCAGCTTTGCTGAAACCAGAGCTATCAACACCAACGCCTTGCCATTGCCTGCACTGAAGCCATGGATACCGCTCCCCGAGAGGGTGAAGCACTGACCTCGACTTACAATGCAGCCTCCGCTTGGCTGATGTCAGTGCTTTTGTCATTGATGCCTCGGAACCAATACACAGTGCTCTTGACCTCAATGCCTCACTGACTTTGCCCAACCTTTGGAACCAATGCCTCGTCTGCAACACCTTAGCTCCGGATTTCACTGCATCGTCCCCGAAGCCTCGATGCATCCAAGGTACTGTCAGCAGGTCGTTTCAACTCCTGTAGCCGGCACACGCTCCATCGTGGTCAAACCGAACTTTGGGATTTGTCTCGGTCAAACGCGAGCAGATGGATCTATCAACTTCCAGGCACCACATTTTAATTTAATCTTGCAAAATTCATATTTTGACTTGTGCATGTTGGATTTTTCTCGTTTTGGTCTTGTTTTACTCAGATGCATATTGGCTATGTCTCTTAATTGCTGTGTTACTGTGTGTGTGCTCAATACTTTACACCTTGCCTCTGGGGGTATGCCTGACTGCTCTGTGCTAAGCTACCAAGGGGTTGAGCACAGATTATCTTTAGTGTGCAACTTACTTACCCTGACTAGAATTGTGGGTCCCTACTTGGACAGGGTGCATATCTCTGCCAACTAGAGACCCCATTTCTAACAGTTACTTTAGTGGTGGCTCAATAAATGCAGCAGTCCACTAGTGCAATTTCACTTGCAGGCCCTGGGCACATGGGATACCATATAATAGGGACTTTTAGGTAAGTTAAATAATCCAATTAGGGAGTTTAGCCAACTCAACAAGTTGTTAGGGGTCCAGGCACATGCCCTGGGGCTGGTTATCAGGTTCCCAGTCCACAGAGTCCAACAATATCAGCATCTGTCCAAATAAAATGGGGGTGATCATGCAAAAAGAGGCATTTCTCTTAAATGTGGTGATTATCACACACTCACCCTGATAGATTCTGGCACTGTGTTTCATGCAATACAGGCTCCCTTCACATGATCATCTGTTGGGGAGCCGCTATTACATGGTGGCAGGAAAAATGAGCTGGAAACCACTGCAAAGAGTGCATTTAAAGCTCGATTTTCAAGGCTTTGAACAGAGAGTGGTCTTTAAGAGTTTGAAATCACCTCACAATGTCAGTACCAGCCTCTTCTTTTGGTGCAGGGTGTCTGGCAAGGGGAGGGGGAAAGTAGCTCAGGTACAACTTGGCATAAGGCCCCACCCCTTCCAACCCTTCTAGGCCTAATGCCCTTCTCACACAGTGTTCTTTTTTTAATTGGCAGGTCTGCTGCAGGTCAAACCTGATTAAATTTATCAAGGTGGGAAAAGTAAAAAAAATGCAAAACATTTGCAACATGTGGTAAATACCTCACTCCAATCAGGAGGGCATTTAGTAATCCAACCAACAAACCTCGAGGCGGCAGTCAGAAACTTCAACGCTTGGATCAACATCTGCCCATCCAAACCGGCAGATCCTCCAAGCACCACAACTGGTTCACACCAGAGCTGAAATTCCACAAACTCTCCTGTAAGCGAGGTGAGAGGATTTGGCACTCCAGCAAAACAAAGATGGACCGTTACAACTTCAAACGTGACTCCCGAGTTGGACCAATCATGGACCTGCCCCGACCCCAGCCCCCAGCATTGTACGCACTACGCAGGCTCAAATCAGAAAGACAGAGAGTTCAAGAGAGAAGCAGCATCTGTGTTGTGTGCAGCGTTGCAGCACAGGCCCCTTTCACTTCGCTCACAGGATCTGGCTCACAGGTGCTTTTTGGCCCCAACCAACCTGCTGCATCCAATACTCCTGGCAGCTGTATGTCTTAGTTTACTGCCTCAGGCATTTGTTGGGATGGGTAGTTACAGAAAAATGGAGGAATAAATCAAAACAGGGGGAGAGTAAGGAAAAAGCATTAAAAAACAAGGCAAATGCAGGAGAAAGCACTCAGAAAAATGTGCGAGAGAAAGGAGAAAACAGTAAAAAACAGGGCAAAAGCAGGAGAAAGCACTCAGAAAAATGGGGGAGAGGAAGGAGAAAGCAGTAAAAAATTAGGCAAATGCAGGAGAATGCAGTGGGTTTATATTTTGTGTCACCATGTGGGTTTATGATTATCTGGTGTGGTGGGGTTATACCTGGTGATGTGGGATTATATCTGGTGAATAATGTGGATGCCATCCAGTGCCAAGGCAAGTGCAGTGGGTTTATAGCTGGTGCTGTGGCAAGTGTTTTGGGTGCAATCTAGGGCTATGGGTGCAATCTAGTTCTGCTGCGGCAACTGCTGTGCGTGCAGTCTGGTGCTTGGCAAGTGAAATCTGGTACTACAGTGTATATGTATATATATATATATATATATATATATATATATATATATACATATGTGTGTATATACATATATGTGTGTGTGTGTCTGTGTGTGTGTGTGTGTGTCTGTGTGTATGTATATTTATATATATATATTTGTTTTTTTGTGTGTGTGTACAATTTTTTACGTTTCTATTACTGCATATAGGGCTGTATGTATTCAATAAATAGTGCATTCACAAATCTCATCTTACCAATATAACTTTGCATTGCGCAAGGAAAGCTTGGTTCTCCTTGCTGGAGAATTTAAAGGGAATTTTCAACTCCCTGCAGCTCAACTTCAACTCACTTTTTGGCAATCAGAAAGAAACCAGAAACAAGTATTGTTTGCCAAATAGACAGGGCTGTGAAAAAGCATGTTGAAGAAAATCGGAAAAAGTTATTTTCAATGTTGTCCACTATCTTATTTTGTGGCACACATGACATTGCTTTATGTGGGAAAAAAGTACAACCGGAAACATGCAAAGTGTGTACCAATTTTTGCATTGAAGCAGGAGATGTGATCCTAAAGAACCATCTGGAAAATGCACCAGTTAATGCATGTTATACATCAGTTAGAGTTGAACATGAATTGATTACATTATATGAAGAAATATTAAAACAAGATCTGGTATCCTTGGTCAATATGTCAAATGGATTTTCAATCATTGCTGATGAAAGTGCTGACATATCCGGAAAAGAACAGATGTCACTTGGAGTACGTTTTGTGGACACAAGTAGCACCATATCTGTCATCAGAGAACAGTTCCTTGGATTTGCAACCTTAAAAGAAATGGATGCTAACTCATTGCAAATATGATTATGGATACATGTTCTAAATTTGGATTAAACTTAGAAAAACTCCACGCCCAAGGCAATGATGGATGCTCTACTATGGCAGCTCTACTATGGCAAGAAAAGAAGGTGGTGTTCAAGCCATTATAAAGAGAAAATATCCTAAAGCTGCTTTTGCTCACTGTGCTGCACATAAACTTAATTTGGTTTTTAATGACCTGCATGCTGTTCCCGATATACGGAATTCTATTGGCACAGTGAAAGCCATCCTCAAGATTTTCCGTGAGAGTCCAAAAAGAAGATCTTTTATTCCCAATGTGCCATTGCTGAGTGAAACACAATGGTCAGCAAAATAGAAGAGCATTAGAATTTTTAGCTCAAACTTTGAAGAGATTTTTAATCAATTAAGCTTACTGATTACTACAGCATCAGGGAACACACTCAGGATGCATATCAATTGCAATGTTCCTCAAGCACAGTGAGCTTTCTCTTTTGCTTGACCATAATTTCAGATTATTGAACAAGATTGGAATCTGTAAGCCAGGCTCTCCAATATGTTCACCTTGAAATCTTAAGGTGGGGAATCATGTGCAAGTCCTTCTGACTGTGTTCTGTGATCACAGACAAAGAGCAGAAGAGCAATTTAAGGACATTTTTCAAATGTTCAAACAATTGCTGACAAATTGAACATCAAACTTTGTATCCCAGACAGTGTGGCCGGCAAGTATTTTCTTCTAATTTTGGTTCCTCTTCTGTGGAAGAATGCTATCGCCAGTCTATCTATGTGCCATACATGGACTCTATCATCACATCATTAGAAAGCCGGTTTGGCAATGAAAACAAGAAAACTTTGAGTCTGTTCTCACTTTACCCAAAACACATGGCAAAAATGACACTTGAGCAACACAAATGCCATATTGCAAACATCAGTGAAATTTACGACATTGA
Source organism: Calotriton arnoldi (assembly GCA_963921515.1). Classification (NCBI taxonomy): domain Eukaryota; kingdom Metazoa; phylum Chordata; class Amphibia; order Caudata; family Salamandridae; genus Calotriton; species Calotriton arnoldi. Next base: position 654,004 of record CAWUFW010009754.1, on the reverse strand, counting down.
AAACCTGGAAGCTCGAAGCAGTCACATGGTTTGAGATCTGGTCAACAAAGGATGAGCAGTTTGACAATGGATTTCTGGATTTGATAAACCACACAGATTTATTTCCATCAGTACATCAAGCAATTGTCATTGCTCTCACATTACCAGTAGAAAGGTCTTTCAGCACGATGAGAAGGGTGAAAGTCTGGTTGAGGTCGAGAATGGCAGATGATCGCTTATCGGGTTTGTGTTTGACAAGCATACATCAAGCAAAAATTGATGAAAACAAACAGCTGATTGAAAAAGTAATTGATAAATTTGCACAAGACTACATACATTTTCAGTTCCTTTGTCGAGATCACTAATCAATGAACACAAACGGTATAAAACTACTCATTGAAACATGTGATTTTTAAATTTCAGCAAGAGTGTAGATGTTTGCAGTTCCTAACCTGCAGCAGTTATCCAGGTTAAGTTTATATGTTTTATTTTCCAATTCGGATGAGAACAGTTGTTATTTTATTTAAGTTAATATATTTGATTTGATTTATTTTCATATAGTTAAGCTAATACATTTCCAAAATAAATACATTTGTCATATATTTTAATTGTTATTCATTTGTTCACTTTTTACACCAAATGCAGACTCTACATTTATTTTATAATTCAGTTATAGTGCCTGGATCATTTGTGTATGAATAATGTGGTGCATTCAATAGTGGTGACATAAAAACAGATTAGAAATTGCTAATCAGACAATGGCAGCTTGAACCTTCTATTAAGCTTTTGCATCAGGTTTCTCAAGCCTTTGCATGCCTGTGCTTTTTCATCTTGGCCAGGAGCCGCTCCTGCCTGCAGCTCTGCTTTTTTTTCTTTGCCAATTGATAGAAGGTGTGATATCTTCAAAAGGCCACAAAAAAAAGTGATGGCAGGGGCACAGCAAACCTATGGTTTAAGGGAACATATGCGGCCTGCTTCCTGCGCCCCATGGCTCCTCCTGCGGCCCAGTGTTTCTTGTGCCCCACCTGGCACACATCATGTCGGATGATGGATAATGTCAAAATTGTGCCCCCCCCCTGAAAAAATTTCTGTGGACGCCCATGGACCCTCCTAGACAGGAGAGAGACCACTGCCCTTATTCTCCTCACTCTCTCTGCAGCATTCAACACTGTGTCCCATCGCACTCTCCTTCCCGGTCTCCACCAAATGGGAATCCAAGGGAAAGTCCTCAAATGGGTCTCTTCATTTCTCTCTGAACGTATTCAAAGCGTCCGTCTTTCACCTCGGGGCTGGAAAACATCATCTGCAGCATCCCACAATGATCCTCTCTAAGCCCAACCCTTTTCAAAACTTACATGGCACCCCTGGCCATCCTGGTAAGATCCCATAGCATGAACATAATCTCCTATGCTGATGACACTGAGTTTATCCTCTCTCTCTCCTCAGACCTGATCCAAATCTAACTTCCAGAGGTGCATGACCAGTGTCGCAGGCTGGATGCATAGTAGATGCCTCAAACTCAACACAGACAAAACAGAAATACTCATATTTGGGAGAAGCAACTCCCTGTGGGACAATTCCTAGTGGCCAATGGAGCTTGGCCCCACACCCAGAGTACGCTAGAAACCTCAGAATAATACTCAACAGCAAGCTCTCAATGAGGAATCAGATAAACTTCATCTCATCCTTTTGCTTTCTCACCCTGCACTTACTCAGGAAAATCTTCAAATGGCTCCCCTTCGAAATCAGATGCAGCATCACTCAAGCCCTCATCACCAGCCGTCTGGACTACGGTAACTCCCTCTATGTGGTAATAACCGCTCAATTACTAAACAGACTCCAGACCATCCAAAACGCAGCAGCCAGGCTCATCCTTGACCTCACAGGGTAGACCAACATCTCCCCCACCTCAAAGTCCCACACTTGCTCCCCGTCAGCAAACTGTGCCATTTCAAACTGTTCACCCATGCCTACAAAGTCCTTCACAACAAGGGTCCACAGGGTGAACTTCCACCAACCTACCCACATACTTCATTCCTCATCCCTCTTCCTGGCCCACAGTCCCCACATCCACAGAAGCAGGAGTGGTGGCCTTGCCTTCTCACACCTGGCAGCCAAGTCGTGGAACGGCCTTCCCCTTCACTTCCATACTTCACCCACCTTGCAGGAGTTCAGGAAGGATCTAAAGACCTGGCTCTTCAACTAATTCATCTCAGCAGCAACATCCTCCCCTCCACCAGTGCCTGAATACTCTCAGGAATGACAAGCAGAGCTCTACAAATCTTATTTGATTGATTGATTGATATGAGTGTTTTATAGTGGTAACAGTGTGCATTCTGCTTTTTAAGTGTCTATTTCAATTGTAATAGGGTGTCTCCTGACTAATAGTCTCAAAACTGCATTTATTTCTATTGTACATTAAATAGGATGTTTGTTAAAGCCCTGATGGGTGTATCGTGTTAAGAAAATCATCATATTTTCTGACTAGTTGCTTGGTCTTGTTCCAGAATTTAACATTTTTCAGTGGCAGCTCGCCGAGGAAGTGCTGCGGGGCGATGAGGCGGGGCGGGGGAGGGGCAGGGTGGGGGGGTAGTAGAGTCCGACATATGACGAACAGGAGTAAGGTAAGTAATTAAATAAATAAAACAATTTACCTAGCGCGCGCTGCATCGCCAAATCGGCATTGCAGCACGCGCAAGGTAAATTGTTTTATTTATTTAATTACTTACCTTACTCCTGTCCATCGTATGTCGGACTCTACTACCCCCCCACCCTGCTCCTCCCCCGCCCCGCAGCACTCCCTCGGCGAGCCGCCACTGACATTTTTCCTTATAACGGAGACTGCATTTACAATAACCAAAACAGAGGACTTGTCAATGGCTTTTTCAATATCATCTCGCAAATCCTCCAAATATATCTGAAATACAGTGACATTTAAAAAATAACAATGAAAGATCAAGTCTGAAAAATAGTAACTTTGTACAGAACTTGGTAGGTCCAACTAATTCCTGCTAGCCAAGATAAAGCAACAATTGAAGTATTTGCACGTGAAATCGCTGTGTTTGAATCTGTTTGACAAGTTGCTGCAGTGTATAATCCCAAGAAATAGTTCAGCAAGAATTCTTGTTGTCTTGAGCACTTTTTATGTTATTTTTGTTTTTCATTACACCCTTTGACATAAAAATGGATTCCTGCTATACCATTGTTCTGTCTGTTAACATCCTTTTGGAGATCAAAATGCCTATGCTATTTTCTTCTCTTGTTGCAATCTTTGTCAAAGAAATGAACATGTCATGTTTCCTTAGCCCGGTCCCCCTTCACCAGTCAGCAAGCAAAATCAGAAAGATGTTTCTGTGACTCATTTTGAAACTTGTATTTGTCGGAGAAAAAAAGACAATACTCTAAAATAGAGCATTCTCACTATGGAACAGACTATGAAAACTCTTTAATGCCATACCATTACCATGATTTTGGATGGGAAAATGTTCCTTTCTTAAATTCAATGGCATATTTAATCCACTACATTAAAAAAAAAAATGTGCCTGCTGCACATTGGTTTTCTTGTGGACTTTTCTAATGGTCTTTTCTGATTAGCTCAGTGGAATAGCAATGGTGCCAGGGGCTCGAATGCAAGCAAGAAAATTGGGCCCAGATCTGTAATTTTGGTAGTAAAACAAAATCTATAATTAAGGTGTAACAGACCCCTCCCTCCCCTTCACCAGAGCCCAGGTGCCGCTGCACCTGCTACACTATTGATAGCTACTGCATTGAATGAGCTTCTTTCCTAATTTAAGTGTAATTAAAGGTCCCCCAACATAATATAAAAATCCTGATATTTTAGAAAAAATTCGGAAGCACTATTGACATCAAATTAAAAAACTGCTTTTTTGACTGGCCTTATTCCATGTTCTTGGTTTTGTTAAGGCAATGCTAACTTCAAACACCTTCTGCCACCCTATTATGAAAACAGGATTCTGGAAGTGTTAATATGTTACAGGAACGTTTGTGCAAATTTGCTGTGTGGCATATTGTTGGACTGCTGATGAATTATATTACGGCAAGGCAAATTTGTTTTGTTGTATTGCAGTTTTTGTGTTTCATTTTGTTTTGACAGTTTCGTTGAGAAATGCCATGTTATGCTTTATTTCTAAAATGGTAGAACGTAGCCCTCTATAACCATTTTCGACACAAGTCATCCCAAAACTGTGGCTGCTGCCAGTGCTCACATTATGTGATACGGCTTCTGGAGATTTGCCTGACAAACCAAACAGTTGTGACATACCTCCCAGATTTTCAATTATTGATACCACAAACAGAATTATTTGCCAGGATTGTAACTGAAGAAGCCCTGAAGAAGTCCCATGTGAATAGGGGCGAAACGCGTAGGCTGTTTGTTTTGGACATGTCACTCTGTTTTATCTAATCACTTGAAGACTTTTTTGAATAAAGACAACAAAAAATCATCAGAATGTGAAGAAAAAAAAGAAAATGTTCATTTTATTTAAAAGTATTGGTTTTGCTGTCACATGCACATGAAAAGCATGAAACATGTTTTGAATATTATATAAATCTTGGAAGTTAAACTCTTATGTTTCTAAATATTGTGCTCCTCAACTTGTGTAGCTACATGTATTGGTAAAATCAGGTTTCTTTACGGTTGACCTGAAGAGTGAGCATAATCCAGACACTTAGGACAAACAGTGTGCAGGCGAATCTTAAGCCATAACTGTTTTGCTGCTGTGAAACAGTTGTGATAAGTTGTTTGTGTTTGAAGCTATTTCAGTTCTGAAGCGTAACTATCAACAGTCCAGCATGAGCAATAGCTGCGCTGCTCATGGGTGTGTGGGGTGGGTACAACTTTTTTTTTTTACTACCAAACCAGGAATGAACAGCCCATTTTGCCTGCTGTTATTAGTGCACAAAAAAGTGATGGATGGAATGCTTGAAATTATTTCAGCCACTGTTAATTATTCGGACCGCGTCCCATTCTATCGTATTTTGCACACCATGCCACCTCAGTTTGTACCCAGCCACATACAAATCAGTTTTGACCCTGCTCCAATGGGAGCAGGCTCATCAGCCACATATAACTTGCTTCCAGTGACACAGTGTGCATGGGACCAACTTCTGGACATACCCGTCCCACCTAGAGTAACACACTTAAGTTTACAAAAAAGTGATGTATGGCATGCTTGAATTAATCTCTACTATTGATAATAACCCTGAAGTGATGCTCACAAGGTCCTAACCACGTAGTAATGCCTACAAGGTCCTGACCACATGGCTGGTGTTAGAGTGTGCTCCTCTAACCCTAAAACCTGCACAACTAAATACTTGGAAACTTTTAGTAACTTTTCTCCAGAAAACCAGTGTGGGTCGACACCAAAGCCAACATTGAAATGCTGTTCCGATGCAAAATGCAGGTCTCTCCTGCTGAAAGTAAGTAGTCCAAATGGAGAGAGGCTTCATCGAGGTCGACACTGAACAGCATCCAAATGCTGACATGACATTCCTGAGCATAGGTTCCGGACCTCGGAGTTTACCTGCTGTCAATGAGGATTGGGCCAAACTTCCCACCAGTGCCAATGACCTGTGCTTCACCAGGCTGCCATCCTCGAGTACTCCATCCGACCCAACCTGCAGACCGACCAACTTAATGATGACGTGTCGACAAGGCATTTTCTCCAGAAAATCTTCTGATTCAGAAGGTAAACTTTCCATCGGGACTGTGCAAACACATGATAGACGGAATGCTGAACAAATCAAAGAATCACCCCCCAGTCAAGAGATCTGGGTCAAATCCATTTCTCTTTTGCTCACCAAGCCACCCCAGTTTGGACACAGCCATATGCAAATCAGTCTTGACCATCCTCCATCGGAACAGTCCAGCCCGAACTGCCAAGCCAGGTCCTCCCTGGACCGTAATCACCCCTCACCAGCCAGGCTAGCTTCAATCCAGTGGCACAGCAAGCTAGGGACCCTTGTCTGGGCATACCCATCCCACTTAGGGCGAATAATGCTGTGAAAACATATTATGGACGGAATGCTGAGCAAATAAAATATTCTCCCCCAGCCAAGAGATCTGGGATAAATCCATTGTTCTTTTGTTCACCATGCCACCCCAGTTTGGACCCAGCCATATGGAAATCAGTCTTGACCCTGCTCCTTATGGGAACAGTCCAGCCCGAACTGCCAAGCAAGGTCCTCCCTGGACCAGAAACAAGCATCCTGGGACCGGTTTCGGGGTATCATGCCTCATCAGCCAGGCTAGCTTGAATCCAGTGGCGCAGCGAGCTCTGTATCTGACAGACAGTAATTGGCGCTTGGCCTTTGCTTTTGACTTGGACCTGGTCGAGAGCAACCAAATGACCACAATATGGCACTTATAGATCCTATTTCGAATTAAATCTTCTAAAAATCATATCTCTGGTTCCCTACATCTGATTTTTGTCGATTTGTTGTCTATTTGTTCCTTAAAATTGACTCTAATTTTACAAATTGGAGTGGCATATTTATTGTGTTGAGTTTTATACTTTTTAACTGTTTTGGTACTGATAACTATTTTAAACATTTCTCCTAAGTTAAGCCTGTCCACTCTGTGCTACAGTGACCAAGGGTTGAGCTCAGGTTCAAAGTATTAAGTCCTTACTGGACCTAGTACGGAATTGTGACATTAGTACTTGGTGAGGACTCACATCCTCTCCAACTAATAATCAACATTCTCACACAACACAATTTGTAATTTCAATCCCTGTGCAAACAATTGTTTACACACTGGAATTTAAGCATTGTGTTTGTAATGAGGGCACTGTCGAACGTTAAAAGCAATATATATGAGTTTTGCTCTGGATATGCTTCAATTATAATTACAAAACATATTTGCAATTCATATATTTTAATAATTAATAACAGTTTATAAACAGTGTAATTCATGACCACTGCTCTAATGTTGGTAGAAGAAAGGATCAAGTTATTGGGAGAGGGCTAAATATGTTTTACTCAAGTGTAATCTTATGTATATCCCGATTATTTTGTTTTGTTCATTTTGTTAAATGCTTTCTTTTTGCAAGCTAATGACCTCATTTTTGACCACAGAAAACTGGCTTCAGGAAAAAATACCTTGCGGGAACAAAGAAGTTGGTTGCTTCTTGTGACTGGCAAACTAAATCTTGAATACATTGAGCATGTCATTTTTGTGAAAATTGACCTGGGTTGTGAAAGGATTGACAAGTTTTGCAATTTTTCCCATTTCTACATAGTATGCAGTGGGTTGATTGAATGACGTGAACTCTACCCAAGGAAACCGTATTATGGGATTTAAGTCAAATTATGTGAAATTTTGTTATTGTTTTTCCCAGATTTGTTTACTTCATCAATTATTTTGAACTTTGTGTAACAGCAGTTGCCAAACAGTACTCAAATGCATGTGTCCTTCCTTAAAAATGTAAATTGATTTGGTAAATAAATTGTCATGTTTGGCACTGTGATAAGTCAGCCGTAAAGAGCACATAGAAAAGCTATTACATGGATTTAGAAAGAGCCACATGGAAGCACATGATGTTTCAAAAGAGAAGTAAAAGTCACTTTTGCAATAAAAATGCTAGATTGAACTCTTTTGTAAGTCAATTGTTAACTTGCATTTAAAAGTTATTCATATCTACTTAGTGCTTATTTCTAAAATGTAGCATCAGCTTAGAAGCCTTGTTTCGTGCAAGTAACTTGAGACAGCTAGAGTTTTAAATCGACATGTTCTGCCTAAATTGTGTTCTCAGTGCCTTCTGCTTCTAAATAGGTGCAAATTAATTTTTCCAGGTGTATGTCAAGTTTAAAAATTGAAACGTTAGATTTGTATCGTATCAGCCTCGAAGATGACTTTTGAAAAGTTGCCAAATTACCTGCCTACAGGTTTAATCTGAGAGAGCAGATGGCTTAATTCTTTCACCGTCGTAGAGCTCTGGATCTGTGAAAATTGCTGCCATTCACACCTCATCAGTGCAGTGGCCAACTGACAAACTTTAAAGGCTACTCACTATAGTGGAGATACTGTCAGTTCAACCGTCACAAATGCCAGATTTACCGACCAATGAGAGCAATGAAGTGTGTCTCCTTTGTCAGGAAGACAATCTGTGCTTGATCTTTGACCATATGTGTGCAGAAAGTGTGGATTTTTCTTCGATGTTTTGAAAGACTCTATGAGCTGGTCTGCGATTGTCTTGATGCATTCTAATTATTAGTCGTAACGTGGACTGCTACTTAACTTATGAAAAGTCAGATCCCAGAATTTCATGAAGTTTCAGAAAATAAGTTTTGCCATTTTTGCAGCAAATCACATTATCTGGCATGTGCTAGAATTCATGGGCGAGGGAGGTGGTGATTTTACTATGTTTTTTGCTTCTCCTTTTCCTGGGAAAAATTTATCTGATCACAAAGACCTCCATAACGCCGGACCTGCCTAGCTCAACCACTGCCTACACTTCTACCATCCAGCCAGACAACTGTGCTCAGACACACTGTCCTTTGCACAGATCACACACATCTGCAGAAGTAGGGCAGGAGGCCGCTCGTTCTCCTACAAAACCTGGAATGACCTTCCCCAACATATCAGAATCTCTCCTTCCCTACTCAACTTCCTCAAGAAACTGATGACATGGCTCTTTGACTAGATCCCCTTCTTCCTCAGAGTACCTTGCTGAGCTCCAGCTTGTCTACATATATGCCCCTAGTGCCTGGATACCCTCATGGTGATATATGCGCTCTACAAATCTACATAACATAACACGCCAGGATATCAGCTAAGACCGTAGGAAAATGCCCCTTTTTGCATGATCAACCGCTTTTTTTGAACTGATTCTGTTGGTATTTGGACTCTGTACAGTGGGACCCTGCTAACCAGGCCACATTGAATGTGCTCTGACCCCGAAAAACTTGGAAATTGGTTAGAAAATCCTGAAAGGCACATTTAACTTACCTACATGTCCCTAGTATATGGTACCTTGTGTACTCATGACCTGTAAGGTAAATGTCATTAGTGGAATGCAGCACCTATTCAGCCTCCACTAAAATGACAATGCAAAGCATGTCTTCAGGACTGCCCCTGCAGCCTCAGTGTGCATTTTTAAAACTACAAATTTGACCTGGCAAAATAAAAAATGTCCAGGCTTAAACCTCCCTTTTTAATATTGATAAGTCACCCTTCACATAGACCCTAAATGCCAATAGGGCAGAGTGCATGGCATTTAAAAAACTGGTCATGTGTACTTAAGTTTTACATGTCCTGGCAGTGAAAAAACTTTGAAAGTAATTTTTTACTGTGGTAAGGCTGCCTCTCCCATAGAAAATCATTGGGTTACAATATACCGTATTAAGCATAACTTCATTTTGGGCAAGATTCATGATTCAAGGACTCAAATTAATAGTAATTTTAAATCCAATCTAATGGTCAAGTTGGATTTTAAATTATTATTTTTAAAATGCCACATTTAGAAAGTGGTATCCAAAACAAAGCACTCTTCTCGTGCTCATTACTGTCGCACTGCAAAAGTCGGGAACTTATCCCGCCAGAGTTTACAATTCATCCCGGTATTCCAGAGTCCACCAGTATTCACTTGCTTTCACCGATCATTTTTCTGACATTTCCTTAGTACTCTTCATCACAACGGAGACAGCGTGAATCAATCTGCAATCTTTATTAAATGTTTCCACTACCGACTGTATGCCATTCTGTGCTTCGTACAACGGCACGTACAAATTGATCACGAAATAGATTTAAAGTTAAGCACAGAGTTTTTTTCTCTCCAATGCATTTCGAGCCCCTAAGGCTCTTCCTCAGGGAGTTATAAAACAGATAAAATAAACAGTTTCACTGACTGGTCCTCAATACTGCGTGCGTGTAAATTACAAACAAAACTATATTTATGTAAACACATGACCCCCTACATGCTCCCGCACATACAAAACCTGAGAGAACCAAAACCTACACAGCTCCCCGCTGAGCCCCGATTACCCAAACCGAATTAACTGTGCCTTTAAACTCGTTCTCGCCCTTGCTGTATCATTGTACTCCCCTTCCCTCTCCCTTAATCACTTCCCTCTCTATCACCAAATCCCCCGTGTTATTCTCTAAAACGAAACTTCCTATAACTAACTAAACCCTCATTCTTTTCTCCATAAACCCACTCCCTCCTGTAATCCCCTCCCCCTTCTTAACCCCATCTCTCACTCTTTTCACTTGCGAACAGCAGCCTGCAACAGTCTCACCTCCTCATGCTTCTCTCCTCTAACTCGTCAATCCCAAGTGCTTCCTCACCAACAAACCATGTTACCTCCTCCTCGCACTCACTAGCTCTTAAATAACTAGAGTCATGATGTTAATTGCTACCACATGGCTGCTTCCCCACTACTGCACACGATGTTTGCAGAAGTTCTACCCAAAGACTCAGATTCCCACAATGCACCTGCCTGAACCCGCTAATGAAAAAACCTAACTGCCTGCTAGATCAATCACACCCGACTTTTGCAGTGCGACAGTAATGAGCACGAGAAGAGTGGTTTGTTTTGGATACAATTGTATTTTCTGTGGTGGGGGCGATCCACAGCACTGATCGCACGCACTATTCAAAAAAGACTTATAGCATGGTGTCATACTAAGGGAAGGAGTGCACGCTCAAATAATGTTACATTTAGAAAGTTGGCATGTTTCTGCCTAGACCCTGTAGTAGCCTTTTCGGAGTTAATCCCCAACTGTCACCTGACAGCTTGCTTGCCTCCTGCAGCGAGGTGTGAATGGCACCCAGAAGAGGGAACAAAAGGACCTTGGCTGGAATTAAGTATGACAACCTCCTGATAGGATGGCTGGTGTATGTCCCCACCGAATGCTCAAGCTTAAAAAGGGCATCCCCTGTCACAAGCAGATGTATCTCACTCCAAGGTCTGTTCATGCCATTGTCCAAGTTACCAGAGTGGCACCAATCCCAATGGGGGAAAAACCTGTTCCAAAACTGGTTAGCTGGGGAGTTTTCATTTCCCTAGGACACACCTCAGGGGTGTGCCTGGAGCACTGCACAGGGGAAGAAATGCTCTACCATATTGGTTTTAGGTAGAGAGGGGCAATGTAGGATAATTACAGTTAAACACACAGGAAGTGCTGCAAAAGTGGGTAGAGGAACCTGTAGCCATGGGATCTTTTACTCCATTGGTTAGGGAGTGGCAAGGAGTTGCTCCCACTCACAGGTTGGCACTGGACATGAAAGTGGCATCCTCAGTACCCTCTATAGAACACCTCAAATTTCTCACTGGAGCCGAGGTTCCCACTGAGCTCCTATGCTGCAGCATGCTGCTGTGAATGAGACCCTCTTCAGATCCACCTGGCACCCCAACCCACGAACGATCTCATGGACAAGAACTTTTCTCCATAAAAATGACGACGTCAGAAGGTAAACTTTCTAATGGGACAAACTGGATTCCTGTATTCGACCCATGCTCCATTGCGGTTGGTATTAACTTTCGACTTTGACCTGGTCTAGTGCAACCAGATAACCAGAGGTTGAAACTTTGCTCTTTTGGGCGTCAGAATCATCTAAAACTTTGAAAATCAACTCCGGTTCCCTACAGCTGATTTCTGCTAATTTGGTGTCTATTTGCTCATTAAAAGTTTCTCTATTTCTATAAATTGGAATGGGATTTTTATTGTATTGTGGTTTTGCCTATCTGCTTTGTGCTACAGCTACGAGGGCCTGAGCTCAGGTTTAAATCTAACTGGACCTAGTAAAGTGCCATTAACACTTGAAGAGGACTACTGTCCACTTCAACTAATAATCTACTTTTTCACAAGGAGAGTGAGTGTAGTAGGTTTGTCATTGTTGATGGGTATGTAAATGATGATCCCATTTCTCTCATTTTCATGTATCACCTGAATGTGTTTCATGAACTTAAATTATACTGCTTGGTACAGGGGATGGTATGCTGTGTGGGTGAGGATGAATTTTGCTGATGTCGAAAGGCCACTTGAAATGCCATCATTCTTTTTCAACAGCTAGCTACAAGACCACACTAGATTTTAGGCACTGAATCCCACACTGAATGCCTCGTGACGTTTTGGAAGACTTGCATTTACATGATAGGGAATTTAGGGCCATATGTATCAATGTTAGGTTTTGCGATTCTCAAATAGCGATTTTTTGCGAATCGCTATTTGAGAATCGCAAAACGAGATGTATGTAGGATTTGCAAAACAAATGGCGAATCCTACATATTCCTTAATTGCGATTCGCAATTAAGGAAACCCTCCCCATTCATTCCTATGGTGAATGGGAAGACATTCTCAATTTGCGATTAGCAATTAGAGAATCGCAAATTGAGAATGCAATTTCAAGGTTGCAAGGGTGTCAAAAGGACACCCTGTTGTACCCTGAAATAAGCATGGGTGCACATGTGGCGCACATACATGCCCTAAGGGCATGTATGTGCGCCACATTGCACTTTGAGAAATGCTAAAAATTGCATTTTTTAAAGAAATCGCATATTACCACCAACTTGAAGTTGGTGGTAATTTGCGATTCTTTATGACCAATTTGCACTTTTTTTGTGCTTCATACATTGCATTTAAGGAATCGCAATTAGCGATTCCTTAAATGCATTTGCAAAATAGAGAATCGCAAATTTTGCGATTCCTTATTTTGCGAGGCAGCTTTTCAATCATACATACCACTAAGCCCAATTGCGATCGCAAACGTGAAATTCTGCGAATTTTGGCGTTTGCGATCGCAATTTGAAATGATACATATGGCCCATTGCTTCTAAACTCCTATACACATAATGTCCATGAGGTTGGTTAGGTGAACCTCATTATATACTCCTGGTTATCACCTGTATGGAGTAAACTTCTCAATTGTAACCTTGAACAGCATTGTCAGGTGAGATAAGCACTCTTTATGAGACATCCTTATTGAGAATTATTGTTAAATCTATTTAGAATACATTCCATTAGACCAGGGGTTCCACTGGTAGAACTGAAAAGAACGGGAAGTGATTACCTCTTAGCTGCTAAGGCTTTCCCACCCCTTGTGCTGAGCCCTTTATTATGCTAGGGCCAGTTTGTGATTAAGCCTTCATAACCTCCTTTCCTCAAATGATATGTAAGCCAAATGTGCCTCCTTTTTTCCCCACATAATTGGTATATTAAGGAACCCAGATATTGTGGATTCCACTGGAGGGAACCAAGAGAAATATCCAAAATAAGGCAACCTTTTGGTTTTGTTGGGAAAAAGGTAAAACAGTGGCTGTGCATAACAATGCATGTTTTTCCCCTTAAAATGGCCTTGTCAAATGGATTGCTATACGAAGATTACCATTTCCCCAGATTCCAGGAACAAGCAGAGTTGTAAAAGAAAACTCATTTTGTTACCACAGTGTTTGCATTTTTCTAACTGGTATTCATTTTTCCTACTTTTGTGCAGTTTCTATCAGCTTCCAATTTGGAGTGGACACAGGTGTGACCTCAAGGGTGAACCCAAAAAGCTGCATTTCTGAAAACCACGCACATTTCTGAATTCAGCAATATGCCATTTGTGTAGATTGTTCATGAGTTTCTAAAAGAACCTAATCATTCAAATAAAAAAATAGAAAAAAAGCAATTTGTAATGTTTTTATATGTGACCTTTTCTGCCCCGAGGGTCGATGTACAGAAGTAACATACTATTATGTCCGTCAGACACTTCTGGTCACAGCGATACACAGTGATTGTTGGTTGTCAAAAAAATAGACATGATACACAGAGTCAACAACTGAGCAGCAGCTTGCAGTGACTTTTATTGTGTATTGACCATTCAATAATAAATATGGTAAAATATAATTGTAAGAAATTGAGTTATTAGTTGTGAGTCCTTCACGTGTAATAATCCAGCAATTGATTCTTTACTGGGAACACAAGGGCTAAAAACTGTGTACAGCAAGAGAACCCCATGCATGGATGTTCCTCTTAAGGAATTAAATAAATAAATAAAGATACGTCAGCCCTGGCCCCTGGCCCCAGGTGGATTTTCTGGTAATTGGGCAGAGCACTATGTGCTACCTTTTTCTTCGGGGGTATACATACGGTTGCCATTTCTCTGGCCCTGTGCGGCAGGTTTTAAGATTTGTGGCTTCTTTTGCTCCTTGTGGCTACCCCTAGTGGCCATTAAAGATGTGCTTTTCATGAGGAGCAGTATTTTCTGGCTGCCCGCACCCAACCTATTCTTTATCTGGCTCCTGGTGCTTCTCTCCTGCTTGTGAGGGCATCTTGTGCAGCCCATTCACAGTCAGCCAGCAAAACACTCTTCTACACTCTCTTAGTCCCAGAGCCTCTTGACACCAGTGTGTCAGCATAGTCAAAGACAAGTCTGCATAGGGTCCAGTGAAACCATCAAGGATCCCCAGAATGTCCATTTCCACAATTATTCCTCAGGGGATTAAAGGAGACAGCACCACAGACCCTGGAGATACGCATTCTAGTTCTGAAGGGTCAGCTGGAGCTAAGGTCCTTCCATCCATCCTTGCAGCACATCAGGTGGCTTCTCCTTCCAGCTGGGCATCCCATCACTGTCATCGCTCCCGGGTCCAGTGTCTTCTCATCTCTCTCTCTGTTGTGCATGAATGTTTATTTTGAGGTGGAAAGCTCTAGAAGCCAGGCAACCCAGGCTAATCGTAGGATGCTACAGCCTTGCTCCACCACTGTTCCAACACTCCTGCAAAGCATTGTGGGACAAACCAATATGACAACTTCAAGTAGTCTGTGGAAAGAGCTCCTTTCAGAGTCTCACTTCCGCCCATAGTTAACACAGCTACAGCTACCTGATCCCTTTCCACTAAAATGTCAAAGGTGAGCTCCTCTTGTGTTGGCTGCAGAGGTTTGGCCCTCCTCCTATATTCCAGTGGGCCTTGACTGTCCCAACCCAGGTACAATGTGACACGCTAATTAAAAGATGCAGATTAAATCCCGCACCTTTCTTTCACAGGAATTTGGTCAAGCCCTTTTACTTGCTCTTTTGTGTGGGGAGGCCTTGATGTCTCTGCTGGGGAGTAATGTAATTACTTGGCCCTGTAGGGTGGGCAAAGGCCTAGAATCTGATTGTGATGTGAGCCAATCAAAGAATCTTAAAGTGTCATAAGTTGTGTATGAAGTATGTTATGGGCAATAAATTCACCCTCAGGTGGATGTTGATAAACAAATTGATCCCTTGCTTGATCCTGTAGGCCTGAGAGGAGTAAAACTGTACTTTAGGGCAGATTTCATCATTATTGCGTAATACAGTGAAAGCACCACAAACCTACAGTAGGCACTACAGACCTACACTATGAATGCCCACTCACGTTATAAGACCTGCTCCTGGTCAGTACCGATCACTGAAGAGTCCCTTCTGTGACAGGCTACCTATACACGGATACTGGTCTGAGCAATATTACATTGTCATATGTGCAGTCCATACATGTGTGCACACTTGTGTGCCCACGCCTTGACATGTAACCAGCCCAGACTCTCTTAGCCATGCCGCACAGAAATGGCCTTATTTTAAAAGGCGGACACTGGCGGTTAGCACTCAGTCCAGTTATGCTAAATTTAGCATTAGTGAGACTCTGTTAGTGAGACTCACTCACAGTAAAAGCCCAATTGGGAAAAATTCAGGGAGACTAAACGAGCAGAACCCATTTGCTATACTAATGAATAAAAAAGGGTATGAAGGAAACCTATGTATTTTTGAAATTTGAACAAGATACTGAGTTTAAGAATAGTGAGTATTTGTACACTTCTCAATTTGGGGTTACTTGAAATATCAAGTGATTCAGAGGGCAATTTACTGAATGTAATCTTTCTTACACACTGGCTTACATTTTGAAGCCAATAATGGAGAGAAATGCAATTCATGATAGCAAATGTTATGCTATTTTGAGTTCCCCCACTGTGACACAAACTGAGGCAAAATGTAATGTGGATACATCAGCATTGAATGTCAAATTAATGACCTGTTTTGGTAGTGGCAGTTAACTGTGATATTTGTGCCCGGGCTTGGATGCCACCCAGGGCAACCTACCAATTTCACACATATCTGCTGATACGATGTAGGTGCCCCCAGAGCCACAGGAGTCGGATTTCTAACTCCGTGGCCGAAGGATTTTGTCAATGCACCAATACGAATTAGAAATCCAATTGGACAGAAACCCATGTACAACCTACTGAGCAATAATGTTCAAGAAGTGTATTCTGGTAACAATCAGTCCCACAGGATGAGTTCAGGTACACAGAGGAACTCCAAACCCTGGGGCGATTTTACAATGCTTATTTTACAATTCTAGCCAATTGCCTAAAATGTGAATGGTAACCACATAGCATATAGAAAGGAATGCGACTAAGCATGTCATGGTCAGCAAAAACAGCAAGAACATTTCCAACTTGGTTATTGAGTTCTTAGCATCCTAATACCCTCGAGCTATTTGTAAGAGCTATGCTAACTTTAACTACACCAGTAAAAAGCAAGCATGTATTTGAGTTTCTCAAGATGGATCGCATAGCACACTTGTGTTTTCATTATGGAATAGCAAGTCAGCTATTCCCTATCGCAGCTTATTCTGAGCTGACAAATAAACAACAACGGGTCGAAGGCCACTTCCCACACTGTTTGAGATGTCACCTCCAACTGAGGGGGGTTGGTGCTGCAAATTGGGATGTCCATGGCAACAAATGTCTCATCTCAATTCACATATTGATTATATACACATAACAGTAAGGAGACATGATACAATGTCAGCTAAGGCGGTGAGAGTGAAATGATAATGTGTCAGCTTAAACAGTAGCGAGACATGATAGTAACATTTGTATGCTTGTTTTCAAAACTTTGCAATTTCTCTGAAAATCATAAGAGAGACTGATAATAGGCACAGAATGAAAACAGAATAGCCTGATAGGGCTAAACTATGGAAATAGAAGAACTTGAAGAGAAACTGACACAGGGTTCAGAATACTGTGGGGATCCACACATTTCCTGCCACCCAACATTTCCACAATTGTTCCAATAAAAACAGTACCCCATTTGTGTGGCTTGGCCTCACACCCACGACAGGAGAAGTCACAAAAAGCAACATGGGCAGATCAAATTTTCCTACTGAGAGCCAACTGGTATTCCTAGATTATTGCCCTGAGTTGGGCACTCAGGCCAGCACTTTCTCAATTCAAAATTACTACTTCTCAGTCCATCTTAAAAATACTTGGGGATTTTATAACTTTCTCCAAAATATTCATGGAGTGGAATTAGAATAGTAAATAAGCCTCCTGGAATGTTTGGGGGAAAGTCGCTCTTTCACCAAATATTATAGGACTGGAGTTACGATAATAAATTTGACCTACCACTGTTCACCAACCCCACTGCTGCCCTGAGGGCGCAGTTCAGGGCAAGAAACACGAACAAGCATAGCTGCCTGGGGTTAGCTGGCATCCAGGAAAACCTAAATCAAACAACAAGGACCTGGAATTAATAGGCAATCTCATTCATTTTATAAATGTCTTGGATTGATATGGGGTGATATTCTAATCATTTCCCACACTCGGATACTATTGTATGCACTCTGACCTAATCCAATGTGCCTAGTTGATTAACAATTTAAAACCACCCACCATGAGAAACCAGTTGTCTGTCAAGTCACTGAGAAAACCACACACAGAAAATCAAGTGTGTATCCCACCAAGAAAAAGTGTGAGGAAAATGAGAAAGTGTCTCACATATGCACTACCAAAACAGGCTACTGGCAGGTTCTCACCAGCTCGCCCAAGTACTTATCATCATTGATCACTTTCTCATGTGAAAGAAGAAAGAAAAAATTCTTCGTGTCCCGTGTAAGGGAAATGAAAACATTAAATGTATAGAAAAGACCCCGTGACAAATGAGACACAAATAGTCTCTAATAAAAATTGAGCTACACTCACACACATACTTATGGTTTTTAATCCAATACGTGAGTACGCCCAATATTAAAAACACGGCATGTTGTGAACCACTTCAAGGACGGCCAACATGTTTCATTGCCAATTCAATAGTAGCGACAAATTCGTCAGGGCAACCGAGGTCACACGTCACCTCCCTGGACATCTACTGTAATATCAAAGAATGACTAATGAGAGCCATGGGCCCACATACCAGCTCTCAAGAATCACAGGGGTGTATACCATATATACTAATCTCCCCCTTCCTGTCAGCACTTTTGTTGCTCATAAAATGATCACGTTGTGCACAAGCCCACACGGTCAATCGTCCCGGCGTCTTCAAGGAAAACCTACCAGACTCAGACATTTCTAAAAACTCGATAGCTTCTTTTGGCTATTCACAAAATGTGAGAGTAAAGTTACTGAAAAGTGTAGAATTACATTTCCGTCATACCCTGAAAAGGGGGATGGAGACAAATATATGAGAGTATGTTACACTTCCAAAAAGAAACAAGTATTTCCAGCAGAATGTATGTCTTTACAAAACATGCAATTACCAGGAATGCCTTTTCCACGTATCCTTTACCACGCAGATGTCTTTAACATGCATGCCTTTACCATACCTGCCTTTACCATGTATATTAAGTTTTTATAAGGTAACTAGACCTATCATATATATTATATATTTTTAAATTATTTTCTTTCTTTTTGGGGGGAACTCCCCCATGTTTTTTATTTACTCCTAACCTCCCTGTACCACTACCCACTCCTAAGTCCTAAAATTACCCTTATCTCCCTTTACAACTACCCACCTATAAATCCTTAAATTACCCTTACCTCCCTTTACCACTGCCCACCCCTAAACCCTAAAATTACCCTTACCTCCCTTTATCACTACCCATCCAAACCCTAAAATTACTCCTTACCTCTCTTTACCACAGCCTGCACCTAAGCACTTTTATTGTAAACAACACAATAATTGTGTTATTTAAAAAAATACTTACCTGCATGGTAAAGGCATGCATTATAAAGATACGAATACTTGTGTGGTACTTACCTGTGTGGTATATGCTGCATGTTAAACGCAACCACTGATACTGCAACAACCTCCTACTGTAAGTAAATCAGACAGAGCTTCAAAATAAAACCCCATAGGAAATAATTTTAAAATTACATAAAATTACTTAAAATAGTTTAAATATAAATAAAAAATACTTTAATGCAAAAAATATAAAAACGAAAGCATATTCATTATTTTATTATAAAACATTTTAGTAACCTTTTTAATTTGATAAATTGTATGCAACAATAATGTTTATTAAATATAATTAAACTACCTAAATTAATTGCGTACACAGCTTTTAAAAATGATTAATGTATAGTAAAAAATAATAGTTTTAACTTTATATGTGAATTTATATTTCAATTTAAAGATTAAATATATCATTTTAAATTTAATTTAATATATACATATATTTTTTTAATTTGTTTTTATTGTAAGTTTTCAAAACAAAAGACAGTAGCCACAATACCCACAGTGCTATTAATATGTCCATAGAAAAACATATAGCGAAGCATACCATTAGCAGCATGATTATGGCGTACATGAAACAAATAGAAGAAAAGAAAAAATGATAAAATAACATTTAACAGTGCAGTGCAGTGCAGGGTCATATAATAGTAATTGTAGCACACATTCCATCACAATATGCTAGCCATTATCCCAACCATTAACAAGTTTAGATGTCGCATCAATCAGTAAGTTCTGGATGGATCAATAGGTATGAACGAAGTGGCTGCCATATGTTTTTGGGTCGGGAGGTAGGGGGAAGCAGGGATGCATAAACATCGCTGGTTGTGTCACAGTACATCAAGTCCTTCAACCAGGCCCGCACCAGCGGCGGGGACGATCCACCCCAATGCAAAGATACCTGCCGTTTAGCTAGCAGCAGCGCTATTGCAGTAAATTGCCTAATGCCAACTCGCAGAGGAAGGACAAACCCCAGTAGCGCCAGTAATGGCGAGGGCGTTAGTTCGGCCTCAACCATTCACTCAAGATGTCCAAAGACCCCCTCCCAGAAAGCGCTAGGTCACTCTCCCAAGCCGCCCTCACCCGCCCATCCACCGCCGGCCGGAGTGTCTGCGCAAGGCGGTATAGCCGGGAGACCAGCTGTGCACTGTTGGGTGTTACTTATGTTATGGTGAGGGGCTTGAATTCATGGGGTTCCTCCGTCAGTGGCCGCAATACTGCAGCTAACGAGGTACGTGTTCTATGTAGCAGGATTTCTAGTGAGCCCAAGTGGAAGGATAATAGAAAGTGAAGACGGGCGGGCCTGTGTACATTCTGGTTTGAGGAATTGTAAGAGTGCATCCGGGTGATACCAAATGTATGTATAATGCGTCTGCGCCACCAAATTATATAAGTAAAAATCAGGAACTCCGAACCCACCCCGCTCAAATGGCTGAGTGAGTGTCTGCCAATTCACTCGTGCCAGTCCCCCCGCCCATATCAGTCTTGTTAACATGCTGCGGAGAGTATCGAAAAAGGCAATCGTGAGTGGGATAGGGATAAGCCTGGGCGTAGTTCGCGAAGTAGCGCTACGCGAAGCTACGCAAAGTGCAGTTCGCACGCGAGCTACGCGTAGCACTACGCGAACTGCGTAGTGCACTGTTCACAATGATTGCACAGTGCCGGATGCTTGTCCGCACTGTGCAATCATTGAAAACGGCATCTTGCACAGTGCGAGCTGTCTTTACTGCCGCTCGAGTAGATTTTTACTCGAGCGGCAGCTTCTAACGCGGACTGGTAGTTTCTCATCGCGAGCGGTCGCGAGCATACGCGACCACTCGCAATGAGAAACCTGACCTCCCCGCGTTGAGAATCTCCCCGGGAGGTTTATTTTCCACGCTCGCGATCGGCAACTTGATGTTGCTGATCGCGAACGAGGAAAAGTCTCGCCGGGATGTCATTTGCTTGCTCGCGGTCGCCAACTTGACGTTGAGGACCGCGAGCAAGCAAAAAATGACCGCTGCACTATGCTACGCTACGCGTGTTTGCACTGTGCTACGTGCAATTCGCGTTGTGCGAAGTAGCGCAAACTTCGCAAACTACGCGAGCGTAGCGTAGTGCTTTGCCCAGGGTTAGATAGGGATAGTCAAGAATAAATACAAAAACCGGGGCAGTACCACCATTTTGATGATCGCGATGCGGCCAGCAATAGATAGTGGAAGCGCTATCCAGCGATCTATCTGTACCGGCAATCGGTCTATGGCCGGACCATAATTCAGTTGGACAACCTCTGAAGCTGTGCAGTGTAGGATTATTCCCAGGTATCTGGGAGGGTCAATGCACCAGCGCAAGGGGAAGTCTAATGTGAGCAGAAGAGTGGCCTCCGTGAGCGGGAAGATCTCAGACTTGGCCCAGTTTATGACCAATCCCGAGAACAATCCAAACCGAACCACCGCGCGAATAATTGGGTAGAGATTGGTGGCGGGTTCTCGAATGAATAAAAGGACATGGTCTGCATATAGAGAAGCCAGAAGGGGGCCACAGTGAAACCTAATCCCCCGATGGAGATGACGCTCTTGTTAGTGTTGCACCAAAGGGTCCATTGCTATTAAGAACAATAGGGGTGAAAGCGGGCATCCCTGTCTGGTGCCGCACGATAATGAAAATCTGTCTGACAACACTCCATTAATTCGTAGTTGGGCAATCGGGTTTGTATATAATAAACGGACTAACGAGCGGAAGTTCTGCGGGAAACCAAGTTTTGTCAATGCTGCCTGGAGAAACTCCCACTCCAGGGAGTCAAATGCCTTTTCGGCGTCTAGGAGTACCGCAACAGCAGGAAGAGCAGGATTGATCTGGTTAATTACAGTGAATAACGTGCGTAAGTTCACCGACGTGGAGCGGCCCGGAATAAAACCCGGCTGGAGAGGGGAAACTATTCAATCGATTATAAGTGATATCCGCATTGCAAGGACTTTCGCCAATATTTTATAATCTTGATGCAGCAGAGATAGTGGCCTATAAGAGGCACACCCCTCCGGCGGCTTACCCAGTTTAAGAAGCAGTGTGACTATTGCCTCTCGCATCGTAGCCGGTAGCTCACCCGATTCCAATGCCTCCGCGTAAACCTCTATAAAATGGGGTATCAGTAGTGTTTTGTAAGCTTTGTAGAACATTCCAGTAAGGCCGTCAGTGCCGGGGGCACGGGAGCCATCCAGCGTGTCTATGACCACTTCGATTTCATCCGCCCCAATAGGCGAAGCTAAATAATCCTGTTGCCCCTTTTCCAGCCAAACCATCGCTATCTCGTTTAAGTAATCGGAGAGAACTGTACCAGTCGGTGGGGAGTTTGAGGTATATAGCCGAGTGTAGTATGCCAGAAAGGTGGATTGAATGTCTACGTCCCGTGTGGCCCAGGCACCTTCTGCAGTCTGGAGTCGGTGATATATGTAGCCTGCTGTCGAGGGGTAAGTAAGCAGGCCAGCGTACACCCCAGCCTTTCACCCTCCCCATACAGCCGCACCCGTGTGTATTTCCCCAAAAAGGAGGTCTCGCGAGCTGCAAGGTCCTGAAAGTCACTCAGTAGGCTCACCCGTTGGTGCAAGGGCGGGGGGTCCCTGCCAGCCAGGGCCTGGGCGTCAAGATCATGAAGCGCTCATTCGGTTTTATCAAGGTCCCGTCGGAGTGTGCGCAAAAGCCCTGCCTGCTTAGCAATGCAAACCCCTCTAAGGTCTCCCATAGGGTGACAAATGCAAAAACAAAAAAATTATGGATTTAACCCAGATCTCTTGACTGGCGGTGAATGTTTTGATTTGCTCTGCATTCCGTCCATCAATTGTGTGTCTTTTGCTTTCTCGCCCTAAGTGCGCCAGGTACGCCCAGACGTGGGTCCTGGGCTCACTGTGCCACTGGAATCAAGCTATCCTGGCTGAAGAGGGGTTAAACCCCGAAACCGGTCCTAGGATGCTTGTTTCTGGTCCAGGGAGGACCTGGCTTGGCAGTTCGGGCTGGACTGTTCCCATGAGGCACAGGGTCAAGACTGATTTGCATATGGCCAGGTCTAAACTAGGGTGGCATGGTGAGCAAAAAAATGATGGATTTAACCCAGATCTCTTGACTGGGGGTGAATGTTTTGATTTGTTCTGCATTCCGTCCATCAATTGTGTGTCTTTTGCTTTCTCGCCCTAAGTGCGCCAGGTATGCCCAGACGTGGGTCCTGGGCTCACTGTGCCACTGGAATCAAGCTATCCTGGCTGAAGAGGGGTGAAACCCCGAAACCGGTCCTAGGATGCTTGTTTCCGAGTCCAGGGAGGACCTGGCTTGGCAGTTCGGGCTGGACTGTTCCCATGAGGCACAGGGTCAAGACTGATTTGCATATGGCCAGGTCTAAACTGGGGTGGCATGGTGAGCAAAAGAATGATGGATTTAACCCAGATCTCTTGACTGGGGGTGAATGTTTTGATTTGTTCTGCATTCCGTCCATCAATTGTGTGACTTTTGCTTTCTCGCCCTAAGTGCGCCAGGTATGCCCAGACGTGGGTCCTGGGCTCACTGTGCCACTGGAATCAAGCTATCCTGGCTGAAGAGGGGTGAAACCCCGAAACCGGTCCTAGGATGCTTGTTTCCGGTCCAGGGAGGACCTGGCTTGGCAGTTCGGGCTGGACTGTTCCCATGAGGCACAGGGTCAAGACTGATTTGCATATGGCCAGGTCTAAACTGGGGTGGCATGGTGAGCAAAAGAATGATGGATTTAACCCAGATCTCTTGACTGGGGGTGAATGTTTTGATTTGTTCTGCATTCCGTCCATCAATTGTGTGTCTTTTGCTTTCTCGCCCTAAGTGCGCCAGGTATGCCCAGACGTGGGTCCTGGGCTCACTGTGCCACTGGAATCAAGCTATCCTGGCTGAAGAGGGTGAAACCCCGAAACCGGTCCTAGGATGCTTGTTTCCGGTCCAGGGAGGGCCTGGCTTGGCAGTTCGGGCTGGACTGTTCCCATGAGGCACAGGGTCAAGACTGATTTGCATATGGCCAGGTCTAAACTGGGGTGGCATGGTGAGCAAAAGAATGATGGATTTAACCCAGATCTCTTGACTGGGGGTGAATGTTTTGATTTGTTCTGCATTCCGTCCATCAATTGTGTGTCTTTTGCTTTCTCTCCCATAGGGTGGCATGGCACGACACCGACCCAGTATTTGTCTGAAAATATTCCACTATTGCAGCTTGGGCCTCACTCTGGAATACAGTGTCCAGTAGGGCCTACATGGGGAAGCGCCAGGGCCTGTAGGGGTGGGTAACAGTGGGTAGAAGTACAGTCAACAGCACGGGCAAATGATCTGACAGAGTATGGGGCAGATGATCGACTCCCTGTAGTGTAACCAGAAGGTCCGGTGTCACATACCATCTGTCTATACGCGACCAGGTGCCATGTGGTGCTGAATAAAACGAAAATCCCTTGTCCATGGGGTGCAGGTGCCGCCATGCGTCTGCTAGTAAATGTGCCTGCAATAGCGCCTCAAGTTCCGCCGTGGAGCTTGGTTTGGTGACGTGACCTGCGCTGGTGGTGTCTGTATAACAGAGTCTATCGGCATGGTGGTGATATGTGTGGATATTGTGGCAAAAAAGCCACGAGCATCTACATTGGGGGCATATACGTTAATGATAAGTATGCGCTTTGCTCCAATATTCCCAGCTACCAGCAGATATCGCCCATCCGGATCCACAATAACAGACTGGGACACGAAGGGGAGTGTCTTGTGTATGAGCACACATACCCCGTGGGAAGAAGTGCTCTAGTTTGAGAAAAATCTATTATTGCCCCAGGAGGCCACAAAGCGATTGTTTGAGTTAGGGGCATAATGGGTCTCTTGGAGGAGGGCAACATGTACCTTGTGTCTTGTTAAGTAGGCCAGTATCTGTTGTCCCTTGCGGGGAATCGAAAGCCCCCTCACATTCCATGTTATGCATTTAAGCTCCAGTTCCCCCGATCCCTGTATATTGCCCGTCATGTGGGATACGGCCACATATGATGCGGTGCGACAATTCAATTACATATGGATGGTGCACCAGTGATTATATAGAGGACCTGCAAAGCGTAAACAATTTGAACCATACATATCTTTCTCAACCCCCCTCCCTCCTCCCACATTGGTTAGCCGCCCAACTTGGATCCGGTGAATCCCAACCCATTACGTCTAACAGACGACAAAAGAAAAAATGTACAACAAGAAATTATAAAAGTTAGGAGATCTCTTGGGGGGGGCAGCCACGCCCTGAGCAGACCGCTGTCCATGACAGTTATTGTTCGCAAATAAACATGCTGCTACTCACTGAGGAGGGTCTGAGCCACAGTCATATCGGTCAGCTAGCAAGATAGACAGAGAGATACTGCAGTCATCCTAGAAGAAGTTACAGAGTCCGCTTGCATGGAGTTCGCCACTCATGTTCAGTGTGTTTGTTCGCCAAGCCATCGTCCATTACGGACAGTTGTGGCTCATTTTCCTGGAGAGGGACCTCTATTCGATTTGTGGTGCTTCCAAAACTTTGCCGCATCCGCTGGGGTGTCATAAATTGAGGTTTTCCTGTCCACTTGTATGCAGAGGTGTGCCGAGTACAGCATTGCATAACGGACATTGGCCTTGCCCAGTGTGCGTTTGTTGTCCTGAAACTTGCGCCTGGCTTCTTGCACAACTGGGGTGAAATCAGGGTAGATGGACAGTGACATTCCCTGGTACTGAAGGTCTCCCACCTCTCTGGCCTTACGCAAGGCCGCATCGCGGTGTCGATAGTAAAGGAGATGCGCTATAATAAGTTGCAGAGGAGCTCCGGGAGCAGATCTGGGAACAAGAGATCTGTGGGTCCATTTCACAGCAAATGTAGTAGAGAAACACTCCCTACCCAAGAGGTCGTAAGCAGACCTTCCACAAATAGCTCCATAGGGCCAGTGTTGGTTGACTCAGGCACTCCCGCAATTCGGAGGTTGTTGCGGCGCGATCTCGCCTCCAGGTCCTCTGCTTTCATCGCTGTGGCCTTGAGAAGGCCACAGTGGCCACAGAAGGCACTCAAGGCGCTTGGCCATAGCTGCTTGTGCGTCTTCGACGTCAGAGATACGCTTCTCCGTTGTATCTATTCGGGCTTCATGCTGCTCTACTCAATTCTGGATGGTGTCGATTTGCGCGCCCAGTTCAGCAAAGCGTGCGTCAATAGCTTTGAAGCCCGCCCTCAGCTCCGCCATTATCGCTGCAGCGCCCTCCTACATCGGTCGCTCGCTGTCAGGGGGATCGGCATGCTCTACCAGGGTCTCCATGCGCAGCATCGTCTCCCCCCTCCCATCTGGGGATCTTGGTAGTGTCAAACGAGAGTTGCCGCTGCTTGGGGTTGCCGCGCCCCATGATTAGCACACTGGATACCAAGTATGCATGTGTTGAGGGGTGCCAGAACAATTGGGACCCACACAGGGCGCAGGTAGCTGCAGCAGGGGCGGCGTGCTTGATAATAATCCCGGAGGGGGGACTCCAGCAGCCCCAGGCAACCCACTCTGTGGTCACGCTACAGATTACCCTCTTCAATTGTAAATGCGTAATAGGGCCTGGGGCGGTCTTTCATTGACTTTGTTTCTGCACCAGAAAAGCTGCGTGATGCATCCAGGGCTGGTCTCTACTGAGTGTTTCTGTCCCACTCTGCACTGTGTTAGGGGTTTAGGGGGCCAGTTGGGAGCATTGTAGGCCCTGCCCCAGTCTCTCCAGTCTATTCTGCAGTTATGGGGGCTGCTGTGCTGCGTGAATACAGTCTGCCGTTAGATCTCTCAGCGGGGGAGCCCAACACCATGCACATGACTCACCCCCTGTAGGTCAATTCAGTTAATCATGCTGCAAATTTGCACCTTTACTCCGCACTCGGAGGCCGCAAGCCGCGCTCTAGATTTGCCGTCGTGCTCCGCGGCGGCGGCTCCACCCTCAGGCTCGACCGCGACCCCTATCATCGCGGGGCCTACGAGGGCTGCGCCAGGCTGCCGTTGCAGGAGTCGCGCACAAGGGGACCGGAGGCACTTTCACAGGCGCCGCTCAGCTCCGACCCTGCTCATGTCATGTGCGGCGGCCGCTGTAGCGTTCGGGCGCTCGATCAGCCGCTTGGATCCATCGTGAGCCAGCAGAATTAGAGCAGCCGCATGGGAGCTCCAGAATGAAGCCACTGTCTTGGTGCTTGGTTAGGCCACGCCCCCCTAATTTAATATTTTTAAATTAATTAAAGATTTAATCCAAAATTAAGATAATAGTGCTCTAGGTTTTCTGTCTCTTGTTCTAGTTTTATAGTACATATATACATTTAATTTATAATAATATATAACGTAAAATATATTATTTACTATTCTGAAGGATTCACTTCTTTTGTAAGGGGTTTTATTGTAAGTCCCTATCACCTTGATTTTCTATGGTAGGTTGTTGTAGTAGTAGTGGAGGGCCATATAGCTGGAGTAATTTACTACTGTTGTGAGTCCCTTTTTTGGCAGTTTTTAAACAGGCAAGAACAGATCTCTATGCACTAATTTCCATATCAGTTGCTTCCTCACTGAGATGATGCTTTACACCCATAGTAGCAGCTTGTAAGTAAGAACTAAAATTGCACTAGTCCGGAATTTTACAATAATCACATTGCTGGAGTTATACTAATTATCATGATGCATATTAGCAAATAGTTCACATTGATTGCAAGGACATGTGCATGCTTTAAATAAATATTAATATCACATAACCGTGCTTATTATAAATAAAAATGGCCATCGTCTGGTATCATTTTGGCTTAGATTAGAGATTAGAGGCAAGATACTTGCACTGGAAAAATAACAAAACTGAATGTAAAATGTTTAAGATTCCTTGTGCGTTTCTTTTTGAACCTGTTATGTTCAATATATTACTTCCTAGGCAGTGAAATATATAAGCGCTAGTAATTGAAACAAAACTTTTGTCATTTTCAGGCTACCTAGAAAATGTATATTATCTGCATTGTGTCCCAATATACAGGGAGAATACGTCTCCCTGTAAATTTATACATGTGGATCCTCTCATTCGCAACAAACACAGAATTTTAAGATTATAACAATATCTTAATGGATAATTAAAAATGGTTACTGTGGATTAGTATTGCAAACTACTTGTTGTTTACATTAGTCGATTTACAAAGTACAAGATGTACAACTAATTGCTTGCAAGGAGGGATATAGAGGGATGGCCGGTGCAGACCTTCTTATGTTCTTCCACAGGCCCTGAAAGTGTTCTAAGGATAGTGTCTTTGGGTGCCACATTTACACCTGGCACCAGCTAATGGGTGTGGCAATTACTGGCTCTTCCCTAACCAATGGGTTAAAGGCTTCTGAGGGCAATCATACCCACTTTTTCAGTAGTACTTGTTTGCCTTACTGCAAACAGGCCCAAAATGGCATGTGCCAGGGCAATGCCTAGATAGCTGAAGTCTTGAGCCTCACTAAACTTGGACTGAAGAGCTGGAACAGTGTATGGGAGGGTTCTATGGAAATCACCATTGTTCACCAACATCTAACACTAAAACTCAGTTTGAAGCAGGCCCTAGGCCTACAGAAATACAGTAGACAGAATCCTGTTGGGACAATAGCAAAATTACTCAGCAACCAGACAGGGAGTTGTGTTCTGATCCTGTTTGATCCCTTTCAAGCGTACAAAAGGTTTTGATACTGGTGTTCCAAAAGGAGGAGCAGTAGCCCCCACCCTGAAGGTCCAGCTGAGGGGAGAGGAGTCATGCCTGCCCATTCCAGCTGGCGTGTCAATCACAGTGGCCTATTTTGTAACTCCTAGGAGGCTCTTCACCCCTCATTAAGGTCAAGCACTTGATTGACAGATGCTGGCCTCCAGGAGTTTCAAGCAGGAAAAATGTAACTTTCTAAAAGTTACTTCTCCCAAAAATGTATTAGAAATTCAACTTCACCATTGAATTGGGTTTTCATCTGATATTAGAATAGTGGTACAATTATTTTTCTAGCTGGTCCCAAACTGGAAATAGGAGAATTAATATTTTATTCTGTACAGTTTTTTTCACTATGCACCCTGCCTTTTGGCT
Source organism: Calotriton arnoldi (assembly GCA_963921515.1). Classification (NCBI taxonomy): domain Eukaryota; kingdom Metazoa; phylum Chordata; class Amphibia; order Caudata; family Salamandridae; genus Calotriton; species Calotriton arnoldi. The sequence goes on along the minus strand of CAWUFW010009754.1, from coordinate 624,982 downwards.
GCAACCCTACATATGGGTTACTTATTACTCTTTAAAAGGAAGGTGTTTCCCCATTTCCTCTGTCTAAAGGATTTTTTGCAGACTTAAATTGTATCAGTGAGGCTATAGTAGTAGGCCTGAAGTTATGTTTTCCTCGTCACACGTATGGATGGCACAATAAGTAATATAATCTGCTGGGTATATTTTCTGTTACAGGTGTATATTGTACATCATATACAGGGCCGGCTCTAGGGCGGTGCGATCGGTGCCACCGCTCGCACTGTGGCACTTTCCAAATGCATTTTGATAAAACAGTTGGAGTGTTTACAGGCAGCTATGATGTGGAGGTAATTAAATATTCCTTTACTTCAGGGTGTGGCACAGTACTTATGTAAAATATATCTTTGCAGAAACAAATTATGTTTGTCACTATATAAAAACATATGACTGATGCAAAACATTCCATTTATGAAAGAGTACAAGATGTGGCCAATTTCATTAGGAGGTTGCTCTGGTTTTCGAATGCATATCTAATTCTATGACATCCAATCTGCCAGCCTGTCAGGTTAAATGATTCAACATGCTAGAATTATGCTAAAAATGCTAGGGACCCATGGGTGATTACTGGCACCCTAATATGCTAAAAGCGTTCACTATGTCAGCGAGATGCTGTGGTGAGAAGACAGGTTACTAACTACCAACATGGTTCACTCTCAAGTTTCAGATAGTGCCAGATTCCATCTTGGTATAGTTGCTATCACAATGGCATTGACCACATTTCCTCTAAATCCCCCTACGCATAGTTAAGACCAATGTAATAGCAGAATCCACAATTGTTCCATCATCTAAAGTACCATAGTCATTCCAGTCAGTACTGGCCTCAAGCAGCTGAAGCATCATAACAATGTCAATGTCAGTTTTTCCAAATTACCCATCCCATGTTAAGTACAATAGCCATGCTATTATCCAATCCAAAAGGCTTTATTCGACAGATAAGTGTCATAAAAGCAAAATACATCTAATAAAACTCATTTTTGGTTACAAAATGTCAGTGCAGTAATTTTAAAAATACTATAAAATGATTAATAAATATACATCAAACATATACTCAGTTAAGATCTAATTAAACAGCTTGAATAATACATTAGATAAAAATATTGGATTGTCCTAGTTAAAAATACAGTAGGTAATTAGACATACACTTAGGTTTAAGAGGGTAAACTACGGACGTGGATGTCAGACATCAATAGAGCAATTGGTGGGGAGAGATCTTGATCTTATAGCCCACATCCAGCTCAGATACTTGGCTACAGCTATTGCAATGCAAGGGAGAGTATCGTTGCGCAATATCCTCATTGCAGTGCTACATGTTCTGGTGGACCGCAATCTGCATATTGGAGCCAGCCACGCTTTGCGCGCAGCTGTATATGCTGGGCACACAAAAAGGACATGGGCATAGGACTCTTCACACGTCTCGCAAAAGGGGCATTTACTATCACCCTCACTTGCCCACTTAGCCGTGAAAGTTCGCACGGGCAGAGTCCCCACTCTAAATTGAAAGTACAGCTTCCGGTCATAAGGTTTGGATATAATATCCCAGTACATCTCCAAATTAGGTCGGGGTTTCACTGTTAGGAAAAGCCCTGGTAAGGATGAGCTATCACATTTGTTATAGCTGTTGTGATAGACCACATTCCAGTATCTTTCTTTTACAATCTCTTTTGATGGGATTGGGTTGTTCGTAGGATTATCCCCATAAATCTTGCATGCCCATGTTTATCAATAATGCTCTTATTTCACAAAGCCATCGAATCTTATGAAAAGTGTCTGCCTTAATTATATCCGTAAGGCCTTCAGCATATGGTAGCAGTTCTGGTGTACTCCAGATTCTGCGCCAATACATGCTAGTATCAATAGTTGTTCCAACGTTTGCGGCACCTTTGCAGTGGCATATCTGTCACTGTCATCTTCATACAAAGTCCATGGCCATAACGAGATCTGCACTGCAGCTTTCAGCATTAGAATCACCATAGAGATCATTGGTAGTGTGCAAGGTTGTCCTGCAAGCATGTAAAACAGAAAATCCATCCAGGTATCATCAATTGACCCAATCATGCAATGCACCAAAGCAACAAGTAACCACCTAAATATTTTTACTCCACATGTCAAAATGTGTTATAAAACAATGTCAATTAACAATTGCTTACAAGTTGAAGAAATGCTGCAACTGTCCATCTTGAAAACTTGGTTAAGAGGCAAAGACGATCTGACCCATATGTTTCTATATTTTCCAACATTTTGTCATTTGACACGCAAAATTTGGATGCCTATTTTTTTTTTTAAAAACTAAAAGGCAATTATGATAATAAAAGCATTTATTTATTAATTAAAGGAGAGTGAAAAACTGTAGTGAAAGTGTGAATATTGTTAGGACTCCTCACACCTTAAACATGTGTTTTAAAAAATCTCTGAAAGTCATGTTTAAAACAACAGTTGAAGTGAAGTTAAGGTTACTGAACAAAAACTAAAAACCATTGAAATTAGCCAATTATGGTTTCCAAATGCAATGTTCATGACCTCACCCTTGACATGACAGAGGCAACTACCAATGTTAAAAGTGATCTTGTATGTGGATTACCTATAACATTACCACTAACATAATCGATGAGATGAATATGAATGTAGTATTATTTATTGGTTTTAGTATGTGTTTTATTTAATGACAGTGTGCTTTTAGGTGTTGTCACTCATTGTTATAAATATTTTTGAGGTCATAAGTGTTGAACTTATTCCCTTCCACATTGCACATTGCCTTTGGACCTGGCAACTTTAAAGAGTCTAAGGGTTAATAGCGACAAATTCAGTTTTGTTTTTAGTTTTTGTGTTTCTTGTTTTAATTTTGGAGTTTTTTTTAGTTTTGGGTGTTTTTTCAGAACTGTGTTATAACCTTAGTGGCAAACAGCCACTTTGTAACTGGAACCAATTTTGTCTTCATTGATGACATTTTTGGAATTGCCCCTCCATTTTCTCATTCCCAATCCTGGGATTTTGTTCACTTCACCAAACACTGCATGCAGTAAAAAGTGATGATGCTGAAGTCTTACTTGTCCCTGCCTTATTTCTTTTTTCCCCATTCAACAGTACCTGTAAAAAGAGAAAGAAAGAAAAAGTAAAATATTTCCAATATTTTCAAAAAGTATTTTTTGAATTGTCAGATGCAACTTGTGCAACCTTTCAGTTATACAGCCATTCAGGTTTACAAAGTGGTTACCTCTTGTTGTTCTTACCATGTAGCTTCTTTTTTTGGAAGCAAAAATAAAAAAATAACCATTTAGATAAACAAATAATCTCAAAGAAATACACCACTTACCAGGACAACATCATAAGTATTTGATATCTTTCCAGCATATGCAAGTTTCAACATACATAGTGGAACTAAATACAGATATATCCATCTTTGGTACACACTATTATTCATTCCTTTTATGGGCTCTTCTTGACAGGTTTTTGATTCTATTCTATTCTATTCTATTCTATTCTATCCCATTCTATTCTATATCATGATGTTTGAGTTCTTTTTTGCTGCTATTCCTTTACGGTCAAGCAAAATCATGCATAATTCCTTTTGTAATAGAAAAATGATTCTTCTTTCTTGTGCCCTCCTAGGTAGTCTCAATTGAAATTTCTGTAAACATGCATTTTCTAACATTCTTGCCAAATGGTCTGTCACGGTGATAGTTTATTCATTAATTCCGCCACCAACATCTGACCTCTTCCTGCCGGGTCCCATATCTCCTCTCTTCCCCCCCAGACAACACCCAAGAACCAAGCGCACTGGTCCAACTTCAAGTTATATGACGACCATTCCATCTCGAAAATTCCATCCTCCTTAAATCTGAATAACCACTTTAATGACCCACTCCCCTCCAGCTGCATGGCCGCGACCTCCCAATTTATCATTCCCATTTGGACTACAATAATCAACGCTTCCCTACTACAAGGGTCCATACCTGACTCTCTAAAAGCCGGTCAAGCCGTCCCCATCTTAAAAAAACCCACCTTGAATCCTGCTACTCCAGACAATTTCAGACCAATATCCAATATCCCACTTCTAGCGAAAGCTCTGGAGAAATGTGTGCAATTTCAACTGAGCCAACATATCACCAACTTTAATCTGCTAGACAAATTCCAATCCGGGTTCAGGCCTGGGCACAGCACGGAAACTACTATTCTCCATATTGTGGATGATGCTCTCCAAGCCCTTGACCAAGGCAAAACATGTCTCCTAATTCTACTGGATTTATCCTCGGCATTCGACACAGTCAACCACGAGAAACTACTTGAATGCCTCGAATTCAGGATGGGAGTAAGGGGTCTAGATCCTTCCTCCGGAACCGCACCCAGAGATTCTTAGTCAACAGTAATCTATCTGTTCCTTCCCCGATAACGATCGGAGTCCCCCAAGGATCAACTCTTTCCCCAACCCTCTTTAATCTCTACCTTGAACCGTTAGCTGAATTACTACGTACCTCCAACATCTCCTTCCACATGTATGCAGATGATACCCAAATCTACATCAAAATCTCATCTCTAGAGGAGATCTACGCTTTGAATGAGGCCCTAAAGCTGACTGTTCAATGGCTCGCCTGCAACCAGCTCAAACTAAATGCACAAAAAACGGAGTTCCTTCTAATCTCCCCCCCTAAAAGTAACACTGACATGGACCAAGTCGATCACAGCACTAAACTGCACACCGACCATAGTGGAATCTGCCAAATCTCTCGGCATAACCCTGGAAAGCATCCTGAATATGTGAGACCACATCAACTCGATGGCTAAAATTACCAGGTTTCACCTGAGCTACCCGAGGAAACTAAAACCTTTCCTTGATGCCTCGGATCTAAAAATGGCAGTCCAGGCATTAGTTATCTCCAGAATCGAATATGGATGCTCAATCCTTTCATGCCTGCCCAAGATCTCCACGGCCCCCCTAAAAGCTTGCCTCAACGCCGCCGCCAGACTCTTAAAAGGCTCAAAACAATTCGACCACATCTCACCGCATCTGAAGGTGCTGAACTGGCTTCCTCTTGAAGCCAGAATCCAACTCAAACTGGCATGTATCACCCACAAAGCACTACACACAAAATCCCCAGCATATCTTGCCCAGAAAATCATGGTTTCTGGAGGAGCCAGAAACTCCAGGTCCGCCAGAGACTTTGTGCTCCAGCCACCCCGCTTCCGAAAGGAAAAAACTTACAATCGTGCTTTCTCTGGGGCCGCACCAAGAATCTGGAACTCGCTGCTGTCTTTCATCAGAAAAATTCCCTCTCTGTCAATATTTAAAAAGGAAGCCAAAACCTTTCTAATGGCCACGTTTCTCCCATAAATCATGCATTGCACACACCGCTCAGTGGCTTTGCTCATTTTTGTTGCCGCTAGAGTTTGGACTGACTGGCTGCTATCCATCTTGTACTGACCTTGTACTCCCACAAATGTATTTGCTGGATTTCTCTGCATTATGATCTGAACATTGTATACACCCTGTTATTCCCTAAATGTTTCACCTCCTTCTACTCCTACTTATGTTTTTTTTTTCTTTGACTATTTCATACTGTATACAACGTGTTATCCCTGTTAAGCGCTCTGATACCCTAGCGGGTCACGTTCGCACTCTATAAAACACTAAATACATAAATAATTACTTTCCATGCAGCCCTCTTTATTTTTCAAGTACTTTGTATGATGTCCTCAACTGATGTTGACACCTTTATGGAAAAATTATGGTAACTATTTATATGTTTTGCCATCCAAACATATCTGACCATATTTGAAGTGTATTTCTGCACAATTTTCCAATAGATCCTGATTGCATCAGAACAACCTGTCCCTTATTGCTTTATTCTCAAACTGTGTTTTACGTGTGCAGATATCACATATAATATTGTGGTCTGCGATTTTCATTTGACCTTCAAGCTGCACTTAACATTCCTTTGGGAAAGTGATGAAAAGAAACTTTTCAAGCCCTGTTATCTGCTTCTATTGCATGCCCACAAACAGTGCACATATGCTCCGATCCATAGTGCAATTCCAATAGGTTATGCACTCCAACTTATTGTGAAATTCCATGATAATTTCTCGAGCATCTTACTTTTCCATGTAATTTTAGCTTCTAGCAGATGTCTGCAGGTCAGAGGAAGCTCCCTGATGGGGTGGAGGTTGTGGATCTGGTTGCACGAGCCTGGCTGATAGTCTTATTCCTTTAAGGGAAAGGCTTCCTAGACCTCTAAAACATTTAGTACCCTGGTCCCATACCAGCCTCCTGACTCTCCAAAAACGGTTTAGGAAGCTCGAATGGTCCTGGAGGAAAAGCTATGAATAATCCATCAAGATATTGCATAGAGAGGCAATTCAGAAATATTACAAAGCGATAAATACTTCTCGGTACTCCCATATCGCCAACCTACTTGAATCAGCTTCCAATACTGCTAAAGAGATTTTTACCATCTGGCTTCTTTTCCAATAAGATTATAATTTTTTATGCTACATTCCCTGATACAGCTACGAACCCCGCCACACATAATCTTTCTTGCTTCCGTCCTATTTCAATATCAGCCCAGATTGCACTGGTTGTAAAAAATGGAATCAGGGTCCCCTTTGGATCCAGCTCAGCCTAGAGTCCATCAGGCTGCTTCCACTATCATTTATTCTATACTGGTAGAATTTTGGAACCATTCCATCTCCTCTGCTACCATGCCTCCAGCATGGAAGCATGCAATGGTAGCCTGCTCAAAAAGCCTTCATTGGATGCCCCCAAGCCTGAAAACGTCTGTCCCATCTCTTTGTTGCCTTTCGCCTCTTAACTGCTTGAAAAACATATCAATTAAAAACTCTTACCCTTTCTTGAGGCCTAAATTGTACTTCATGCCTCTGAGTTCGGCTTTCTGCCCCAGCACAGCATGGAATCTGCACTGCTGGCAATAGCAGAGGAACTCAGATTGACTCTGTACAGGGTAGATAGCTGCTGTGATCTTACTAGATCTCAGCACGGCTAATGATACTGTTTCACGCAACATCCTGTTGAATCAACTACAAGACTGTGGGATTAGAGATAAGGCGTTGGCTTGGTTCACCTCCTTCCCTAAAGGCTAGAGATTTCCCAGAGACCCCTGAAGATGGGTCATCAGACGCGAAATTCATTGGGTAACAGATAACATAAGATTGGATTTATAGGATATGTTTGATGCATTAACAAGCAATCATACTGGAATTCAAAAAGGATTATGACTGCTAAATAATTAAAGAGGATTGTTGTGAATAAACAACACAAAGATTTTAGTTTTTGTTGTTTGAAGAGTATTATTGATATTTCACCAAAAGGTTTGAAGCAGAACCTGTTGGTGACATCAAGTGCGACCAGGGCAGGCACAGTTCCATGATCTTTAGGTGCAATACAGGTGACGTTGCACATTCCTGTTTGGCACAGGTGTACATTTGGAGTAGTTATAGCCCAATTCTACAAAAACCACAGGAGTGCGTCTTTGGAGCAAATTCCAGTCTTTTAAGTCAGCATCATTGTATGAACTGCTATTGCATTAGTATTAGGAAGCCCTGGATATGTACCTACTCGCTCTATAAAAGCTAAACAAACAAACATTATTTTACAAATGCAATTTGCATTATGCATTGTATATTTGCTAGTTTTCCTTCTCCTTTTTTACTTGAGTTTAATACATTTCTTCTTTTCTGCGATGTCCACGGTGAGTTCATCTAGAGTGAGGCCTTTGAGAAATGTGGATGGTGACAGCTTTCCAGTTATATAATGAATTATTGACTTTTCTTTTGCACAGATTTCAGCAAGAATCTAGTACTACATCTAGCTACTTTCTGAGGTTCCTGAACACGATGAAACTGTATTAGGATGAACTCAGTAGGGGATATTCACAAAGGTAAACTTACACATGACTACATTTACACATTGCAATGTTGTAATACATTTCCTACTTTAGGTTATTCACTATTTACAAGTGTAGATTTACTACAACCTGTAGGCTTACATGTCTCTATACCCTTAATTCAGGTGATAAAGCCTAATTTCTGAGTGTAAAGGTACTACTTGTAACTGTTCACACATAGGAGGAGATATCTACCATCAGATCGCACTATAATTAATTTTTATAGAAAAGTTTAGAAGTTTCTAACTTATTAAGTTTTTTATAGTTAGAAAAATAGTTAACACATTCTTAAGATAATCTTTAATTTAAATTAAATTAATACATTTTTTTTATTTTAAATGAATGACAAGATAACCTTTTATGACCATTTTAGAAAACAATATTTTGGAGGTGGTAATGTGCCACAAGAACATTTATGCTCATTTGTTGTGTGGCATTGTGTTGTGGTGGTTGAAACTGCACAACGTTCAGGAGGTTTGCTGTTGCCCAGGGGACTCATTGTTCCAGACTGCTGTGCTCTTGGAGGAGGGGCTGTGCCATATTTCCCCTGTGCCGTGTGCTTTTTAAACACCATACCATCTCCTGCGGTGCAGGCATTCAGGACATTTGCTTCTGCCCAGGGGACTCATTGCCCCAGACTGCTTGCTATGCTCTTGGAGGAGGGGTCATGCCTGATTCCCCAGTGCTGTGTGCTTTCTCAGCACCCTACCACCTCCTGCGGCGCGGACCTGTCCTGCACCTGTCATCGCCAGGAAGAGGCAGGGCAGAGCCACCCCCACCTTGGCTCATCACATTGACTCCTTGTACTTTATGGTAAGACAATCTTCACCCTCTTGGATGTTCGTTTATACTAACCCCTGGCTGCACCCCCTACCCGACTGTTGTGGAGAGGCTATTGAGTTGGAAGGCAAAGGATGGGTGCAAGTGGCTCTGTCGATTCACACCTGACTGGATATGAGCTGTTGTATTCCAGGCAAAGGGGTCAACACCTGCGCGATAGGGCTGGACAGCCTGCAGTGTGGGCAAACTATCCTTTGACTATCTCTAACAATATCTACTTGTGGCTGTGGGACTACTCGCTCTGGACACTCCCCCTGGTCCTAGGGCTGTTTTTTTTTTGCAAAATTCTTGCTTACATATCATCACTTATACCACTGTAAGTTAGTAACTGTGCTACCTTTTGGACTCCCTTGGCCTTATCGGACATACTTGGGCGCTCTCTTGTCTGCTTGCCACAGGTCCTTTCGCTCCATGATTTGTACTGAATCTATTTGAGCTAAACTAGCGCTAGTGTGTGAAGTGGGACTAGGGATGTATTTTCTGACCAACCGTTATCTTGCTTTAAAGTATCAAATTAAGTTTTTTTCCCCTGGTGGGCTAGACTTAAAAAGCAATTTGATTGTGATGGAGTAGGATTTCGCACAAAGAAACCTGTTCGGATTGACACCCGTAATACATACTAACAGTGTGCAATGAAAAATTAACAATGCAAATCACATGAACATGTGGGAAACGCTTTGCACATGCGTGCACTAATGTGAACTAAATGCATGAAAGAACTGGGCCACATTTAACATTGCGTTCCAAGAGAAACAAAATTAGTACATGTCTAGGCCGCATTTCGCATTCGCATCTGCATCTGCATCTTGCTTTAAGACGATAATAAATGATGCCGCTTTTGCTTTAAGCTTATGCTAAGAAACCATTAACAAGGGATAGTGCAAAGGTGGGTGGCAAACAGTGAAAAGTGAATTTCCATGTAATTAATGAATGCTTATGTTCTATTTGCCGAAGTGAGTCAAATGGGCCTGAAATCTCTTAAGTTGTCCAGATAGATGAGGGCCTGGAGAATGAATAAAATGACAAGCAGACCGAAGTGCTGAGCGCTGCAGAGAAAGTATAAAGGTTCAAGGCTATGCAGCACAGAGAACATTGTATGACTGCCAAACGAATGAGCCAGACCGTGGGATCCAAGACTTCTTCCGCGGACGCCGCTGAGAAACATATGAAAAAAAATAACAATAAAGAAATGTTTCAATGCCGAAATAGTTGAACGAGTCAAAGCTGATGTAATGGGAGGAATTTAAGAACAATGAGAATAAAGAAAAATGTTGAATGGGAACATGATGGGGTGACATACCACCTCCCAAATTGACCAATGAACTGTCGAGTTTCATAAATTGTTTCAACTAATGTGGGTTGGACATGTAGGTTTTAGGGTATAACTGGGGTGCCTTTAGTGGTGTGGTTTAGAAGCCTTAGCCTGAGCTCTGATCGAGTGCAGAGGAGAGAGGGGTGATGCGTCGCTGTCTGTCGGTTTGCAGAGAGGCCTAGCTGTTCCTGACCTTGTCCTGTCCCGTTCCTGAAATCTTTGTCTCTTGACTCTATCTCAAGAGACCCCCACTACTCCCTTTGGCATTTCCTTTGGTATTTCACTGAATTCCTTTGCGTTTGTATTATCTTGCTGACTCGTACTTTGCATAATTTATTTTTGTCTTTGAAACTTATGTCTCTTCATCTATCCACTCCGTCATATGTATATTGTTTCGCTGAAACTTATGTCTCTTCATCTATCCACTCCCTTATATGCATATTGTTAGTTGTTGTTGTTGATGGGTCTGACACTGTTTGCATTGCTGATTGACTTTCTCTCCCTTATGTGAGATTCTTTGTTTGCATTGTGACCTGTATACGATGAGCATAATCATTGATTTGAGATAAACTGCTGACACTTGCCCAAAAGGCGCTGGAGACACCCGCAGCGCGGGACGCTGCTACCGCTTTGGGAACCGGACTGCACTGACCAGAATCCTGAGCTCTTCCAGGAGGGAGGAGCCACGCTGCTGACACTTGCCCAAAAGGCGCTGGAGACACCCGCAGCGCGGGACGCTGCTACCGCTTTGGGAACCGGACTGCACTGACCAGAATCCTGAGCTCTCCCAGGAGGGAGGAGCCACGCTGCTGACACTTGCCCAAAAGGCGCTGGAGACACCCGCAGCGCGGGACGCTGCTACCGCTTTGGGAACCGGACTGCACTGACCAGAATCCTGAGTTCTCCCAGGAGGGAGGAGCCACGCTGCTGACACTTGCCCAAAAGGCGCTGGAGACACCTGCAGCGCGGGACGCTGCTACCGCTTTGGGAACCGGACTGCACTGACCAGAATCCTGAGCTCTCCCAGGAGGGAGGAGCCACGCTGCTGACACTTGCCCAAAAGGCGCTGGAGACACCCGCAGCGCGGGACGCTGCTACCGCTTTGGGAACCGGACTGCACTGACCAGAATCCTGAGCTCTCCCAGGAGGGAGGAGCCACGCTGCTGACACTTGCCCAAAAAGCGCTGGAGACACCCGCAGCGCGGGACGCGCGCGGGCTGCGCCCGGGCGAAGCCCGGGCCAAGGGCGGGCCCGTCCTTGCCCGTCAGTGACTGGAAGAGGCTGGGCTGGGCCACCTCCCTAACGTCTGTTCAGTAAGCCATTGTGGTATACAACGGTTTATTGTTAGAAGTGTGTTATTTGGAGGTCAGGGTTTAGCAACATGAGTAAACGGAAGGTGGGAGCAGGGGTCGTGGGTACGCTCGATGCCTTTCTTTCTAGGGTAGAATCAGCGCTAATGCATGAGATCCAAATCACTGAGCGCAGGTTGTCACTTGAGCCTCAAATATCCCTTTGCACACAGAGCTCTATAGGTCACCCCTCTCAATTGTTGACAAACTGCACTAATGATTTGGTATCGCTTTCCAGCCAGTCTCCGACGATACAATTGGAACAGTGCCACTTATTGCACCCACTCCTCTTAACCTGGACTGCTCTATTAATACGTCCATGGTTATCACTAGGGGTAAGAAGCACATTGGGGCTGTAGGTAGTGAACCGCCCTCGAAAAAAAGGAAAGGCCGAGGTGCATTGAACCCAACCCCCCCATCTTCTAGGGTAGCAAAACGCAAGGCAGTTACAAACGGCAACGGAAATAATGGGAGCCAACAGTCCAAAGATAAGGCAATCACTGTTATATGCTCCCCTACTAGTGCCGCCCACCTACCGCCAGTGTTTAATATGGACGAGCTTTGTTCACAGATAGAACTGAAATTGATAACTATGATTGACCCCTTGCTCAAGAAGCTGACCCTGATCGAAGATAGACTTAGCAAAATAGAGCAGGGCATTTTTAGTAGCCCCCCTGATAATGCTAATGGGCCGACGTATGTTGGGTCTACAACCCAATCGGTGAGGGGAAACGCATCAGTACTAAAGGGATCCCTAGAAAATGCATGTTGTCCTCTATCATCAACAGCTAAACCACCAGTAACAACCTTGGAGGCCACCCAACCCGCCAACGCCCGCAGGTAGGAATGCTGTTGTCATCAATTTCGCATCAAGGGAAGAGTGGTTCTAGGGGACGGTTTCCCGAGCACCATGCTGCCAGTGCCGAGAACCATCACACTTTCCTTCATCTCCCCCGGAATCCACTCCTATACAGTTGTTCTGGTCAACGTTCCAATGCTCTCACCTAATGCACAGGAGCACTGGTCAACACTACGAAACAAGGCCTTATACATGCTGGGTAATAGGATTGGTCTAAAGGACCATCTTTTCTCCGAATTTAAAATGGTTCGTAGAGTTCCATGGGCTGGGAAATTCCATAAGTCTTCACCTGGTGATTGTGTAGCCCTAAGTTTCAGGTCGCCAAGACTGGTTCAGCACATACTAGAGAGGGCTGGTAATCGCTTCACTAAGGAGGATGATATAAACATCCTTCCATTGGGTTTCTTTTATCAACCATCCAGCACCCTTGGGTGCAGCAAGATGAGGGGGCTATCCAGACCACATAGTCAACATGACCGACCGGTGACCACAAGTAATCGATTCAAAATCTTTTCTTCTTTAGAGGATATAGATTGACTAGGCGGAACACGCAATAGCCGTGAAGGGAACGGCTCCCTTTTTGTTTCTTCAGGCGCCGTGAGGGAAACGGCCATTACACTTTCTAACGTGCCGTGAGGGGAACGGCTTTGCCAAGACTACATCCCCCAGCAGCCATAGCAGTTTCCACGCCCCCTGACGCCGCACTCGCGCCCGGAGGCGCAATAAGAGGGCCCTGCACTTCCGCAGCGCGGAACACGCAATAGCCGTGAAGGGAACGGCTCCCTTTTTGTTTCTTCAGGCGCCGTGAGGGAAACGGCCATTACACTTTCTAACGTGCCGTGAGGGGAACGGCTTTGCCAAGACTACATCCCCCAGCAGCCATAGCAGTTTCCACGCCCCCCTGACGCCGCACTCGCGCCCGGAGGCGCAATAAGAGGGCCCTGCACTTCCCGCAGCGCGGAACACGCAATAGCCGTGAAGGGAACGGCTCCCTTTTTGTTTCTTCAGGCGCCGTGAGGGAAACGGCCATTACACTTTCTAACGTGCCGTGAGGGGAACGGCTTTGCCAAGACTACATCCCCCAGCAGCCATAGCAGTTTCCACGCCCCCCTGACGCCGCACTCGCGCCCGGAGGCGCAATAAGAGGGCCCTGCACTTCCCGCAGCGCGGGACGCGCGCGGGCTGTGCCCGGGCGAAGCCTGGGCCAAGGGCGGGCCCGTCCTTGCCCGTCATTGACAGGAAGAGGCAGGGCAGGGCTACCCTCCTAAAATCTCGGACACCATCCCTCAACAGGAGCAGACTGAGAGGTATCGCGGCTATTCTTATGTTTGAGCGTTCTACTAGCCGTTTCCCGCAGTATTGCATTTAACGAGGCAAGGTCCATCGCCAGTCTTGCTTTGACATTCATTCATGATATTTGAACAGTCTTTGTCCTTGCACTTTGAACTTTTTTCATTTTAAACTTATACCTAGCACATTGCACTTTAACTGTACTTTTAATATTGTGTTTTAATATTGTACTGCCATTTAAAAGTGTTAACTTATTTTTATTTTTAATCTGAGGCCAAGTGGAATTTGAGGTATAATATTTACATTTGTATTTGTACTCCCTTTCCTGGGGCCCGATAACATCATAGAATAAGCACTCTGCACTTTATATTTAGTGTGGGAAAGTTAGGGAACGGGTTGTGTCCACTGAGGACACTGAGCTCCAGTAGCAGTCGTAGTCGTAGTAGCTGTAGTACTCATTTAGACTACTATTCAGACTGCTAGTACTATGGGGAAAAGAAAGCAGACAGTGAGTCATACACCGAAAACACCAACACCAAGTAAAAACAAGAAAGCTAACATGACCTTGCTTAACTATTTAACTGGTGCAGTTGGAGATATCGAAAGACAGATAATCTCCGTAGAAGAAACATTAAATATCGATACAGTGGATTCACAATTGCTACCCATACAGTTTAAAGATAAAAATACTATCCCAAATGGTGTAAAGGCTACGGAGTATGCTATCCCGGGAGATACTCCTCTTGAGCATCTAAATAATGGATGTATCCAGGTAATTACCGAGGATATTTCTTTAGTAGAAGCAGAAAATGAACACTTCCCTCCATCTAAAAAACCGTGTAAATCACCTAAGGCAAGAAAATTGGATGTTGCAGTTAAAGGTTTACATACAGCACAACTTATTACAAAACCAATTAGGACTCATTTAAGTAAGCCACAGGGAAAATCTCAGGGCCCTAAAAATAAATTGTATAAAGAAAGAAGTACTATCAATGCATTACAGGTAAATAATAAATGTGATGCTAGCTCATGTGAATCAGCAAGTCTGTCCGTGGCAATTAAAGCACTAACTGAGTCCGTTACACAAGCCATTAATATCCTTACGGGCAGATTGGATAAAATAGAACTAGGAATTGAGAAAATTTTAACAGCACATATTAAGGTCACTCAAGAACCTCAAAAATTATTGGGTTCGAGTACATACTCTGAGAAGGTAGCCCAAAATGTAGATCCTTTGACACTAAAGACATCGCATAGGGCGAGAGATCAGGGTGAGAGACAAGTATTAAATTCCAATATATCTGTAACTACGAAAAATATTTCTTCTCAAAAGGGAGTGGTGCATATATTAAATGAGACTGGAAGGACACAACACAAAATAGCCGAAAGTCGGCTGGGAGGGGAAAATAGAAGAACGACCCCATTAGATAGTCATGCACCAGTGGTAACGCGCAGTTTGCAAACATTAAACTTGCCACCCGCAGCTATACCTTACACAATCATTTTAGCTAACGTCCCGCCCCTGCCATTGGCCGACACTGAAACTTGGCCTGCCCTAAGAAATAAAACCTTACATTGGTTGGGAAACCGAACGGGCTTGACTAGCGCCCTTTTTAGGGAATTTAAGATGGTGAGGAGAATTGATTGGGTGGGAAACAATAATAAACTTTGTGAAGGTGATTGTATCGCCCTCTCATTGGGATCACCTATTTTGGTGAGAGAAATCCTAATGAGAACGCAAGAGCCTAGCCACTCCTATTCAAATATACAAGTTCTCCCTTTGGGCTTTTTTTATCAACCTTCGTGTCCCGTAAAGCCAGTAAACCATGGCCCATGTAATCAGCGCATAGATGGCCCACTTTTCAACTTAGCAACATCAAATAGATTTGGGCCACTAACAACTTTAGATGAAAACGATTGACTAATAAATGGGCTGAACTCTTCGGGAATTGAAATCAAATGTACTACAGAAACCCCAGATGCATCAGTTTGGTTTAGCCCTACAGAGGCTAAGATACTCGACGTGGAGGAAAGTAATTCTATATGTGAGGAGTTAATTGAAACAGATCATATGAGCAGATCCTCCACATTGATGGGTAGTATGGGAGATTTTGATTTTAACTCGCAATCTGAGGGTGTACCTAGCATTCAGCCTGTAACTACGCTTGATACAGTGGCCCAGGATGTAAAAGCCTGTAGAGTTCTTTTTTGGAACATCGCGGGACTAAAGAACAAAGTGAGTGACACAGTTTGGTTGGATTTTATTAATAATTTTGACATTATATGTTTGCAAGAGACTTGGGCCATTGAGGAAATAACTATTAATGGTTTTAGGACATTTCATACACCAGCAATTCAATCATCCAGTGGAAGATCTAAGGGTGGAGTTTGTGTATATGTTTCAAATTTGTTGGGGGCTCAAAACATTAATATGATTAGTTCTGAAATTTATTATCAAATAGTTTTAATATATTTGGATATGAGCTGTATTTTAGCCGTGATCAACTTTTATAATAATGTAGAAAAAGGGCAACTGGGCGCTATTTTGAAAAAGCTCAGTGAGGATGTTACCAGCTTAAAATCTGATACAGAGACTGAAATCATTCCTATTTGGGGTGGGGATTTTAATGTTGGCCTGTGTCCTTTGGCTGAAATAGGAAAATGTGGATTAACATTGGAGGAAGATGACCCATCCATTCATTTCTCTCACTCTGATAAAGGAGATCTGTATAATGAGATTTTGTTTAAACATGATTTTGGTTTTACAAATTGTTTATGTACCCCTAAGGTGGAGTTTGCTCACACATTTATTGGCAGAGGATCTGAATCGACAATAGATTTTATCATTATGCCAAATTGTTATGCAAGTTATGTTATAGGGTATAACATTCATCAAAACGTAATGAGTGATCACTTGGCAATAAGTGTAGAGATTGCAACTCCAACAAATAAAGCAAGGAGAAATTGTAATAAAATAGCATGGGTACAAAATATAGAAATGGGAAGACAAAATGGTTATACAATCCGTTGGCCAAGTCAGGACTCTACAGAGCTAAGTAAAGAAATAATCACAAATGCGTATGTGCCAATTTCCATTTGCTTAAGTGAAAACCCGACGCACGAAAAATATTTTAAAAGCCTTTTCCTGTATAACTGAGACGGTGAGAAGCACGTTACGAGTGCAAAGTAAAGGTACTTGTAACACCAGTAAGGGATGGTTCGATAATAACTGTACAAAAAGCTATACGAATTTAAAGAATGCTCTACATAGTTCAGTAAGAGATAAAGAGGAAATTAGGATCTGCAGAAAGTTGTATACCATAGCTAGAAAAAACAGGATGAACGAACTAAAAGAAAAGGCCTGGAAGAATTTAAGTGATGCAGTTTCGAGCAGGGATAGTTCACAATTTTGGTCAGCGGTGAACGCCCCATTCCTTAATAATAGACTGAACGCACCATCAATCGAGGTAGCAATAGAGGAAAAAACTTGGGTGGATTTCTTCTCAAGCGTCTATTCCCTACAGAAGACCGGTGAGAGGGAAATAGTTTGTGAGTATAATACGGAGGGGGAACATCAGAATTTTACACCCATCGATTTCCACATAACTTTGCAGGATGTTACCTCGGCTATAAAGGCAAGTAAGGGTGGTAAGGCCCCCGGTCCTGATGGGGTACCTATTGATCTTTTTAAGTCTAACTTTGAAATGTGGGGTCCAATTTTAACACGGGTCCTACAAGCTTGTTGCGTAAGGGGATTCATAGGTACGTGGTCTGAATCAATCATTGTCCCCATTTTTAAAAAGGGGGATCGGGAAAATCCTGCTTGCTACCGCCCGATATCTTTGTTAGATTCTCTCATGAAGGTAGCTGGCAGGATTGTTTTAGACAGGTTGCAATCATGGGCGGAAGATAATAGTATTTTGAGTGATGTACAGTATGGTTTTAGATCAGGACTAGGTGTTAACGAGCAGGTTCTTAATCTCAACATTTTAATTGGAAAGTACACGCAGGCAAAAAAGGGAAAATTTTACTTGGCATTCGTTGACCTCACAGCTGCATTTGACTGTGTAACCCATAAT
This sequence comes from Calotriton arnoldi, assembly GCA_963921515.1. Classification (NCBI taxonomy): domain Eukaryota; kingdom Metazoa; phylum Chordata; class Amphibia; order Caudata; family Salamandridae; genus Calotriton; species Calotriton arnoldi. The sequence continues at coordinate 607,322 of CAWUFW010009754.1, read as the reverse complement.
AAGCTGTGGGGTGTTCTTAGAGACTTAAAGGTTGACCCTATTTTAATACAGTTTTTAAGAGAGTTATATTCTGGTGCTACAGCAAAAGTCCGGTATGGACTCAAGGGAGAGTGTACTGTGTCGTTCAAAGTTGAGAAGGGAGTGAGGCAAGGCTGCGTTTTGGCACCACTGCTGTTCACTTTGTATACAAATGCGTTGGAACAGGAGTTGGTGGCAAACGCTGGGGATCCGCCATATGTAAATAAACGCCCGATAGTCTCCCTCCTCTATGCTGACGACGCTGTACTTATGGCACGTACCCAGATTGGTCTTCAGAGGGCACTTACTTGTTATATACGTTTTATGGACAACCTTGGATTAAAAATGAATGTAAAGAAAAGCTTTGTTATGACCTGTGGGCGAGGGAAACATAAGGTCCGAAGTTTTCAAGCTGGCGGAAGCAGGGTGGAATCTATTAACTCCTTTGCTTACCTGGGGGTTCTTTTTGATCGTACAGGGTCTTGGGCTCAAGCGATAAAGACTAGGAGCCTCCTGTTTATGAAGTCTACCGCGGCCTTAATTAAATTTACAAAAAAATTGGGCAAAAGGCCACCAGAAATTCTTTTAAAAATCTATCAAGCTAAATGCGTGAGCATAGCAACTTTTGGGGCAGGTATTTGGGGATTTTATGATTGCACATCAGTCCAATATGTGGAAAACGCATTTTTAAGATTTATTTTGGCAGTCCCGGCTAGTGCTCCAGTTTTTAATTGCCATAGCGAACTAGGAGTAACATACATCTCTGACCTTATTAAGGCGCAACCGGTGCTGCTCTGGCACAGAATCTGGACCTCTGCTAGCACTGGTTTAAATAGGGAAATAATAACTGATGCAATGAAATTAGATAACGCCAGCAAGATTCCCTGGTTGAAGTATGTAAGTAATTTTATGCAGGATATCGGGCGCCCAGAGTATTTTTCCTTACCTGAGAATATGAATTGCATTAACCGGAAGGATTTAAAAAAATCTGTATGACCCATCTGGAAGAAAATAGGTTAACTCTGGAAATGAATAAACCTACGGTGGTTGAACATCAATTAATTATTACAATATATAATATTCAACCATACTTGACCTGTTCATTGGGGGGATATGATAGGTACTTGCTAACACGCTTTAGATTTGGGACTTTCCATCGTCTGATTAGCCATCCAGACATTAACAACTGGTCAAGGGAACTTTGTCGATGTCCCTGTGATAACATTTCATTACAAATGACTATTCACGCTATCCTATTCTGTAAATTCTACAAGGATGAAAGGCGAAGATGGGTATTACCGTTATTAAAACAGGGGGGATGGAGACAATGTCGCCCTGCTTTTTTGTATTTACAGATGTTGGGAAATTATTATTGTATAGGATCTATGGTTGGTTTTCTGAAAAGCGTATACAGAGCTAGAAAATCTTTAAATATATGAATGTTAGATGTAAAATTTATGATAAAAACATAGTTATGTGATGATGTACAGTATAAATATATTTTAATCTTTGGATGTAAAAAATAGTTATTGTTAAATGAATTGTTTTTTAATGAATTTTTTTTAGCAAATGTGTCTTAAATGAAATTTTTGGGATGTGTGATGATATGCTTTTACTGCCTGCTTTTATGATTTTAATGTTTAAAATCGAATAAAGCTCGTTTTGATGATGTTGATGTTTGACTAGGCAATATAGTAAACCCTCCTCTAATTGGAACATCAGTATCTATGGGCCAGATAGGGTCTGCCCTAGGACTGTGTATTCCTGACCCTAGTGTAATATCTGCATCTGCATCTGCGACCGGAAGTAAGGCTATTCACGCCAACAGCCCTGACATTGTAGGGGGTGTGTATCAATCCCAGATGAAACTTATAACCGGGGTGGATAAGAACATATAATCCCATACACTTTTTGTAAGATCTCTCATCCCACCAAGTACTTCTAGTTTGGTAACTGTGGAAAATGATCACGCAATTAGCCCCGAAGCAAATAGCAGTAACGTCATCCAAGGGCACCCAAAAACATATATGTCTATAGTCTCCTGGAATATCGCAGGTCTATCTTCCAAAACCACTTCAACAGAGTGGTCAACATACATCGATAGTCATGATGTCTGGATATTCCAGGAGACTTGGTCATTGGATAAAATTTATCACTCTGGCTTTTAAATTTTTCGAAGGCCGCCTTGGGAGGGCAGAGAGGGAGACCTATAGGCGGGTTGACTTGTTGGGTTAGACAGCAAGCGGGTATTTTGGTAAAGGAAGTATTCATTGATAGTCCGGACATCATGGCCATACGGATCATTGGGGAGCATGGACCTGATGTCTTGATTGTCAATGTTTATGCAAGAGGACAGCCGGGGGGCAGGGGATCAAGTGTGGTTACTGCCCTTGATACCTATTTGGAAAGTTCAAGGGGCAACTGTAACTTGATAATCGCAGGCGATTTTAATTGTTGTTTTGAGCCACTGGACCACGAAGATGGAAACCTTAGCGCAGAGGAGGACGCGCAGTGGAATATCCCGCAATTAGAACTTTGTCCTATTAACAAATGGACAGAGGCTGCACTACAGTTAAAAGTGTTGTGTCTGGAAAGGGGACTAAGGGCAGTTAATGGGCGGACGCAGTCGGATAGGAAAGGTGCTTTACCTTTGATAATGGCCTTCGTAGTAGCCGCATAGACTACATCCTTCTTAATGTAGAATACTGGCCATTTCTTGTGGATATGAAAGTGCAGGAGCGGACCGAAAGTGATCACAATCCGTTGGTCTTACAATTGTACGCTTCGACTTTTTCAAATCCAAATATCAGGGCAGTTGAATATGTAACAGCAGAGGCTATGCTCACTAACGATATGAGGAGAGTTCAATGGGTTAGGGTTATTGAAAATGAGGGTGCCCTGGAACAAATGAAGGAATTGGTTGCTTGTTCGACCGCCACCCTTCTTAACTGTGATTCCCAGAAGGATATTAATTCTATTATCCCCCAGGTCCACAATGACCTGTTCAAACAACTGAAATATTTTTTTATTAAAAACTATTCAACCAAGTAAAAAACCTTATGTAAAGGCGGCTTCCTGGTACAATAGTACATGCAGACAGGCCTATAAGATTCTATCCAGGGCTATTAGATCCAAAGTTGTGGGCGATATCAAAAAGGCTAGAGTAAGGTATAAGAAAGCCCAGCAACAAGCGAAGAAGGAATGGGATGAGAACCGCTTGCAAGATCTGGTCTCTGCCAGTAAGGAGAAAAATATGATCCAATTCTGGAAGCTTGTTAAATGGGGCAGTGGAGAATTAAATCAGACACCCACTAATTATGTTGCCCCTGAACAATGGGTTCTACATTATGAGGCTCAATTCTCTGCCACTAACGGCAGTGATGATTTACCGCTATGGCCTATTCCAACAACCACCCTGTGTTTTACTAGTTTAGAGGTCGAATCAGTGCTAAAAACGATCCCGAGAGATAGGGCCCCCGGCCCCGATCGTATACCCGCAGATTTGTTTGTTCATGATAAGGACCACTGGGTATCTTACATTAGGTTATTGGCTAACGCTATAGCTAGCGGTGCTTCCATTCCTGAAACATGGTTAGGTGCCGAAATCATACCTATCTATAAAAAGGGTGACCGCTCACTACCAGGTAATTACCGGCCAATTAGTCTTATTGATTCCATTCAGAAGATTGTTGCCAGGCTAGTTCTTGGCAGAATCCAGGCCTGGATAGACGAAACAGAAATCTTGACACCTTTCCAGGCGGGGTTTCGCCCACATACTAGTACCTTAGATCAGGTTCTTAGATTTGTGCTTATCTATTGGCGGGTGGTTATCATAGGAGGGGGTGCAATCTATGCGGCTTTTATTGATTTAAAATCCGCATTTGATTTAGTCCCCGGTATAAAATTGTGGAGCGCTTTTGTGGATATGGGGATGCCACCGGAATTGTTGGCTATTTTAGTGAAACTACACAATTCAAATTATGCACAAGTCCGCTGGGGAAAGCAGGGAAATGTTACTGAGAGGTTCTCGGTTTCCAAGGGGGTGCGCCAGGGGTGTGTACTAGCCCCAACCCTGTTTTCCCTGTACATAAACAGGGTTGTACAGTACTTTTCTACCTATCCCACAGATGCTCCAGTGTTAGCGGGTATGAAAATACCCTTTCTCATGTTCGCGGACGACACCTTGATAATATCCAAGACACAGCAGGGCTTGCAGGCCGCTCTGTCCCGCTTCGAGGTGTTCTGCCGCGACCATGAATTAGTGGTAAATGTGGAGAAAACAAAGTTTATGGTGCTCCACAAATCCAAAGCTATAACCGCGAGAGTGTATATGAACAATGTCCCCCTGGAACAGACTGATGTTTTTACCTATCTGGGCATAACACTAGGTAGGAAACTACAATGGAAACCCCAGATCGATATGCTGGCTTTAAAACATGCACAACTAGCTGGTGTATTGATAAAGGAGCAGAGGCTTTCTCAGACCAAACCCATTGCCCCCGCCTCTTAAGATTTACAACTTAAAAATCAGTACCTCAATATTATATGGTGCTGAACTTTGGGGCTTTGAGGATTTAACACCATTGGTATTAGCCCAAAATAAATTTGTTAGAACATTATTAGGCCTTCCGCAATCCACCCCACTTATGCCTCTTTATCTTGATCTGGGTTGCTATAGTATTGAGGACTTGGCACGCTTCAGACCTATAGCATTCTGGAGAAGGCTCTGGACTACACCTGAGCTTTCTCTGTATGCTAAAGCTCTCCTTGAAGTTCGGGGGTTGGGCCGTCTACACAAGATCCCCTGGTTTAATAACATCAAGACCACCCTGGTTAATATGGGGATGAGCACCCTGTGGGAGGACCCAGCTGCCGCTCTATTTCCATCTAAAAAGAATTTTAAGGCAGCTTACTGGAGTATGGTCAAAACTAAGCGGTTCTCATCTATTATGAGGCCTACCCTGACTAGAGAATTCTTGGAGATCAAGCATGAGACCAAGTTTGAAACATATTGGGACGTCATTACCAGGCCAATAGACAGGAAACTGTATCACCAGTTCAGGGTAGGTTCACTTCCAATAAGAGCTTTTACTAGTAGTTGGCACTTGCCAACGGATGACAAATGTATCTCGTGCCCGGCCCAAATTGAGACACTAGCGCACATTATGTTCGTATGCCCAGCCTATGATCTACCTAGGACCAAATGGCTCAAACCTATTTGTATGAATTTGGGCACAAGACTGGCCATAGATGCCTTAAGGATCCTAAGGACAAACACCCAAGACTCCATAGTGGTACCTGTAGCAAAATGTTTGAGCTGGATGTGGGTCATCCGTGCTAACAAGATGAGGGTACACTAATTTTTGAAATTTTTATTCTCGAGGGTTGAGATAGTATGGAATGGGCCTGTTGAAAAATAAATTTCTGCCTAAGACCTCGAGATTCGGCAACTTAAGAGATGATTATTTGCCGACCCTTCATCTAAATTTGGTTCCTATATCTTGGGCTGATAATAGGAAAGAATTGCCCTGCTCAGTTTTCGTGTTTGTATGTATATTGCTTTTTATGGGCTTTTTAAAGGTGTTTTTATTCTTATAATTCTGTTATTTTATGTAACAACGTTTTTAACTCATTTGTAAATACATGTGGTTTTATATAAGCCTGGACGATTGTAGATTGTATATTATATTCCAAGTTTTTTAATTACCGATGTATTCTGTCTTTTATGATTTTGTAAATCGAAATAAAGACCTTATTGATGATGATGATGATGATGATAAACTTTATAAACCTTACCGAGAGTCTGTGATTATTTAGTTGGTTAGATAGTCAGCTAGTTCTAATTATTACCATCAACTACTCAACTGATTGGTCCATCGACCAAGAGGAAAGAGAGTTGATATACAGGTCTAGTTATGTATTTAGAATTGTTAAACATGAATCTGTGAAGGAAACAATTTTTACGTCTTTAAAACTTGACCCCCAGAGCATCAGGGATTTGGGTGAATGTGTATGGGCCAGTGTATATTGATGAGTATCGATCCCTGATTAAATGTTGCACTGGATTAGTTTTCTGTTAGCAGAGGACGGTTTGTTTATTGATTAGTTTGGTAATAATTATTGATTATTGATTATATGTTCTTAACCTGAAAAGTTAATGTCCTGTTCTATGTTGTCTAGAAGTACAGGTATGAAGTTACCTGAGGAAACCCGGGATTTAGCCTGAAGTAGGCAGAAGAAGAGTGTGGATAAAGAAATCACACTGCAGAAGTACTTTGTCTGTTGTTATAATACTGTATGGCGGAAGGCTGTAGGTGGTATATTTAGGGACAATTTTGTATGTATTTTTTTTTATTTAAGAAGTTTTATATAGCGCTGGCCTGACCCGAGGGTATCGGAGCGCTTTACAACAGTTACAATGCAGAGAATCACAAAATACAGTAATAGTGTAGGTCAAATGGTGGCGAGTTCAGGTATGAGGCTTGCGGACATGGAGACGAAGCTGTGAGAGGTGTCTGCTTCCACGCTCCGGCTGCTCCTATCGGTTCCCTAGGGAGTGGTCGAGGAACAGGACTTTGAGCTGGCTTTTGAATTTTGCAAAAGAGGGAGTAGTTCTGATATGGGGGGGAATAGAGTTCCAGATTTTGGCCGCGCTCCCGGCGAAGGATCGAGCCGCAGTTTTTTGTTTTCGAGTTTTCAGTGGAATGAGTAGAAGAGAGTTCGAGCTTCTGAGGTTCCTGGTCTGACCGGCTTTTTTGAGTTTGGCCGCCAAATATTCGGGTTTGCCGGTGTGCAGGGGCTTTGTGTGTGAAGCAGGCTGTTCTGAAGCTAGCCCGCATTTCCACTGGGAGCCACTTAAGTTCTCTGAGTGCCGGAGAAATGTGATCACATTTCTTGATTCCGGTGACCATTCTGGCTGCCGCGTTGAGCGTTGTTTTGAGGGGAGCAAGATGTGATTTTGCTAATCCTGAGAGGACAGCATTCCCATAGTCTAGTGTTGACAACACCAATGCTTGGGTGGCCTGTTTGAGATCATTGGGCGGGATGAAAGGTTTTATTTTGTTCAGTAGTTTTAGGTTAAGGAAGGCGCTCTTAGCTGAGTTCTTGATGTGTGAGGTCATGTCCAGTTTCGGGTCTAGCGTGATACCTATTGATTTGACAGAGTCGGCCAGGGTGAGGTTCCCGTTGAGCGCATCAATAGCTTTTAGCCATTCAGCAATTTGGGGGTTCTCCTCTTTGTTCGAGATGAGGAGAATTTTGGTTTTATCAGGATTTAGTTTAAGGTGGTTGCTAGACAGCCAGTGTTGGACGTCTCTCAGTATGTCATTGAGTCTTTGGATGTCCTTGATGGAGGAGGTTTCCAGGTAGATCTGCGTATCGTCTGCATAAAGATGGAAGCGGATGTTGGCTTTTTTGAGTAGTTTGGTGAGGGGTTCCATGTAAATGTTGAAAAGTTGCAGGGAGAGCACTGAACCTTGCGGGACTCCCTTGTTGACTGGATGCAGGTCGGACGCAAAGTTTTTGATTTTGATTCTTTGGGTGCGGTTGTGTAGGTAGGATGAGAACCATTCGAGGACCACCTCGCCAAGTCCGGCTCTTTCTTGGAGAGCCTTAATGAGAAGTTTGTGGTCTACCATGTCGAAAGCTGCCGATAGGTCTAGGAGAATGAGGAGGCAGCAATGGTCTGAGTCGAGTGATTTGTGGATATCGTCGATGATGTTGAGGATCGCGGTTTCAGTGCTGCATCCTTTTCTAAAGCCAGACTGATGGGAGTCAAGGAGGTCAATGTTGTCCAGGTGTTGGGTTAGTTGTTGGAGTACGCATCTTTCTAGGATTTTGGATAGAAGAGGAAGGTTGGAGACGGGTCTAAAGTTGTTCAAGTCCTTTATGTCCAGGCCAGGTTTTTTCAGCAGTGGCGTGACTTGCCCCACTTTAAGGCAATCTGGAACGACTCCATTTTTCAAGGAGCTGTTTATGATCATGCACCAGAGCGGTGCTAGGGAGAGTTTCAGTTTTTTGGTCAGTTGGGGGGGTATAGGGTCTAGGGCATGAGAAGAGGGTTTGGAGGTGGAGATAAGTTTGACTATCTCAGCTTCTGGAATGGGGTGGAAGCTTAGCCAGGATTTGTTAGGGGGTATGGGAGCATTATCAAACGCCCGCACCATGCTGCTCTTTGTGGGGGGGGGGGTGCTGTTGGTGTCCAGTGAGAGTTCGATCTTGGTGATCTTGTCATTAAGGAAGTTGGCTAAGTTGTCGCAAAGTTCTTTGGACGCCTGTATTGAGGATGTAGCGGGCTTGGAGGTTTGTTGCCTGATGATGTTGTAGAGCTCCTTGGGTCTATTTTTTGCACTGTCCAGCGCGGAGCGAAAAAACATGGATTTTTGTATCTTGATATTATTGTTGTATTTCCTGCGGGCTGTTCTGAGTTGTTCGCGGAGGGTAGTAGAAGGATTATTCCTCCAGCGTCTTTCTGTGGCTCTTAGTAGTCTCCTTTCGGAGTTGGTGTTGGTGTTGAACCATGATCTGGACGGAATGGCTCAGCTTTTTTTTAGTTTCAGGGGGGCTAGTTGGTCAAGCATGGTCACCATATTTGAATTGTAGAGCAAGGTGAGTTTGGTTGTGGTGAGGTGGTCATTGGCGCTCGGGAGGAGCGAGTTTATCCTTTCTTCAAGGGTGACGAGGGGGATCTGGGTGAGGTTTCTGGCCCATTTGGGGGGGTCTTGCACGGGCGGCTGAGAGAGCATTTTTTGGTTAAAATGGAATAGAATCATGTGATGGTCCGACCAGTCAACGGGGAGTATGTGGTCGATGGTAATTGCATCATGTTGAGCGATAATGGCATCCAAGGTTGCTCCTTTATTGTGCGTTTCCTCTGAGCAGTGCTGAGATAAGTTGTTGTCATGGAGAAGGTTGGATAGCGATTGAATTAGCGGGTTATTCGCTTCGTTCCAGCGAAGGTTTAGGTCACCAAGAATTTGGTTGTTAGCGTCCCCGAGTGCGCAGTGAGCAATCAGGTCGGACAAGTGCTCCCCGAATGCAGAGGTGTTGCCTGGAGGGTGGTATAGAAGGTGGCAGAGGATTGCTCCATTGTCCTTAGTCTTGATATTGGCGGTAAGACATTCAAAGGTGTTGTATTTGCAAGAGTCCATTTCCATGATGGCGATGTTGTCCTTGTGTATGATAGCTACACCTCCCCCTCGTTGGTCTTTTCTGTCTTTGTTGATAATGGTAAACCCTGGGAGCGCAAGCATGTCTAAGCATGGTGCGGAGAGGTCATTGAGCCACGTCTCCATGATGAACGCAATATCTATGTCCTGCGAGAGGATGGCTTCTGCTAGCTCAGTTGCATGCAAAGAGGCTGATCTGCAGTTAATGAGCATACAGTTGGTGGAAAGCTCTTTTTCGCTGTGGTTCTTTCCAGGGGGGGCCCTAGGTACGGTGGTGAGGAAGGGAGGGGATCTCGGGGGATTCGGGAGGGGGTAGTCACTTCTGAAACCCGTGATCACTTGGATCTTGTATTTTGGGGAGTCTGTAGGGGGGAGTCATATGTTGAGGCTAGATCGGTCGCTTCTTGGGGGGATATTGCGGCTTTGTATCTTGTGGGTCTTGGTGTCGGGATCTTGGTGTCGGTATTTAAGAGTCTCTGTAACCTGGGCGTGGGGGCTTTGGTTCCTAAAGGATTTTGTGACGGGAACTCAATGTCCTTTCTAGAGGGTCTCTGTGATCGAGTCACGGGGGTCGTTAAGGGCCCGGAAGGGTGTTTTGGATGATTGGAGCTGGTCAGGGTGGGCGTCCTGGGAGGGTGTTGCCGGGGCTTTCGGGCCTTGTCGAGGTTAGTTAGAATTTCGGTCAGGCCCCTGAATATCGTTTCTAGCCGGCTTTCTAGTGATGCGAGCCGCTGCGCCATGTTATCGTGGGCGGGGGTGATGGAGTCTTGGGGAGGGTCGTCTCGTGTGGTGGAGGTCGTGGCTAAGTTATGATGCCTATTGCTCCTTGTGTGGACCGTGCTGCCTCTGTTAGGGACCCTGGTCGTGACTAAGTTATGATGCCTATTGCTCCTTTTGGTGGGCCGTGCTGCCTCTGTTTGGAACCTTGGGTAAGGGGTGCATTGGGTCATGTCGTGGTTTCGTCCTCCTGGCGTCTGCGGGAGTGCTAGTGTGGGTGGTGGCCGGAGTCGGCAGGGCAGGGTCAAGGAGTTGGTGTGGGGGAATCGGGGGGCAATTGGGTATGGCGATCCTCTGGGAGTTGTAGATCGCCAATCCTGGGGGCGAAGGAGTGGGAGGTGACTCGGGGGGGAGGGAGGTGGTGGCTTTGGGCGTGGTAGTGAATGTATGCTTCCCCTGGCGGGACAGGTTGTCCGGGGGTGAGTACTGGGTCAGGGAAGGTCGAAGCAAGTGGAGGTGGGCGGTTTGGAGTGCGGGGAAGAGGGAGTCGAAGGCCTCTAGGTTCTCATTGTTTGCCTGTATCAGGACTGTGCCGTCCGTGTAGATGGTCACAGACGTGTTCCCACCCCTTGCCGAGCGGTTAGGAAGCGAGGTCGTCAGTTTGCAGCTATGCGAAGTAGTCGTGGTTTTGGAGATGTAAAGTTGTGTTCTGAGTGTGGCGTTCCAGTTGTCGGGACTTTCAGTGTGGAAGATGAAATCCATCTTAATCTGCCCTTTGGAGGAGCAGTGGTATGTGTCCGCGACTAATGTTTCTGGGTGCAGTCTAATCAGTCTATGTTTGAAGTTTCTTCTCACTTTAAGGGAGAGGTTGGGGGGAAGCTGATAGCGAAGGAGTTCGCGCCGTGAGGTTTCAGGTAGGTCGAAATGGAGTGGTTAGAGGAAGTTGGCGTGTCCGGTGACATCGTTGGGTTTCTTTGAGTAGAGTGTCTGAAATAGCGTAGGGTCCACTTCCGAAACTCTGGCCTTATCCCCAGACGAGTACCAAGACCTCTTTTTACACCAAAAAGTCCTCTTGCGAAACTCTGGCCTTATCCCTAGAGGAGTACTAAGTCCACCTATAGCTTGTTTGGGTGTAAAATAGTGCTGGTCGTTATTTTACTTGAAGTAAAAGAATTTCTCATTTGAAGTGAAGAACTATCTCTTTATTTAGAGGAACAGACAAGGTAGCATTGTTTGATGTTGTTACTAACCAGAATTTTGATTAAGAAGAGTTAGAAATACATTGCCGTATTTTAAATTTTTTTTTGTAAAGGGAGGGTCAGTAGAAGGAGTAATACTGACGTCACAAAAAGGCCGCGCTGGCATTGGTCAGACAGCGAGCGTGAAGTAAACTCTGATTGGCTGGTTGGTGTGATCCACGCTGGTACTGGTTGAAATAGCAGATACGTAGAGAGCCGTGATTGGACGGTTGTTGTGAGCCGCGCTGATATTGGACAAGAACTGACAAATAGAAAAGGTAGAATACGAAAGGGGTTCCTTGTGTGTTTTGTTGAGATACAATAATGTAAAAAAGTCAGAAAAATGAAGTTGCTGAAGAAAATAAAGAATTTCTTTAAAAAGGATAAACCAATAGTGATTAGAGAGGGAGTTCTTGTTCCACCTCCAGGAACGCCAGCTGCTTATATAATGTTGGAGCGAGGATACCATACGTTTACTTGGTTAGAGAATTGGGTGGAATACACAAAGGATGATGGTGTTATAGCTTTTCCACAGCATGGTTCGTTTAATATGAGGATTTTGCAGAATTTGAGAAATCGAATGTGTTCGCTAGAGCCAAATCCCAGACCTACGCAGTATGAAGCGTTAGAGGAATGGGAAGTAGAAGCATACGAAAGAGAGAGATATCGAGGTGGTAGGAGCTATAGAAATTTAGTGCCTAGATACCCTTTGGAGAGAAGAGAGGATACAATGAAACGATGGCGGAGAGCTGTGGTAACGGAGGGTTTGTACCCAGTTTTAGCTGCCGAAGACCAGACAGGAGGCAAATGTAAAGAGAAAAAGAAAAATATAGAAACTTCAAGTTTAAGAGAGGATCCAAATGATTCAGATGATGAGTTGTTAGAGGATATTTTGACCAAAAGGCCTCCACCATACCAAGAAAATTCAGATGAGTTGACTCCGTGTGCACCACAAATGGAAACTCCATTAACCCCACAGGTTACGGAAATAGCTAGGGTAGTACGAGAAAAAGAAATGGACATATTAAATAAGGCAAGGGTAGAGCAGATCCAGAAAATAAATCAGTTAAGTCTAAATGCAGAAGCATTGACGGTACCGGTAACAATTGGTCCTTTAGTTCCATTGTATGGAGAAAAACAGAATGTATCAAAAGTGCATACGTTAGCAGTTCCTAGGAGTAGCGTCAGGAGTGGAATAGTGACGGTAGAGGATGAGGATGGACAGGCTGACACGAATACTACCTTGTTAGATCTTCCGGTTTTTGAGATGATAACAGATACCCATAGAAGAAGTATGCAAATAGATCCAAGGAGAATAGGGCCGAATGTTATTTCTGTGACAGGAAGTTTAGCAGGTCCTTCACCAGAGGAATTAAATGATTGGATAAAGGGAATAGAAAAGCGAAAACCTCAACCACAGAGTATAAATGTGAGCCAATTGAAAGTAGATTTGGAAGAGATGATTATTGGCACAATAAGTCCAGACAGACTGGGGACTTACGGAGATGAAGAGCTGTTGTTTTTGTGTAAACGTATTACATGGAGAGCGAGGAATCTTCATGAGAAAATAGCAGAGGCTGCTAGTGATTATGGAATAGATATAGAGAAGTCAAAAGTGTTGCAGAAATCGTACAGATTGGCCTTTGCTGAAAAGGATTTGGAGAGTTTGAATGCATCAGGAAAAAGATTACAGATAAAAGAGTTGATGAATATTTTGAAAAAATGGGGAGATGTTGAATGATGGAAAGTTAGATGGACGAAAAATAAAGAAGAGGCAGCTAGAAAGGGAGCATCAATGTTTCCGTTAAGAGAGACAGAACAAGTTGAAAGGGCGTGTCCGATGAGAGAAGTCCCAGGGGGTGGATATGTTCATGTTCCTTGGACAAGACAGGATATATTGTCCTTTACGAATGATTTTCCCAGGTTAAAGGAAAAACCGGTTGAATGGTATAAACAGGTAGAGAGGTTTGTGAAAGTTTCAAAGGTTTTGTTAAAAGATTTAGATGATTTGTTTGAGATTGTCGTTCTAGCTGATTTGTGGACAGAATGTAAAATCACTGTCGATTGGTCAAAAGAAGAATATCCTAGAGATCCGAAAACAGATGCACCATCTGATGAGGTGATGAAAAAGTACAATCAGGTAATCACCTTTTTGAAAGGAAAAATTTCCCCTAAGGAAATAGATTGGGTAAAAATTGACAGAACGACCCAAGAACCAAAGGAGTCAGTGCATGCTTATTATGAAAGATTGTTACAAGTATTTAAACAGTACAGCAGGTTTGAGAACATTGGAGACAAAGATATGGGACATTTTCTGTAACTATTTGTGTTTGGATTCAAACCGGATATTAGTAATATGATTCAGCAGCATTTGATTTGTTGGCAGAGCAAAACAATTGATGAAATTTTGAGGTATGCAAAGAATTGTAGTGATGACATTGATTCAAGACATAAAAAGTTAAAGGAGAAAATGATGTGGGCACAAGTGAAGGTAGCAGAACAGCAAGAAGTAAATAATAATCCTCAAACAGGTTACCAGATGAATGGTCAGAATCAAAATGGTCAGGTACCCAGTGGAGGAAGAGGTAGAGGAAAAATACGTAAAGAAGAGGCTAGGAAGAAATTTCCTTGTCATGCATGCGGAAAGTATGGCCATTGGAAGAACGAGTGTAGATCTGCACAAAAGAATAATAGGGTAAATCAAAATTTAAATCCACAGATGCAGAATGAGGTGGGTGTGAATCAACAGCAACAGCAGCAGCTAGTTGCTCCACAGTTACAGGTGCCACAAGTTCCTATGCCCAATAATGTGAATGCTCAAGTACAGAGGTACGATGCGAACACTGGATTTTACGGAGGTGATCAAGTTGGTAAGAATCAAAATGTGCAAATGGTTCCGCCATACTGGTTGCAGTGCAATGAGAGTGATTCAGACTCATCTCAATGACGATGCCTGAGGGGGGCGGAAGAGTGCGTACTTGGCGCATCTTTAGCGGTAGATCAGTCAGGTCCATTTGTTGACCGAAAAGTGGAAGGTAATAATATTACATTCCTGGTGGACACTGGTGCTACCCGTTCTACTGTGAGAGCAGCAGCAATTCCAAACCTACCCCTTTCGGGTGAAACTATCCAAGTTGTGGGAGTCTCAAATAAGCATATTAGAACACCAGTCACAAATCCAATAGAAGTTCATATTGTGAGTTTCAGAGACATGCATCATTTCATAGTATGTGACTCAAGTCCAGTAAATCCCTTGGGAAGAGATTTATTGTGCAAAATGAATTGTACCATCTATTGTACACCAGATGGTATTGCATTTCAGACACCTGATGAGGATGTAGAATTCAAAATGATGTTAGCGAAGCAAGGGGCAGAAGTGGATGAGTTGTTTTCACTTCTCACAGAAGAGAATTTGCCCGAGGAATTAAAAGGGACAGTGAGGTCAGATGTATGGGACTTTACGGGAAAGGAGATTGGCCTAATGACAAATGTAGATCCAATTCAGGTTACAGTAAACGAGGGTGTTGTATATCCAAACACACCTCAGTACAAAATGAGTCCAGAAGTAATTGCAGGAGTCACTCCTGTGATTGACCAAATGATTGAACAAGGAATTTTAAAAGAAATAATGGGTAGTCCTTGTAATTCACCTATCATAGGAATTAAGAAGTCAAATGGAAATTATAGAATAGTACAGGATTTAAGGAAGATTAATAAAATTGTAGTACCCTGTTGTCCAGTAGTACCAAATCCAGCAGTAATCCTTTAGCAAATTCCATGCGATTCTGAATGGTACACAATGATTGATTTGTGCCAAGCATTTTTCTCGATTACTTTACATCCGGAAAGCCAATATCTTTTTGTATTCCAGTTCAGAGACCGTGTTTTGGCATGGTGCCGAGTTCCTCAAGGGTACACAGAGAGTCCATCAATCTTTAATCAGATTCTGAAAAGGTGCCTGGAGACCTTAGTCATGCCAGGAAATTCAGTTTTGGTTCAGTACATTGATGACCTGCTAGTGGCATCAAAGACCCGAGAGGCATGTGTGACAGATACCATTGCCTTGCTGAACCTTTGTGCAGAAGGAGGACACAAAGTCTCGCCAGCAAAATTACAATTTTGCAAACAGGAAGTCCAATACCTAGGACACAAAATAGAAAAGGGAGTCAGAAAGGTGACACCAGAAAGAATTAGTGTGATTAAACAAATGAGCCCACCTACCACTCAGAAAGAAGTCCGAATGTTTTTGGGAATGGTTGGATACTGTAGGCAATGGATCAGTGGTTTCTCACTGATTGCAAAACCACTACAGAGGTTGACAAGAAAAGATGTGAAAGATCCGATTGTGTTGGATGATGAAAGTATGGAAGCTTTTAGTAAACTGCGAAACAGTCTTTGTCGAGCACCTGCATTGGGAATGCCAGATTATGCAAAGGATTTTGCATTGTACTGTTGTGAAAGAGATGGATGTGCCCTTTCAGTTTTAACTCAAAACATAGAATGGCACGACGTCCAGTAGCATATTTTTCTGCTACTTTGGATTCAGTGGCTGCAGCATTGCCAGGATGTTTAAAAGCAGTAGCTGCTACTTGTGTGAGTCTGGAACAGAGTGAAGCAATTGTGATGGGACATCCAGTCAAGGTGTATGTGCCACATTCAGTTGAGATTATTTTGACACGCACCAGGACGCAGTACATGACCTCTAGTCGGCTGACTAAGCATGAAAAAGTGATCTTGGGTGCTGAAAATGTGACTGTGGTAAGGTGCACTACAGTAAATCCAGAAACTCTGTTGCCAAATTCATATTATGAGGAAGTGAGAGAAGAGGCGGATCATGATTGTTTGGATGTGACAGAGTTGTGCACAAAACCCAGGCACGATATTGAGGACGTCCCATTAGAGGAATCAAACTGTGAGATGTTTGTTGTCGGATCATGTTTAAGAAATGAAAAGGAGAATTATGTTCTGCCTATGCTGTTTGCACCATAGCGGGAGTTTTAGAAGCATCCTGTCTAAAAGGGGTAAACTCTGCTCAAATTTCTAAATTGATAGCTCTGATTAGAGCGTGCAAAATTGCCAAAAGCCTATAAGGGTAACCATATTTACTGATAGCCAATATGGACTCGGGTTTGTCCATGATTTTGGGCAGCTATGGATGCAAAGGGGATTTCTGACTTCTTCAGGTTCCCCTATAAGGAACAGCAAAACTGTAAAAGATCTCTTGGATGCTTTACAATTACCCAAAAGAATTGCAGTGGTCAAATGTTCCACACATAAGTCAGGAGATGACTATGTGACGAGGGGCAACAGATACGCAGATCAAGTAGCACGTTTCTGTGCCCGAAATTTAATTGCCCTAAACAGAGGGATTGAAAAAGAAAATACCAATTGCCATCTTATGTTTTCTTCTTCTTTTGAAACTTGGGATGATATTACGCAGTTACAGGAAGAGGCAAGTGATGAGGAAAAAGAAATCTGGAAAAATTCAGGCTGCAGAAAGAGAGCTGAGGATGAAGTGTGGGTGTATATAGAAGAAAGACCAGTCATGTCGGATAGTTTACTATCCCATATGGCAAGGATATACCATGGAATTCACCTTCAGTTGGACTTCATAGAGCTTCCCCCGTGCAACAGGCTGAAATATGTGCTGGTTGTTGTTTCTTTGTTTTCTCGCTTGGTGGAAGCCTATCCAACGAGAAGGAATGACAGTCTAACTGTCGCAAAGCTGCTTCTAGGAGAACTGATTCCTAGATTTGGATTTCCAGTCATTTTAGAAACAGATAGAGGAACCCATTTTAATAATGAGATCATTCGGATGATTTGTGCAGCATTCCAAATTGAACAGAGGCTGCATTGTGCCTATCGACCTGAAGCATCTGGAGTGGTTGAACAGATAAATGGCACAATAAAATCTAGATTAGGAAAGGTGTGTGCATCCACTACACTGAAATGGCCTGATGCTTTACCCCTTGTATTAATGAGTCTTAGAAGCATTCCTGACAAAAAGACAGGTTTGAGTCCACATGAAGTCCTGATGGGAAGAGCAATGAGACAAGCATTTATACCAGTGAACAAACTGATGAATATATCTGATGATCTAGTGCTTGATTATTGCAGAGGATTGGCTGATCTGGTGCATTCTGTGTCTCATCAGGTTGGAGAAGATGCCACTACAACACAGCTGAATCAAGCTCATGATCTGAGTCCTGGTGAGTGGGTCCTCATCAAGAAACATGGGAGGAAATTGTGTTTAGAACCCAGGTGGAACGGACCTTACCAGGTGATTTTGGTGACCACAACCACAGTGAAGTGTGGTGGTTTGCCAAATTGGATCCATGCCAGCCATACCAGACGAGTTCCAAGTCCACTTGAAAGACAAGAAGAGCAGCAACTGGTAAACAAAAGTCAAAGACCAGAGGCTGAAGTGTGTGAAGCTGAAGAATCTAGAATAACAGATTCTGAAGAACAAACAGATGATGAACAGCCAAGCACAAGTCAAGTAGAGTGGTCACCAGAGACTGGGTCTCATGAGACTGCTGTTGAACCAGAAGAAAGAGAAGTTACCGAAAGTCAAGAAGAAGAGCAGATAGAAGAAAGGTCAAAAAAGAGAACCTGTGGACCAGATGGAGAAGGTGAAAAAGTAGTTCAAGTCAAAAGGCCAAGAAAAGGTGACAATTGGCCAAGTGGAGTGAAAAGACTGAAATACACTCTTGTGAGGAGGAAGTCAAAAAGAAGACCAGAGCAAATCAATGAGGTCACAGGTCAAGCAGAACAAAAAGAGTAAGAAGAAGAGTCAGTACGAAAAACAAGGAGAGTAAGAATTCCAAGCAGAAAATACACAACACCGGAATGGACGTATGTGATCTTGGAAGAATTTGAAAGCTCCAAGTGAAGAAAAGGACGGTACTGACACTGAGCAAGTGGATGAAAGCAAATTGAGACCACCTTAAAAGAACTGTGAAAATTTAAGGTGAAATTTTGCCAGATGAAATGAATTGAATGACTCAGAAAAAGCAATAAAAGAAAGGGGTAAAGAAGTAAAGCCTTTAAGTATAAGATTACACTATTTTTCAGAAAATTATTTTTAGTAAGTTTAGAGTTTCTATAGCTTTCGATTTTTTTTTCTCCATTTTTTTAGTAGAACACAAAAATGGCCAAAGTAAAAGTGACTGAACATCCAAAGTCTAGTCTAAAACATAGATGTATTAAAGCTTGCTTATGTAGTGTCCTTTTACTGACATTTATGTGGATATTATTAACTGTCATTGTACCTCTTCTAGTGGTAACTAATAATGTAAACAATACTAATGATGTAATAAGTGAAAGAGTGAGTGATGTTATTAAAGAAACCCACAATTCTAACCTAGAACAAATGGATGGAAGCATTCTCCATCATGATACATCAATTAGTGATTTCTCGTTAAATGTTTTTACTAAATTGTTGTATGAATATGTGAATACAATGAATGTGAGTGATTGTTATGTGTGCATGCAGTTACCTTCGTCTGTCTCAGAGGGCGTGACTTATCACCACCTTCCTTTAACCTATGGTGTGTTTTGTAGTGTTTTAACCAGCTTATTTTATGTGACAGAGAAGCTGGAGTACCATTATTCTAATATAGATTTAGTATTTTCAGAGATACCTATTATAAAGAAGCTGAACAAGGTTTTAAGTAGTAAAAATGCACGGTATATGGGAGAATTCTTCCATATTACCAAGACATTAGATATAGAACATGCTTATAAAAATAATTTAACATGTAGTTTGTGGGTTGAAGAAAAAGTATTCATAGACATGGTAGAATATAGAAGAGAAAGTTTCCAAAGAAAAGCTGCTGAACAAAAGCCACAGGTACCACCATCGGCATTTAGAGAAGGAAATTATGAGAAAGGCGAGACGCAGCTTAATGTCCCTGGACTGGTATAAAAAGGGGAAAATCTGGTTACTTAGACTAAGAACTAACTATAGTAATTATTTCATTGGTACTAGTGAATGTGAGCATACATTTTACAAATTACAGGAGGTTGGGGATTGAAGGGTGGAACTGATCCTGTTTTTCTAGGAGTCTATTATGTATGTGGTAAGAAAGCCTATTACAGGTTGCCTGCTCATTGGTATGGTAGTTGTTATTTTGCAGTCGTTTTTCCAAAGGTCTACCATGTAGATAAAAGCAACAGCAGAATCAATGAAATAAAACAAGGACTAACATGAAACAAGAGAGCTAGTTTCTCAGAAAGAGTAGGTGATATCTTTGGTGCCCTGATACCCTCAGTTGGAGTCGTTCTAAATTCGTATAAAATTCGAAAATTGTCCACAGTGGTTGATCGTTTATCGACTGATACTGCTGGTGAGTTCTTGATGATTGACACTGAAATGGTTGCAATCAGATCAATGGTTTTGCAAAATCGGCTTGCCCTTGATATTTTATTGGCAAAAGAGGGTGGAGTCTGTGGCATGTTGAAAATTCAACACTGCTGTACTTATATCCCTGACAAAAGTAAAGTTATTGAGGGATATAAAGAATATTACGAAATTACATGAAGACTTGACCTAACTGGAGGTTGACAGTGTCTGAGAGAGTTTGGTAAGAGTTTCTCTTCTGTAGGTAAATGGTTTTCTACCTTTGGAAGTAGTTTATTAGGAAAAAATAATGACCATCATTTCAGTAGCTGGAGTAGCCTTAGTGATAAAAACAATATATATATGTTGTAAGTGTAAGTGTGGAAGAAAAGAGATGACAGAATCAAAAGATAAACGAAAAGCAAGAAAAAGAGATGAGATAGAATTAGAAGATATGAAAAGAGATTACTATGGTGAGATGAAAGGGTTAGATGAGAAGTTGATGAAGAAAAAAAGATTACAGATCTTTAGATAGTGAAAGATGGCACTTGGTATGGTGGGTATTTTTATGATGGCTCCAGAAAGCCATCAGAGGGGGAATTGATGGAGCAGGATTTCGCACAAAGAAACCTGTTCGGATTGACACCCCCATAATACATATTAACAGTGTGCAATGAAAAATTAACAATGCAAATCACATGAACACATGGGAAATGCTTTGCACATGCGTGCACTAATGTGAACTAAATGCATGAAAGAACTGGGCCACATTTAACATTGCGTTCCAAGAGAAACAAAATTAGTGCATGTCTAGGCCGCATTTGGCATTCGCATCTGCATCTTGTTTTAAGACGATAATAAATGATGCCACTTTTGCTTTAAGCTTATGCTAAGAAACCATTAACAAGGGATAGTGCAAAGGTGGGTGGCAAACAGTGAAAAGTGCATTTCCATGTAATTAATGAATGCTTATGTTCTATTTGCCGTAGTGAGTCAAATAGGCCTAGATTCTCTTAAGTTGTCCAGATAGATGAGGGGCTGGAGAATGAATAAAATGACAAGCAGACCGAAGTGCTGAGCGCTGCGGAGAAAGTATAAAGGTTCAAGGCTATGCAGCACAGAGAACATTGTATGACTGCCAAACGGATGAGCCTGACCGTGGGATCCAAGACTTCTTCCGCGGACTCGGCTGAGAAATATATGAAAAAAAAAATAATAATAAAGAAATGTTTCAATGCCGAAATAGTTGAACGAGTCAAAGCTGATGTAATGGGAGAAATTTAAGAACAATGAGAATAAAGAAAAATTGTGAATGGGAAGCTGATGGGGTGACATACCACCTACCAAATTGACCAATGAACTGTCGAGTTTCATAAATTGTTTCAACTAATGTGGGTTGGGCATGCAGGTTTTAGGGTATAACTGGGGTGCCTTTAGGGGTGTGGTTTAGAAGCCTTAGCCTGAGCTCTGATCGAGTGCAGAGGAGAGAGGGGTGATGCGTCGCTGTTCGTCAGTTTGCAGAGAGGCCTAGCTGTTCCTGACCTTGTCCTGTCCCGTTCCTGAAATCTTTGTCTCTTGACTCTATCTCAAGAGATTCCCACTACTCCCTTGGCCAGGGGGGTGGTATTTCACTGAATTCCTTTGGGTTTGTATTATCTTGCTGACTCGTACTTTGCATAATTTATTTGCAAATGTATTTTTGTCTTTGAAACTTATGTCTCTTCATCTATCCACTCCGTCATATGTATATTGTTTAGCATTATTTTGCTGAAACTTATGTCTCTTCATCTATCCACTCCCTTATATGCATATTGTTAGTTGTTGATGGGTCTGACACTGTTTGCATTGCTGATTGACTTTCTCTGCCTTATGTGAAATTCTTTGTTTGCATTGTGACCTGTATACGATGAGCATAATCATTGATTTGAGATAATCTTTATAAACCTTACAGAGAGTCTGTGATTATTTAGTTGGTTAGAACGTCAGTTAGTTCTAATTATTACCATCAACTACTCAACTAATTGGTCCATCGACCAAGAGGAAAGAGAGTTGATATACAGGTCTATTTATGTATTTAGAATTGTTAAACATGAATCTGTGAAGGAAACAATTTTCACGTCTTTAAAACTTGACCCCCAGCGCATCAGGGATTTGGGTGAATGTGTATGGGCCAATGTATATTGATGAGTATCGATCCCTGATTAAATTTCGCACTGGATCAATTGTTATTTCCATATTGAGCCCTCTATTCAAGAACTTTATAGTTCTGGGCCCCCTCTCGAGTTACTAAGCAGCAACATTTATTGTTAGAATTTTCTTTTAGGGTCAGTATTCTTCTTGATCTAGAATGGGGAAAAGAAAAGGGACAGAAAATGTAGCTGAAGCAAAAAGGCTAGGATGCAAGCCAAGCAAACAACGTTGAATTGTGCCTCGATTAAATCAATGTTCTTATAGAAGAAATCATTGGCTTTTTGAAAACTAGTGAGACGAGGAAATGCCCTGCTAAATCTAGAGGTGCTCAAGGCAATATTAAATCCTATCTGGTTAAGTCGTGTGGAAGGGAGACAGGGGGAAACACTACGGACACTATTTAGCCCGCAAGTCCCATGCAATAAGTCAGTGGCTTCAGGAGATCCAGAGGGTTACTCATTAGTCTATGAACCTACCCCTGGTACTATTTTGGTTGAGTGTACAAACGGGTTTCAAATACTGGGAGAAGTGGAGAAAGATGTGTTGCATGATGCCCCTTTTCCTATGGATGTTTCTCCCACTATTGATTGCAACAGTGCTTACATCAACACGCAAAGATGATGGTTGGGACCCAACTTAATTTATTAAAAATAGAAATCATGGGGTTGAAATCCACTGCTATCTTACTTACATATATTCTTACTGAGAAAGTGGAGACGTTGGGGCTGCTTCTGAAGTCTTTGGTCAAGGGAGGGCTGAACAGTAATCCTAGCTGCCCAGAGACACACGTACCAATGCTCTCTAATATGGGTACACCGATTCTGACCCGAGCCAGAGCTATCTTCCCTACAGAGAGTGGAAATTTGCAGAAAAGGACATCACCAATGGCAGGTTTTAACGTAAAACCCTACCTTTGGCGGTGGTGCCAGACGTAATCCTCTTGCCCCATACTCTAGGAATCCAGTACTTCCAATAGATAACAGGAACACTGCAATGAACTGTGCCTCTAATCATGCATTTCGATTAATGAATATAGAGACGCCTCCTAGAATGCCCACCTTTCTCCAATTTATGGGCAACAGAGAGAGTCCCCCAAGCAGGCAACTGAGTAGAGAAGTGTTTTTGATCAATGTCCCAAAACTCTTGCGGTCTGACCTTGAAAGTAATGAATCCCTACCAACAAAACAGTACAGGACCAGGCATGTTCACAATTGCAGATCTGTGATCAGAGATTACGTAGTTATAACCATCCACCATCCGCTGTACTTATTCACCATCCACCAACCATATATGTGAATAAGTACAGCAGAGCTGATTGTACTGGCGTGAAATTTGCAAGTAATGCTTTAGTGGATGGCCAAATTTGTATGGAGCTCCGTAATGCCATGAATGGTGGTTCTTCTCTTCGTTTAAAACTTAACCTTACTGATGAATTTTTATCTGTAAGCAAGAGAACGCCTGTCTTTCCACCGGTCTTGTTCACAAATAACAATGCCCAAAGATTTGGTTCATTTGGGTCTTTTGATATCGACCGACTGCAGCCTTCTCAGCCACTAGCTAGTGGGGAAAATGAGGGTGGTGCCCCTTCGGCGCCTATGCCTCAACCAGAGTTGCCGACTGTTCCTGGGTTGGGCCGGCTGATTTGGTGAAACTGATGTCTTATAATTTGGCAGAAATCTACTCAAAACTCATAGATTCAGAATGGAGGGGAATTTATTGATAGGCATCACATCATCTTATTTTAGGAGCCACGGGCAACCCCTGCCGAGTATAGACCTGGCTACTAAACTTTTTATAGCAACACGATCCCTGCCAGCTCTGGACGAGCTTTGGGTGGGCTTTTAATCTGGGTTAAGTCCATAATTTTCTGCATGTTAGAAACACGAGACACTAGCTCCACA
This sequence comes from Calotriton arnoldi, assembly GCA_963921515.1. NCBI lineage: Eukaryota > Metazoa > Chordata > Amphibia > Caudata > Salamandridae > Calotriton > Calotriton arnoldi. The sequence continues at coordinate 583,750 of CAWUFW010009754.1, read as the reverse complement.
GATATATTGGCTATTAAGCTATCCTTTCGGAACATCCCCAGATCAAACTACAGACACATTGTGGTGATCAATTTTTATATTCACTCTGTTGCTGACAATGTGGAATCACAAAACTCCACTCTCTTTGTCTTTTGTTTCACTCTTTAGGGCAAGAATGGCCTGTGAATATAGCTGAGGACTGTAATATTCACTTTGAACAATTCGAACCCTACTCGTCCGTGCTATTACCTGAGGATGAGTAGTGGGGAATTCCAGAGCTCTCTGCAAACCCGGTCAAAAAATGGTCAAAGGTCACGAACCAGCTTTTTTACTTGGCCCACAGAATATGGGCTAAGAGCAAGCAGCGGACATTCCATCTCTGACCATCCTGCCACTCCTCCTTTCAAGAGGGGTAGATCTTTTAGTCACATTGACTATATTCTATTGGACCCTAGATTGTGGCCATTCTTAAGTGATATGAAGGTCATATTTCACCCTGATAGCGATCATGATGCCTTAGTTGCCAACTTTCTTGCCAAAACTTTGCCTGTCTACCAGGATCGTGAAATCGAGTCTTATACAGCGCAATTATTACAGACTAACAGCTTTAGGAATGTAAAATGTGGTGATATAATCAATAATAATCCTTTATTTGTGGAATCTGTCTACCTTTTGCTGATTTCTTTAAGGCTTATGACACTATTGATTTTGATTGGACCAATTTTGCTCTGAATCATTCTGACATTTTTACCACTCTAAGATCATTTTTCATGACCCGCTCCAATTGGAAAAACAGTTAAAAAATCTCCTGCCCTTTGTTCTCAAAGGAGTGTGGAGTGGCCAAGAAGGGGATAATTGATGACGCCGGAAAGAGTGATAAATTGAACTAAAAATGTCTAGGAAGATATACAAGTCAACGCTAAAGGTCACAAAGCGAGATTGGGAGGAGGTCGAGTGGATTGAACTCACTGAAGCTCTGGCTAGGAAGGAGACTCAAGCTTTTTGGAGCAGTCGCCAGAGTGGGACAGCAACCCAACACTTTTGTTCCTACTTATCAGTGGGTTGCTCATTTTACTTCTCTTTACAAAGTACGGGAAATCCCTGTCACAACTTCTTCTGATCAAACTGAGCATAAAATGTGTTACTTGGTGTTGCTACTGCCTGATTATCTCCTTCTTGGTGCTTTTTTTCACTGAAAGAATCTGAGGTTGCCTTAAACACAAATAAGTGGGGTAAAGCTCTTGGCCTCAATAGCATACCAGGGGCCCTATTATGTATAGGGTGCACTTTTCCTGTTTGTGCCTGCCGCACCTTCAAACAGGTGCGCTGGGTGCAAATGGAACATGCACCCTATTTCAGAGAATGCGCTGCCCCCAGAGTAGCTGTGAACTCATGCTGCTTTGGGGGCAGCGCATTTAGGTGATAAACGGAGCAGCTGCTTCAAAGCCGCTCCATTTTTCACTGTGCAGGCCGAAACCCACCTGCAACTTTTAAAGGGAATTAGAGATCCCCTTGCAGGCAGGTGCAGTGAGTGGCTGGCCCAACAGCAAGGGGATGTCCGGTGAGTCCATAGGACCCCTTTTCACCCCTCCAAAGGACTGCTATCAGGGGGCGCACTGACAGTGCACCACCTTTTAGGTGGCCATTGTCAGTGCACCCCTGACAGCTTCTCCGCCACTGTGCCTGCATTTATAATATGGCACGGGCACAGAGGCAAAGGGATTCCGTCATTTGCATAGGGCCACGCCCCCATGCAAATGAGGGAACACCTTCTTGAGAAAGCGCTGTCGCTGTATGTGCACCAGTGCTTTCAGTATTACAGAAGGAGACGCACAAGCACCTGCAGCCACTTCTGTAATACCAAAATGACCCGAGCATGTTTTTTCTGTGCCAGCAATCTTCATACTGTACTTGAATGCCCTCACTAACTCAATAGTTGGGGGAAAAATATCCCTGAGTTGTGGAGAGGAGCTACCATCATTCCCATACACAAGAAGGGAGAGAGAGATAACCCAATGAATTACAGGCTCTTAGCATAATAGATACATCACAAAAGATCTTTGCTAGGCATATTCTTGCCTGTCTCCAGACCTGGATGAATGTTCATCAGATATATTATCTGACTTCCAGGCATGTTTCACAAGAAAACAAGCACAATGGACCAGGTGTTTCGGTTTACAACCATATGTCAGAAATACATTCTACTGGACAATATGATATCCTCGAAGATCTTTTACATATTTTCATTAAATTACCCACCGACACTTATGCCCAAGTTAGGTGGAACAGACATGGGGACCTCACTGATATGATTCCTATTAAATGTGGGGTTAGACAGGGCTGCGTTCCACCCCCACACAGTTTTTTGTTTATTAATGGACTGGTGGGGTGGATGAGTGGCTGTCAACATGATGTCCCCAAATTAGCAAACATTAGCACTCCTTTACTGATGTTTGCTGATGACATGCTACTCCTGTCCTGCACCCCTATGGGTCTCCAAGCTCTTCCTGGTGAATTTCAGACGTTTTGCACAAACAGAGGCCTTGAAATAACTGCTGAAAGAAAAGTTCATGGCCTTGAACCCCCACCCTTCTTTTAAAAATAAAATGGAGGTAGATGGGATACTTATCAAGTGAGTCAGGAGCTTTGATTATTTAGGTGTCAGGCTTTCAGACAAATTATCCTGGAAGCCTCAGCGCGAGAAAATCAAATCTCTGTTACAGCAGAGATCCGCAGCAATTCCGAAAAAGTATAGACTCACTTCAAGTAGGGCATTATCTTCAGTCAGTGAGGTCTACAGAGCACTCACATTGGATGGGGCAGAACTCTGAGGCTATGGTGACACTAACCTTTTAACAAGAACGGGAAATGGTTTTTTTTACGGTCACTACTAAATTTGCCTAGCAGTACCCCTATGCTTCCACTGAGATGGGATCTGACCATCCAGAAGGTGGACTATATTGCTCAGCTTATAATTCTAAATTACTGGATTAGACTTTGGAAAACCCCCGAGCTGGCCTCTCTTAGATTGGCCCTTAAGGAGTTGATTACGCTTGATAAGAACTGCTCCATGCCATGGCTTAAGGTGGTGAAGGAGCTCTGCCTCAGCCTACATCTGTCTGAGGCATTTTAAGACCCAGAAAATATGTCAAGAAATCTAGGCACCTAAATTAAGTGTCTTTATTGGGAACATATGCTTTCAGAGTCTAGTGCGAACCTCACACGAAGGTTTTGATTGATAAGATTTTAGCACACAAGTGCACTGTCTACCCAAATATGAAACATTCATGGACAGGATCATTTCCCATACTCAAAACATAAAGGTCTGGAGGTTCAGAAGAAACCACGCAGCACCTGAAGGGTGGAGAGATCCTCATAACTGAGGATGAAGGGATACGCCCTCCCTATGTAAATACTATTGACACAAAAGAGTGTTACGTGCCACACCTATGCACCACTCCTATGGGAGTGGGGAATGGAAATAAACTCTTTTTTAATATAACCCTCACCCACTCTAATACTGGCATGCTTCATCATCGGGTTCACCCTGAATCCTAAAGGTCAGGGTTGGCTCGACCACATTCCAGGGAGCTCTTACAAAGATAGTTAAATATGGGGTGTAACTTTCAAGATAAAAAAAATCCTCATCCACTCCCAAGGTATCCCTTTATTAGTGGGGTGGATGGGAAGGATTAAAATCTATATTACGTTATAGGTTTATGGATGTAATTGTCCTATGACCCACCAACATGTTTCAGCCTTATACTAATGGCCTAAGAAGTTCCTGGGCTTTCGTCAGGGTGGGTTTGTAATTGTATCACTCCCCAGTGACGTACTAAATGTGGTTTTTGTGCGGCATGCAAACATACTCAAAGAATGCTCATGCAGTGCTAATACTTGCCACTTTGGATTGTTCCTGTAAATAAAAACATAAATATTTATATGGCATGATGATGATTGCCATCATGTGATTGTTCATAAATGACTCACAAATCTCCCCTCCCTGCATGCTTTATTTCCTTATTCACATGCTACAAAATGTGTGCATTTTTATTTCACTCATTGGTGTCTGTTTTTTATTCATAAACATGCATCTCAACCGACGTCTTCATGTGATTGTTGGTGATACCGTAGTGGTGCCCCACAGTTCCACCTCTTACCTGACTCAGAAGTGAACACCACTCATTCCTCACAAACCGTCTGTGAATACAGTGCTCATAAGAGGCCTAGGCCATCACTTGTAACCCCACCTAGGGGATTGATTTGGGAAACCTTGTATACACCTAGAAATAACCATCTGTTATAAAATCAAGTTTTAACACTATCTCATTAAGCACTCACCCAGTGTGCTGGAGATTAATTCCTCCACAGGGGGCAGAGTGGGTGGCCCTGTAGTCAGACCCAAAAAGAAGGTTGAATAAACAATTTTGTCAAGCATTTGTCAAAGCCATCAAAAGTGTCTGGAAACACCACATACTACATAAAATATGTTATTGAAGTTTAAGGGCATAACGCAATGAAAAGAAACACAAGGCACTTACTTCATCAAGGGTCCCAACCCCCTGCATGACCTACTTGACTCTGCTCCCATGCTTGTGGCGGGTAAGTTCCAGCTAGCAGTGAGTTTTTAAAATCCCTGGGGCCCGGACGGAATTGGCTGGTTTTGAGTGTAAGTGATTAATTAGCTGTTGTGTGCGCCTTGTTTAGTGATGTCATGGCTTCCAGCTGTGTTATCCGGAGAGCCAGGAGCCAGAAAGGATATGCCCCTTTTTGCGCCGATGCCATGGAGAGAAATGAGAACTCATGGCACAGTGCATTCGTTTGACAATGTACTGGGACAGCATGTGAGGATGCAGGGCCAGCCCAGGAATAATGGGAGATATAGTCTCTCTTAATCAAAAGGTTAAGAAGGCTATGTTTCTATCAAGGGGATGTTGCCCTTCATTTTAGTGTTTAACCATAAGGCCTGTGTATTTAATAAAAAAGTGAAAAACGAACGGGGAGTGAACAATATGATCCCCTGTTTGTGTGTTACTACCCAAGGCCAGCATGGGAAATTGCGCATGCCGGCCCAGTAATCATGGGAGATGTAGTCTACCTTCACCCATAGGTGAACTGAGCCATGCAGCGATTGGGGGGGACATAGCCCTTAGTTGTAATGGATGTTTATTATAAAGCAGTGTGTATCTTCCTATGAAAAAGTGGAAAACGAATGGGGAGTTACTAGTATGATCCCCTGTACCCTAGGTCCTCCAAAAGCTGGCCCATGTATTGACGTGATCCCACTTTCCAGAGACAGAGAAAATATCTCTAATTTAGTCTAAAAATGGGTAATGATAGGGTGCCTTTGGAAGTGAGCGTAATGGTTTAGTGAGCTTCCTAAACCATTTATATATGTTTTAAGGTGCTTGAGGGGGCATGCTAACTCCTTGCATGTTCCTGAAGTAAATGCCCTGTGGTATTCAAATGATATTTAATGTGGTTTGACCAGATAGGGGTCTAGTTGCTGCACAAAAAAAGCTTGTATGATTTATTTCCTATGGAACAGAGGACCCACTATAATGTTATAGAATATAACTCATGGGGATGCTGAGTGTAATGACAATATATCATGGGACTAGCGGGTGTTGAGTTGGTTCCATAGTATTTCATTGTTTAGTCCCTGTTTGTGTGTTTTAAATTTGCAGACCCAACCTTTATCAGGAGCTTGTTGTTGATCCCAGTTTGAGCTGTGAGTTTCTCAATGACTGACCAGCTGAAGTCTTTGTCGCTGTGGGCTTTCTCAAAGAAGTGTGCTGTAAGTCTTGTTGTCACCTTTCAGCGTCCGATTGTGCTTATGTGTTCACTTGCATCGATTTTGATTTTTCTTATTGTCATTCTTATGTAGCAAAGGCCACATGGACAGGTACAAATACATAAGTAGCAGAAATGGTCAACTCAAAACTAACCTCCTCTTCCCCTCAAAAACACTCAAGCACTTGGCTTGCCACCTTCACCAATGAGTTAAAAAATGCCAAATTGAAACACATTCCCCACAGCAAAAGACTAATCACACACTTTCTCTATATATGGTCCAGTAACATAACCCTCTACCACAACGGGAACATGATGATTAAAGCCTCGGACAATACTCTTCCCAATTTCACACCCACTACAAAAACCTTCTTCTAGATCAGAAAAACATCCGGTTCAAGGATCTTAAACTGTATGCACCCATTCTCCCAGCACAACACTGACTTCATCACCTCAGGCCAGACCCCATACTACCAACAACATACTACCTCAAACCCAGTAGTGATTGGCTGTAGTTCTCAGGCCAGAACCACACTCAATCACTACCAGTGGAACACACCTCTTCCTGTTCTCATAACTGTCATCTCCCCACTCCCAAAACAAAGCCTCCCAAATCCTTCAACCTCTCACTCATCACCCACCCCCTCACTGATTGATCAAACACTCCCAATGGCAGCCATGCTGTATTATCCTGGTCCCACCCTACACCCCTGCCCAATTGCCACAAAATCATCTCCACACTCTAGCAGAACCATTCACAATCCCTTCATAACCAAATCCTGCCACACCCTCCTCCCATTTTCCTCATCATCAACTCCATCTCCTCACAAACAAAGTTCAAAACACAAAATACGAGTGGATCCCTCCCCCCTTGTCCCACCTCCTCAATGATACACACACTGAACACTTCATTTGACTCCTCAAATTCACTGAAACCAACAAACCCAAAATCTCCCCCTCACAACTAACACACAACTCTCAAGCCTCAATTGCTACTAACTATATGCCAAAATAGATAAGGTATCAAAGAATCTTACATACCTGACCAAGAAATTTGTGGCATCCTCGTGGAGTCTTAGCATGGAATCCCTGAGTGGAATGTTAGGGGGAGAACATGCCAGGATTCCACAAATAGCAGCTAGCCCAGATTTTCTCTCCCGAGAAGGAGACAACTTGTATGTGCTAAGAATAAACTTAAATTACCTTATACTTACAGTGTGAAGATATAATTGATTGTGACACTGGCAATGAGGATGGTTGTGTTTTACTATATGAGTCAGCCAGCGTGAGGCAGTCGATATATAGGATAAAATAACAGCAGCACGAGGCAGTAAGGCATATCTTTTGCAATGTTTTATGCACAAGGCAATTAGCTGTGGCAGTTAGCGCGTGCAAGTTTGTTGAGGTTGTTTGGATCCTGAAGCATTCAATGAACACCACGGGGCATTCTGGGATGAAGGTGTGGTGTGTTTCATTGTGGTTACATTTGAAGCTGGTCTGGAGGCCATATTGGACGAAAAATTATCATAACAAGGGGCAAAGAAGAATGGTGATCGGTATACCTTGGTAAATGTAAATGTAAATGTAATCAGCAATTATAGAGCGCACTGTGACCCTACGGGAATCCTGGCGCTTGAACACGTAAGACCAGCTAAACTCTGAGTAAATTGGAGGGCACGGGATCAGTAGAGCTAAGGAACCACGACCAAAACTTATGCCCTAGGAAAGAGCCAAGTCTTCAACTTCTTTCTAAACGGCAACAGGTTTTCCATCTGCCTGAGTTCGGCTGGGAGTTTGTTCCAAGCCGAAGCTGCTGCAATGCTGAAAGCCCTTCCTCCTGATCTGACTCTTCTAAACCTGGGCACTCTCACCAGTTTAGCTAAGGAGGAACGAAGGTTACGCAAGGGGACATACCATTCAAATCTGCTCTGTAATGGCTTGGGCCCAAGGCCATGCAGAGCCTTAAAAACTATACATAGCGATTTGAACTGTACCCTCTGCATAACTGGGAGCCAATAGAGCTCAGAGAGAGCCTGAGATGCCGATGATTGACGTGGTCTCATTAGAGCTAGCTTGGCCGCCATCGACTGGATTCTCTGGAGTCTCCCTATCAAATGTTTAGGAGACTCCAGCAACAATGCGTTGCAGTAATCCTGTCGACTCAGAATGATACTCCCTACTACCAATGATCTGGTCTGTGTGGGGAGCAGTGGGAGGATCCTTCGGAGTACTCTAATCAGAGCGAAACTACTACTAGTGCAGAAAATATAAACAATTCAGTGATTCACACAAATTGAATATTGATACTGTGATTTGCACACCCATCACAATAATTATTAGTGCAAACATATAGAGGTTTTAATACTTTAAAGTTAAACTGGTATACTTTGGCAACTTTTCAGTGGAGCATTTAAGTACAATTATTAAGAATCAGTGTTTTGGGGTGGAGCCTAACTGGACAGCACGATGGCCACTTGATAGAGGGCTCTGCTTGCCGACTGCACAGTCCGACATTCATCTGGCATCAGTGGGCTCCTATCTGCCACTGAATGCAATGGCAGCTGAGATGAAGAAACAAAGGGACCACTGGGGCCTGTAAACTGCTCTGAGGCTGCTGTGGCCTGTGAGGGGGCCCTGACGCTGCCTGGTGTACGCAAGTGCACTGTGTCTTACAGATGGGAGACTGAGCCCATTGAGCCCCTTGATTGGGTGCTGGGAGGGATGGCCATACACAGGGTAAGTACCAGCCTTCTGCCCTGAGTGATTCTTGGCCCTGCGGCTGCTGCCTCCTAGACTCAGCGGGCTGCCATTGGTGACACCGGGACTGCCATCTGTGTGGCCGGGTTCTTGGCCTGCTGGCTGAGGGGATGGGTCACGGACCCTCTGTTCTGGCTGGCTCGGGGGCGGCAGCAAAGACTAGAAAACCTTGCGGAGCCTTGGAAACCAGCTGTCCCTCCTACCTGACCTTCTGCATGCTCTGTGGGCCGGGCTTGCGGCTGGCAATTTGCCATGGCCTAGTCTAGGCCTATAACTCGCTTGATAGGGGTCGGTCCAGCAGTTTATTGCGGATCGAAGTGGTGAGTGAGCGGTCTTCAGGCCCCACGCATCCTGGCTCCAAGCCTTGCTACACACCCCCCCTGGGGCCTGCTTCTGTGCTGCGGTGGTTGCACCTCAGTCCAGGCTGCACTTCAATGAATTGATCCCCCCTCATGCTGCAGTTGGGAGATCTGTGGCCTGCTTGTTCCCCCATGAGGGAGGACTGACCCAGGGAGCATTTGCACTCACATCCTTGATCTCAGTCCTAGACCCTTAGGAACCCTGCATCAGTCACTTCTCTATGCCATTCGGAGACTCCCTTTGACTGTTGAGGGCTGCCTGTTGTCCGAGCGATAACTTGGCTACATCTTGGTGACCTGGCAGGCTGACCTGCCCCCCTTTTTCACAAGATTTACATTCAGGGATCCCTGGCCTGCTCGTGCCCCCCATGTTCGCTGTGCGGCGGGGCCAGGGGGGCATTTGGGCTCTCGACGTGCTCCTTTGGCTTGCTGGTCATCCAGGTCCTTCGGGGATCCCCAGACTGCGCTGTACTTGTGGGAAATGGTCACTCCCCTGCAACGTGCCGAATTGCCATGGTTAGACTGTGCCGAAAGAATGGGGAAACCTGACACACGCCAGGCCAAACCTACCTTTGAGGGCAAGAGGCACAACAGGCAGGTTGAGCAGGAGGCACTCCCTGAGGAATCCTTGGACCTCCCTCATGAAGACACTCAGCACAACAGTGACCTCAAAGAAGTACCAGTGGAGGCTAAAACAAACCTACGGGCCATCAATGCCAAGTTAGACCTCCTTACCAGTCGCCTAGATCATATCAGGGAGGGGGTAGACAAACATGAGGACAGACTGGACCATTTAGAAAACTGGGTTTTAGAAGCCGATGACGCTCATGCAGACTTCAGAGAACATCTACTTCATATGGATAAGGTCCTTGAACTCATAAAAGTGAAAAACCAGGATTTAGAAGCGCGTTCGCGGCGCAACTACCTCAGCATTACAGGCATTATGGAGTCTACTGCTATTGACAAAATGGAGACCTTCATCGAATCTATGCTCCATGAGCTTTTTTGGGAGGCCCTTTCTATGGTCTTCATTGTAGTGAGGGCTCACCACTCCCTCGGACCGCGCTCTCCTCTGGGGGCTCCTGCTAGTCCAATTGTCGCATGGATTGTGAACTACAGGGACCACTACGTCATCTTGCACCTGGCTCAGGAGTGCCCTACTGTTCAATACCAGGGCAGCGACCTCTCATTTTACCCAGACTTCACTCTCACAGTACAGGCTGCCCAGTGCAAATTCATGGCAGTTAAAAAGCTCCTCAAAAAAGCTGACATTTCATATGCAATCCTCTACCCAGCCAAGCTATTAATCCCCCATGTGAGTAAATCACACTAATTTACTGATGTCAAGGGCGCCCTTAAATTTGCCAAGAGCATCACAACTCAAGAGGCGTCAGCTCGATATTCGCTGTAGACCCGGGAATACACCCATTTTAGTGACAACGATTAAAAGTCCACGCCTCTGATATCTTCCGGAGTTGGCTCATCACTGCCTGCTCCCCCTGACTGATGAGGTATGGCACTGACAGCTCCTGCTGGAGACACGTGGCTCTGGGCCATACTCCTTCTAGAGGCTGACATGAATATTACCTCACATGCTGATACTTGGGAGCCACTTGAATATATCTTGGGAGCCACGAGGCTCCCTCAGCCACCCAGCTGGACTCTGCTGGATTGTTTGCCTGGCTCTCCTCCACCTCTTGGGATATTTCCCAATCTACTTGTAGTATTTGATGATGGGTATTGGGATGGGGAGGGTGCATTACACAAAACCATGTTTGGGGGTTGGAGTGGGTGGTGGGAGGCATGGGTTTACAAGCTACTGTTTGTAGTTGTTTTCCCCCCTGGCAGGTCCCTTGCATGGCCCTACCCTTAGTGGTGGCTTTCTCCTGCAGTATTTCCCCACTGGTCTCCTCTTAGCAGTACCCCAACAACTCCACTCAGTGCCATGACCACAACCCGATGTCTCACGTGGAACATCCACGGGCTCAATCACCGTAGAAAAGCTTGCCTGGCCCACGCTTACCTAACCACGCACCACATAGATATCTGCTACCTCCAAAAACTCCACCTCACATGGGCCACACCACTGGGGCTGCATGTACGCTGGTGTGTGGAGGTCTATACCACCTTGTACTCAAATTATGCCAGGGGAGTGGTAATACTCATGCGTAGGGGCCTGCCATGGCAGCTGTGGCGTGCCATTTGCGATGATAATGGTTGTTATGTCACTCTGCACAAACACCCTGTTATACAGGCTGCAATCTGCGGCCCCCACACAGACAGTCTGGAATTTTGTTTCTGAAGTCAGGCAGCTTATAGAAGGTCTTGGCCCAGGTGCTATTCGCTGGGGAGAGGACTTTAATGTTATATTAGATGACAGACTTGATCATTCGGGAAAATCCAGATGGCCTCACCCTAACACTGCAGCACTCCTCAACATGATTATACATGATAAATATCTCAATGACATTTGGCAGCTCACACGCACAGCTGGGGCGGAGGGTACTTGTACTACGGCATCCCGCAATGTATGGTTGTGCATTGACTATTGGTTGCTGTCTCAGGACTCCCGAATCTGGGTCACTAAGATAGCACACCTACCCTGGGACCTTTCAGACCATGCCCCTTTTTTGCTGGAGCTTGATGTGCCACAAACAACCCCCAAGGCCTACAACTGGCGCCTACCCTGTGGTGCACTCCGAGATCCGGTCTTCTGTGACAAGATTTACAGCACAATTGTTGACTACTTTGAGCACCACAAAGGTTTGGTGTCTTCCCCTTCGACTCTGTGGGAGGAATTCAAGGTGGTGATCTGGGGAGTCTGTATCGCAAAACAATCAGGTATCCTCAAAGCGTTTCGCGGCCAGATCACCAGACTTGAAAGGGACATCCGATCTCTGGAACTGGAATAATTCACCTCCAAAAGTGATCAGATTCATTTCTGATAACCTGAGGGACACACTAGGGATGTCCGCTATCCCTGCTCCTATTTGCTGTGGTGATGGAGCCCCTTGTGGCACACCTTTGGCAACACCACTCCCTCTGCGGCCTTGCCTTCATGGCTCAAGGTTTGGTGGTCTCGATGTATGCAGATGACATCACCCTCTATATTTGCAAGCCAGCAGAGAACTTAGATCCAATCATATGGAAGGTCATACACTTTTCAGGATTCTCCGTCATACAGATCAACTGGTCCAAATCAATACTCTTTCCCCTCACTGACTGCACAGGGCCCTTCCCCTCAGAGTACCCGCTGCAATGGGCATCTGACCCAGTTCGTTACCTGGGCGTTTGGCTTAGCCATGACCCGGACAAGCTCTGGAGTCCTAATTTTGGCTGTGCCTTGGCATGGCTGGAGGACAGAGACCCGGTGTGGTCTTGTCTACCACTATCTGAGTCCAGACGGATCACCATCACTAAAATGATCATACTACTGAAATTATTGTACCTCTTTCTCAATGTACCTATTCCCTTTGCGGCTCATTTTGTTGTAGGGATTCTGCACATACACAGAGCTATGCACAGGATAATAGGACCTCGGAATATAGTGGTGAGCCAACCATACACCTTAGTACCTAACACCCCAATCCGACTAGCTTTAGCGTCTTCTTAGCAACAATGCTGCTAATTATTAGACAACCCAGAACACGGTATCTCTCTCTCTCAGGACTCGCAGAAACAAGAACACCCTTTCATTACTCACTCATACTTGTCCACAACGTGCGTAATAAGAGACACTGTATAGTTTAAAATGTTTATTTTAACTAACGTGCTCTAAGGTACAGTACACGTGTCAGTACTATCAGCATAATGCATAAGAATAAAACAATAAGCATAGTTACAATTCCATAGAATATAAACGGGAAAGCATTTCATAAAGCTGTCAATATATAGCTAAATGAGTACACCACCCTCCCCATGCTAGTATCTAGTTTATTATAAAAACAGAAGACCTCTGGGCTGTGGCTGGCAGACCCTCATACCTCAATATCTAGATGCAATGGTTTACATCATCAGACAAGCACAGCTCTTCTCTCTGGAAAGGTTTTTCTCCAAGTGTCCCCAACAGTGAAAATCACAATATTAAAGGCACCCGAATTCCTTCAGTGCAGTGGCATTCAGTGTTATGTCTAATTACGAGGGGCTGACCAGATCAGCAAGAACAAGGCACATTGTTTTCCGACCTTGTACACAATGTGCAGACGCAACCCAAAAGCAACAAGAAAGAATGTGAAAGGCAGATAGTCCCAAAATAGCAGAGGCTGGGGGGCACAAAGTAACGTGCGCAAAGAGGCATCATGGCAGCCAGGCCTAAGCTAACTTAGTAATGCAAATCACAAGTCTACAAACCACACGACACCCTCTCCTGGTCAGTCCACCGGTGACGACATAGGACAATGACACAGTTCCAATAGATGGAGCAGAATTGCAACGTCCGTGACTGAAGTGGTGTAATCGAAAGTCAAGGAATAGGAGAGAAAAAAAAAATAGAGCCAGAAAGGCCCAGGGAGTGAGGACTCCGAAAGCGGAGACCCCCTAATCCAAAAAAGTGTAAGTGCAGAAAAACGTCACACCTTCCAATAGGACATCGTTGGAGTCATCAGAAAAAGCGATGCCATCCAGTCCAGCAAATCAAAACTGCATTCATGTTCCTCGTAAGAGGGAGCAGTGAAAAGCAATGCGGGACAACTTGCGTGATACTCAATATAACTACGTTGTAGGAGAGTCTGAGCAGCCGCCCAGACATCCCATTGTGCCAAAATCCCAAGTGCAGCCGCACACGCCATATAGCCAGGACAGGAACAGTCTTGCTCATGGGCCTCTAAGGGACCCACCAACTGGACAAAATCCGGGCGAGACAGAGACGTATTGGAGAGGCAGTAATCCAAGGTCCATGAGAAAGGACAGCGGATGCAAGACATCACAGTTTGCACGCAAGTGAAATACGCAAAGCGAAAAGAAAGTCCATATGACACACCAAGAGTCGCCAATGGCAGGACGCCGAAGGCTTCGAGGATGCGCTCACGGAGCGTCAGGAGTCGACAGTGGTCGAGGAGGGCCCCAGGAAGTGCAGCCATTGCGTAGCACACAGACCAAAAGCAAAACACCAGCCGCTAAGGCGAAGATCAATGGAAAGCCACCAAAGACGCTGGAAAAAATGGAATGAATAAAAGCTGGTATTACACCAAAGATAGTTTGAAAAGAGGTTACAAGGCGAGAGCCCACAACTTTAAAAAAGTGCACAAGGACTTCGGTGCGCGAGGCATTAAAAACACGGTGAATTAGTTCTCCGAAATGTTGTGGGAGGTTTGTGTTAAGAAGTGCCTGAATTTCACTGTGGGTACTCGCCACCTGGAGCATGTAAGTTTCCCGGGCGGATGTGAGCGTAACCTCCTGATTCAATAATAGCGCCTTTATTCTGCTCAATTTATTGAAATCTGCTTTCAAAGTCGGAATGGAAGGCCAAATGGAACTATCTACTATGCCGTGCAAGGGAGGAAAAAGCACATTTTTGCAGCAGACAACCCTGTGAGAAACTGTTACAATATAGGGTATGCCGGCCAGCATGCCACAGCAGTCCTGATTATTCAGAAGGAGATAGCTACCATTTGCAAGCACAGTGAAAGTAGGAGAAATAGCAGGAGCAGGAATGCCTTTCAAAACACAAGCAAGATTCGGAGCCAAAACGTTGCAAGCTCCGTGCAATGTAATGTGTTTACAAACAAGAGAATGACCCACGGTCGAATCACACAACTCCCCCGTGAGGAAATCTTCCCTCCCGTCCTTAAGGAATTTAAAAACGAAAGGCAGAGACCAAAGTTCATGCAGGAAAGCACTGCCTAAAGGCTGAAAGCGGCCAACAGGATAATGTTTCATGCACGAATTGAATTCAAACAAAGGAAAAGGCAAAGCGATAACCCCGTTTACTAGCCACACAGCAGAATCTAGTTCCGCCACAGAGAACGGTAAAGGCTCTATCTTTTCAATATGTAACAGAGTGTATGCTGCATCTTTCATGGACATGAACTGCTGTTTCTCAGTTAAATTAAAAGGTAGAAATAAGGCAGACGTGTTCAAAAATGCCAAGGAACCTTCCCCATTTTAAGCGTTTGCAAAGTCCATGCAAACTGCATTACTGAACGCAATTGATTTTGACCATGATACAACACAGAAACATCATCTTGCACAATATCAACAACAGAGGAAACAATATTCTCTAGTGTGTAAATGCGGGACGACAGGGTATTAATACTATTATCAACAACAGCAAGCACTTTTTCTAAATTAGCTTGATCGATTTCCCGGAGATGGGAAGCAGCTTCAATTTGCGAAAGCTTCCAGAGTTCATTATAAGTTTCATAAATAAATCTCTTAGGTCGAGGACCACGAGGCTCCAGAACAAAATCGGACAGATCAATGTTGCCTGATAGGAGCATTAAATGTTGTTTAACAGAATCCAAAGAAGAGTGCTGCAACCACTGCTTACATAATTTACCAACAAAATATGTTGTAACAGTACGTGAATCAGAAAACCTGGGGTCCGGCCTATCCTGTTTATAGCCAGCATCCGTGTCATGAAAACGCAGTTGGCAAGCATTAGAGGCTATGGGCCATGACAACCAGGGTGATTGAACAATCTCAGAAACATTAAACAAATTATTCTGAAATAATACCTGCAAATCTGTAAGGGACATGTTAAAGCACAAGCTTTCATTGGGAGTGGAAGACAATACAGGAATGGACGGAGCATTTAACTGTTTGGATGTAGCCAAACCCCAACATGTTGTTTGAAATATGGTGCGGTTTAAAAACAGAATTTGGGTCGGGATGAGACAAGCACGGTGCAAGGCTTCTGTGCCCTGCACCTGCCATGCTTTGGAACCCCAAATAGATTTTAAATCAATGGTGTCCCGCCAATGTTCATATCCATCCACAGCTAAGGCGTTCAAAAAGGAGCCCGAATACAGCAATTTTGTGTGGGTTAACATGAGTTTCTGAATAGACGAAGAATTTAATTTAAAATAATAGGACCCAGGATTAGATCTATTATAGTTTGTAAAATAAGAAAACTTATTTCTAAGAGTTTGGGAGCTACCTGGCAAAGGGGTCGGACAATATTCCCACTGGGTGTAACTAAAAGGACCCCGAAGGGTACTTGGTTTATGGACAAAGTGGTTGCCCCAATGCTGGTAACAATATAATTCAGCATAATTTGCAGAATTCATATACAAATCTTCGGCATTAAAAGCAGCATAATATTTCAAATCAGTAAATAACGATTCAACGGCATGCAAATCCCAATCGTCAGAATGAATATTACTTTTTACAATATCACCCATTGAAACACGAAGGACATTTGGTACATTAATAATTTCGGTTGGTCCATGAATTTGGAAATCTACCGCATCCCAAACTATGCCATCTACGACTGGAAAAGCTGAAATGTTCACAAACGTATGGTCCCGCTTCATGATGTGAGATGAAGAATGTGGAGCCAAAGTTCCAGCGACATAGTTCACCGCAGAGCGTTCTGGCAAATAGTGTCCATTGATGAGCAGAAAAAATACGGTGACAAAGCCAATGGACATGAACAAAAAAAATCAAAAAAATTACCAACCAGATGTATGTCCATGGGGGGATCAAAAAATTGTCTCTAAACCATGATACAAAAATACTGAATTTGGATGGGACAAGTGATGAAGAAGAATCCGAGTCAAAAGAATAACGTGTTGGGCTTAGTGGCGTTGTTGGTAAATGAGCCACGGACTCGGTGTCGGGGTATGTATACTCGGTCTCCTCGTTGCAGGGGGAAACTGAGCAGTCTTGCAGGGGATCAGGCAAATCTACCATCTCAAGAGCAACATCAGTGACCGTTCGGGCAGAAGGGCCAAGAACATTCGTCCGGCAAATGACAGGACAAGACACCGCTGGTGTAACACTATTCAGGATCGGCCAGATGTTGTAGCTTGACATTTTCTATTGAGATGTATCTGTTCTCCTTGCGACCAGGAAGCGGTGGTAAGATGACTGTACGAGTTCCCTTCAAACCAAGGACCGGAACTGGTGCACGATAAGAGGGTCCGAATTCCTTTTTGTTCTCCACCTTTTCACGAACCAGTTCTCCAATCTTCGGAAGCCAGCCGGCAACCGGAATCTGCAGCGCAGCGTCTGTGGCTGAAGGTGTCTGTGCAATTGCAAATTTGTCTCGGGCTTCTTTTAAGTCCTGTAACATAGTAGAATGATTATCTACATCAAAGATGGCGGATTGCGCCGCCATGTCTAGACCATCAAGGTCAGGCACAAACATTCTTATGCCAAAGAGCATTTCATATGGGGTCCGCCCACCCAGAGGTCTTCTAGGGAGATTATTAAGTGCACGTTGTACGGTATACAAGTGGGCCAGCCAGTTCCTGCCTGTACCTAAGACTCTAGCTGTCAAGGATTGCTTTAAATCACGGTTCATTCGCTCCACAATTGAATTACCCTCAGGTCTATATGGAGACGAAAATTTCACCCGCACCCCCAGTGAACCCATTGCATCCTTGTAAGCCTTAGAGGCGAACGCTGGACCTTGGTCAGAATGGAAGGTGCCACATGCGAAAATTCCCACAAAGACACGCAAATCCCTGATGACATTTCGAGCGTCAGCACTCCGTTGTGGCCAGACCAAGATGTGCACGAGTCTACTGCTACTAAGATGTACTTATATGCAGTGTCAGAGGAAAAAGGACCACAGTGATCCAGGTAAACACACCCAAAAGGTCTGTTTGCAATGCAGAGCGGTTTCTGTGGTGGCCGTGTAACCGTAGAAGGCTTAATCTGCTGACAAACATCACAGGAAAGCACATAAGTACGGGTTTGTTTATATAATCCACGCCACCAGTAACGCTGCTGCAAGATGGAAACCGTAGCAGACACTCCAGCATGAGCTGACGCCATGCCTTTGTGCGCTGCCGTAATCAAGGAAAGTCTGCAGTCCGCGTTGGGAATCAGCCGATCACCAACGTCCGGTATTTTAACATAAGGAGCCTGTTCGGGACCTAATTGATAAAAGTATTTAGAAGGGAAACCCCTAGGGTAATTAGCACCCTCTTTTGTTGCAGCAATAGCTGCTAGAATATCAGTGTCTATTTTAGACATGGATCTGGTAACTGCTGCGACTGAACACGTGGCTACTGCAGATTTGGCAGCTTCATCTGCCAAACCGTTACCAACAGCATGTGCGCCCACACGCTGGTGGCCAAGAGTGTGTACAACCTGTGTGAGAGGCAGACGCTGTTGTCAATCTGCCACTCGAACCCAAAGCGTTTTATGCTTGCTTGTGCTGCCTTTTGCATCTCTATAGTCCTTTTGTGACCAAAAGAATAGATTGTCATTATAAGACTGAACACACTAGTAAGAATCACATACAATAAGAGTAGTCACATCTGGATTTGCAAACTCAAGTGCTAGCACCAATGCACGCAGCTCGGCCAATTGTGCAGTACTGTCACCCAGTGCTTGAGTGTGCACTACAGTTGATTTGAACTTTCCGTTCACAAAAGAACCTGCAACAATAGCACATGCTGCTGAATAAGCATGCTTGGAACCCGTGGCCGGCTGTGCCGAACCATCGGTATAGATAATACATTCGTAATCCTCAAGCGGTAGCAAAGACAGAGGAGGAGGATGAACGAATTCATACTGCAAAAATTCCTGAGTCTGAAGAGAAGAATCAAAGATAAAAGTGACATCCGGAGATGTCAAAGATGTTGCCCATTGTATCCAACGGGGGTGTAAAGCTTTAGAGTTCGGAACACTTGCTTTCGTCACTGCCTCTAGGGCAGGATATGGTGTTACCACCAAAATGCGTTTTCCCTGTGCCAGTGCGCGTTCTTTCAGAATCGCCATCTGCACTGCAGTCAAAACTTTCTCCACAGAGGAAAAGCGCATTTCCGCAGAGGTGTAAAGATGTGACTTGTATGCAATCGGTACTGTGTCACCTTCGTTAAAGGTCAAATACGTGAAACCCACTGCCCCTGGAATGATTCTAATCACCAGGTTTGTGTGGTTATCACGTGTCAACAAGAATTTAGATTCAAGTAGATCAGACTGCAAAGAGTGCAGTATAGAGTTATGCTCAGGAAGCCAGCATAACTTCAAAAAGTTAGGTTGTATCAAAGCATAAAGAGGCTTGATACGCTGGGCATATTCGGGAATATAAGTACGCCCGAAGTTCAGAAAACCCAGCAAAGACTGAAGCTTTTTCAGATTGGTCGGAGGGCACAAAAGTGCGCATTTCTCCAAAAAATGGGGAGCTAATCCCTTACCTTCATTGTTGAGCTCATAGCCCAAAAACAAAACGGTAAATTCAGCAATATGAGATTTGGCAAAGTTAAACTTGTAACCTAAAACCGCAAATTCGAGAATAATGCGGTCCACTCGTGAAAGATGCTGGAATAATTTGTCGTCTGTCAGGTAGATATCATCAACGTACAAACATGCATCTGGGTCTATGCCGTCCAACAAAGAGACGACACGTGCAGTGAATACACCTAGACTGTTTTTGTAGCCCATAGGTAAACGCCGGAATTTGAATAATTTGCCACTGGATGTAAAAGCGCTCCATTGGCTACTCTCCGAGGCCAAGTTGTGCGTGTAGAATCCATTGGATAGGTCAAGTGCAGTTTTGTATTTCTTACGAACAAGACTGTCTACTATCGCAGAACTATGTGTATTTTGCACCGCAAAGGTCCGACAATGAGAGTTCAAATGCTGGTAATCTAAAACTAAGCAGTACGATCCATCGGGTTTAGAAACCGCGAAAAGGGGATTATTCATTGGTGATATGCATGTTTCAATGACTCCCTGATATTCTAACTGAGTCGAGGTTGATCTCGCCCCTGTGGAGCCTCTCGGCCCCTTCCTCTATCCTGAGAGAGAGAGATACCGTGTTCTGGGTTGTCTAATAATTAGCTCAACGTGGGGCGCCATGTTGTAGGGATTCTGCACATACACAGAGCTATGCACAGGATAATAGGACCTCGGAATATAGTGGTGAGCCAACCATACACCTTAGTACCTAACACCCCAATCCGACTAGCTTTAGCGTCTTCTTAGCAACAATGCTGCTAATTATTAGACAACCCAGAACACGGTATCTCTCTCTCTCAGGACTCGCAGAAACAAGAACACCCTTTCATTACTCACTCATACTTGTCCACAACGTGCGAAATAAGAGACACTGTATAGTTTAAAATGTTTATTTTAACTAACGTGCTCTAAGGTACAGTACACGTGTCAGTACTATAAGCATAATGCATAAGAATAAAACAATAAGCATAGTTACAATTCCATAGAATATAAACGGGGAAAGCATTTCATAAAGCTGTCAATATATAGCTAAATGAGTACACCACCCTCCCCGTGCTAGTATCTAGTTTATTATAAAAACAGAAGACCTCTGGGCTTTGGCTGGCAGACCCTCATACCTCAATATCTAGATGCAATGGTTTACATCATCAGACAAGCACAGCTCTTCTCTCTGGAAAGGTTTTTCTCCAAGTGTCCCCAACAGTGAAAATCACAATATTAAAGGCACCCGAATTCCTTCAGTGCAGTGGCATTCAGTGTTATGTCTAATTACGAGGGGTTGACCAGATCAGCAAGAACAAGGCACATTGTTTTCCGACCTTGTACACAATGTGCAGACGCAACCCAAAAGCAACAAGAAAGAATGTGAAAGGCAGATAGTCCCAAAATAGCAGAGGCTGGGGGGCACAAAGTAACGTGCGCAAAGAGGCATCATGGCAGCCAGGCCTAAGCTAACTTAGTAATGCAAATCACGATTCTACAAACCACACGACAATTTCTTCCAACGATTACAATCCAACCTAGCTGCATTGACCTGGCTATTTCTTGGGAACTCCTCACTTTACCATTAGATCAAGGAGATTGGGTGCACCTGACATGACTCTGTATGGTCTCTGTGTTCAGGCACAATACCTGCACTTCTGACTCTATGCTACACAATTCCAACCACATACGGCCATTGAGGCAGACCATGCTGCACCTTGCCCCTTGGATACAGCATTATATCTACCCTACAAGTCCCCGCAGATGGTGATCAACACCGTGGAGTGCATGCGCTGGGATTGGGATGACATTAGAAAACGTGCAGGGCTCTGCTGCCTCTACGCCCTCTCTATGGCCATAGGGTGCAACCCTCTGGTGCCACACCTGCAGGACAGAGTGGCCAGGGCTAGGGCACTAGGACGCGGCCTAGACCTATTCTCTGCTATCTATCTAGACAGCCATTTCATGACTCCATCTGAAGATCCTGGAATGACACATCCCAATAAACTTGAGTTCCTCTTATATCATCAGCTTCGGGCCACCTGCTGTGTGCTGCATGACACATTCCCTGAGCCTCTTCCCTCACTTCCTGCTCTGGAGCACATTCTTACAAATCTGTCTCCGCGCAAACTGACTACACATCTCTATTCAGTCTTGCAAGCCGCAGTACCTGTTCTAACACTAGCGGCACACATTACTTGGGGGATCGACACTGACCCCCCCATCCCTGACTCTCAGTGGTCCTACTGCTGTGGCCAGACGGCGACTCTCTCCCCTAGATATAGATTACGCCAAATCCACTTTAAATTTTTACACCGCCTGTACTTCACACTAATACAGCTCTTCTGCATGAGGCTGTCACTGATGCACACTGGGTCTGATGTGCAGCGCCACAAGCCTCCTTCCTAATCCTTGCATGGAAATGATCACAAGTGGCACCCTTTGTTCCGAAATGTTTGCAATTGTGCATGCAATTACGGGTCGCTCCCCGGCATGCAGTCCACTGGTGGGCCTCTTGGGAACTGCAGACTTACCGTCGTGCTCCTTCTCTTGGCCAAACGCAGGGTTGCCATACATTGGGGACGACGGCCTGACTCTACCATAGGGACTTGTTTAAAAGATGCGACCCCTTGACAAGAACAATTATCTCACTATTGGGAACTAATGCCACTACGATCGCACCCCAAGGATGTTTAGGAACCTCTACTCACTATTTTAAGACAATGGGACTCTCCCACCTCACCGGAAATTGAGACTGACCCTGGAAATAGCAATCGCACCCCCAGGCCCTGAAGTCCAACATACAGTGATATGGGGGAGTCCGGCACCCCTGTCTTCTAGCACCTATGATGCCTACATTTTACACCATGAAATTCCCCATATGGCTATCGGAGGTCCAATCAGAGGGGCACCCTTAATATGGGTGGGCCATTGTCGAAGGGGTGATACTTGAGGTCATGTGGGGCAGCAAACTAAGCATACTACTGTTGTGTACTTTATTGCTTTGTGCTGTGCTCCCCATATCCTTTTCCCCTTCTCCTCTTCCCCCCTCCTCGCTCTGCTGTCCCTCCTTCCCTGCCTTGGGGACATTGTTGTACTTTTGTTTATACCTAAATGTCAATAAAGAAATGTAAAAAGAATCAGTGATTCACTGTCATGGTCCCAGCCACTGCAAGACCCTCTATGCCCCTTGATTTAGGTAGACATTTCCCCTTTTTCCTTGTTCCTTCCTCCTTCACCAAATTGCATGTTCACTCTGTGGTGTGGGCTGCTGTGTGTTCCTTCCCTGATGGCATTGGTAGGAACTATTGGCCTTAACAGACAGTTGAACTAAACTCAATAGTCTGCTCATTGCAAATCCATCAGAACACTCCAGAATCTTGGTAATAGTGACAGGTGCACCTATTAATCAAATTCATGAGGAAAAACTGTGAAGACTAATTGCTCTTCCTAATCTGAACGTTCAATGACCCTGGGGGCAGCTGCAGGTGCACTCCAAAATGACTTACTCTGCTCAACTTGAACGTTCCATGACCCTGGGGGCAGCAGTAGTTGCACTCCAAGACTAATTACTCTGCTCAAGTTGAACTTTCCAAAACCCTGGTGGCAGCAGCAGTTGCACTTGCCAATCAGACTCATGTGGAGTAACTGCCAAAAATCAATAGGTGTTGTTGTCTAGAAACACGCTGCAGGCATCGATTTAAAAGCTGCTTCTATCCCGGTTTCCTGCTTGGCCTCTTTGTCCTGTACTCACCTGCTTCCCATTTTGAGTCCCGTCAGAACCCGGGCGGGTAACTCTGCTCCGCCAGCGGAGTTCACTGAGTTTTGCCTACTCCACGTTCCGTTGCAAACGCGGAGTTTAGGCAAAACTCCGACTCCGTGGTGGAGCGGAGTTAGCCAGCCCCTCCACCCTCCCAAAGTAATTATAATGTAAAAAAAAAAGGTACTTACATGCCGTGGCTGCCTCCTCATCGCCATGGCCGCTCACCTTCCTTGTCCTCGCCATCCTTCTTCTTTGATAACACCTACGTTGTACTTTTTGCACGTGCGCGCACGTGCAAGACATATTCCCTTTTGAAAAGATGTGAGGCAAGCAGCAGGTTGTAATATGAAACAGATGTGGATGATAGATATAAAGGATAAAATTGAAGCTAAAGTGAAAAATGTGGAAGTAATCAACAGCGAAGTGAAACAGTTGTCGGTCCAGGATGTTGCATAATTGACACAGTTCTCAAAGAGGGGGGTTGGGTCTGTGTAAAAAAAGGAAGTTATGTAAAAATTGGAGAGTCCAAATGCTCAAATAGTAAGGGTAGGTAACAATGTTGTAGCACTATCCAGTGGCAAAGTATGGAGCATGAGCAAAGTATCAAAGTTGCCAAAATGTTCATGGCCCCAAGAGAAGGTGGAAAAAATGGAATGTGTCATCTGAAAAACAAAAAAACTAGTAGTGAAAATGAACAGGTGAATAAGGGGTTTACCAGGCAGACAAGACGTCCTCCTGTATGGTATAAAGATAATGTGATGCTACTGAAAATCTGAGGGTGATGTTTAAAGTATTGGTAACTCCGGCAAGTGAATAGTTACTGAATTATATTGATTGAGAGTAACATGAGTATCATTTTATAATGTTTATAAGTAAAAATGTTCTCTGTGTTTATTACAGATGTTATGCACTTTGGTTTGTTGGTAAGCCTGGGCGGTGGACTCCGCTCCGTTTGTGGAGTTTGCGGATTTTTTCACACTCCAGTCCCTGCCGAGTTCACGGAGTTCCAATAAGGAGACAATTTTCACGTGCTAAGACTAAACTTAAATTACAATTTACTTACAGTGTGCAGTTATCATTGATACGACAAAGTTTCCCATCTTCACAATTAGATCATGCACCATTTTAGAAGAAAGAACTCTTGCGCCAAATGGGGAAATAAATCCGAACCAACCTCCTACAAGAAGGGAATTCCTCCTACATGAAGACCATACCCCTCTTCAACAAAAACCCTTTGCCCAGAAGAGCCATGCAAGAGCTTGACAACACTTCCATCAAAAACTGCTTCTCTTCTACACCACTGATTCTCAAGCCACGCTCCGAAAGCAATCACCCCATCATCAAAAATCATGGCACAATCACTCGTGAAAACCATGCAACAAACAACAGGAATATCATGTATATGATCATGTAATCCTCCACCATCTCCAAAACCGAAGTCTCACATCTCAAACGTCTACTCCACTACTGAAGACCAGTTTCTAAACACAATGTGGAAACTGAAGACATTATCAACTCACAGAATCTAGACCTAATCTTTCTCATGGAAACTTGGCTCCCAACCTCTTCAGATGGACCTCCTAATCAATACAACATGAAGGAGTGTGGTTTTCCAGATCTAAATCTATAGAACGCTGCCTTTATTTTATATAGTCTCTATTAATTGTTTTTTTTACAACAATCAATGAAGTATCGCCTTGAATGCTAGTTTTCCACATATTATTTTTCTCTTTCCATGGCTGTTTTTATAAAAGAGAGGTGGATCATGAAAACCATTCCAATGTCAGCAATAATTGTGTTTAATGAATGGACAAAATTATTTAAATATAGGCCTACTGATGCAGATCTTACCTTTGAGTCCCCTTAATGGCATAACCCTATTATTCTGATTCTTGAAATATTGTTGTCTTGGAGTTCTTTGCTCAGTAAATGGATTTTAGTTGAAAGTCTAGTTTGTGACAAGGGAGAATTTGTAATATTTCATCCTCTTCCACAAATGTTTTGTCTTCAGAAAACTGAATTTGGTAAATATGGACTGGTTCACAATACTTAGGGGCTTATTATGAGTTTGGCGGTCCTCCTGTAGGACTGCTACCGCTGCGTCCATAGGAGGACCGCCAAGCCCGTGGTGCACCCATTTGCTGGATTTGAGTACAACACTGTGTCCTATTTCAGACAGAAGTTGCAAAGACAGGGCAATTGATGAGAATGATGAAATTGATGATGAACCAAAACACGATTACATTGAAGCTACCGAGTTATGTACTAAACCAAGACCAGACTTTTGAGAAATTCCTTTAGAAATGGCTTATCTGACACTATTTGTTGATGGTTCTTTTTTCAGAGACCATTACGGAACACTAAGAGCTTCCTATGAAGTATGCCCCATTTCTAAGACCATGAAGCTTATTTTCTGTCAAATAGAACTTCAGCCCAAGTGGGAGAATTTGTTGCATTTACAAGAGCTTGTTGCTTGTCAGAAAAATTTATTTTAACAATTTATACAAACAGCCAGTATGGTTTTGAAGTTATCCATGACTTGAGTCAACTGTGGTCGCAAAGGTCTTTTATGACATCTTCTGGAGCTCCAATTAAAAACAGTGCATATATATTGGATGTGTTGAAATAAATACAACAGCCAAGGACATTGTGGAGGTCAAGTGTGTTGCCCATAAGGCTGGAAAGTGTTGGATTACACGTGGCAACAATTATGCTGATCAAATGGTAAAATATTGTATTACAAGTGAGATACTTGTGCAAGAAAATTAGAATGATGAATCAAGAATCCAAACTTTTTTGAGTGACTTGAGAGATTTTTAAGAGGAAACCTCAGATGATGAAAAAATGGGAGAGATTGGGTTACAAGAAAAATTGCCAGGATTTGTATGTCAATCCTGAAAATGTATATGTCCTTCCAGAGTCAATGTTGTACCCAATGGGAAAATACCTGCATAATCAGACCCATTCAGGTAAGAGCAGCAGGATATGCATTGTTAGGACATTTTGGGAAGACACATGATTTAGAAATGTTGGTGAGGATATTTGCATAAGGTGAAATAATCAAGGAAAGGAGATCTTAACAGTAATAAACCATACTGGCAAATCAGAAGGCTCATTTACAAGACCCCAATCAGACTTTGTAGAAATGCTGGTGTGTGCTGTTTTGAAGTACATCTCATTCATTGTCTGTTTTCTAAATGGTTCAAAGTGTACCCCACTTGGATATCAGATAGCCTTACAGTTGACAAATTGTTGAGTGAGTTAACACCTCATTTTGGCCTCCCAAATTCAATTGAGACTGATTATGGTTCCCATTTTAAAAATTAGATTTTGCAAATAATTTGTACAGCATTCCAGTTTAACCAAATATTTTACTGCAGTTGTCTTCCACAATCTTTAGGTGTAGTAAAGAGGGCTAATGGGACTCTAAAGTAATGAACTGGCTAAAGGCTGTGCTTCAACTTGATTGAGATAGTCCGACACACTTCCTTTTTTTAATGAGCCTGAGAAGCACTTCTGACAGAAAGACTGGCAATCTCCCCACGAGGTGATCATGGGAAGGTCAATGGGACTCGCTTGCATTCCTTCTGCTGCATTATTTTCAATAGCTGATGACATTGTGCTACATTACTGCAAAGGTCTGGCTGATATGGTGAATTTGTCTCTCATCAGGTGAATTTGGCTACAGCAGCAACAAAGGGCATTCCCTGCAATGGTTAGATTCCAGAAGACTGGGTAGTGGTTTGGAAGCACGTCAGAAAGAATTGTTTGGAAGAGAGGCCGTGGGGACCCTACCAGGTAACATTGACAATGAACACTGCGGTGAAGTGTGCTAGAGTGCTGTAGTGGATCCACGCTGCTCAAACATAAAAGGTGAATGCAGCAGAAGAGGTGGTTGAAACAGCCACTGAATCAGCAGCTGATCTGGAAAGTCCAGAACAAAGTGAAGTGCAACATCAAGTTGAAGTTTGCAGCGCAGATCTAGAGGGGGTGAAAGTTTTAAAACTGGTGAAGAAAACAAAAAGAGAAACATGATGTTGTGAAGTTCCACATAAGTGAAAGCTCTGAAAAAGAATCTGAAAGGTCTGATGTCCAATTTCACAGTGGTAATCAGACAGAAGGGTTCTTACTGTTTAAGAGTAAAAAGCATGAGTGGCAGCAAAAAGAAGTAGTCTCCAATCCAATCAATAAGAAATTGAAGCTGAAAATGTGAGTCACCAGAACCCCTAGAGGGAGAAAGAAGTTTGTAGCTAGCCATGTAGACAAGGCTGATCAAGGTTTAAGTTCAAGTCAAAGTCCACTGATCAATAAAGAATCATTGACAAAGACTGTTAGTGAACAAAGAAAAACTGAAGAAGATGTTCGACGGAAGAGAACTTGCAGAAAGAAGCACTATAGTGTAAACTAGAAAAGCTACAGCTACATGAGAGACAATTAGATTCTGGAACTAGTGAGAGTGAAACACCTGTGACCAAAAGATAAACAAGAATGAGAGCTCCAAAAAAAGTATGATTCAACTGAATGGGTATATTTAGATATAGTATCAGAAGAAAAAGAAACAGAATTAGAAAGTTACAATCCAGTGAATCCTAGTCAGTATACGTTTGAAACTGATTCTGAGAGTGAAGCAGTGACAGAAGAAGAAGAACCATCTTGAAAGAATGAAGAGACTGTTAAGACAAGGTTAAAGTGAAAGATAGTGTTGAACAATATAGGGAGTGATGTGCAGTGAACTACTGAATATTGCAAGAATTATTATTTTTGAATTTTTGTTTTGTTCATAGTGTTAAAGAAATAAGACAAGAAGAAGCTTTTTTTTTAAAGAAAATGTTTGTTTTCTTATTGTTGGAGCTTTATGAGATACCCTTTTGTCTCAGTTAGAAGATGGAGTACAGCAAATGATAGTACTTGTATTGATATTATTATTTCAGCTGGACAGTTGGTGTGCTTGCTTACTCTGATGGGATATGTTTCTAGTAATATTGAATTAACTACTCTTGAAGATCAATTAAATATAGAATCTCAAATTATTGAGGGAATTTAGATAGTGAGTTTCAGAATAATACCCATACTAGAAGGATAGGAGAATATGTAAACATTATAAAAATTAAGCAATGTTTCATATGCATGTTTTTTCTGCTTCTGTTAGTGGAAGATCTACATGTATGCACCTCCCATTATCTTATTCATTGTCCTGTAATGTGTATGCTGCTTTGTTTAATAATGATGATTTTGTTTCTCCCTATCTACTGGACTTTGACATGTCTTTAAAGGATTTACCTATAAAAAAGGGCAAAAAGAATGTAAAATATAGTAAGTTTTTAACAGTAGCTGTTCAAACCAGGCATGAAATTAAAATTACAAAATGGGACTATTTGAGTGGTTTGACTGGAGAAAGAAATTAGTGTAAAAAGGAATATAATGAGAGAGTAGTGAGGATTGTGAGAGATTGAAGTGAAGGAGAGATCATAATGAAACAGATAAAGGAAGAGAAATAATTTAGATGGTCAAGTACACATTCTAGATTGAGAATGGAGCAGGAACAAAAGCATGAGCTGTGTATGGTAAGGCTGAATTAGCAGGAAAAAGTGTGTGTGAAAGAAGTTACAAGGCGAATGGGAATTATTTGACAGGTAGAGAGCCTATTCTGAGAGGGATTTAATGTTTGTGGGAATACTGCTTATTTCAGTTTGCTGCATAATGGGGTTGGATCTTGTTATCTTGCATTCATGATTCCTAGTGTTTATCATGTGGAAGAAACGGATGATGCGATGAACCTGAGGAAAAAAAACAGAGTTTTGGGAGAGTAATTTTAGATATATTAGGTGCTATGATTCCATCTATAGGTGTGGCAATGAATGATGTGAAGATTAGATGTTTATCCACTTAAGCAGGTATGCTTGCAGTAAGAAAAAAACTATGACACTAAGAGGAGATGAACTTCTCCTGCGTCGTAAGGGCAGAGAGGAAATCTCTAGTGGGAGTACATCCACCCGTGGTAAATACTAAGTCACAAAAAGTACCCCACAAATATACAAATAACATTAACTAACCCTGGTTAGGTATGGGAAGGTGTTCTATGAAGCATCCTAGTTGTTACCCACTGGATTGTGGGGAAGGAAATCATTCCTTTTGTTTATATTACCCTCACACACCCTAGTGGTGTCATGCTTCATCATCGGGTCACCCTGACTCCTAAAGGTCAGGGTGGGCTCAACCGTTTTTCAGGGAGCTCTTGAAAGATATGGCCAGGGGGTCTTAAAGATTAAAAATCCTCAGGCAGTTCCCAGTATCCCTTTATTCTTGGAACTGTCGGGGATATTAAAATATAATTAGCATATAAAAGGTCAATTGGATGTTCGTGGTCCTATGACCCTAGTGCCGACATGTTTCAGCCCAATAAGTGGCCAAAAAATGGTCCTGGGCTTTCTTCAGGGCAAAAAAAAGATATTCCCTCCCTGGAAGGAGCAGAGGGACAGTACCAACCTACTCCTATTTTTGTGAAGGAAGGGCAGATAGCTGCTCCTTCATATGAACAGAAGATAAACTTATCTTGTGCTTTATGGTTTCCTTTTTTACTCCATCTGTAAAAAAAGGATAAAAAGAAAAGAAACGCAACAACATTATTATGGTGCCAAATGCTTCCCATAGGTGATGTGCTTTCAAATTACACCCATGCTCATCCATCAGGGAGGGTGAGTGCAAGCCATCTCTCATCATATCTGTCTGGTACGCATTTGCCAGGGTTATCTGTAATCACTATTTTTAGTGTTGTATATTGTGAAGTGGCAATATATCGCATTCTGCTTCTAATCAATATCAGGTGTTTGTGTAGTCGGTTCGGAAGCACCAGCATGACACTCACATCAAACCACACAGTCACACAGTCAATCGCCTAAAAATTCATTCATACTATTTACACATCCTTCTCTCCCTTACCCCGTTTTGGGAGAGGTAACTCATCTCAGGGAATCGCATTGAGCGGGGTAGCCCTCTAGTCAACTCTGAGCGTCATGTGGAAGATGCTGATTGCAAGTTTCAGCGTGAAACAGGGGGAGACATAGCAGAGAAAGAACAGGCACCGATTTGCCTTTAGTAAATCTAAAACGTTTATCGTTATCCCCACATACCTGTATGTGGAGTGTCTCACACAGCGCCTTATGCTATACTCACTTCGTCAAGGGTCCTGCCCCATGTGCTAACCTACTTGGTTCTGCGTCCCCCCATTGATAGTTTGCCACCTGTATTTGAAGCCGGCATTGTCACGCTGATCTACGCGGCGGGGGCGTGTCCCTACGTGGAGGTACGCTTCCACAAAAGTGGATGGACGTGCATGTGGCGTGTTCCTATCTTAGAACTCTGTGTATTGTAGTCCCTGAATTACTTGGTGTGATCGTGACACCATTATGAATCTTTCAAGTACTTTCCCACATGTTTATGTATGATTACTATTATAATACGGCCATTGCGGGAAAAACTGAGGTGTAAATAGTCACCAGTATGTCCCCTGATAAACCGCAAAAATGCCTCAGTGCACTTTTTATTTCTCAATTGAACTTTATACATAACTTTCATCATGTATACACTAGTGTGGTCGTGACTCTAATCCGTATGTTTCAAGTATTTTCCCTCCATGTCTATGTCCAAATCATAATGTAATTAGGACAGTGCGTTAAAAAAGGGGGTTGTGTGGGGGAGGTTTCCACTAATCACCAATGTGCCCAGGATAAAACTATGTATGATGAAAATATCGCAGTGCGCTTCTTATTTTGCTATGTACCCAGATAGAATGTAAATACCACCATTTAGACTATATTGCGCCGTGTAGTTGGTACTGGTGCAGCTGTATATGTCAGTTGTTTTTACTGTATGACAAATCTAGATGACCTGTTTGTTTGTCTATTTCTGATTCAATTGATTCCATGGGATGGAATCGTTCAATCCCTTTTCGTGAGTCCTCAGCCGATAGACCCAACGTTGCTCACGTTCGAGCAGTCTCTTAGTCAAATTGCCACCTCCCTTTATCTTCTCAATCACTGTCCACTTTAAGTCTACGTCAGTGTGATTTTTTTCTAAGTAGTGAGATGTCAGTTTGGTTGCAGTTACAGACCGCCTTATTGTGCTGCGGTGTTCGCTTATGCGTACCTTCACCTTCCTACTGGTCATACCAGCATACATAAGCTGGCAGGGGCACATAATCAGGTACACCACATTGTCCGAATTACAATTTGTATGTGATCGTTGTTCCCATGGGTAACCTAAGCCTAGGTTAATGTGTTTCATGTACTCAGTGAAAGGGCACACGACGCACGTGCCACATGGATAGTGGCCCATGACAGGGGGTTGATTCCACAGTGTCATTTGAGTGGTATTCTTAGGTTTATACGTGTCTGTGTGAACCAGGGAATCTCTAAGACTCCTATTTCTCTTGAAGGAGAACATCGGTTTTTCAAATGTTAATTTATTTGATGTTTGAATAGACCATTTCTTATTGATGATCTTCTTGATCTCGCTCGAGGAGGAGTTATATGTAGTGACACATATCAATGAGTCTGTTTCTGGCCTCTGATTTGTCTCTAAGAGTGCTGCTCTAGGCGTGTTTCTTGATCTTTTGCGTGCCCTATCAATGATGTTATTAGGATAGGCTTTCTGTTGCAATTTAATGCTCAGTTTCTCTGCCTCTTTTCGTAAATCATTCAGGTCGGTGCAGTTCCTACGGGCCCTGAGAAACTGTCCAACCGGTAGATTCTCCCTCAGAGCCCGTGGATGTGCACTCTCAAAGTGCAACAGACTGTTCCTGTCTGTAGGTTTTGTGTATAGTGAACTCGCTAGTCTGCCTCCCCTTGCTATGATGTTTATGTCGAGGAATGATACTTGTTCACTATTAGATGTTTTTGTGAACCGTAAATGTGGGTTGAGTTGATTAATCCAGACTGCAAATTCTGTCATGCTATTCTGGTCCCCTTTCCAGATGACAAGGATGTTGTCTATATACCTGACTCATTTCTGTATCTTGTGTGAGAATGGATTGGCAGACCAGATGTGTTCCTCTTCAAAATGTCTCATGTACAGACACGCTATACTTGGCGCAAATGTACTGCCCATGGAAGTCCCATGGACTTGGAGGAACATCTGCTCTTCAAATTTAAAGAAATTCTCAGTGAGGGCCAAATGCATCAGTTTTATGACCCATTCCACTGGTGCCTCCCATTGCCATTCCTCCTTGCGTAGTAGATCTTCAATGACACGCAGGCTCTCCTCTTGAGGAATACTGGTGTATAGAGCCTCTATGTCTAGACACATCATGATGTTCCTCTCAGGGTCGTATTCCATGTCGGTCAGGAGATTCAGCAGGTGTTTTGTGTCCTGTACATAAGACTTAATTCTGGTCACCAAAGGTCTCAAGAACCAGTCTGTGTATTTTGATAGGGGCTCTAGGAGGGACCCGATCCCCGACATAATGGGCCTCCCTGGAGGTGGAGTTTTCCCCTTATGTATTTTTGGTATTGTGTAAAAGAGGGGTATTCTCGTGTCTTCTGAGACCAAGAAGTTGCGTTCTTTTTTGGTGATTGAGTTGTCTCCTAATGCATCTTTTGTAAGTGTCTCAATGGTTTTTTTGAGACTGCTGGTGGGGTCCCAGTAAATCCTTTTGTAATGTTCTTCATCGGCCAAAAGAATAAGACACGCTTCTCGGTATGTACTGGTACTTTGTATAACAGTGGCTCCGCCTTTATCGGCCAGTTTTATGATGATGTCATCTCTCATACTCAATGTTTTCAGGGCATCTCGTTCCTTTTTTCTCAGGTTGTTGTGGATATCTCTCTTTGGTTGGAGTTCCTCCACTTCCTTGGTTACTGCTTCTTCAAAAGTAACTACTTCTGATGGCAAAAGTGAGGCTGGGGGGCAGAAAGTAGATTTTAGACGAAGTGTGGTATGTCCGGTATCTTTCTCTGGTTCCTGTGTCCCTGCAAAGAATGCTTTAATCCTTACTTTGCGGAAGAACTCACTGAGCTTGCACCTCAGTTGGAATTTATCCAAATAGGCCGTGGGGACAAAACCCAAGCCTTTGTTCAAAACATTTTGCTCATCCGGACTTAGTGTTATACTTGTGAGATTTACCACTAGTCCCTTGTCATGCTCGTGCTGAGTTGTTGGCCCCTGGTCTGGCTCCTGGTGTTCACACTGATCCTGTCTTCTTCCCATTGGACCCTTCTGTTTCCTCTCCATCCGCGTCTGCCTCTCCCCCCTCCTTGGCCTAAAAAACGGTTCTGATTGAAGTTGGGCTGGAAGAAGGGTGGTGCTTGATATTGAGGAGGTCCCTGGAATGGAAGTTGGCCAAATGGGCCAGGCCAGGCCATCTGCTGTGGTTGGTAACCTTGATTGAAGCCCCCTCTCCGTGGTCGTCTTGGTTTGCCCTTCCAATATTTTGATGATGAATTATCACTGGACCAATCGTCATATTCTGAGTCCGATGTCCCTGAGTCTCCCTGATAAGAGGATCCACCGTCCGAATCCTGCTGTCCTTTATAATCATCCTTTATGTATGAATAAACACTCTCATGGGAGAACTTTTAAGGTCCTTCTGGAGTTTGCTAATTTTGCTCTGCATGAGGTAATCCTTATGTTCTCCTATTTCTTTATTGACCTCCTCTAATTTCTTTTTAAAGAGGGTGATCTTAATCTCCGTCATTAGAGCGTCTTCACTGGTTTTGATCTTTACCAAGAGTGCCTCTGACAGTCGTTTTGCCGTGTTTATTATCAAAATAAACCAATTGCGTGTACATCGCCACGCGATCAACGACCATTCCTTTTTAAACAGAGGGTCTTCCAGGAATATCCTGGGGGCATTCGTGACCCACAGGCCTGGGGGTGTCGCTTTGCCGCGCAGGTACTCTGTCATTATGGCACCATGCATTAGTACCTTCATCTGATTTCGTTTTAGTTCCTTTAACTCGTCCCAATTCTGGGCTTGGTTAAGGCTTTGATTGATGTTTGTATCTGGTAGAAGAGATGAGGCCGCTAGGATGGCTGATGCCATCTCATCCGAGTAGGCAATGCAGAGTGCTTCTGCCATTATTGTTGTTATATTGATGGGGTTTGTTATGTGTGTTATGTGTTCTTGGTGACGATTGTGCACCGTGCAGTGAGTAAGTGAGACAAGAGGTGTTTTCTAACTACAATTTTAATATTTCTTGGATGTTTTCCAATTGGAAAATTATTCCAAAAGCCCTACAGCTGTGTGCTGCTCAAAGTACAAAAAAACTATGACACTAAGAGGAGATGAACTTCTCCCGCGTCGTAAGGGCAGAGAGGAAATCTCTAGTGGGAGTACATCCTCCTGTGGTAAATACTAAGTCACAAAAAGTACCCCACAATTATACAAATAACATTAA
Organism: Calotriton arnoldi; assembly: GCA_963921515.1. Lineage (NCBI taxonomy): Eukaryota > Metazoa > Chordata > Amphibia > Caudata > Salamandridae > Calotriton > Calotriton arnoldi. The sequence goes on along the minus strand of CAWUFW010009754.1, from coordinate 549,371 downwards.
CTAACCCTGGTTAGGTATGGGAAGGTGTCCTATGAAGCATCCTAGTTGTTACCCACTGGATTGTGCCGGCACTAGGGTCATAGGACCACAAACATCCAATTGACCCTTTATATGCTTTTTATATTTTAATATCCCAGACAGTTCCAAGAATAAAGGGATACTGGGAACTGCCTGAGGATTTTTAATCTTTAAGAGCCCCTGGCCATATCTTTCAAGAGCTCCCTGAAAAACGGTTGAGCCCACCCTGACCTTTAGGAGTCAGGGTGACCCGATGATGAAGCATGACACCACTAGGGTGTGTGAGGGTAATATAAACAAAAGGAATTATTTCCTTCGCCACAATCCAGTGGGTAACAACTAGGATGCTTCATAGAACACCTTCCCATAACTAACCAGGGTTAGTTAATGTTATTTGTATAATTGTGGGTTACTTTTTGTGACTTAATGCTTGCAGTAGACTCAGCTGGAGCCTAGAAACAAGTATTAATTCTTATATTGTCATTATTACTAATACTTCACATGCACTTGAATCTTTTGAAGAGCCTGGTTTATGGGAAGCTGTAGGTTCCTTGTTTAGTGAGTTATGGAAGGGTTCTAGCAATGTTGGTGAGTGGGCAAATAATGTGAGGGGAGGAACAAAAACTAATTCTAACACCTGTAATAATTATAATGGTTTGTGCAATTGTTCTGTTTCTTTTGCTAACATGTTCTGAATATATAATCAAAAGATGTGGAAATAGAGATAATAACAGTTTGATAAAAAGAAAGAGATCCAAGGAGCATGAACTGGTATGTATGACGGATCATGTTTACAATCAGCTAAACATGGTAGAGACGAATTTCAGAAAGAAGCAGAGAGTGATTTTGACTGATTGATTTACTGATTAATATTTATTAATGTGTATAGTGATTATAAAATAATCAAAGGGGGAAACTGTGGTAGTGCTTTTCTGCGTTTATATATTTGTGGAAAAAAATAACAATGGTGAATAATGATTTTAGGTGAGATCTAATATGCAAATGCTGAATTAATATGATTGCAGTTGAAACAAGTTTAATACAATGCATAGAAGTGTGTTTATTAGCATGATTTAGTTATGGACACACTCCAAGCCAGGGCAAGGAATATAAGGCCCACAAAGCCTTGCAGCAAAGGAGGAGGCGGGGACATGACTCTCCTTAGGCACTTTTAAACTCTGCTTTCTTCCTGCAGCATGAGACACACCACAAGCCAGGGCCACAGCTCTTAGGCCCACAAAGCCCTGCAGCAAGGGAGGAAGTGGGGACAGTATATTGCCTGGGCACTATTAAATGCTGCTTCATTCCCGCAGCACGGGTCATTCGTGGGACCCTTCCGGGTGCGTGCCTGGGCGAAGACCCGGCCAAAAGCGGGCCTGTCTGCACCTGTCAGTGCCTGGAGGAGACTGGGCTGGGACACCTCCCTTGGCCTTGATTTGAAATTGGAAGGTACTATCTTTTATTTTTCTGCCTATGTGGTTCTAAACTTCCTTGTCTCTCAGGCTGAGGACTGGTTTTATGAGATGGGGAGAAAGAAACATGCAAGAACCTTTGCTGTCTCCATCCCCCCGGTCAAAAGCCCTTTGACTGACAAACTGTTAGAAAAATTAGTGGGGGCTACCAGTACTGAAATTGCTTTGACCGAAAGAAGACTCTCCATGAGCCCAGGTGGCCCCTCTGTGCAGTTAAGTAGTGATATTTCTCTAGACCCAACGAAGCCCCATTTTTCTAGTTTTTCAACAGTTATGTCTACCATGACTGATTTGAAAGTAACAACTGGTAGTCTTCTTTCTCTAACAAGAGGAATAAGTGGGGGACCTTTAATAAAACTAGAGAGGGTGTTTGTTAGTTGTTGCCCCTTGACAGTGCTCCCAACCCTCAGATCATTCCATCTGAAGTGTCAAGCACCCCAAATGCAACTTCGATCTCCTTAAGTGGCTAAATATCTAATCTTCACATAATTTATTGCAATCTGTGTTAAATTCAGATTACCCCCACAAGCCTAACTTTTATCTGTAATTGAATGATTAAAAATCATAGAGCCAAAGATCGCTGATTTCTCACAACAGTCACGGCAGCCATCATGTATTGATTCATCTTCACCTCCTGCAATAGCAGTTAATTCTTATGTACATGAAGCTTCATCCACTCCAACCACCTAACCAGACTTTGACTCAAGACCCAAGGAATTTTTCATGAAACGTTGGCCATGGATGCCCTGTTCCTTTAGCTCCAGGGTCACACAGACTCATTGATTTGTATAGAGCACCTTTGTGTTGAGGAAGTCTGGATGAGAAAGGTGCTAAGATCCCATCAAAATCTCTTAGTGCAAATTAAGATGGAGGCAGGGACGCCTTGAGCCCCAGCTGTGTTACTATTAATCTTCCACTGGCAGCCTGCCCTTATGTGGTGGTCCTTATTGGTGTACCCCCGCTTCATCATAATCAGAGAAAGTCAGCTAGGGACCTCCGTAACTAAGTGTTACACTGGTTGGTGAGAAACAGAGACTTTGCTCTTCTTGATGTGGGGATATTTTGTTCACTCGAAGAGTTGGTTGGATCTGGTTTAGACCTACGTATATATGGTGACTGTATTATTGCAAATTTTCGATCTCCCCAAATGGTACAGAACCTATTACTTGGGCACAGGTGGAAGATATTGGAGTGAGGAAATATAGCCTTAGTTCCACAAGGGTATTTTTATATTCCTAGATTTTCTACCCATTCGCTCCACAGCAGTAAGGTTTCTACTATGTTCCAATTATGCAATGAGGAAAACTCTAGTCCACACAGCGACCTCTGCCCCACTTTTGAATGGACAGACCTCAGACTTTCCCCCATTCAGTTCCACAGAGGGGTTTTCTGTTTCCGTTGGCAATCATTTTGAAGTTCTAACTGATTGCTCCCAAGTAGATTAACTTTCTGATTCCTTTAAGGTGCTACCCTCTATAGACATGCCCAATCAGGAACAAGAAGAATGCAGGCCTTTAGATGCATCTGTAGATCGTGCTTTTTTTCTTTTGAGTTGGAATATAGCAGGCCTTGAGAAAAAGCTAAATAATCCAACTTGGACCGCCTTTATTGACAAACATGATATTATGGCCTTCCTAAAAACTTGGGTCACAGTATCTCTTTCTCGGGTTGGCTTTGCCTGTTATTCTTGCCCTGTAATTTCCTCTCATCAAGGCTGGGCTAAGGGAGGCCTCTCCATCTGGGTACATCTAGATCTTAATGTTGATGTATTGGCCATTGATACTAAAAGCTTTGCTTTTCAAGCACTTCTCATCAAAGATAATTTATTTGGTACATTTTTATAATGATTTTTCAAATCATGTGTCTACACATTTTAGTAAGTTGTTTGCTTTTTTATCTCATTGGAAATCCCCAGGTGTAGAGATTTATTCTCAGCCTAACTATATACTCTGTTGGGATTTTAATGCTGAACTTGTGATGTGCTCTGATGAATGGAGAATACTGTAGCACATAGATAGCATGAGCTTTTTGGGCAGTAGAGGGAAGGAGCTTTGTCAGAGGCCAACTTAGTCAGCTTGGTTCAGCGACTTGGAGGAGGTGGCTGCACCGTACCATCTTTTTGAGGGAATGGGCGGACTTCAGTTATGGATTATATATTTGCCACAAGAAACCTCTTTTATTCTATTTCTACGGGTACTGTTCTTCAAACTGAGTGGGGGGATCATAACTCTCTATCAATAGTGGGATACGTTTCTGTGCTTAGGGTTAAGAATCCAGATAATTCTATTTTAACTTTGCAGCCCTCTAATTATGGTCTTAGACTCTTCTGGTGTCTGAAGGAACATATGCCTACTTTTAGCTCTCTTCTGCAGAAACACTTGGCTTTATTCTTGAACCGTTTGGCCGATGAGTATGGTGACGCTATGCTGATGATGCTATGCTGGCTGACTATGAAGTGTTATGCACTTGTATTAAAAGCACTTTGCTCAAACCTGTGTAACAGCAGCAGGAGGGCCCCAGGTGAATTGGAAAGCAATGTTCTTTAGCAAATTGCCTATTAAGGAAGGCCCTGTAAGCTAAATCGTGAGATACCTCCAAGATTCATCTAAAACGTAAGCAATATAAACACAATTTACAACCTAGGAGGGAGCAATTGAATAAAGAAGACAGAGAACTGCTAGAAACCGCTGTACTTTCTAAAAATGGCAAATTGTTTTGGGACTTGGATAACAAAATTAAATTAAGGAATGCCCCCACAAAATCCCATCTTGAGTAACAATGTTCCTGGCCCAGTCTGGATAAGACATTTTAAAGCTATCTATGATTTGGTATAAGCAAAAAATGAACAAGAGTTACTATTGATGAAATGATGCAATTCCAATAATTTGTCCATCAGACTAATGGAAGTGGAGGAGGCAATAAGACAAAGTCCAGCTGGTAAAGCCCCAGGGCCAGACGGGGTCCCTGTGGATTTAATAAAATGTAATATTGCTATATGGGGCCCTTAGCTTACAAATGTATTTAATAATTCCTTATGTAACAGGATTCCAAGTTCATGGGCCCTCTCGACAATAGTCCCCATTTAAAAAAAAAAAGAGGATTGTGTGTCCCCTAAATGTTATTGTTATGTTACGTTATATTGATTTGCATAGTTTACTAATCACCCGAGAGGGTATCCAGGTGCTTGGGCAGGTGTGTAGGTTTGTGGTGCTTACTTGAAAAGACAGGTCTTCAGCTTCTTGCAAAAGTAAAGAAGTGAGGAAGAAGATCTACTGTGTCGAGGGAGGTCGTCCCATGTCTTGGGTGTGATGTAGGAGAATGAGCGACCTTCAGTTTTGCTTTTGCAGATGCGGAGAATCTGTGCGAGTGTGAGAGTAAGGCAGAGCTTAGGTGTCTGGTGGGTTGATGAAAGTGTGTACAGCTATTCAGGTATTCTGGTCCAGTGTTGAGTAGGGCTTTGTTTGCGTGCGTGAGAAGTTTCAATTGGCTGCACTTGTGAATGGGGAGCCAGTGAAGCTTCCTGAGGTGCTGTGTGATGTGGGTGCAGTGTGGGAGGTTGAGTATGAGTCTTGCAGCGGTGTTCTAGAAGGTCTGTAGTCTGTGTAGGAGGGGTTTGGGGATTCCAGTATTGAGAGTGTTGCCTAGTCCAGCCTGCTGGTGAAAGTGCTTGCGTGATGGCCCTTCTGGCATTCTATGACAAATATTTGAAGATTTTTCACAGTGTGCCTAGGATGTGGAAGCAGGAGTTGCGCATTGCGTTGACTTGAGTTGTCATGTTGAGCTTTTCACCTAGGATGATCCCTAAGTTTCTTTTTTTTCTTCTTTTAATTGCTTTATTAAGATATTTTGTTGCAATTAAACAGGCATCCTTAACATGGCATGAAGGCTTTTCTGAAAATATATCTTTGCATCTGTAGTCATCACATCAAATGTATACTTTGCTTGTTTACAAATTGCATGGGCAGATGTATTGCCCTTATCTGATGATACCAGGAAATTTAAGACATTTATCATAAGAGAATCACAGACCCACATAATACTTTGTTTGGGAAAAAAGACCCCAGATATTTGATAAAAGACACAATCATAGAGCTGCAAGACTAAAATAAAGATAACTGTGTAGATAAAATGGTCTTGTAGTTTACTATGGCAATGGGTTTTATATTAGAATTAATTTCATATTTCTGAATTTTTTAAAAAGTGCCTGCAGTTGATGCTCCGTGGTTGATGGGCATGCTGTGACCAATCTATTCATTTGAAGTCAAGAAAGAAATAATAGATGGTGACTTGGACAAAAGTATAAAGCAGTATAGCACTTGGCCTGAGAGAAAAAATAGTATACTGAGCTGGGCAATTGTGCCACAATCTCCCAGTCAACATGCTACTGATTGGTCCTAATAGGCCTTCCATATTCCCCACACCTTCCCAAATTTCCAGGAGCAGAATCTATTCTCACATACTAATCGTCCAGCCATTATACACTGAATTATATCCCTAAATTTATATCCCTAAATTTCTTGCGTGGTCTGTGGGTGTGGGTTTTGGTTCTAGCTCTGATGGTTAAGAGGTGGAGTCCCATGGGGAGGTCTTGTTGCCGATGATTAGTACTTCCGTTTTGTTGGAGGTGAGGCTGCAGGCAGTTGGTTCACATCCAGCTTGCTACCAAGGTCATGAAGTTGGTGAACTTCGTTCTGGTGGTGGTTGTTTTGTCTGTCAGGGAGAGGATAAGTTGGGTGTCATTTGCATAGGAAATGATGATGATGTCTTGTGATTGGATGATATTGTCAAGCAGTGTCATACATATGTTGAAAAGGATGGGGCTTAGGGTCGATCCCAGTGGGACTCCGCATATCAATTTCTTGGTCTATGATGTAAAGGGTGGTTGTCTGATGGTTTGGGGTCTTCCAGTGGGGAAGGAACAGATCCATTTGAGAGTAGAGCCTTGTATGCAAATCTCGTGGAGTCTTCTGGTGAGGATATTATGAGGGACAGTGTGAACGCAGCAGAAAGGTCAAGCAGGATGATGGGTTCTCTTTCTCCTTGGTCCAGGATGAATTGAATTTCATTAGTGGCCGTGATGAGTGCAGTTTTGGTGCTGTGGTTCTTTCTGAATCCTAATTCAGTGTTGTCTAGAAGATGATGAGGTCCGAGGTGGGTTGTGAGTTGCTTGTTGATGGTCTTCTCAATCACTTTGGATGGATAGGGAAGCGGGGAGGTGTTTCTCAGTTGATTCGGCCGGCTATGTGCTTCTTTAGGAGGGTGTTGATTTCTGCAAGTTTCCATTCATCCAGGAAAGTAGCAGACGTGATGGAGGTGTTGATAATGTGAGTCAGGGTGGTGCTAATTGGTGATGTTCCCAGGTTGTAGATTTGGTGGGGGCATAGATTTGCTGGGGATCCTAAGTGGATGGTCCGCATGATTGCCGCTGTGTTGTTTCAGGTGAGGGTTGTCCATTCGGTCAGGTGGGCGTCATGTTTGGTGGTGGATAGGTTAGCAATGTGTTCTCTCGGATGGGGTTAGTGTGCAAAGTTGCTGTAGATATTTGCTGTAGAAGAAGTTGGATAGGTTGTCGCAGAGTTACTGGAAGGCAGCAATGTTGGTGACAGTGGCTTAGGGTGAGGCCAAATACTTAATGTTCAAGAAGATCTCCTTGTAACTGTTGGAGCATCCTTCGATGCAGTAAACTAGTGCTTTTTTCTTGGTGTCGCTTATTTGGCTGGCGATAGCATCTGAGTGCAGCCTTGTAGGTAGTTATATTGGTGGTGTTGTGGTTGGCTCTACATTTCCTTTCTAGCTGTTTACAGTGTTGTTTGGTATCCCGGAGGTCTTCTGTGTACCAGCTGGCCTGCTTGCATGCTCTACTATGCTTGTTGGGTTTGATGGGTACAATGAAGTCCAAGCAGTTCTTGATCAAGTTGTTGAAGTTATTGATGTCCTTGTCAAGGTTGTCTGTAGGGCTATTTTGATCTGTGCTGAGGGTGCCGAGCCAGTCTGCTGCAGCTGCAGCTTGGAAAGTTATACCTGGTAGTTGTGTCAGCTTGAGGTGCATTTGCAGAGTGGTGTTAAAAGGGGCGTGGCCTCAGACCACCTCTCAGCAATCCCACTGTGTGAGGCTTACTAGAGGTACCTGGTGGGGTAGTTGGCCCATAAGGACCCATAAGATTCTAGGGGACTTCCTCCCGAACCCAAAATGTGCCAAGAGGCGCGTTTGCAGAGTGGTGCAGGGAGGGGTCAGGGCCTCCGGTGAGATGCCGGCTTCTGTTTTTTTTTTCTTTTGTTAGAAGGGAGCTGTGTGGCCCCCCTTCTCTCAACATTTTTTGGGCCCTGGGGACCCCATCCCCCAGGGCCTGAGAATTTTATTATTAAAAAAATGGGAAGGAGGCCACGTGGACCCCCTTCCCTGGGCCACTATTGGCCCCGGGGACCCCATCCCCCGGGGCCTGGCCTCATTTTCTTTTATTTTTGCCAGGAGTGGCCCCCCTCCCCTGGGCCATTTTTGGCCCCGGTGGCCCCATCCCCCGGGGCCTGCCCAGCCTGGATTTTTTTTGGGGGAGGGGGGGCCGCATGGCCCCCTTCCTAAGGCCAATTATGGCCCCGTGGACCCCATCCCCTGGGGTCGGGCTTCCTTTTAAAAAAAAAAAAATATATATATATATAAAGGGGAGGGGGGCGAGTGGCCCCCCTCCCGGGCCACTTCTGGCACCCGGGACCACATCCCCCGGGGCCGGCCCTCGAGTTGGGGACCGTGGGGGGAGCCCCAATGCCCCCATGGTCCCTGCCGGCTCCCCGCCTCCTGCGGGAGCCGGCATTGCTTTTGGACAAGGGGAGCTGCTGACATGCAGCTCCCCTTGCAAAAAAGCAATTCTGCTTTGCTTCGTTGAAGCGAGAGCAGGTTTCCTGCACTCACTTCAATGAAGCAAATCAGTGTTTGCTATGGCAGGGTGGGAGCCGTGCTCCCACCCTGCCATAGCAAACAGCAATGTCCTGGGGGTGGGCACCCTGGGACATTGCAGGAGCCAGCCCTGGGGGGTTGGGGTCCCCAGGGCCAAGGAGGGCTCCAGGAGGGGGGCAGCGTGGCTCCCCTCCCAACTCTTTAAAGTCCCGGGGAGGTGGTGGTCCCTGGGCCCGGGGGTCCGTTATGGACTCCCGCACTTCATTTATGTATGCCCCGGGGAGGTGGTGGTCCCCGGGCTGTGTGGGGGGGCTCAAGCCCCCTACACAATTTTTTTTAAAAATCAGAGCCCCGTGGAGGTGGCGGTCCCCGGGGCTGTGGGGGGGCCGCGTGCCCCCCACATTTAATTATCAAAGCCCCAGGGAGGTGGCGGTCCCCGGGGCAGCATGGGGGGGCAGGAGCCCCCCACACATTTTTTTATAAATAAGCCAGGGAGGTGGCGGTCCCCGGGGCTGCAGGGCCCCCACGGGCCCCCGCTACATAATTGGGCACCACCACCCAGGGGCTTAAGGAAAACGAAGCGCGGGAGCCAGCGCTTTGTTTTTTTTATTTTTTCATCCGGATTCGCGCTCCCAGCGCGAATTCGCCCGATTTTGTTTTCAACATAATGCTTTTTTTGGCCCTGGGGGTCCTTGTGGGACCCCCTGAGCAGGCCTAGGGGGTCAGGGTGTTTCTACCCTGCCATTTTTTCTTGTTTTTCATCTTTTTTCTACTGATTTCTTGTGACTCGGTTACCGAGTCACAAGATGGCTGCCAACACTTCCTGGTTTGGAGCGTTGGCAGCCAATCAGAATGAAGCTCATGCTCGGGAGGATTCGCAACTCCTCCTCGGTGCTCATATATCGATATTTGTATTTTTTGAATTTCTCAGGAACTACTGAACGGATTTACACCATTTAAAAAAAAGGTTGCATCCTGCACCAAGAGCTACCTTTTTGCCAAATTTGGTGTAATTCCGTTCAGCAGTTTGGGCTGTAGCCTGTTCCAAAATTCCTATGGAAATTAACATGAGGATAAAGCGTTTTGGGAACCCCTTTTTTCTCGGCCCCTGCTTGAAGAATCACCCCCAATCTTTCAAGACAGGAGCTGACCAGAGCTGGTCATTAGTTTTGAAAATTTCACGTAGATTCGTCAAACGGCGCCAAAGATATTGGCAAAAGAAAAACGCTTTTGAATATAAACAAGGTCCTAACTGTAACTACCTACTGGCAACCACCAGTAGGTAACATATATATATATATATATATATATATATATATATATATATATATATATATATATATATATATATATATATATATATATACATATCTTTGCACTATGCATGTTCATGTTTTCATTGACAACATTATTTACTAGCCACATTTAGTGCTGTGATGCATTGTTTTGATATTTCCCAGTACTCAAAAATATTTATTGCGATGTGTTTCAGTTGTAACACTGCATAACGGATTAACCTTTTCTTTTATATCTATGAATTTCTTCCATGCCTATGACTGTGATGGGGTATAAATGTTTCTATGTCAATGGCGCTTCTAGATTGAGAAAGGCTGCTGTGTCTCTTCAGTCGCAGGGTCGAGAGAGGCCCTATGAAATAAAGAAGCCTTTACCCTGCAGCCCTCGTGTGCGTGCCTTCTTCCTGTTTGGAGTAGGGCTTGTTGTGGATATATATATATATTACCATCCACAAGAGTTGCCCCCAAATGCATACTCCCACCGGGGCGGGATATTCGCCCACTGGGGTGGGACATTAAAATAGGTGCAGGTGTTTCACGATGCTGCTGTTTTCCTTTGAGAGTGCCTGTGAACAAGGGCAAAGGAGTGCCCGAAACGCGTCTGGCTTAATATGATAGTTGTTGAAGCGCATGGCTGAATCTACTGCAGTCCTCGAAATAAAGGGTCAAAGCTCGCCGTGGTTGGCTTCTTCATTTGGGGGCAACTCTTGTGGATGGATTTTAGCGGCCTGCTCTAGCCGCGAAGACGCCCTGCTGCTGACCGAGCGGATCCGCAGCGTCTTGGAGAAAGAGGCGCTAAAGGAACGGCGAGTCCGGTTTGAGGACAGAGTATTGGCAGGGTGTCAGCCATGTTTGCTTGCAGCATCCCACTGGGGTAAGGACATGCAAGAATTTGGGGGTTCAGCGGCACCCACTTGGGATTGATTAAAAAGTGAACTGCAATTACCAAGATGCAATTGTGCATACGCCCACCGGGGCGGGACATTCGCCTACTGGGGCGGGACTTTAATATAGGTGCAGGTGTTTCATGATGCTGCTGTTTTCCTTTGCGAGTGCCTGTGAACAAGGGCAAACACGTCTGGCCTAATATGATAGTTGTTGAAGCGCATGGCTGAATCTACTGCAGTCCTCGAAATAAAGGGTCAAAGCTCGCCGTGGTTGGCGTCTTCATTTGGGGGCAACTCTTGTGGATGGATATATATATATATATATATATATATATATATATATATATATATATATATATATATATATATATATATATATTATCTACTGGCGGTCGCCAGTAGATAGTTATAGTTACAAACTATTATCCATAGGAAATCCGCGACATTCTATTTGAAATAACTCTCTTGCCGGTTGATGTATCTTCGCAAAATTTTCAAACTTTGTGGCCCGCTCCGGTCCGCTCCTACCCTGAAAGTCTCGAGGGGATTCGTCAAGCGGGGGCCGAGAAAAAGGGGGTCCCAAAACGCGTTTTCCCCATGCAATTTTCCATAGGAAACTTTAGACACGGCTACAGCCCGAACTGCTGAACGGAATTACACCAAATTTGGCAAAGAGGTAGTTCTTGGTTCAGAAAGAACCCTTTTTGTTAAATGGTGTAAATCCGTTCAGTAGTTGCTGAGAAAATCAAAAGTAAAAAGATAGTGATATCTATGGCCGAGTAGGGTCCGCGTACCCTCCCGATCACGAGCTGCATGTTAATTGGCTGTCAGCTGGCTGTCAACATTCCGATTCAGGAAATGTTGGCAGCCATTTGTCCCTCGGTAGAACCGAGGGACAGAAACAAGTGCGCAAAGCGCACAAAGGGGCAGGGTAGAAACACCCTGACCCCTAGGTTTGCTCAGGGGTCCCACAAGGACCCCTGGGCAAAAAAAAAAAAAAAATTTTAAAATCGGCAGGATGCGCTCAGGGTGCGCGAATCCTGCCGAGAATCGAAGCGCGGTCTCCCGCGCTCGATTGTATTTTGCCCCCGGGTGGCCCAAGTTTTTTAAATGGTGCGGGAGGGCTCTGAGCCCTCCCGCAGCCCCGAGACCACCACCTCCCGGGGCTTTTTTTTAAAAATTGAAAAACCTGTGTGGGGGGCTCCAGCCCCCCACACGCTCCGGGACCGCCACCTCCCGGGGCTGTGCTATTTAAGGGAGGGGGCCGCGCGGCCCCCTCCTGGAGCCCTTGATGGCCCTGGGGACCGCCACCCCCAGGGCCGGCTCCTGCAGTGTCCCGGGGTGCCTACCCCGGGACACTGTAGTTTGCTATGGCAGGACAGGAGCCTCGCGGCTCCCGTCCTGCCATAGCAAACTGCTTTGGATATTGGAAGAGAGAGCAGGAAACCTGCTCTCTCTTCCAATATCCAAAGCCGATTGCTTTCCACATGGGGAGCTGCATCTTAGCAGCTCCCCATGTGTAAAGCAATGCCGGCTCCCAAGGGACGCGGGAGCCGGCGGGACTGTGGGGGCTTGGGGACCCCCACAGTCCCCAACGGAGAGGGCCAGCCCCGGGGGATGGGGTCCCCGGGGCAAGTAGTGGCCCGGGAGGGGGCCACGCAGCCCCCTCCCCAAAGTTTAAAAAATTTAAAAAAAAAAAAAAAAGAGATGGCCGGCCCCGGGGATGGGGTCCCCGGGGCCTTAAATGGCCAGAGGAGGAGGCCACGCAGCCCCCTCCAAAGAATAAAAATAAAAATAGAGGCCATGCCCCGGGGGATGGGGTCCCGGGGCCAATACAGGCCCAGGGAAGGGGGCCACGCGGCCCCCTTCCCGTTTTTAAAAAAAAAATAATTAAAAAAGGGGTAAGGCCCTGGGGGATGGGGTCCCCAGGGCCCAAAAACAGGAAAAAGTAAGGGGGGCCACACAGCCCCCTTCCAGGGACAAAAAGGAAAAAAAAAAAAAACGATCGGGCCCGCAAGCCCCGCCCTTTTCTTTCACCACTCTGCAAACGCGCCCCCTGGCGCGTTTGCAGAGGAAGAACTACCCCTTGAATATTAGGGGTCCCTGAGGGCCAACTAGCCCACCAGGAACCTCCAGTATGCGCCAGGGGCTGCGTTGCAGAGAGGTGTACAGAGGCCACGCCCTTTTACACCTCTCTGCAACGCAGCTCTGTGGCGCTTTTGGATATACCTGTTGGGCTAGTTGGCCCCCAGGGACCCTCAGGATTCAAGGGGAGTTAATCCCCCAACTTAAAACGCGCCACGGGCGCGTTTGCACAGTGGTGAAGGGAAGGGCGGGGCTTCAGGTGACATCTGTGCAAACGCGCCCCGTGGCGCGTTTTAAGTTGGGGATTAAATCCCCTTCAATCCTGAGGGTCCCTGGGGCCAACTAGCCCAACAGGTACATCCAGAAAGCGCCACAGAGCTGCGTTGCAGAGAGGTGTAAAGGGGTGTGGCCTCTCTACACGTCTCTGCAACGCAGCCCCTGGTGCATATTGGAGGTTCCTGGTGGGCTAGTTGGCCCCTAGGGACCCTCAGGATTCAAGGGGACTTAATCCCCAACTTAAAACGCGCCACGGGGCGCGTTTGCACAGATGTCACCTCAGGCCCCGCCCCCTCCCTTCACCATTGTGCAAATATTCTTCTAAAATCATCCGAAATACGAATTCCGATTTACTCACCTGTTATCAGGAGAGACCTCAGTGCTGCATCTTTCAGCCCAGTACTAATCCTGAAAAGTAATTTTAACCGTACTTACCAGTAACTTGAATTTCCTTCCATAGGATATCATTGCCTGCTTTTTGCTGAAAAAGTTTCTAAGTGTTGATTTTTGAAACATACAAATATTCCTCTAAAATCAGCCAAAATCCGAATTCTGATTTACTCAGCTGTTATCAGGAGAGACCTCAGTGCTGCATCTTTCAGCCCAGTACTGGTCCTGAAAAGTAATTTTAACCGTACTTACCGGTAACTTGAATTTCCTTCATAGGCTAACATTGACTGGTTTCACTTGGAAATTCTTCTAAGTGTGGAGTTTTGGAACTTTAAAATATTCCTCTAAAATCAGCCGAAATACGAATTCCGATTTACTCACCTGTTATCAGGAGAGACCTCAGTGCTGCATCTTTCAGCCCAGTACTGATCCTCAAAAGTAATTTTAACCGTACTTACCAGTAACTTGAATTTCCTTCCATAGGATATCATTGCCTGCTTTTTGCTGAAAAAGTTTCTAAGTGTTGATTTTTGAAACATACAAATATTCCTCTAAAATCAGCCGAAATCCGAATTCTGATTTACTCACCTGTTATCAGGAGAGACCTCAGTGCTGCATCTTTCAGCCCAGTACTGGTCCTAAAAAGTAATTTTAACCGTACTTACCAGTAACTTGAATTTCCTTCCATAGGCTAACATTGACTGGTTTCACTTGGAAATTCTTCTAAGTGTGGAGTTTTGGAACTTTATAATATTCCTCTAAAATCGACCAAAGTACGAATTCCAATTTACTCACCTGTTATCAGGAGAGAACCCAGTGCTGCATCTTTTAGCCCAGCACTGACCCTGAAAAGTAATTTTAACCGTACTTACCAGTAACTTATATTTTCTTCCATAGGAATCCATTGTCTGATTTTTAGCAGAAAAGTTTCAAAGTGTCTATTTTCACAAACTACAAATATTCCTAAAAAATCGCCTGTATGACTTAAACGCATTCTTTCAACTGTTTACAGGAGATGCACCAGTGCTGGATCCAGGATCCAACACTGAGTAAGAAAAAGTAACGATAACAGTTTTTACCTTTTAAGTGAATTTCCTTCCATAGGATAACATTGGTGATTCTATGAGAAAAAGTTTCTAAGTGTCAACTTTTAAAGTACAATAATATTCCTTAAAAATCACGACTGTAACCAAAACGCTTTTACTCAACTGTTTACAGGAGATGTCCCAGGACTGAATCTAGGATCCAGTCCTGTGGTTAGAAAAGTAATCCATAAAGTAACTAATTGCATTTAACTAGAAATTCACATTGAGCTGAATGTTGCATTGTGTTTGAAAATGTGTTGCCCATTGCAACAACTGTAACTACTGTACTTAAAAGTCTATTGCCTATGTGCAAAGTATTTAAACTAAAGTAATTCATTCTGAGAAAGTATTTTTTGTAATGTAATGTATAATGTAATTACAATGTAATTTAAAAAATAAAATATGTAAAAAAAAATTGTTTCTAAAAATGTAGTAAATCAGTATGAAAAAAATGTATATAACAATTAATACATTTAAAAATTGTCATTTACAAAACCTTTGAAATTCACTGAAAAACCGTAGGTTTCAGACATGTTATAGTTACAAATTAGCATTTAAAAAACCTTTGAAATTCACTGAAAAAACCATAGGTTTCAGGGACGTTATAGTTACAAATTAGCATTTAAAAAACCTTTGAAATTCACTGAAAAAACCATAGGTTTTAGGGACAGTTATAGTTAGTTGGACATTGCACTCGTACAAAACCCGTGAAATTCCCCCGTTATAGTTAGTCCAGCTAACTATAACTCGCGCCCCGCAATGCACTGCTGATGACGTCACATATTACATCACTCATGACATGGTCAGTGACATCACTGATGACATCACTGATGACATCTCAAATGACATCACTGATGACATCACTGATGACATCATCCATGTGATAATTTCATGCATCTTCTCACACCCTAATATAACCTTTGATACACCCACTCTAAATTACAGACTGCCATTCGCAAAACCATAGACACTCCAACACCAATAACTACATACCCACTCACTGATTCTTAGGTCTACACACACACATCCACTCACTCACCCGTACAGTCACTCATTCTTATGGTCACTCAGTACAGGACTATCATATGCACTCATACTCTTATATAGACACTCAAACACCGCCACTCATCCATAGAGGTACTCACACACCTAGTCAGTCATGCAAATAATTAAACACACTACCATTTACTCACCTATACAGTTATACACACACCAGCTCACTTACTCATACAAATACTAGCACATTCTTACGCTCTTATACAATCACTGATACAAGCACACACTCATCCATACAGCCACTATCACAATCACTCACTCTAGCTATAGCTATTTATATACTCCAACACACATATATACTGCCTTTCACATATGTAGTTACTCACACATGTACCACTGGGACATACATTCACTCACTAACACACTCTTACACACACTTACCCACCCATACAGTCTATCACAGATGCACTCTTGAAACCATCCACCCAGTGAATCACCCACTCACACATCTATGCACAGAGTCGCACACACCCCTCCCACACAAACACTCAGGCACCCATACAGATACTCACACAAGCATTCAATAACTCATATAGACACTCATGTAGCTATTCACAAACACATGCAGCCACTTACACAGCAACAGACAGACGGATACAGACATTCACCCAGTTTAGTCACTAACCCATGCATTCAGTAAGATACGTTAAATCACTCACTTATACAGTCAGTCATGCACCTACTAAATCATCCATACAGACACTTACACACCCTCTCATTCTTCAATACATCTTTTCCTATATATATTAAAAATATTTAAACTTTACAGAAACACACAGTCACTGGATGATGTCATCAGTGATGTCATTTGAGATGTCATCAGTGATGTCATCAGTGATGTCACTGACCATGTCATGAGTGATGTAATATGTGACGTCATCAGCAGTGCATTGCGGGCGCGAGTTATAGTTAGCTGGACTAACTATAACGGGGAATTTCACGGGTTTTGTACGAGTGCAATGTCCAACTAACTATAACTGTCCCTAAAACCTATGGTTTTTTCAGTGAATATATATATATATATATATATATATATATATATATATATATAAAAATACCAGTGTAGTCCTGCTGCTTGCTACGGGGCCAGAGTGTTGTGGTACTCTAATGCCCATTCCTTAGATATTGAGAAAAAACAGATTTGTAGACGTCTTCTCTGCCCCCCCTACCTCGAATTATGTTATTTACTTTGAGCTTGGTTTACAATACATCACAGAGCTAGTGAAGATGGCCTCACTTTTGTTGTGGGTTAAGGTTTGGGCTAATAAGGAGTGCAGTCTGACTAGGGATATCGTTCAGGATTTACTTAATCTGGAGAAGGGTTTGTCTATGCCTTGGCTGTGTTTTGTTCAAAACATCATAAATGTACTAGAACTATTGGACATGTTAGACTCACCCTCAATTTTGTTTAAGAGCAATAAACAGGTGGTCAAGTGTCGATTTCAGGAATTTAGCAAATTTCGGAGGTTAGGTGGGGAATTTTTCAAAAGCTCTGTGTTGGAACTCACTTATTGAGTGCTTCCAACTATTTATTTTCCTACTCTGCTAAATTGATGTTGGCTAGGTTGCTTTTTTACACAAGAGCAACTTGGAGCACAACCACCTGAGAAAAATGTTGGGGTGATCTGAAGTTTAGGGTGTCCTAACTATTGAGGTACATGCCTCTGCTTCCCCATTACCGAAACGTAGTTTGAGTTTTGTAAATAGAAAAATGCAATTTTGCAGTCATAAAGGCCTTTTCCACTGCAAAATAGGTTTCTGCAATAGGGCCCATGAGCTTAAGAGCTGAAAGAGATGCCAGCATCTTTGTTGGGCTCTCGGGTGCCCCAGCCAGTACTGTTCCTCGTAATTTTACAGTAGACTTTCTACATAAACTTTGCACTACTTCAAATGCTGCTTTGCTTCTACAGACCTTGACATTTTCTAGAACATTCCCAGCTCCTTTGACTATTAATGTCAAAAATACTCATAATATTTTTACAAGCCGAACATCTGAAATGTTACCAATTCAATAAAAAATGTTATTATTGTGTAGCACTGGCCTATGTCATAAAAGGCAAACACATAAAGCATGTATCAAATATTATCATCCATAATTTCATTTTAGCTGGATCGATTTTTCAAAAATATATTTTTGAGCAACGTTAAAAATCCTATAATTACATTGATATTGATAATTACTTAGAGTATGTAATTATATTTTGCTTCATGTTCAAATCAATCATAACAACATTGAAAATACATTTTACTACATTTATGTTCTCCCCACTTAGTAACAGACTTACAGAAAAGACTTGCAAGCCTCATTTCTGACACTTTAAAGACTAATTTGAATAGACTATTTTTGACAGCATATCTCTAAGAAGTGCGACTTTTTTTCTCTACTCTCAAACATTCTTATAAATAGTGCATGTACTATAGATGCAGCCGATCGCAGTATCACACTGGGCCCAATTCAAGAAGTTATTTGGTTGGATGTGGAATATAGCAGGCTGAGAGTACATTTGCAGCATCTGTGTAATGAATGGCAATACACAACTCATTTGGAAATGTATAAACATACATGTGCGTAGTATTCTGTCTCATCTATGTAATATTCTACACTTCAAAAAGTACTACACTGGTGTATTCCTAATACTTTTTTGAGTATTAGGAATACTCAAAAAAAAGAACATCTTTTAAAACAAGCATTTGCAATGCAATCGGTCTCGCTTTTGGGACCTTATATGTATTTAGATATGCAGCATATTAGCCTGGGTGCTGAAACATTTACTGTTCTAGCAGTACCACCCTTTACTGCCTTTGATACAACTTCAAAGAGACTTGTTTTAGTTGTTTTAGAGTATCATCATGTTAGACCTAAAGCATTTTCAATGTTATGTACAACAAAGCCATATATGGTGCTTATTTATTATATGTAACTAACTACTATTGACAAAGCAAATAATTTAAACAACCTAACAAGCTCATACATTTATTCTCCGCCTTCCTAGCCCTGCTCAGCTTTCTAGTTACTGCAGCAAAGTAGGGGGGTTTGGGGGACCAGTAAGGAATGAGGAGAGAGGAAATAATGCAAAGCGAGTGGTGGGGGCAGGAACGAGTGGGACGAGCGCTGAGGAGGAAGGATGACAGCCTGCAACTGCACTAATATAGAGTGTTACATAGCAAATTCAACAGGAGGACATGTAGAAGGAATATTGTGCCACAGAAATGGACAGAAGGGAGGTTCCATTCATGAAGAGGGCACATGGGGTGAGTGTTACATCTTTATTTGTACATACAATAAATGATCTATCCCTGAAGATGCAACAGAAAGAGTAAGGACCATCTTGGTGGTGGTGGGGGGTGGGGGGGAGTCACAATGTTGGAATGGGCCATCGCTGGGGGTGCTGCAGGAGGTTATGGTTTTTCCATTGTAGGAATGAATATTGGGAACGTCTGATGGACACTAATTGTGCCCAAGGTTGTTTAAGGGCCTGGAAAGCAGAGAATACTATAAGATGAAGAACACCCAGGACGTGACCGGAAACTCGTGGTGCCCTTTGGGAACGTCACATCCCCTGTCCTTCTCTGGGAGAGAAGCCGGCTGTGCAAAGTGCTGTGTAGTAGGGGTTGGTGCATTGTATCATGGGTTGGTGGGGCGAGGGTGTGTATGTCCTTCAAATGCTGCCATTTACACGTTTTCGTTTCATTCACCGTTTCAATTAAAGTCCATGTTTTTTCTCATAGAAGAGGGAGTTGGAACAGAGACAGTCTGTCATAAGGGTTGAGGAGTTGTCACTGAATTAATTCCTGGCTCTTCTGTCTGCAAAGCAATTTGTTTTCGTTTTCAAACGACAATATTTGATGTTGCTGGGGATACACTTGTTCTCTTTTCACACCCTTACCATCTTCGTGCCCAGCTTTGAAAAGTTCATGCCTGGAGGCGATACGTTTTGCCGTGCTGCGATTTTTCAAATTATAAACTTCCACAATAGAAGTGATTAATAATCACTAATGCTGCATTGGTCTGTCAGCTGCCATCCAGCACCCAGAAGCCACGAATTCCTTCAGGTACGCTTTACCAAAGCACATGTTTACTTACAGTCAGCCTGAACCCGGGCCAAGCGTGTCACATAACTGTGATAAGAAGAGAAACCAATAGTGATCAGAAAATTAACCAAGCGTTACCGCTCTAAGAGTAAGAGATTGGTCACTGCACTGTGAGTAATAGCATTAAAACCCTTGCCTGTGGTTACAAGTGTCTTTCACCCACACCTTTTTTGTTACATCACATCCTTTATCCTGAGGTACAGCAGCGCGTTTCACTTTACCCTCCAAGAGTTGCAGCGCTGTCTCTTCTCCTCACTTACCTCTTTTGGTGGTTATAGTGATGGATCTGACTCACCTCTAGTGTATTCAGTACTGCCTCTCCCCAACTTCCTCGCCTTCGCTGGTGACTGCAGCAGCAGCCTGCTCCCCCACCACACACCTTTCTGAGAGTTACAAAAGAGCCTTTTACTCGCCTGTCTCCAGCTCACAGCGGTACCTCACTGCCCCCTTTAGTTCAGCGGTGCTTTCATTGTCACATTTTTTTTGCAGATTTATATAGCGCGGACTCGACCCGAAGGTATTGGAGCGCTTTACATGACCACTAGTTACATTACACAAGCACACACTCATTTTTTGGTAGGCACGGGGAGATTAACTTACATTCTTAAAGTTACAGCTGCACCAGGCCTCACATCTGCGGGATATGCTGCAATTCCCTCACACGCTCTTTCTCCCTTCCCTTATTAACACACATGGCTGGTCCCTATCACCCCTGTACAGCCACCCTCCCCGGAATATACGTACAGCCCATATCACGTACTGGTACGTCACCAGTTTTAGGGCTGCCTCGACTTCTATTACCAGATTTGCATGTACATAAACAGCTCTTCTTTAACCTCTGACCTTTACACTGTTATCTACATTCCCGAGTTCCATAGGTTCCCAGGTCCACGAGTAGGCAGCTCGTCCAGTTAAGGTTTGCGCTTGGCATTCTGGTACTTGTAGTCCGTTTATGATTCTATTATAAGCGCATGAGCCATAATGCAAAGAATTAACAGAAAAAGGTACTCAGGCAAACAGCAGGGAAATTTGGGATCTCGCATCATCTCGGACATCCTCTAGGCAACTGGTATATCCTTCTCTCAAAATACCTTTCTCCATAATTACCGCCCACCTCGGACACCTCCTTCACTGCTCGATGCACCTCTGTTTCATGCCCAACTCTTTCTCATTTCCAAATCCCACCACGCTATTCCAGACTGACCCCAATTGCTCCGTCTTTCACTCTGTGCTTATCGCCCCCAACTGCCTTCCCGCCCCTCTCCGTCACACCTTGGTCCTGAAGAATTTTCGCTCTCCCGCCACTCTCTCCGAGACTCTGCCCCTCAAACTCTGTGTGCCAGCAGCAGTCGGGGCTGCTGAGGTGTTTCGCGTGCCCGGGTCCGGTTGGTTGTTATAAACTCACCTTGGGTTTGCTGTGGGCTTGAATTCCTTCTCGAGGAAGCTGCGGCAGCGAGCGCGGGAATGAATGAAGTAAGTAATGTTTATGCAAGGTTTTTCAGGCCTGACCGCGGCCATCAGGGCGTTCCTATCCCCGTCCAATCTTCTGTCACAGAGATCAGACGGCTAGATTTACACCAGGCAACCGGTGTGTACAGAGCAGGGCTGGGGCAGCAGCTGAGCGGGAGCCGCGGCCTGTATCCAGGAGACAGACACAGGAAGTGGGGCGCGAGGATGGGAGGAGAGGCGCACTTGACATATTGGGGTCCACTGCGCATGCGTAAGATAGCCGTCAGCAGCGCGTGACACAAACAAGCATTGAAAATGCAATAGGACGCGCATTTACGCGAGACCTATTGCATTAGAATCGGAAGTGCGGGTAGGAAGAAGGCACAAATGGGAGTGGGGGGGGGCTGGTGTGGTCTGAGAAGTCACGGACTGCGGGAGGGGAGTGGGAAGGCAGGGGAAGAAAAATACTGTTGTAAGTAAAGGGGCCGGTAGCCGTGGAAGGATACAAATGATGAATGAGGAGGGACTAACAAGCCTCAAACCAATCAGAAGGCAGCATTTAAGACAAAAGCCAATGGGCAGAGAGTGGGCAGAGCTTCCACGAAGCTTCCACGATACAGTATATACTGCATGCCTCGCAAAGCGATGGCAGCGCATTTGCGCTGCAACGCTAGGCGAGACCTAAAAATGAGTGGGCCAAGCAGAAAAGCGAGGAGGAACACAGCAAGTGCCTTGCAAATCCACTTTTAAACCTGCACGTGCATGCCACTTTTCCAGGTACAACACAAGTCGTTCCGTCCCAATTGCACGTCAATTTATTGCTGGGGTCTAAGAAGATAGATAAATCCCTTTGATTGATGAGACAGGAAAAACAAATATATGACATGCATATTAACTTGGGGCACAACATCAGGGTAACTGTCTCACCTCACAACACATTCAAAACTTCAGACATAACTGATGAATGTATTCATGATTGAAAAGTGCAATAATATGCCTGGAGATCAAAAGTAAATTAACAATGCTCTTTTAATCCCAAGTGATGCTATGTATGGCTCTTCCCACCATCTCCTCACCTCCTCAATCAATCTGCATCAACAGATGCATAAAAAGTACACATACTGAACGAAAAAACACTCAATGCACATATGATATCCTCAAGTCGTAAGCCGCGATTGCACACAAGCTGCTGCTGCACTCCAGGGAGACAGTGTGCAACATCACACCTCTTTTCCCTGTGCACAATATCTCCTAGCAGTGGCGGGTACATAAAGACCAGCACTCTGCAATGAAGCTCTACTCAGGTCCCTCCTGAGTTGGCTCATTACTCACAGGTCAAAGTCTGCTTGTACGCAAACAACTTGTTACTGCACACTAAGGATGAGCTTTGGGTCTCGTTGTTGAAGAATGGTGTTGTATCACATTGACAGGAAACTGTTAACTCAATGATGAGAGGTGGATATTTGTGCTCGCGTAACATCCTGAGACAACATTTTTGCCAGTACTCTAATTCACCTGACACAACAGCTATTCTTTGCCAAGCAAATAGATCAAACAAATGACTAATGCATGAAAACACAGTACAAAGTATGTGTCATGTATATCCACAGATGTGACCGAAATATATGTCAAAATGTTTCTCCCTATTTTCATGTGTGCATTGATATACCTACTCATTTTGACAATCT
Organism: Calotriton arnoldi; assembly: GCA_963921515.1. Classification (NCBI taxonomy): domain Eukaryota; kingdom Metazoa; phylum Chordata; class Amphibia; order Caudata; family Salamandridae; genus Calotriton; species Calotriton arnoldi. The sequence goes on along the minus strand of CAWUFW010009754.1, from coordinate 526,686 downwards.
GGTCCATATAGATGAATGAATCACACAGAGTAAATATTACTGTCACCTCTTTTGACCATTTTCTGAAACTATATGCCAGTAACGCAGATTTGGAAGGGAACAGGAAAGAGTAAAGGCAACCTTTCCTGATCAGTCCACTGGGTTCTCCAGAATCTATCTCCATGATCTTGCAAATCTGCATTGGATTACTCAGGAGAGGAAAAAGGTTTACCCTATGCACATCAAAGAAAAACATCAATATGGAGATGCCTTAATCTCGTGGGTGCTGCAAAAGGGACAGCTAATCCCAAGATTCCCCGCTGCTGCTAAGGGGGCTGGCTGCCAATTGCCTTGCAAGCTTAATAAAGCCTGACATCACCCTCACTGCTTGGGCTTTGCTTCAATATGTTATCAGAGGGTTATCAAAATGTTCTCTCAGGTGTTAGGGTGTTCTGACTTCCAGCAGAACCAGAGTGCACAATACGGGATTTGCCAATCTATCACCAAGAAGATTGGTAATTACATTTCAGGAATATCTGAAATGTCACGTTGAGTCTTCTGAGGTTCAATTGCCTTCCCTTCATTAATGAATCTATAATTGGAGACTCAGAGTATGATTTTAGAGAATATAAGTGTCTACATAGGCAGACAACACACAAATTCAATTTGAAAACATTGACAATTGAAGGCATCTACATTCTTTTGACTACATTTCATCATGCTTAACCCAAAAAATGGAGTTCCTCCTCTTCACGTCCTTTTATTTTAATTATGTTGAACCCCACCCCTGTGGGGCCCTTTGAAATTGAAAGCTTTACCCTCTCTCTCTCTCTCCCACACACACACACACACACACTGTCAAATCAACCTGCTTGCCCGTGTAGTCTACCATCACTCTCATAATATACTTTAATTGGCTCCAATTTCTACAACCGCTCATTCAAAACAAATATTCTCCTAATCTTCTAAGATCAGTAGAAATCAACAGTTCAATCGTTTGTTCTCTTCAGACTGGAGTGTGGACATGCTATCCTAGCAGGTTCATCAAAGTCCTAGCTTACCAAACTCAAACATTACTACATTTGATTGCAAGACTTATCTTTGCTAAAGAATATGTGATCAATTAATTTACATACTTTAAAATCTCCTTTAATGCAAGGGTCAATTTGAAATCATACTGCTTTGACTACAAAGTAATTCGCTGAACCATTTCCTATTACTTCCATGTTGTGATACCATTGTCAGGTGCCAAATAAACCCTTAGAAGCAGACACTCCCTAAACATAGAAGTAACAATATTTAGAACTTCTTCACTGTTTCGCTGGAGCAGCAATTAACGCCTGGACCTCTGTACAACTTTATCTTCAAATAAACTTCACATTGCCTCCTGACAATCAAATAAAACCCACACGTCTCACTTTCAGAAATCTTTTAAACCACTTACTTGTTGCTTATTCTTAACCTAACCCCCTCTTCCCAACTAGAATCTACAAATGAACTACCAAACTGCAGTGGTTAATATTTGCTGGTGGGCCCCACAAACAATGATTTTTTGACCCGTCCTGTGGGTGGAAGTCGTGAGGCACATTGAAAAATTGATTTTTGACAGCCTATTAGTGTTGGTAGACTGTGAGAGATTGGTGCAGCACTGTTTGCACAAGTCTAATGTGCTGTGTGTCATGGTAGCCTCAGAGAGAGAAAGGGAGAGACAGAGAAACAGAAAGAGAACGAGAAAGTGTGTGTGTGGGTGCGTGCTCAGCACCACCAGCATTTAAAAACCCACTTTGAAATGGGTTACTACTGTACGCTCTCTTTTAAGTCATATAACTTTACAAGCAATCACTATGATTTCTTTCTCGACTATGTGCAAAGACCCTTAAGGAACTCCAAGTTACATGCTGCACTTTACATGTGTAACTATTTCATAAGTGTGTTTTGTTTTCCCAAATGTTATTTTTCTGCAATTGTGTTGCTCTTGTGACATACGAGTCTTGCATAGTGCATACTGTGAACTACGTTGCCTTTAGATGTAGGGGCTAGTCAAGGAAGAGAATGGGTGTTAATGATGCACAACTGAGAGCTTAAGAGCTCAGGCTAGAGTGAGTGTGACTTTTTTGACGGCACGAGTCACAGGGGTATATGAACAAGGGGATAGCAACACCAGAATGTCACTTTTGGCAACGTTCTGGTGGTGCTATGCCCTTCTCCATATTTACAAAGCGGTGTTAAGCCACTTTTTGTGGCTCAACACAGCCTTGTATATATGGCCCCTTTACACGCATCACTTAGCGTGAAAGGGGCGTGCAGTGGGTGTTGCGGTGGACATTCCACTGCAACACCCATTGCTTTTTGAGGCTGCCCCAGATTTACAAGGAGGTGTAAATCTGAGGCAGCGCCAAAAACTAACGTCATGCAAGAGAAGGTGTTAGAATGGCGAAACGAGGAGAAATACTTTTATTTCACCTCGTTTTTGCCTTTTCTATTCTGCAGGACACATAGAAAGAGCAAACCACCATTAAGGATTGTTTATGTCCCTTCCTGCAAATAAACAATCATTAAATAATTACGATTTGCTACTTCTATGTGTCCTGAATTCTGCAGCACATATGGAAGTAACAAATCGCTATTATGGATTGTTTATGTGCAGGAAGGGGCACCTTCCTACACATAAACAATAATTCCCTGCATTGGCACTAGGCAGCCATTTTTAGCCCCAGCGCCTGGGAAAACACTGGGGTGTGCTGTATTGTTGTAAATATGGCGCATCCTTGCAGTTTGGAAATGTCGGAGCGCTGCGCTGCTAAATTTGGCACAGCTCCGCACTCCAACATTTCATTGTAAATATGCCCCACTGTGTCACAAAGGCGGTCTTACTACACGCTCATTCAGTCCTTGGCCTCTTCTCAGAACACACAGAGCAATGGTCTTATATGTGACAATTATATAATTAAAACTCTTTGAAAAGGCGTGTGAATGGAATACACAGCTTTCTAAGTATGGAAAGTTCCAAGGAAAACATTTTCTTTGCGGCAGCACCTCGCACCAACCTCCCTTGTGGCAAACGGGATCACTCGCTTCACCTGATCACTACAATCTAGATTTTCCATTCTGTGCAGTCAGTATGTGGTTCCAGTGATAGAAAGGAGCGCTGCCACAGGGAGAAGAGGGAGTCAGTCTTCTAAGAAACGTTTTTGCAACTTGTATTTTTTATTTTTTTATTTTACAAATTAGGCACTGACAAAATGACATTGCAACCCATTATGTTCTTTATCGGTTCCATGCAAGTTTGACACCTTATTTGTTGTACATTCAAATTATCTAGCTTCTCTTCTCCAGTTACAGGTACTGTGTTAAAATGAGATTTTTGTAAAATGCTGAAATACCAATCTGTCCAGAAGCATTAAAAAATGTTAATACACTAATTAAATAACTGAAACATTTGCCGGCGGTTCTTTGTTTTCATGTATACTTGTGATGACATTTATTCTACCACTGAGTCTTGGATGAACGCAGCCCAATGCAGAGGTGGACCGTCCCCCATACACCTAAGAGCACCCGTGCGTGCATCGCTTATGCTCCGTGCTTATACTCCCATTCGGCAAACATGTTTTTGAGGTGCGCACTGCAAAGTGACAGACGGGGAGGCGCTGGTAATCGCTCTGCCTCCAACTCCAGTTATCTTATGCGTAAAAAGGCTTCACCATTTAGACTTGAACGGCAAAGCTGAAAGTAAATGTCATGGCAATCCTTCTTGCTACAGTTCTGTTAAAAGAATATGCACTGATTTAGTAAAGTGTTTTATTTTGAAGCTTTTAAGATAATTCTGACATTTATGGATACGTCAGAAAGATGACCTGTTTCAGTTTGTCTGAAAAGCCACAGAGGGTATATTTTCATCATGTTTACACTTTTTGCTTACAACATACCATAAAGTCTACTTTAATTTTCTACAGCAGTAGAAACCCATGCCCATGGATTGGAAGACCTTAATCATGTGATGCATACAACTCCCAAATATAATTTTCACAAATAAATGCATTGTTGAAGCTGAGCAGTAAATTAAACAACTTGTTTTATTTGTTGTCGAACCCCGGGATTTGCAGGGAAGGGGTAAAATGGCTGAAGCACAAATCGAAACAAGCATCCGTAGAGACGTGGGCAACTGTAGCATGACTATGGAATGATGGTGAGTGCTGTCTCGCGCTGCCTCTGACTCCAATCCGGGAGCAGCTGTGGGGAGCCATTGGCATTTAGCTTTTGCTTCTCACCGACAGTCAAATCAGAACTTCCCAATTGCTCAACTGTCAGGGGGATGTGAGAAGGGACAAATAAGTGTCGGAACGTAGCACGTGTGTCTCTTGTCTCTCCCATGAAAGTTTGTCAGTCCCTCTTTTGACAATTTGTTCTTGTCAAATGGTGCAAGTTAATTTTAGGCAGTGGATATGGAGTTTTACATGGCAGTGAATGCATCCATTTCTGCCTGGTGTCCTGAGGGTCCTCTCCTGAAGGGAGTGATTTTTTTTCAAATTTGGGTCCAGATTTACAAACATTTTGTGCTGGGTTTGCACAAGGAGCGAGTTATAATTAATGTAGTGTGGCTACTGAGTTCAATGCCTTGTGTATCAAAGTGCCCAAGTTATAATAATTTGAAGGTGTGGCGTAGATTATAAATTAAAGGTATAAGCATAAAAATAATTTCTCATTATTGTGCAGTTTAAGGTTGATTTGTATATAAAGAATAATTATATATTTAAGGTATAGCTATAACACAATTTGGAATGCTTATGTAGTTTAAGTTTGGTTTGTATAGAAATAACACATTCACTATTCCTAACTATAACAAAGGTTTAAACTTTATTTTTTTCATTGAATTTCATGTTTTTTGTGTGTGTTTCAAATCGTACAGTTTAGTGTTGTCAAGGGGAGTGTCTTTAATTGGAGTGTGGTACATTAGAGTGAAGGTGAGTGTTCGGACAGTGTGGTGTTGTAGACTGTAGAGTTGTAGAGTGGAGTAGAGTGGATTGGAGTTGAGTGGAGAGTGGTACAGTGGAGTGGCATACAGTGGAATAGCGTACAGTGGAGTGGTGTAAAGTGGAATGGTGTAGAGTGGAGTGTGGTACAGTGGAGTGGCATACAGTGGAATAGTGTACAGTGGCATGGTGTAGAGTGGAGTGGTATAGAGTGGAGTGGCGTAGAGTCAAACAGCATAGAGTAGAGTGGTGTAGAATGGAGTGGCATAGAGTGGAGTGGCATAAAGTGGAGTGAGGTACAGTGTAGTGGTGTACAGTGAAATATTGTAGAGTAGAGTGGCGTACCATGGTATATAGTGGAGTGTTGTCGAGTGGAATAGCGCTGAGTGGAGTGGCATACAGTTGAGTTGGGTAGAGTGGAATAGCGCTGAGTGGAGTGGCGTAGACTGGAGTTGCATGCAATGGAATAGTATGCAGTGGGGGTATTTAGAGTTTAGTGGCATACAGTGGAGTGGCGAAATCTGAGGTGACTTAGAATGAGTGACATAGGGTGAAATAACGTAGAGTTAGTGGTGTAGAGTGTAGTGGTGTAGAGTGGCATAGAATTGAGTGGTGGACAGTGAAAAAGCATAGAGTGGATTGGCATGGAGCAGAGAGGTGTAGAGTGGAGTGGGGTAGAGTGTAGTGGGGTAGAGTGTAGTGGCATGCAGTGTAATATTATAGAATGGTGTGGCGCAGGATGGAGTGGAGTAGAGTGGAATAGTGTAGAATTAAGTGGCAAAGAGTGGAGTGCCATAGAGTGCAGTGGCATACAGTAAGTAGCATAAAGTGGACTGATGTAGAGTGGAATCGCGTTGAGTATAGTATTGTACAGTGCAGTGGCATACAGTGGAGTGGTGTAGAGTGGAATACCATACAATGGATTGGCGTACATTGGAGTTGTGTAGAGTGGAGTTGCGTACAGTGTAATATCATACAGTGGATTAGTGTATTGGCATACAGTGGAGTGGTGTAGACTGGACTGACGTACAGTGAAGTGGTATACAGAGAAATAGAATAGAGTGTAGTGTTCTTGAGTGGATTGGTACAGATAGGAGTGGCATATAGTGGGGTGGCATATAGTGGAATAGCATACAGTGGGGTGGCGTCAAATTGAATGGTATAGAGTTGAATAGCATGGGGTGAAGTGATGTATAGTATAGTTGCGTACTTTGGAATAGGGTAGAGTGGAATGGCATAACGTTGAGTGGTGCACAATGGAGTGGCATAGATTAGAGTGGTGAAGACTGGAGTAGTGTAGAGTGCAGTGACATAGAGTGGAATAGCGTAGAGTGGATTGGGCTAGAGTGAAGAGGTATAGAGTGTCATAGTGTAGAAGAGAGTGCCTTAGAGTAGAGTGGCATAGAGTGGAATGGTGTAGAGGCTACTGGCATACAGTGGAGTGCCATAGATTGGAGAAGCATAGAGTGAAGTGGAGTGCAGTAGAGTAGAATAACATTGAGTGTGGTGGCATATGTTGGAGTGGTATAGAGAGGAATAGCATAGAGTGTAGTGTTCTTGAGTGGAGTGGTGCAGAGTGGAGTGGCATAGAGTGGAGTGGCATACAGATAACTATAACTGCTTAATTTCTCTGGTTTTGTTCAAGTGAAATTTCAGCCTAACCATGACATCCTTGTTTTTTTCAGTGAATTTCAAAGGTTTTTAAATTCTATTTCCCAACTATAATGTCCCTGTAACCTTTGGTTTTTTCAGTGAATTTCTATGGTTTTTCAAAATCTATTTCATAACTATAACATCCCTGTAACCTTTGTTTTTTTCAGTAATATTTGCAATGGTTTTTAAAAAATTCTATTTCACATCTATAACGTCCTTGTTTTTTTTTCTATAACTAAATAGTGAGCATTGCATCTCCATGTTGCAGCACTTATTGTTGTATTTGTCATCTAATTATTTAAAAAGTACATGTTAAAAATGGGGTTTCTGGTTGGCTAGGGTATGCACCTAAGCCAGGGAGAACCCACCACTCTAGTCAGGGTAAGGGAGTTACACACACAAGACAACCCCTACTCACTCCCTTGGTAGCTTTGTAGAGCAGTCAGGCTTATTCCAGAGGCAATGTGTAAAGCGTTTGCACAACACACACACACACACTAGTGACACACTAGGCACACCACAAAAAGAGAATCCACACAAGGTTATAGAAAAATATCCTTGTATTGCACATAAAACACATTAGAACACATTCATATAAATCACTGTGCCACTAGACACTTGTCATGATGTTACATAGATCATATAGATCACCTTGTCAACCAGGCAATTGTCATAACATTACAAGTTAGTGCAATCCAGTAAATACTTGTAGGTTGCACACGTTATAAAAATAACACCATCACTGCACACATAATGCGTACTCTGAAATAATACTCATTATCCTTTCATGGTAAGGCATAAAACGACCTATAGTTGGGAACATGAAATGCAGCACGTAAGGGGACATGAACATGAATCACCACTACAATATGCAATATTACATCAGGACATAAATTGCAGGTTAGGGAATAAAACGATACATACACCAACATTAGGGCATGAAGTGCAGCAGAAACCTACGACTGCGCTCCTGTGCTCGTCTTATATGGTACACGGTCATCCTCACAGGAAGACCGGGCAATGCAGCATCTGCACACCTACAATTGGAATTACTGTACTCGCAGTAATGTTTCCCAAGGCAGCAAGTTTCTACTGCTACAAAGCGGTGGCCTTCTCCAAGGTCTCATCCTGCGATCGTCACCAACACAAGACAGGGCCCAATCAGGTGAGTGTATGCAAAGAGGGGAGAGGGCACCCTCGCCTAAGTGGAACCCTCCCTTGATTCTCCCCACAAGGAGAATTTGCCAAAAGGCAGCTGCTGCGGCCGTGAGGAGCAGCAGCCGAAAGTCAGCACATGCTCCTCTTGGTTGGGTCAAACCAACTCTTGTGTAGGAAGAATTACTCCTCACACACTTTGTAGCCCCAGGGGAAAGGAAAACACAGTGCTCACCATGCGCTGATGTGGGATAATTCAGGAGCTGTCCACAGTGCTCACCCTGCGCTCAACTGGTCCTGACCAGCACTCCTTGGAGAGCACTGGGGCGCACACAGGCAGGAGAGTAGGCAACAGGCAAGCACACAGGATCCTTGCAGGCATAAAGATGCAGTCCTTCCAGCAGGGCAGCACAGTTAAGCAAAGTCCAAGTAGTGGTTTTCCTGGCAGCACATCAATCCTCTGTGTGCAGTATGCAGAGACAGCAGCGTCTGGTTACAAGTCCCACGCAGTGTCTAAAATCATGGGGTCACAGCCCCTGTATTTATCGTCCAAAAGTCTTTGTTCTGGTGGGACTTTGAACAACATTAAGAAGTGCACAACATCCCCATTCAATCCCAAGCCCTGGCTCCAGACACACTCCAGGGGGGCGGAGACAGCATTGTGAAAGCCAGGAACAGCCCTATTCAGGTGCAGGTGCAAATCCTCCAACAACTCTAAATGTAGACAAGATCTATACAGGTGCAAGGGCTGACTCGCCCAGGAAAGGCAGGACACACATCAACCCCCCTTGTGATTGTCTAGAGTGAATGCACCTCCCCTTCTCCTGTCAGTCTAAACCAGACAGCAAATACACAACCCAGCAGGGCACAAAGGGGCATATGTACAAAGAAGTGGTGGAGTGAGCGTTAGCTGCCATGGCTTAACGCCTCACTCCACCACTTCAGAAACGCAAGGCTGCACCATATTTACAAGAATATGGTGCAGCCTTGCGTTTCCCCCTGTGCTGGTACTACACTTAGCTGCCTAGTGCCAACGAAGGCACCCTTGCACCATAGTGCAAGGTGGCCTGCATGCAGGGGAAGATTGTTTATGTGTAGGAAGGTGTCCCTTCCTGCACATAAACAATCTTTAAAATAAATGTGTCACTTCTATGTGTGCTGCTTAATGCAGCACACATGGAAGTTACAAAATGTCATTTTTTTAAAAGATTGTTTATGTGGAGGAAGGGACACCTTCCTACACATAAACAATCCAAGGCGTTTTGCTTTTTCCATGTGTGCTGCACAAGGCACTGCCCACCACTTTCACGCTAAGCATAGAGTGAAAGGGGGCCTTATATACAAGGCAGCGTTAAGCGACATGAAGTGGCTTAACGCTGCCTTGTAAATAAGGCGCATCCCCTATCGCCACAGGAACGTCAGAAAAAGTGACATTCCCGTGGCGATAGTGGCTTGTACATATGCCTCAAAGAGTCATAAGCACACAGAAATGCCCACTTCTAAAAGTGGCATTTCTAAAATAGTAATAACAAATCTGCTTTCACCAATAAGCAGGATTTATTACTACTATTCCAAACACACCAAAATTGGCCATGCAACCCCTTTCAAATCAGAAATTACCACTGAAGCACATATCAGGGAATTACCAATGTAAACCTATGAGAGGGCAGTCTACAGCAGTGAGAAACAAAATAGGCTGTTTCTCACTGCCAGGACATGCCACACAACTGAGGCACATGTCCTACCTTTTACCGACACAGCACCCTTCTCATAGGGCTAGCTAGGGACTACTTTAGGGGTGATCTACGTGTAGTAAAAGGGGAGTTTCAGACGTGGCAAACATTTTAAATGCCACATCACTGCAGCAGTAAACTGCGTGCGCAGGCCCTGCACTGGAAGAGGCCTGACACAGGTTTGAAAGGCTACTTCGGTGGGTGGCTCAAGCAGCACTGCAGGCCTACTTGTAGCATTTAATTTACAGGCCCTGGGTATATGGGATACCACTGTACAAGAGACTTACAGGTAAATTAAATATGCCAAACAGATGTAGACCAATCCTACCAAGTTTACAAGAGAGAGCACATGCACTTTAGCACTGATCAGCAGTGGTAAAGTACCAGAGTAATCAAATCAGCAAAAACTGGTCAGAAAAAATACAGGAGGAAGGCAAAAATGTTGGGGATGACCCTGCAAAAAGGTCCAGGTCCAACAGTACATTAAACATCTTATTTTAAGATATTTTTGATGTTTGCGACAAAGTCACAATCATCTCAGACACAGTGTGAATGACACATGTTTTTGACAAAGTGTAGAACACATATATAAACATATTTAACATAAACTTTGAGTCTAGCTGTTTATTGAGATATTGATTTAACTTCCCTTTTTGTTTGCATTTTTAAAATAAAACTACTTCTGAAATGCATTTTCCTTGTTCGCAGTAACACCAATAGCCCCGATTATGTCGGAGATGGGTTTTCTTGCTTCTCTTAGGTTTCTTCAAGCTCCCAACAGCAAGAACACCCTACAGGGGCCCAAAACTGGAACAAGCACCTCCTGGAAGGTTAGAACTATCAGCAATAGAGTTCAGGGGAGCAGGGGGTGATGTCTTTGTGTCCCTGAGACTTCAGAACAGGAGGCCAGTAAACACAAGCCCTTGGAGATTCTTCTTCAAGCAGATTTCTCAGCAAAGTTCCAGTCTTTGTCCTTTCCTTGGCAGAAGCAGCAACTGCAGGCCAACCCCACACAGCACACAGCAAAGGGGCAGTACTCCTCCTCACAGCTCTCTAGCTTTTCTCATTGGCAAAGCTTCCTCTTGAGTCCGGAAGTGATCTAAAGTTCTGGGGTTTAAGGTCCACTACTTATACCCAATTTTGTCTTTGTTTTTCTTTGTGCAATGGTCTCTGAGCCCAGTCTAAACCAGTTCTGTCCTCATTGGTGCAGTATGACCACAGTGCATGAAGACAGCATTGTGCAAGCGAGACAGGCCCTATTCAGGTACAAGGAAAACTCCTCCCACTATTCTAAATGCAGCCAAGTCCTATTCAGCTCAGCTCTGAGTCATCCAGGAAGGTCCAGGCACATCTCAACCCCCCCAGTGGCTGTCTACAGTGAATGCACGTCCCCAGCCCCTGTCACTCCAAAACCAGACGGTCAATCCACAAATAGGCCAACGCACACAGAATGGTTCAACAAGAAAATGTCTACTTTCTAGAAGTAGCATTTTCAAACACAGAATTTAAAAACCATCTTTACTAAAAGAAGTGTTATTAAATTCTGAGTTCAGAGAGCCTAAACTTTATTCTTTTATCTTGTCCCAATGGGAAGTTATCCTTGTAAGATGTTACAAAGTATCTCCCATGTTATCCTATGGGGCAGATAACTTTTCAATAGTGAAACACGAAATACACTATATTTCACTATCAGGACATGTCACACACACCAGTATATGTCCTACCATTCTCATACACTATACCCTGCCCATGGGGGTACCTTGGGCCTACCAGAGGGGTGCCTTACATGTAAGAATAGGGCAGGTTAAGCCTGGCAAGCGGGTGCCCCTGTCAGGTCGACATGGCAGTTCAAACTTGAGCGCAGACACCCGCAGTGGCAGGTCTGAGATACATTTACAGGGCTACTCATGTGGGTGGCACAATCAGTGCTGCAGGCCCACTAGTAGCAATTGATTTAAAGGCCCTGGCACACTCAGGGCACTTTACTAGGGACCTACCAGTAAATAAATATGCCAATCAGGGAGCACCAATTGCAATACCAATTTACACATGGAGCACATGCACTTTGACACTGATCAGCAGTGGCACAGTGCCCAAAGCATCTAAGCCAGAAAAAATTAAATCCAGCACAGCATCAAAAATACAGGAGGTAGAGGCAAAAAAGTCAGGCGAAACTACGCCAAAGATGTCAAGTCTAACATGTGTCCCCTCCAGCTGAAAAGAAGGGAGAACTACCCACCCTCTTGGGAGTTCTCATCACTAAGGTGGAAGAATCTGGACAGAACATCAGCATTGGCGTGTTCTTTACCAGGGCGGTGTTCCACCGTAAATCCATTCCTTGTAGGGAGATGGACCACCTCAACAGTTTTGGATTCTCACCCCTCATTTGCATCAACCATCTGTGGGGTCTGTGGTCTGTCTCAACCCGCAAGTTAGTCCCAAACAAGTAGGGTCTTAGTTTCTTCAGTGCCCAGACCACAGCAAAAGCTTCTCTTACAGTTGCACTCCACCTCTGTTCCATGGGAAGCAGCCTCCTACAGATGAAAGCTAGAGGTTGGTCCATCATTTAACTGTGAGAGTACTGCTCCCACACCATGTCCTGAAGCATCTGTCTGCACAACAAATTCCTGGGAGAAGTTGGGTGCCTTGAGCACGGGCACCGTGCACATGGCAGATTTCAGGGCATCAAAAGCGGTCTGACAGGCATCAGTCCAGATAACTTTCCTTGGCTGCTTCCTTGAAGCCAGCTCTGTCAAGGGGGCAACAATGGTGCCATATCCCTTGACAAATCATCTGTAGCACCCAGTGAGACTTAAAAAGGCTCTCACCTCTGTCTGGGTCTTGGGGGGCTGACAAGCCAGAATGGTGTTGATCTTAGGCTGTAGGGGCACCTCCCGGCCGCTTCCTACCTTGTGCCCTAAGTACACTACAGATCTCTGCCCTATCTGGCATTTACTGGCCTTGAGAGGGAGACCTGCCTTCTGTAGAGCCTTCAACACTTTGCAGAGGTGTTGCAAGTGTTCCTCCCGACTGGAGCTGAACAGAGCAATGCCATCCAGGTACGCGACTCTGAATTCCTCCAGCTCAGACAGTACCTGGTTGACCAGTCTCTGGAATGTGGCAGGAGCATTCTTCAATTCGAAGGGCATGACATGGAACTGGTAGTGCCCCTCTGGCATTCAAAAAGCAGACCTCTCTCTTGCCCCATCAGTCAAGGCATTCTGCCAGTATCCAGACATCAGATCAAATGTACAGAGGTACCGGGCAGCTCCCAAACGATCAATAAGCTCATCAACTCTGGGGATGGGGTGCGCGTCAGTCCTGGTGACGGCATTGACCTCACGGTAGTCCACACAGAACTGGAGTTCAGGAGTGGCACCGGGTGCAGCAGCTTTTGGAACCAAGACTACTGGGCTAGCCCAGGGGATGCCGGAGGTTTCTATCACACCTAACGCCAACATCTTAGAAACCTCCTCCTTAATGCTGACCCTGACTTTGTCAGTTACTCTGTAAATTTTGTGTTTTACAGGTAAACTGTCCCCAGTGTCCACATCATGGACAGACCAATTGGCGATTCCTGGAGTCAAGGAGAACAGGGAGGCAAATTGCCCCAGAACCTGGCAACAGTCCCTCTGCTGCCATGGGGTCAGGGTGGGAGAGGGGTTCATACCATCCACTGACCCATCATGTTCCTTGGCAGACAGGAGGTCAGGAAGAGGCTCACTCTCCTCTTCCATTCCATCATCTGTAGCAAGGAGCATTGTCACTTCAGACCTCTCAAAGTGAGGTATGAGGTGGTTCACATGCAGGACCCTCGTAGGGTTCCTAGGAGTCTGCAAGTTCACCAAGTAGGTTACTTCACTCTTGCACTCCACCACCTCAAATGGCCCAGTCCACTTGTCTTGGAGCACAAAAGGCTCCACTGGTGCCATCACCCATACTTTTTGGCCAGGCTGAATCTCAACCAGAGTGGCATTCTGGTCGTACCATCGTTTCATCTCCTCCTGGCTGGCTTCCAGGTTTGCCTGAGAGATTTTCCTAAAGTGCTGAGTCTGGTTCCTGAGGGCCAGCATATAGCTGAACATATCTTGGGGGGGTCTTACCAGGAGTTTTCTCCCAGCCCACCAGACTGAGAGGCCCTCTCACAGGGTGCCCATACAGCAATTCAAAGGGCCTGAACCCTAAGAATTTTGCGGTACCTCCCTGTAAGTAAACAACAGGCATGGTAAGAAGATGTCCCACTTACATCTTATGGGTTCTGTAAGACCCTTTATCATGCCTTCCAGGGTTCGGTTGAATCTCTCAGCCAACCCGTTTCCTTGGGGATGGTAAGGAGTGGTGAATTTGTAAATTACACTGCACTCCTCCCACAATGACGTCATATACCTAGATATGAAGTTTGTACCACCATCAGAGACCACTTCACTGAGGAACCCCACACGGGAAAAGATCCCCATCAATGCACAGCTCACCACAGAGGCTGTGATTGTCCTGAGAGGGACAGCTTCTGGGTACAAGGTGGCATGGTCCACCAAGACTACAATATACGTGTTGCCTAAGGCTGTCTTGGGTTCCAGTGGCCACACAATATCAATGTCCATCCGCTCGAAAGGGGTGCTCACCACAGGGAAGGGTTGGAGGGGAGCCTTACACTTTCCTTCACTCTTGCCACTTGCCTGACAAGTCTGGCAAGTCCTACAATGAGTGTCAGTGCTCTTCCGCATTTGGAGTCAAAAGAAGTGGGTGGCAAGCCTGTTAAAGGTCTTTTCACACCCCAAATGTCCTGCCAAAGGTGCATCATGAGCTAGAACCGATAGGAAGGTCCTGAAGCACTGGGGTACCACCAGCACACAGGCTGACCCAGGTTCAGCAACCTTAAGCTCACTGTAAAGGAGATCATTCTCTCAATAAATCCAATTTGATCCAGACAGAACACCTGCTGACTGGTCTGCTGCCTCCTGCCACAAACTAACAAGAGTAAGGCACTCCATCTGCATCTTGCAGAACTCCTCCCTGGAGGAACCCCCTTCCTGCCAATGGGTCAGTTCAGGTAGGTCTCCCAGTTTGACCATTGCTCCCCTGTATGTTCCAGGGCATCTCCCTCAAGGTCTGCCTCCTCCTGGGCCATGGGAACTTCTGGGGCCGGTTTCCCACACCCCCTGCCCCTCCTCTTTTTGGCAGGAACCTGGGCCACTGTGTCAGGCTCCAGGTCCTCTTGATTACCTCTGCTGACAACAATTGACTGAGTGGTCGCACATGCACACTCAGGCAGACCCAGCATCTCCAAATGAGCCCAGAGCTCCACCTCCTTCCATGGCAAACTCTCCAAGTCCTTGCCAAGCAGACAGTCAACAGGCATGGATGGACTCAAAATGGCCAAAGGACCTGAGACTCCCCCACTCAAAGGGGACCTGTGGCACCTTACACAGGCTCTCAGAGTTGTGTGCAGCAACTACAGGGTGAAGTACATTGAGGATGACCTGCTCCTCAGATACACATTGACATCTGACAGATGTCACACTGGCTCCTGTGTCTCTCAGAGCTTCCACCCTCCTCCCATTGATGGTCACCCACTGCAGGTAATTTTTGGTTTTATCCAGCAGGTAGGTTTCCTGAACCATCTCTCTATCTCCTAAGGAGATAAGGGTCATCACAGCTGGCTCCCCACTGTCACAAGGAACCAACTCCTCCCCCAGCACTACACTAACTAACCCCAGTGATGGTGCACCAGTGGGTGCTGGGGGCACTTAGGATTATTCAGCATGTGACCCTCCTGACCACATACATAACACTTGCGGTGACCCCAGTTGTCTGCCTACCCCTAAGGGACCATGGCTTCTTACCACTGGGGGGCTAGGAATCTTTACTCTGGGAGCTATTTTGGGGCCCTTTAGAGAACTCCTTTTGGTTACCCTTGTCCCCCCACTCTTCTGTGGGGGACCCTGCTCACCTTTGGCTAGGTTTCCCATATACCCCTTGTGGACCCTGGTAGTCGTCCAGCGGTCCGTCTCCTTAGCAAGCTTCCTGGGGTCAGTCAGTTTACTATCCTTCAGATGCTGATGCAGCTCTGGAGCACAAAGATGACTATAGTGCTCCCAACCAATCAGATTGTACAACCCCTGGTAATCAGTTACCTTGCTGCCCTTTATCCAACCATCAGGTGGGCTGCAATATAGATTCACACATTCCACCCATGTATTTGAGTCAAGATTTTTAAAACACCTAAACTTTTCCCTGTACTGCTCCGTGTGTGAGCCCATACCCAAGGCATAAAGCCTCTGTCATATTGGGGTAGTTCAGAGCACCCGCCTCCTTCAGAGGTGCCAGGGTGTTCCTCCCATTGGCCTCAAAGTGTCTCCACAGGCCCGCCCCTCCAATTTTTCTCAGGGACCTCATACATGTGCAGTGCTGCCTCATAAGATGAAAACCAAGCCTAAATATCCCCCCCGTTCTGGAAATTCTGCACAAGGTCTTTGGGAATGTATACCTTCCCCCCTTGCACTGGCTGTATGCTGCCACCATTTGTACTGGACTCCGCCTGTTTGGCCCTGATGTCCAGTTCTCTCAAGCTCAATTCATGTTCCAAAAGCAATATCTTTTCTTCCAATGCACAAGCGTTCTTGCTCGCCTCTACCTTTGCCTGGAGCCTCATGACCTCCAACTCATGATCCCTGGCCCTTTGCCTTTCCTCCATTTCCTCTGTAGCCAAATTCCTGGAAGAATTATTGCTGCCAGCCACAGAGGCTGCTTTCCCAACAGGCAAATCCTGGGATCTGAAGCTGCCCTCTGTCACACCCCCATCCACATCTGCATCATCTGCCTCCCCAGTTTCTCTGGCCTCCCACCAGGCACTCAAGGCCTACTGCAGCTCCGCTTTCCTAGTGGTGCTTTAATGGGGCATCCAAAGTTTTTGCAAAATTGCTTGAGCTGATCTTCTTTGTAGGTATGCAACATTTCAATGCTAAACTCCAAATCTGCTTCCTCTGCTGGTTTACCAATTAGAGACATGGTGCGTGGATACTTCAAGAGTCAGATAAAAATTAGAACCAAAAACACAGTATGTGGTTGCGTAGTGGTCTGCACTAAACTAGTGATCACTGTGGGTCAAGTACAAATACAAGTTCTATCCTCACCGCTGACCACCAATGTTAGAACTGGGGGTTTCTAGTTTGCATAGGTATGTACCTCTGTCCATGTAGGGACCCCTGATTCTAGTCAAGGTAAGGGGGATACACACTTTAGATAACCCCTGCTCACCCCCTTGGTAGATTGACACAAGCAGACAGGCTTATCCCAAAGGCAATATGTAAAGTATTTGTACTCAAAACACACTGTTACACAGTGATAACACCACAAATAGACACCACACCAGTTTAGAAAAATCTTTATCTAAGCTCAACAAGACCAAAACAACAAAATTCAACATACAGGTAGTAAAATAGCATTTAAAAACAGTTATATCCAAATAAAGCTTGTAGAAAACAAATAGCTCCCCTGGGGCTATTATGATGTCTCGACAGCAATAAATCCAAAGTACGGCGCCAACAGCGAGGTGCGCGGCGTCAGGCACGGAGTCACACAGACCCCCAAACAAACAGTACCTTGGAAAATGAAGTCTATGACGATGCACAGTGTCGTGGAGGTGAGGCGTCGGTTCCGGTGAGGCGATGCGATGCACAGTCGGCGATTTTTTGGAGTCATCCTCGGTGCCGCAATAACAGGATGCAGGTGCTGGCGATGACGGAGTCGATGTGAGCGCTGGCGTCGGTAATGCTGATAAATACAGGCATCAAATCGCATCGAAGGTCATCGGAGCTGTGATGCAGGCCAGGCGGTGCCTCGTGCACTTCACGAGCGGTGCCCCTGGCCTCGGTGCAGGTCACGACGTCACGGCAGCGGCGCTGACGGCATCAGAGATGGGTTTTATTGCTTCTCTTAGATTTCTTTCAGCTCCCAACAGCAGGAACAACCTCAATAGGCCCAAAACTGGAACAGGCACCGCCTGGCAGGTCAGAACTCTCAGCAATAGAGTTCAGCGGAGCTGGGGGTGGAGTCTTGTGTCCCTGAGACTTCAGAGCCGGAGGCCAGCATACACAAGCACTTGGAGATTCTTCTTCAAGCAGGTTTCTCAGCAAAGTTCAAGTCTTTGTCATTTCCTTGGCAGAAACAGCAACTGCATGCCAACCCCACACAGCAAAAGAACAGTACTCCCCCTCACAGCTCTCTTGCTTTTCTCCTTGGCAAAGGTTCCTCTTGAGTCCAGGAGTGATCTAAAGTTCTGGGGTTTAAGGTCCACTACTTATACCCCTTTTTGTCTTTGTTCTTCTTTGTGCAAGGGTCTCTGAGCCTAGCCCAACCCAATTCTGTCCTCACTGGTGCAGTATGACCACAGGGGGTAGAGACAGCATTATGCAAGTGAGACAGACCCTATTCAGGTGCAAGGAAAACTCCTCCCACTATTCTAAATGCAGCCAAGGTCTATTCAGCTCAGCTCTGGTTAATCCAGGAAGGGCCAGCACACCTCAACCCCCCCAGTGGCTGTCTATAGTGAATGCAAATCCCCAGCCCCTGTCACTGTCAATCCACAAACAGGCAGAGGCACACAGAATGGTTAAAGAAGAAAAGGCCTACTTTATAAAAGTGGCATTTTCAAACACACAATTAAAAAAACATCCTTACTAAAAGATGTGATATTAAATTCTGAGTTCAGAGAGCCTAAACTTTATTCCTCCATCTAGTCCCAATGGGAAGTTATATTTGTATGATATTACAAAGTATCTCCCATGTTATCCTAAGGGGCAGTGAAAAACGAAATACACTGCATTTCACTATCAGAACATGTCATACACACCAGTACATGTCCTACCTTTCACATACACTGCACCCTGCCCTTGCAGGTATCTTGGGCCTACCAGAGGGGTGCCTTATATGTAAGAAAAGGGAAGGTTAGGGCCTGGCTAGTGGGTGCACTTACCAGGTCGACGTGGCAGTTCAAACCTGCGCGCAGACACTGCAGTGGAAGGTCTGAGATACATTTACAGGGCTACTTATGTGGGTGGCACAATCAGTGCTGCTGGCCCACTAGTAGCATTTGATTTACAGGCCCTAGCACACTCAGTGCCCTTTACTAGGGACTTACCAGTAAATCATATATGTCAATCAGGGAGAACCAATTCTAGCAACAATTTACACAGGGAGCACTTGCACTTTGACACTGATCAACAGTGGCAAAGTGCACAAAGCATATAAGCCAGCAAAAATGAAATCCAGCACAGCATCAAAAATACCAGAGGTAGAGGCAAAAAGGTCAGGGGAAACCATTCCAAAGATGCCAAGTCTAACAACCCTACTTCTTGTTTTTAACAACTACGCCGAGAGTCGTGATGAGTTCAGTAACTGTGACGGTCGCTCCTTTTTTAAGAGGTGTAAAATACATATATGCACACATGCTACAGTATTTTAGACATTAGGGGTTTACTACTGCACTGTTTAAAGTCAAATATTTTATGGGGTGTTCGTTCAAAAACTATTTTTGAAACCAATTTTCCTTGCTTGCGAGTATTCTGTGTATCATGAAGACGTCGGTAACCATGTTGATCGCGCCTTTTTTTATAAACTATAAAACACATATATGCACACATTTTACAGTATTTTAGACACTGAAGGTTTTTTAGTGCATTGTTTAAAATCTTATTTTTCAAGGTAGTTTGTATAAAATGAATCTTCAAAATCAATCTTCCATTCTTGCGGTGAAGCTGGGTGTCACAAATACGCAATATTAAGCTAACCTTAGCTTATAATCTGTACAATACATGTAGAGACATCTGAACAGTTCATTTAATATTTGACTGTAAATGTGGTCTTTGAGGTGTTGAATAAGGTACTATACCCTTCAATGTATGAGAGATATATATTATTATTTGAATAACTGCAGCCTGTAACACATTGCCCCTGTCCTTACAAAAAGATACTATAAGTTACATTTTACATAAATCTCCAAACTATGAAATATGTAATGTTTGTTGTAAACTACAACTCCCATCATGCATCATAATGGGCAGACGATGGTGAGGGTGCAAATAGAAAATAAAAAAGACCAACCTACTGTGAAAAAGACCCTGTGAGTTCGAAACGCATTGGTGTAGTAGTGCTGTTCCCAAATTAAAAGGAAAAACGAAGGAATCACTGAGTGCGGCTTATGTGTATGTTGAAATTGTTTCTGGGCTCTAGGGATCAGCCCTTTGCCGGCACCCGCAGTGAGCGCGCCTGGTTTGAACCCAATTGTGGAAAATATATATATACACTGCCAGGCACCACAAAGACCAGCAGGCAGCTTGCCTGTCCCCGCCCACTGGGGCGAGTGTCATAAGTTATTTCAGGTGCTGGGGTTATTTGCTTGGCGTTGCTGCTTGAAGTCAGCCCATGAAGAAGTGCGAGATGTGCACGAAACGCGTTGGCAGTTTGACTTGGGACATGAGGTGAAATGCTTTGACTTGGAAGCTGCAGCTTACATGAGAATAAATGCAAAAAACTTACCTTCCTGTTGTGAGGCTTCTTTCAAGGGGACAACAGTTTGTTGGATTTGTATGCGGCCCGTCCTGCCGCGGAGGAAGCCTTGCCATGTTGCAACGGATCATTGCTGGTACCAACCGACGTCAGCATCTATGGGCAGTGAGGTGCGTGGTGTAAGTCGCATGGTGCAGCCTCCAATGTGCAGGACAGTTCACCAACCCACTTGGGATTTTTATATTTTTAAAGTGTGGGAGCTCGCAGGCAATTCACTGTAATAACACTGCCAGGCACCACAAAGACCAGCAGGCAGCTTGACTGTCCCCGCCCACTGGAGCGAGCGTCACAAGTTATTTCAGGTGCTGGGGTTATTTGCTTGGCGTTGTTGTTTGAAGTCAGCCCATGAAGAAGTGCGAAATGCGCACGAAACGCGTTGGCAGTTTGACTTGGGACATGAGGTGAAATGCTTTGACTTGGAAGCTGCAGCTTACACGAGAATAAACGCAAAAAACGTACCTTCCTGTTGTGAGGCTTCTTTCAAGGGGACAACAGTTTGTTCGGTTGATGCCGAAACGCGTAATGGCGGTGGTGCAGGGCGTTCTTTGAAAATAAATACACATTGCACCTCAACAGGTCTGTTTTCGTCTGTCCAGGAGTGGATGTTGTGTGGCGAAGTCCAGGGATATATATATATATATATATTCACTGAAAAAACCATAGGTTTTAGGGACAGTTATAGTTACTTGGACATTGCACTCGTACAAAACCCGTGAAATTCCCCCGTTATAGTTAGTTCAGCTAACTATAACTCGCGCCTCGCAATGCACTGCTGATGACGTCACATATTACATCACTCATGACATGGTCAGTGACATCACTGATGACATCACTGATGACATCTCAAATGACATCACTGATGACATCATCCAGTGACTGTGTGTTTCTGTAAAGTTTAAATATTTTTAAAATATATAGGAAAAGACGTATTGAAGAATGAGTGGGTGTCTAAGTGTCTGTATGGATGATTTAGTAGGTGCGTGACTGACTCTATAAGTGAGTGATTTAACGTATCTTACTGAATGCATGGGTTAGTGACTAAACTGGGTGTATGTCTGTATCCGTCTGTCTGTTGCTGTGTAAGTGGCTGCATGTGTTTGTGAATAGCTAAATGATTTTCTATATGAGTTATTGAATGCTTGTCTGAGTATCTGTATGGGTGCCTGAGTGTTTGTGTGGGAGGGGTGTGTGCAACTCTGTGCATAGATGTGTGAGTGGGTGATTCACTGGGTGGATGGTTTCAAGAGTGCATCTGTGATAGACTGTATGGGTGGGTAAGTGTGTGTAAGAGTGTGTTAGTGAGTGAATGTATGTCCCAGTGGTACATGTGTGAGTAACTACATATGTGAAAGGCAGTATATATGTGTGTTGGAGTATATAAATAGCTATAAGCAAGAGTGAGTGATTGTGATAGTGGCTGTATGGATGAGTGTGTGCTTGTATCAGTGATTGTATAAGAGCGTAACAGTGTGCTACTATTTGTATGAGTAAGTGAGCTGGTGTGTGTATAACTGAATAGGTGAGTAAATGGCAGTGTGTTTAATTATTTGCATGACTGACTAGGTGTGTGAGTATCTCTATGGATGAGTGGCGTTGTTTGAGTGTCTATATAGGAGTAAGAGTGCATATGATAGTCCTGTACTGAGTGACCGTAAGTATGAGTGACTGTACGGGTGAGTGAGTGGATGTGTGTGTGTAGACCTAAGAATCAGTGAGTGGGTATGTAGTTATTGGTGTTGGAGTGTCTATGGTTTTGCGAATGGCAGTCTGTAATTTAGAGTGGGTGTATCAAAGATTATATTAGGGTGTGAGGAGGTGCATCAGATTATCACGTGGATGATGTCATGAGTGATGTCATTTGAGATGTCATCAGTGATGTCATCAGTGATGTCACTGACCATGTCATGAGTGATGTAATATGTGACGTCATCAGCAGTGCATTGCGGAGCGCGAGTTATAGTTAGCTGAACTAACTATAACGGGGAATTTCACGGGTTTTGTACGAGTGCAATGTCCAAGTAACTATAACTGTCCCTAAAACCTATGGTTTTTTCAGTGAATTTCAAAGGTTTTTAAATGCTAATTTGTAACTATAACGTGTCTGAAACCTATGGTTTTTCAGTGAATTTCAAAGGTTTTTTAAATGCTAATTTGTAACTATAACGTGTCTGAAACCTATGGTTTTTCAGTGAATTTCAAAGGTTTTTTAAATGCTAATTTCTAACTATAACGTGCCTGAAACCTACGGTTTTTTCAGTGAATTTCAAAGGTTTTGTAAATGACAATTTTTAAATGTATTAATTGTTATATTAATTTTTCATACTGATGTACTACATTTTTAGAAACAATTTTTTTTACATATTTTATTTGTCAAATTACATTGTAATTACATTATACATTACATTACAAAAATACTTTCTCAGAATGAATTACTTTAGTTTAAATACTTTGCAGATAGGCAATAGACTTTTAAGTACAGTAGTTACAGTTGTTGCAATGGGCAACACATTTTCAAACACAATGCAACATTCAGCTCAATGTGAATTTCTAGTTAAATGCAATTAGTTACTTTATGGATTACTTTTGTAACCACAGGACTGGATCCTAGATTCAGTCCTGGTACATCTCCTGTAAACAGTTGAGTAAAGCGTTTTGGTTACAGTCGTGATTTTTAAGGAATATTATTGTATTTTAAAAGTTGACACTTTGAAACTTTTTCTCATAGAATCACCAATGTTATCCTATGGAAGGAAATTCACTTAGCAGGTAAAAACTGTTATCGTTACTTTTTCTTACTCAGTGTTGGATCCTGGATCCAGCACTGGTGCATCTCCTGTAAACAGTTGAAAGAATGCGTTTAAGTCATACAGGCGATTTTTAAGGAATATTTGTAGTTTGTGAAGATCAACACTTTGAAACTTTTTGCTGAAAACCAGTCAATGTTAGCCTATGAAGGAAATTCAAGTTACCGGTAAGTACGGTTAAAATTTCTTTTGAGGATCAGTACTGGGCTGAAACATGCAGCACTGAGGTCTCTCCTGATAACAGGTGAGTAAATCGGAATTCGTATTTCGGCTGATTTTAGAGGAATATTTTAAAGTTCCAAAACTCCACACTTAGAAGAATTTCCAAGTGAAACCAGTCAATGTTAGCCTATGGAAGGAAATTCAAGTTACTGGTAAGTACGGTTAAAATTACTTTTCAGGACCAGTACTGGGCTGAAAGATGCAGCACTGAGGTCTCTCCTGATAACAGGTGAGTAAATCAGAATTCGGATTTCGGCTGATTTTAGAGGAATATTTGTATGTTTCAAAAATCAACACTTAGAAGAATTTCCAAGTGAAACCAGTCAATGTTAGCCTATGAAGGAAATTCAAGTTACCGGTAAGTACGGTTAAAATTACTTTTCAGGATCAGTACTGGGCTGAAAGATGCAGCACTGAGGTCTCTCCTGATAACAGGTGAGTAAATCGGAATTCGTATTTCGGCTGATTTTAGAGGAATATTTTAAAGTTCCAAAACTCCACACTTAGAAGAATTTCCAAGTGAAACCAGTCAATGTTAGCCTATGAAGGAAATTCAAGTTACCGGTAAGTACGGTTAAAATTACTTTTCAGGATCAGTACTGGGCTGAAAGATGCAGCACTGAGGTCTCTCCTGATAACAGGTGAGTAAATCGGAATTCGTATTTCGGCTGATTTTAGAGGAATATTTTAAAGTTCCAAAACTCCACACTTAGAAGAATTTCCAAGTGAAACCAGTCAATGTTAGCCTATGAAGGAAATTCAAGTTACCGGTAAGTACGGTTAAAATTACTTTTCAGGATCAGTACTGGGCTGAAAGATGCAGCACTGAGGTCTCTCCTGATAACAGGTGAGTAAATCGGAATTCGTATTTCGGCTGATTTTAGAGGAATATTTTAAAGTTCCAAAACTCCACACTTAGAAGAATTTCCAAGTGAAACCAGTCAATGTTAGCCTATGAAGGAAATTCAAGTTACCGGTAAGTACGGTTAAAATTACTTTTCAGGACCAGTACTGGGCTGAAAGATACAGCACTGAGGTCTCTCCTTATAACAGGTGAGTAAATCGGAATTCCTATTTCGGCTGATTTTAGAGGAATATTTGCACAATGGTGAAGGGAGGGGCGGGGCCTGAGGTGACATCTTTGCAAACGCGCCCCGTGGCGCGTTTTAAGTTGGGGATTAAGTTCCCTTGAATCCTGAGGGTCCCTAGGGGCCAACTAGACCACCAGGAACCTCCAATATGCGCCAGGGGCTGCGTTGCAGAGACGTGTGAGAGGCCACACCCTTTTACACCTCTCTGCAACGCAGCTCTGTGGCGCTTTCTGGATGTACCTGTTGGGCTAGTTGGCCCCAGGGACCCTCAGGATTGAAGGGGATTTAATTCCCCATCTTAAAACGCGCCACGGGGCCTGTTTGCACACATGTCACCTCAAGCCCCGCCCCCTCCTTCACCACTGTGCTAAACGCGCCACGTGGCGCGTTTTAAGTTGGGGATTAAGTCCCTTGAATCCTGAGGGTCCCCGGAGTCCAACTAGCCCACCATATACCTCCAAAAGCGCCATAGAGCTGCGTTGCAGAGAGGTGTAAAAGGGGCGTGGCCTCTGTACACCTCTCTGCAAGGCAGCTCCCTGGCGCATACTGGAGGTTCCTGGTGGGCTAGTTGGCCCTCAGGGACCCCCAGTATTCAAGGGGAATTCGTTCCCCCTCTGCAAACGCGCCAGGGGGCGCGTTTGCAGAGTGGTGAAGGAAGGAGGCGGGGCCTGCGGGCCAGATCGTTTTTTTAAAAAAAAATTTAAATTTTTTTTTGGGGAGAGGGAGCCGCGTGGCCCCCTCCCGGGCCCTACTTGCCCCGGGGACCCCATCCCCCGGGCTGGCCCTTCGTTGGGGACTGTGGGGGTCCCCAATCCCCCACAGTCCCGCCGGCTCCCGTGTCCTACGGGAGCCGGCATTGCTTTACACATGGGGAGCTGCTAAGATGCAGCTCCCCATGTGGAAAAGCAGTCGGCTTGGATATTGGAAGAGAGCAGGTTTCCTGCTCTCTCTTCCAATATCCAAAGCAAGTTTGCAATGACAGGACGGGAGCCGCGAGGCTCCCGTCCTGTCATTGCAAACAGCAGTGTCCCGGGGTAGGCACCCCGGGACACTGCAGGAGCCGGCCCTGGGGGTGGTGGTCCCCAGGGCCATCAAAGGGCTCCAGGAGGGGGCCGCGCGGCCCCCTCCCATTCAGTGCACAGCCCCGGGGAGGTGGTGGTCCCCGGGGCTCTGGGGGTCCAAAACGGACCCCCATTGTAATCTTCTTAGTGCCCCGGGAGGTGGTGGTCCCGGGGCGTGTGGGGGCTGGAGCCCCCACACAGGTTTTTAATAAAAAAAGAAGCCCCGGGGAGGTGGTGGTCCCCGGGGCTGCGGGAGGGCTCAGAGCCCTCCCGCACCATTCTCCATAAAGCCCCGGGGGTGGTGGTCCCCGGGGCTTGGGGGCCCTTAGAGGCCCCCACACATAAAATTAACCCCCCAGCATGCCCCCGGGACTTGGGCCACCCGAGGCCAGTGCATCGAGCGCGGAGACCGCGCTTCGATTTCTCGGCAGGGTTCGCGCACCCTGAGCGCATCCTGCCGATTTTTAAAAACAAAAAAAATGTTTTTGCCCAGGGGTCCTTGTGGGACCCCTGAGCAAACCTAGGGGTCAGGGTGTTTCTACCCTCCCCTTTGTGCGCTTTGCGCACTTGTTTCTGTCCTCGGTTCTACCGAGGGACAAAATAGCTGCCAACATTTCCTGAATCGGAATGTTGACAGCCAGCTGACAACCAATTAACATGCAGCTCGTGATCGGGAGGGTGCGCGAATCCTCCGTGCCCATAGATATATATGTACTTTTACTTTTTGATTTTCTCAGCAACTACTGAACGGATTTACACCATTTAACAAAAGGGTTCTTTCTGAACCAAGAACTACCTCTTTGCCAAATTTGGTGTAATTCCGTTCAGCAGTTCGGGCTGTAGCCGTGTCTAAAGTTTCCTATGGGAAAATGCATGGGAAAACGCGTTTTGGGACCCCCTTTTTCTCGGCCCCCGCTAGACGTATCACCCCGAGACTTTCAGGGTAGGAGCGGACCGGAGCGCCCCACGAAGTTTGAAAATTTCGCGAAGATACGTCAACCGGCAAGAGAGTTATTTCAAATAGAATGTCGTGGATTTCCTATGGATAATAGGTTGTAACTATAACTATCTACTGGCGACCGCCAGTAGATAATATATATATATATATATATATATATATATATATATATATATATATATATATATATATATATATATATATATATATATATATATATATAAAAGCTCCAAGGTCGCCCAGATGGTGACAGTGCACTCTGGAAGCAGTAATCCCCAACAGGCTCAGCTGGTCACAGGCGTAGCCTGACGCGTTTCGGAATACCTCCTTAATCATAGGCTTGGTTTCAAATGACACAATGCGTTACATGCCACACCTTTCAAGATCCGCTGCCTTGATAGGCTGTTGCTCATATGAGCGCAATATAGCAGTTCCCCACAGCATTGTGGGATACGTAGTGCGGCAATATTTATACCTGGTTAGGTGCAATGTCTCAAATGAGCCCTAATATGTGCCCATCCCCTGGGGCCTGGCCTCAATGTTGGGGACCGTGGGGGAAGCCCCAATGCCCTCGCGGTTCCTGCCAGCTCCCCGCTTCCTGCGGGAGCCAGCATTGCTTTTGGGCAAAGGGAGCTGCTAACATGCAGCTCCCTTTGCCCAAAAGCAAGTCTGCTTTGCTTCATGGAAGCGAGAGCAGGTTTCCTGCTCTCGCTTTCACAAAGCAAAGCAGTGTTTGATATGACAGGGCGGTGTCATAGCAAACTGCAATGTCCTGGGGTGGGCACCCCGGTACGTTGCTGGAGCTGGCCCTGGGGGGTGGCGGTCCCCTGGGCCATGGAGGGCTACAGGAGGGGGGCTGCGTGGCCCTCCTCCCAACGTAAACATAGCCCCAGGGAGTTGGTGGTCCCCGGGGTCGGGGGTCCGCTACGGACCCCCATCCTTAATTTAAAATTGCCCAGGGGAGGTGGTGATCCCCGGGGAAGTGGGGGGAGGGGCCAGAGCCCCCCACACTTTCTAATTGAAGTAAAGCCCTGGGGAGGTGGCAGTCCCTGGGGCTTGGGGGGGCCCGTGAGGCCCCCGCCCCATATTAAGGAATGCCCCATGGTCATGTCATGAATGATGTAATATGTGATGTCATCAGCAGTGCATTGTGGGGGCGCAAGTTATAGTTAGCTAAACTAACTATAACAGCCAAATTTCTCTGGTTTTGTACGAGTGAAATGTCCAACTAACTATAACCTCCCTGAAACCTGTGGTTTTTTCAGTGAATTTCTAAGGTTTTTTAAATGCTAATTTCTAACTATAACGTCCCTGAAACCTATGGTTATTTCAGTGAATTTCAAAGGTTTTTTAAATGCTAATTTCAAACTATAACGTCCCTGAAACCTATGGTTTTTACAGTGAATTTCAAAGGTGTTTTAAATGCTAATTTCTAACTATAACGTCCCTGAAACCTATGGTTTTTTCAGTGAATTTCTAAGGTTTTTTAAATGAAAATTTCTAACTATGCCTACAGAGGTAGGACAAGTCCAGAAAGGGGAAGAAAGGAGCAGAAAGAAGCAAGAGATATGCAGAAAGAACCAACAGAGGTACAGAAAGAGGCCTTTTCGCAAAGTCATCCTGTGGCCTGGGCACCCCCCAACTTTTTGCTGACTGGTACTGATAGTAACTGACCCTGGGCTCTGCCTAACCAGGCCCGGAGCCAGTGCTATGCTGAAAGACACTCAGAATACAGTGAAAACACCTACATACACTAGGGTACACTATGGGTTGGGATACCCCTGTGATTGGCATTACCTCCCCTGTAAGGCCCTAGTACATAATAGGGCAGGGGGATTAAAACTACCTCTAAGTC
Organism: Calotriton arnoldi; assembly: GCA_963921515.1. NCBI lineage: Eukaryota > Metazoa > Chordata > Amphibia > Caudata > Salamandridae > Calotriton > Calotriton arnoldi. Next base: position 498,639 of record CAWUFW010009754.1, on the reverse strand, counting down.
CCTAGCATATAATAGGGCATGGCAGTTTAGAGGCCAGCAGCCCTTTTCTGCACTTGCATGTCTGCACTGCTGAGCCTGAGCTCAGTTTAAAAGTAGCCCTGTGTGTGCAGAAAGAGGCAAGAGAGGTGTAGAAAGAAGCAAGAGAAGTACAGGAAGAAGCAACATAGGTGCAGAAAGAGGGAAGAGGGGTGCAGAAAGAGGCAAGAGAAGTGCAGAAAGAAGAAACAGAGGTGCAGAAAGAGGCATGAGAAGTTCAGAAAGAGGCTGCAGAGGTGCAGAAATAGCCAAGGGAACTGTAGAAAGAGGCAAGAGAGTTGCAGAAACAGGTACAAGAGGTGCAGAAAGAGGGAACAGGGGTGCACACAGAGGCAAGAGAGATACAGAAAGTGGGAAGAGGGGTGCAGAAAGAGACAAGAGGGGTGCAGAAAGAGGCAAGAGAGGAGCAGAAAGAGGCAAGAGAGGTGCACAGAGAGGCACGAGGGGTGCAGAAATTTGCAAGAGAGGAGCAGAAAGAAGCAACATGGGTACAGAAAGAGGCAAGAGGGGTGCAGAAAGAAGCAAGAGAAGTGCAGAAAGAAGGAACAGAGGTGCAGAAAGAGGCAAGAGGGGTGTAGACAGAGGCAAGGGAGGTGCAGAAAGAGGGAAGAGGGGTACAGGAAAAGGCAAGAGGGGTGCAGAAATTTGCAAAACAGGTGCAGAAAGAAACAAGAGCAGTACAGAAACTACCAAGAGAGGTGCAGAAAGAAGCAAGAGGGGTGCAGAAAGAGGCAAGAGAGTTGCAGAAACAGGCAAAAGAGGTGCAGAAAGAAGCAACAGAAGTGCAGAAAGAAGCAAGAGAAGTGCAGAAAGAAGCAACAAAGGTGCAGAAAAAGGCAAGAGGGGAGCAGAAAGAGGAAGAGAAATGCAAAAAAGAAGCAACAGAGGTGCAGAAGGAGACAAGAGAAGTGCAGAAAGAGGCAAGAGAGTTGCAGAAACAGGCAAAAGATGTGCAGAAAGAAGCAAGAGCAGTGCAGAAAGAACCAACAGAGGTGCAGAAGGAGGCAAGAGGGGTGCAGAAAGAGGCAAGAGGGATGCAGAAATTTACAAGAGAGGTGCAGGAAGAAGCAAGAGTAGTACAGTAAGAAACAACAGAGTTACAGAAGGAGGCAAGAGGGGTGCAGAAAGAGGCAAAAGCAGTGCAGAAAGAACCAAGAGATGTGCAGGAAAAGGGAAGAAGGGTGCAGAAAGAGGCACAAGGGGCGCAGAAAGAAGGAAGAGAAGTGCAGAAAGAAGCAACAGAGGTGCTGAAAGAGGCACGAAGGGTGCAGAAAGAGGCAAGAGAAGTGCAGTTAGAAGCAACAGAGATAGAGAAAGAGGCAAGAGTGGTGCAGAAAGAGGAAAGAGAGGTATAGAAAGAGGCAAGAGACTTGCATAAAGAGGGAAGAGGGGTGCAGAAAGAGGCAAGAGGGGTGCACAAAGAAGCAACTGAGGTGCAGAAAGAGGCAAGAGAAGTGCATAAAAATAAAAGAGGTGCAGAAAGAGGCAAGAGGGGTGCAGAAAGAGGCAAGAGAGGAGCAGAAAGAGGCAAGAGAGGTGCACACAGAGGCACGAGGGGTACAGAAATGTGCAAGAGGGGTGCAGAAAGAAGCAAGAGAAGTGCAGAAAGAAGGAACAGAGGTGCAGAAATAGGCAAGAGGGGTATAGACAGAAGCAAGAGAGGTGCAGAAAGAGGGAAGAGGGGTGCAGAAAGAGGCAAGAGGGGTGCAGAAATTTGCACGACAGGTGCAGAAAGAAATAAGAGCAGTACAGAAACTACCAAGAGAGGTGCAGAAAGAGGCAAGAGGGATACAGCAAGAGGCAAGAGAAGTACAGAAAGAAGAAACAGAGGTGCAGAAAGAGACAAGAGAACTGTAGAAAGAGGCAAGAGAGTTGCAGAAACAGGCAAGAGATGTGCAGAAAGAGGGAAGAGAGGTGCAGAAATAGAGGGAAAAGAGGTGTAGAAAGAGGGAAGAAGGGTGCAGAAAGAGGCAAGAGGGATGCAGAAATTTGCAAGAGAGGTGCAGAAAGAAGCAAGAGTAGTGCAGTAAGAAACAACAGACATACTGATGGAGGCAAGAGGGGTGTAGAAAGAGGCAAAAGCAGTGCAGAAAGAACCAAGAGATGTGCAAGAAAAGGGAAGAAAGGTGCAGAAAGAGGCACAGGGGGTGCAGAAAGAAAGAAGAGAAGTGCAGAAAGAAGCAACAGAGGTGCTGAAAGAGGCACGAAGGGTGCAGAAAGAGGCAGGAGAAGTGCAGAAAGAAGCAACAAAGGTACAGAAAGAGGCAAATGTGGTGCAGAAAGAGGGAAGAGAGGTGTAGAAAGAGGCAAGAGACTTGCACAAAGAGGGAAGAGGGGTGCAGTAAGAAGCAAGAGGGGTGCACAAAGAAGCAAGAGAGGTGCAGAAACAGGCAAGAGAAGTGCAGAAAGAGGCAAGAGAATTGCTGAAATAAGCAACAGAGGTGTAGAAAGAAGCAAGAGAAGTGCAGAAAGAGGCAAGTGAGATGCAGAAAGAGACAAGTGAGATGCAGAAAGAGGCAAGAGGGGTAGAGAAAGAGGAAAGAGGGGTGCAGAAAGAGGCAAGAGGGGTGCAGACATTTGCAAGAGAGGTGCAGAAACAAGCAAGAGCAGTGCAAAAGAACCAACAGAGGTACAAAAAGAGACAAGTGATGTGCAGAAGGAGGCAAGAGGGGTGCAGAAATTTTCAAGACAGGTGCAGTAAGAAACAAGAGCAGTACAGAAACTACCAAGAGTTGTGCAGAAAGAGGCAAAAGGGGTACAGAAAGAGGCAAGAGAAGTGCAGAAAGAAGTAACAGAGGTGCAGAAAGAGACAAAAGAGTTTCAGAAACAGGCAAGAGATTTGCAGAAAGAGGGAACAGGGGTGCAGAAAGAGGCAATAGAGGTACAGAAAGAGGGACGAGAGGTGTAGAAAGAGGCAAGAAGGGTGCAGAAAGAAGCAACAGAAGTGCAGAAAGTAGCAACAGAAGTGCAGAAAGAAGCAACAGAGGTGCAGAAAGAGGCAAGAGGGGTACAGAAAGAGGAAGAGAAGTGCAAAAAAGAAGCAAGAGAGATGCAGAAGGAGGCCAGAGAAGTGCAGAAAGAGGCAAGAGAGTTGCAGAAACAGGCAAAAGAGGTGCAGAAAGAAGCAAGAGCAGTGCAGAAAGAACCAACAGAGGTGCAAAAGGAGGCAAGAGGGGTTCAGAAAGAGGCAAGAGGGGTGCAGAAATTTGCAAGAGAGGGGCAGAAAGAAGCAAGAGAATGCAGTAAGAAACAACAGAGTTACAGAAGGAGGCAAGGGGGTGCAGAAGGAGGCAAAAGCAGTACAGAAAGAACCAACAGACGTGCAGGAAAAGGGAAGAAAGGTGCAGAAAGAGGCATGAGGAGTGCAGAAAGAAGGAAGAGAAGTGCAGAAAGAAGCAACAGAGGTGCTGAAAGAGGCACGAAGGGTGCAGAAAGAGGCAAGAGAAGTGAAGAAAGAAGCAACAGAGGTACAGAAAAGGCAAGAGTGGAGCAGAAACAGGGAAGAGAGGTGTAGAAAGAGGCAGGAGAATTGTGTAAAGAGGGAAGAGGGGTGCAGAAAGAGGCAAGAGGGGTGCACAAAGAAGCAAGTGAGGTGCAGAAAGAGGCAAGAGAGGTGCAGAAGGAGGCAAGAGAGGTGCAGAAACAGGCAAGAGAAGTGCAGAAAGAGGGAAGACGAGTGCAGAAAGAGACAACAGGGGTTCAGAAAGAAGCAAGACATGTGCAGAAAGAAGCATGGGAAGTGCAGAATGAAGCAACAGGTGCAGAAAGAGGCAAGCGAAGTGCAGAAAGAAGCAACAGAGGTGCAGAAGGAGGCAGAAGAACTGCAGAAAGAGGCAAGAATGTTGCATAAACAGGCAAAAGAGGTACAGAAAGAGGGAACAGGGGTGCAGACAGAGGCAATAGAGGTGCAGAAACAGGTAAGAGGGGTGCAGTAATATGCAAGAGAGGTGCAGAAAAAAGCAAGAGCAGTGCAAATGAACCAACAGAGTTGTAAAAAGTGGCAAGTGAGGTGCAGAAGGAGGCAAGAGAACTGCAGAAAGAGGCAAGAGAGTTGCAGAAGCAGGCAAAAGGGGTGCAGAAAGAGGGAACAGGTGGGCAGACTGAGGCAAGAGAGGTGTTGAAAAAGTAAAGAGGGGGCAGAAAAAGGCAAGAGGAATGCACAAATTTGGAACAGAGGTGCAGAAAGAAGCAAGAGAGGTGCAGAAACAGGCAAGAGAGTTGCAGAAACAGGCAAACGGGGTGCAGACAGAGGGAACAGGTGGGCAGACTGAGGTAAGAGAGGTGCAGAAAGAGGGAAGAGGGTTGCAGAAAGAGGCAAGAGGGGTGCAGAAAGAGGCAAGAGAAGTGCAGAAAGAGGCAACAGAGGTGCAGAAAGACACAAGAGAGGTGCAGAAACAAGCAAGAGAAGTGAGAAAGAGGCAAGAGAATTGCTGAAAGAAGCAACAGAGGTGTAGAAAGAAGCAAGAAAAGTGCAGAAAGAGGCAAGTGAGGTGCAGAAAGAGGCAAGAGAGGTGCAGAAAGAGGCAACAGAGGTGCAGAAAGACACAAGAGAGGTGCAGAAACAAGCAAGAGAAGTGCAGAAAGAGGCAAGAGAATTGCTGAAAGAAGCAACAGATGTGCAGAAAGAAGCAAGAAAAGTGCAGAAAGAGGCAAGTGAGGTGCAGAAAGAGGCAAGAGAGGTGCAGAAAATGACGAGAGAACTACAGAAAGAGGCAAGAATGATGCAAAAAAGGGAAGAAGGGTGCAAAAAGAAACAAAAAAGTGCAGAGAGGTGCAAAAGAGGGAAGAGGGGAGCAGAAAGAGGCACGAGGGGTGCAGAAAGAAGCAAGAGATGTGCAGAAAGAAACAAAAGAAGTGCAGAAAAATGGAACAGAGGTGCAGAAAGAGGCAACAGTGGTGCAGAAAGAGGCAACAGGGGTACAGAAAGAGGGAAGAGGAGTAGAGAAAGAGGCAAGGGGGTGTAGAAAGAAGCAAGGGAGCTGTAGAAAGAAACAAAAGCAGTGCAGAAAGAAAGAAAGAACAGAGGTGCAGAGCGAGGCAAGAAAGGTGCAGAAAGAGGGAAAAGGGTTGCAGAAAGAGGCATGAGGGGTGCAGAAAGAAGCAAGAGAAGTGCAGAAAGAAGCAACAGAGGTGCAGAAAGAGGGAAGAGGGGTGCAGAAAGGGACAAGAGAGGTGCAGAAAGAAGTAGCAGAGGTGCAGAAAGAGGGAAGGGGGATAGAGAAAGAGGCAGAAGGGGTGCAGAAAGAAGCAAGATTGTTGCAGAAAGAAACGAAAGAAGTGCAGAAAGAAGGAACAGAGGTGTAGAAAGAGGCAAGAGGGGAGCAGAAAGAGGCAAAAGGGGTGCAGAAATAAGCGAGAGGTGCAGAAAGAAACAAAAGAAGTGCAGAAAGAAGGAACAGAGGTGCAGAAAGAGGCAAGAGGGGTGCAGAACGAAACAAAAGAAGTGCAGAAAGAAGCAACAGAGGTGCATTAAGAGGCAAGAGGACTGCAGAAAGAGGGATGAGGGGTGCAGAAAGAGGCACAAGGGGTGCAGAAAGAAGCAAGAGAGATGCAGAAAGAAGCAAGAGAAATGCACACAAAAGCAACAGAGATGCAGAAAAGGGGGAAGTGAGGTGGAGAAAGAGGCAAGAGGGATACAGAAATAAACAAGAGAGGTGCAGAAAGAGGCAACAGAGGTGCAGAAAGACACAAGAGAGGTGCAGAAACAAGCAAGAGAAGTGCAGAAAGAGGCAAGAGAATTGCTGAAAGAAGCAACAGATGTGCAGAAAGAAGCAAGAAAAGTGCAGAAAGAGGCAAGTGAGGTGCAGAAAGAGGCAAGAGAGGTGCAGAAAATGACGAGAGAACTACAGAAAGAGGCAAGAATGATGCAAAAAAGGGAAGAAGGGTGCAAAAAGAAACAAAAAAGTGCAGAGAGGTGCAAAAGAGGGAAGAGGGGAGCAGAAAGAGGCACGAGGGGTGCAGAAAGAAGCAAGAGATGTGCAGAAAGAAACAAAAGAAGTGCAGAAAAATGGAACAGAGGTGCAGAAAGAGGCAACAGTGGTGCAGAAAGAGGCAACAGGGGTACAGAAAGAGGGAAGAGGAGTAGAGAAAGAGGCAAGGGGGTGTAGAAAGAAGCAAGGGAGCTGTAGAAAGAAACAAAAGCAGTGCAGAAAGAAAGAACAGAGGTGCAGAGCGAGGCAAGAAAGGTGCAGAAAGAGGGAAAAGGGTTGCAGAAAGAGGCATGAGGGGTGCAGAAAGAAGCAAGAGAAGTGCAGAAAGAAGCAACAGAGGTGCAGAAAGAGGGAAGAGGGGTGCAGAAAGGGACAAGAGAGGTGCAGAAAGAAGTAGCAGAGGTGCAGAAAGAGGGAAGGGGGATAGAGAAAGAGGCAGAAGGGGTGCAGAAAGAAGCAAGATAGTTGCAGAAAGAAACAAAAGAAGTGCAGAAAGAAGGTGTAGAAAGAGGCAAGAGGGGAGCAGAAAGAGGCAAAAGGGGTGCAGAAATAAGCGAGAGGTGCAGAAAGAAACAAAAGAAGTGCAGAAAGAAGGAACAGAGGTGCAGAAAGAGGCAAGAGGGGTGCAGAACGAAACAAAAGATGTGCAGAAAGAAGCAACAGAGGTGCATTAAGAGGCAAGAGGACTGCAGAAAGAGGGATGAGGGGTGCAGAAAGAGGCACAAGGGGTGCAGAAAAAAGCAAGAGAGATGCAGAAAGAAGCAAGAGAAATGCACACAAAAGCAATAGAGATGCAGAAAAGGGGGAAGTGAGGTGGAGAAAGAGGCAAGAGGGATACAGAAATAAACAAGAGAGGTGCAGAAAGAAACAAAAGAAGTGCAGAAAGAAGGAACAGATGTGCAGAAAGAGGCAGGAGGGGTGCAGAAAGAGGGAAGAGGGGTGCAGAAAGAGGCAAGAGAGGTGCAGAAAGAGGCAAGAGGGGTGCACAAAGAGACAAGAGAGGTGCAGAAAGAAGCAACAGAGGTGCAGAAAGAGAAGAGGGGTGCAGAAAGAGGCACAAGGGGTGCAGAAAGAAGCAAGAGAGGTACAGAAAAACGTAAGATAAGTGTAGACAGAAGCAACAAAGATGCAGAAAGAGGGAAAGGGGTGGATAAAGAGGCAAGAGAAGTGCAGAAAGAAGCAGCAGACATGCAGAAAGTGGGAAGAGGTATGGAGAAAGAGGCAAGAGGGGTGCAGAAAGAAGCAAGAGAGGTGCAGAAAGAAACAAAAGATGTGCAGAAATAAGGAACAGAGGTGCAGAAAGAGGCAGGAGGGGTGTAGAAAGAGGGAAAAGGGATGCAGAAAGAGGCAAGAGAGGTGCAGAAAGAGGCAACAGAGGTGCAGAAAGAGGCAAAAGAGGTGTAGAAAGTAGAAGAGATGTGCAGAAAGAGGCAAGAGAAGTGCAGAAAAAGAAACAACGGTGCAGAAAGAAGCAACAGAAATGCAGAAAGAGGCAAGAGAGGCGCAGAAAGAAGCAAGAGTGGCTTGCACACCATTAGTACCAATTTTACACCCACATTTAGCAATAAGTAACATGTGACCATTCTAGGTTTACAAAGGACCTTCCACCACGCTGTAACACTTGTTGCTGCATTTTTGGTAACGTTTGAGCCAGAAACAAGGCTTTTTTTGTTCAAATCTGCAGATTAGGCAGCAGATGATGGATTATGTGGCTAATGCGGAAAATGTATAATTGTGCGAAAGTTGGTGCAGCCAGACAGTCGCATAATTCCAGTGGCCCTGCTCATACCTCTGACTAGGTTCAGAAGTGCTCCTCAGTGATTCCTTCTTTTTTTGTCTCATTGAGTTCATAGTTTAGCTTCTATAGAAACGAGGAAGACTAAACCTGAGGTTACCACTCCACAACACAGACTACCATACCACATAATTACTCTCCATAACACATAATCCCACTCTACCTAATTCCTATACACTAAATACCACATACTTTCTAGCCACATAATTTCACTGCACAACATACCACATAATTCCACTACACACAACGTACATCCACTCCACTCCAAAAAACATTAGTAAAAAACGTTTACATTTGCAACGCCAATAGTTCTAACTCTTGCAGATGCGAGACCTATTAAATTACAAATGCTTCTTTAACTGGTAGTCACGTTTGCAGAGTGGTGGAGAAAAGGGGCTGGTCCTCCAACCAGCGCTTATGAATTCCGCTGCGTAGAACTTACAGGAGGTACCAGGAGGGCTTCTTGGCCCCCAAAGTCACTCAGGAGTAACCAGGAGAGCTTCTTGGCCCCCAAACTCCCTCAGGAGTAAAGTGGACTTCATCCCCCAACCAGTACTGTGCCAGGAGGAGCTTTTCCAGAGAGGTGGAGAAAGGGGGGGTGGCCTCCGAAGACCTCTTAGCAATCCCACTTTGTGGGACTTAGTGGAGATAAGAGGAGGGATAGTTGGCCCCCAAGGACAACCCTGGGGGCCAACTTCCCCTCCTGTGACCTCCAGTAAGTCCCACACAGCAGCATTGCTAAGTTCTCATAGCAGGCCACGCCCCCTTTTCCCAACACTATGCAAACGTGCTCCCTGGCATGCTCTTGGATGGGGATTAAAGTCCACTTCGCTGCTGGGGGTACTTGGGGGCCAACTAGCCTACCTGATACCTCCAGTTTGCCCCAGAATAGTGGGATTGCTGATAGGTGGACACTGGCCACGCTCCTTTGTCCACCACTCTGCAAACATGCCTCCTGGCATGCTTTTGGTTGGGGGATGAAGTCCCATTGCCTCCTGACGGTCCCTGGGGGCCAACTAGCCCACCAGGTACCTCCAGTAAGCCCCACACACCTAGATTGCTGAGAGTGGTCCGAGGCCACGACCCCCTTTTACACCACTCTGCAAACGCGCTTCCTAGTGCACTGCTGCTCGGGAGATGAAGTCCACTTGTGTCCTGAGGTCCTCATTGCTCCACCAGCAGTGCGCCAAGAGGCACGTTTGCAGAGTGGTGTAAAAAGGGGCGTGGCCTTGGACCACCTTTCAGCAATTCCACTGTGTGGGGATTACTGGAGGTACCTAGCGGTCTAGTTGGCCCCTAAGGACCCTTAGGATTGAAGGGGACTTCATCCCCCAATTCAGAATGCACCAGGAGGCGCGTTTGAACAGTGGTGCAGGGAGGGGCGGGGCCTCCGGCGAGATGCTGGCTTTTCTATTTTTCTATTTTTAGAAAGGGGGCCGTGTGGCCCCCCTTCTTTTAGTATTTTTGGGCCCTGGGGACCCCATCCCCCTGGGCCTGAGCATTTCTTTATTAAAAAAAAAACTGGAAGGGGGCTGCGTGGCCCCCTTCCCTGGTCTACTATTGGCCCCAGGGACCCCATCCCCCGGGGCCTTGCCTCATTTTTATATATATATATATATTTTCTTTCCCAGGGAGGGGGGGGTGGCCCTCCTCCTCTGGGCCACTTCTGGCCCCGGGGACCCCATCCCCCGGGGCCTGGCCTCGTTTATTTTTATTTTCCTGGGAGGGGGCCACATGGCCCACCTCCCCTGGGCCACTTCTAGCCCCGGGACTCCATCCCCTGGGGCCTGGCCAGCCTGTTTTTTGGGGGGAGGGGGACGTGTGGTCCCCTCCAGAGGCTGATTTTGGCCCCGGGGACCCCATCCCCCAGGGCATGGCCTCATTTATTTATTTTTTTAAAAATATTAGTACAGAAGGGGGGCCGTGTGCCCCTTCCCTAGGCCATTTCTGGCCCCAGGGACCCCATCCCCTGGGGCCTGGCCAGCCTTCATTTTAAATTTTAGAGGGGGGCAGCATGGCCCCCCTCCTGAGGCCAATTATGGCCCCAAGGACCCCGTCCCCCAGGGCCAGTTCTCAAGTTGGGGACCGAGGGGGGAGCCCTAATGCCCCCACGGTCCCGGCCGTCTCCCCGCCTCCTGCGGGAGCCTGCATTGATTTTGGGCAAGGGGAGCTGCAGACATGCAGCTCCCCTTGTCCAAAAGCAATCTGCTTTGCTTTTTGGAAGCGAGAGCAGGTTTCCTGCTCTCGCTTCCAAAAAGCAAAGCAGTGTTTGATACGGAAGGGCGAGAGCCGTGCTCCTGCCCTGCTATAGCAAACGGCAATGTCCCGGGGGTGGGCAACCCAGGACATTGCAGGAGCCGGCCCGGGAGGGTGGCAGTCTCCAGGGCCATAGAGGGCTCCAGGAGAGGGGCCGCGCAGCCCCCCTCCCTTCCATTGCAAAGCCCCGGGGGTCCACAACGGACCCCCGCACTTCATTTATGTATGCCCCGGGGAGGTGGTGGTCTCTGGGGCAGCATGGGGGGGCAGGAGCCCCCCATACATTTAAAAAAAAAAGCCCCTGGAAGGTGGCGGTCCCCAGGGCTGCGGGGGGTTCGCATGCCCCAGCATATAATTATCTAAGCCCCGAGGAGGTGGCAGTCCCTGGTGCTGAGCAGGCCCCTGCGGGCCCCCACTACATAATTAGACATTGCCTTGGGACCTGGCCCACCCAGGGGCTTATAGAAAACAAAGCACAGTAGCCCGCGCTTCGTTTTTTTAAAAAACAATTCGGCCGGATTCACGCACCCAGTGCAAATTCGGCTGATTCTTTTTTTAAAAAAATGTTTTTTTTGGCCCTGGGGGTCCTTGTGGGACCCCCTGAGCAGGCCTAGGGGGTCAGGGTGTTTCTACCCTGCGCCCTTTTCTTGTTTTTTATGCTTTTTACAACTGTTTTCTTGTGACTCGGTTACCGAGTCACAAGATGGCTGCCAACACTTCCTGGTTTGGAGTGTTGGCAGGCAATCAGAATGAAGCTCGTGCTCGGGAGGAGGCGCGAATCGTCCTTGGTGCTCAGATACATACATTTTTAATTTTTGAATTTCTCCGCAACTTCTGAACGGATTTACACCATTTAAAAAAAGCATACTCTCTGGCCCAAGACCTACCTTTCTGCCAAATTTGGTGCAATTCCGTTCAGCAGTTCGGGCTGTAGCTTTGTCTAAAGTTCCTATGGAAATTAACATGGGGAAAATGCGTTTTGGGAGCCCCCTTTTTCTCGCCCCTGCTTTACGAATCACCCCGAAACTTTCAAAACAGGAGCTGACCTGAGTGAACCATTAGTTTGGAAAATTTCGCGAAGATTCATCAAACGGCGCCAAAGATATTGGCAAAAGAAAAAACGCTTTTTGAATAGAAACAAGGTCCTAATTATAACTACCTACTGATGGCGCGTTTGCAGAGTGGTGTAAAAAGGGGGGGTGGCCTCAGACCACTCTCAGCAATCCAGCTGTGTGGGGCTTGCTGGAGGTAGCTGGTGAGCTAGTTGGCCCCCAGGGACCCTCAGGAGGCATGGGGACTTAATCCCCCAACCCAGAACGTGCCAGGAGGCGTGTTTGCAGATTGGTGGAGAAAAGGGTGTGGCCTGTGTCCACCTGTCAGCTATCCCACTACCTGGGGTATACTGGAGGTATCAGGTAGGCTAGTTGGCCCCTAAGTACCCCCAGCAGTAAAGTGGACTTTAATCCTCATCCAAGAGCGCACCAGGGAGCGCGTTTGCAGAGTGATGGGAAAAGGGGGTGTGGCCTGCAATGAGAACTTAGCAATGCTCTTGTGTGGGACTGGAGGTAATGGGAGGGGTAGTTGGCTCCCAAGGTTATCCTTGGGGGCCCACAACCCTCCTGTTACCTCCAGTGAGTCTCACACAGTGGTTTTGGTAAGACGTCTTCAAAGGCCATGCCCCCTTCTCCACCGCTCTGCAAACGCGCCTCCTGGACATACTCCGGGTTGGGGGATGAAGTCCACTTTGCTCCTGAGGGACTTTTGGGCCCAAGAAGCCCTCCTGGTACCTCCTGTAAGTCCTACGCAGCAGAATTCCTGAGCGCTGGTTGGAGGCCCAGCCCCCTTTCTCTACCTCTCTGCAAACGCGATTACTAGTTAAAGAAGCATTTGCAATGTAATAGGTTTCACATTTGCGAGAGTTAGAGCTATAGGAGTTGTAAATGTAAAAGTGTTTTACTAATGTTTCTTGGAGTGGAGTGGATGTAGGTTGTGTGTAGTGGAATTATGTGGTATGATGTGCAGTGAAATTATGTGGATAGACTTTGACTTTGATGTGGATAGAAAGTATGTGGTATTTAGTGTTTAGGAATTATGTATAGTGAGATTATGTGTTATGGAGAGAAATTACGTGGTATGGTAGTCTGTGTTGTGGAGTGGTAACCTCAGGTTTAGTCTTCATCATTTCCATAGAAGCTAAACTATAAACTCAATGAGACAAAAAAGAAGGAACCACTGAGGAGCACTTCTGGACCTAGTCAGAGGTATGAGCAGGGCCACTGGAATTATGCAACTGCTTGGCTGCACTGACTTTTGCACAATACACGTTTTCCACATTTGCCACATAATCCATCATCTGCTGCATAATCTGTAGATTTGAACAAAAAAAACCTTGTTTCTAGCTCAAACGGCTCAAACGTTACCAAAAATGCAGTGACAAGTGTTACAGCGTGGTGGAAGGCCCTTTGCAAACCTAGAATGGTCACCTGTTACTTATTGCTAATTGTGGGTATTAAATTGGTACTAATGGTGTGCAAACCACTCTTGCTTCTTTCTGCGCCTCTCTTGCCTCTTTCTGCATTTCTGTTGCTTCTTTTTGTACCTTTCTTTCTTTTTCTGCACTTCTTTTGCCTCGTTCTGCTCATCTCTTCCACTTTCTGCACCTCTCTTGCCTCTTTCTGCACCTCTGTTGCCTCTTTCGGCACCTCACTTGCTTCTTTCTGTACCCCTCTTGCCTATTTCTGCACCCTTCTTCCCTCTTTCTGCACCTCTTTTGCCTCTTTCTGTACCCCTGTTCCCTCTTTCTGTACCTCTCCTGCCTGTTTCTGCACCTCTCTTGCCTCTTTCTGCACTTCTCTTGCCTCTTTCTGTGCCTCTGTTGCTTCTTTCTGCACTTCTGTTGCCTCCTTCTGCACCCCTCTTGCCTCTCTATGCACCTCTGTTGCTTCTTTCTGCACTTCTCTTGCTTCTTTCTCTACCTCTGTTGCTTCTTTCTGCACCCCTCTTGCTTCTTTTTGTACCCTTCTTCCCTCTTTGTGCAACTATCTTGCCTCTTTCTACACATCCCTTCCTTCTTTCTGTACACCTCTTGCCTCTTTGTGCACCTCTGTTCTTTCTTTCTGCACTTCCCTTGCCTCTTTATGCACCCCTCTTGCCTCTTTATGCACCCCTCTTGCCTCTTTCTGCACTTCTGTTGGTTTATTTGCACTGCTCTTGCTTCTTTCTGCACCTCTCTTTCAAATTTCTGCACCCCTCTTCCCTCTGTCTGCACCCCTGTTCTCTCTTTCTGCACCTCTTTTGCCTGTTTCTGCAACTTTCTTGCCTCTTTATGCAGTTCTCTTGCCTCCTTCTGCACCTCTGTTGCTTCTTTCTGCACCCCTGTTGTCTCCTTTCTGCACTCGTCTTCCCTCTTTGTGCACTTCTCTTGCTTCTTTCTGCACTTCTCTTGCTTCTTTCTGCACCTCTCTTGCTTCTTTTTGCACCCTTCTTCCCTTTATTGCATTCATCTTGCCTCTTTCTGCAGTTTTCTTGCCATTTTCTGAACCTCTCTTGAGTCTTTCTGCACCTCACTTTCCTCTTTCTGCACTTCTCTTGCTTCTTTCTACAACTCTGTTGCTTCTTTCAGCAATTCTCTTGCCTCTTTCTGCACTTCTCTTGCTTGTTTCTGCACCTCTCTTGCGTCTTTCTGCACCTCTGTTGCCTCTTTCTGCACCTTACTTGTTTTTTCTGCACTTCTCTTTCCTCTTTCTGCACCCTTTGCGCCTCTTTCAGCACCTCTGTTGCTACTTTCTGCACTTTTCCTCCTTCTTTCTGTACACCTCCTGCCTCTTTCTGCACCCCTCTTGCCTCTTTTTGCACCTCTGTTGGTTCTTTCTGCACTGCTCTTGCTTTTTTCTGCACCTCTTTTGCAAATTTCTGCATCCCTCTTGCCTCTTTCTGCACCCCTCTTACCTATTTCTGCACCTCTCTTGCCTCTTTCTGCACCTCGGTTGCCTCTTTCTGCACCTCACTTGCTTCTTTCTGTACCCCTCTTGCCTCTTTCTGCACCCTTTTTCCCTCTTTCTGTACCTCTTTTGCCTCTTTCTGTATCCCTGTTCCCTATTTCTGCACCTCCCCTGCCTGTTTCTGCACCTCTCTTGCCTCTTTCTGAATTTCTCTTGCCTCTTTCTGTACCTCTGTATCTTCTTTCTTCACTTCTGTTGCCTCTTTCTGCACCCCTTGTGCCTCTTTCTGCACCTCTGTTGCTTCTTTCTGCACTTCTCTTGCTTCTTTCTCCACCTCTGTTACTTTGTTCTGCACCTCTCTTGCTTCTTTCTGCACTTCAGTTGGTTCTTTTGCACTGCTCCTGCTTTTTTCTGCAACTCTGTTGCAAATTTCTGCATCCCTCTTGCCTCTTTCTGTACCCCTCTTCCCTCTTTCTGCACCTCTCTTGCCTCTGTTTGCACACCTGTTCCCTCTTTCTGCACCCCTTGTGCCTGTTTCTGCAATTCTCTTGCTTCTTTCTACAGTTATCTTGCCGCCTTCTGCACCTCACTTGCCACTTTCTGCACTTCTCTTGCTTCTTTCTGCACCCTTCTTCCCTTTTTCTGCACACCTCTTGCCTCTTTCTGCACCCTTCTTCCCTTTTCCTGCACGTCTCTTGGTTCTTTCTGCACTGCCCTTGCCTCTTTCTGTACCCCTCTTGCCTCTTTCTACACCTCTTTTGCTTTTTTTCTGCACTTCTGTTGCCTCTTTCTGCACCCCTCTTGCCTCTTTCTACACCTCTGTTGGTTCTTTCTGCACTGTTATTGCTTGTTTCTGCACCTCTCTTTCTTCTTTCTGCACTTCTCTTGCTTCTTTCTACACCTCTCTTGCTTCTTTCTGCACTTATCTTGCCTCCTTCTGCACACACAGGGCTACTTTTAATCTGACTTCAGGCTCAGCAGTGCACACATGCAAGTGCAGAAAGGGGCTGCTGGCCTCTAAACTGCCAAGCCCTATTATATGCTAGGGACTTAGAGGTAGTTTTAATCCCCCTGCCCTATTATGTTCTAGGGCCTTACAGGGGAGGTCATGCCAATCACAGGGGTACCCCAACCCATAGTGTACCCTAGTGTATGTAGGTGTTGTCACTGTATTCTAATTATCTTTCAGCATAGCACTGGCTCGGGCCTGGTTAGGCAGAGCCCAGGGTCAGTCAGAGTCATTTACCACCAGTACTAATCAGCAATAAGTTGGGAGGTGCCCAGGGCACAGGATGACTTTGCAACAAGGCCTCCTTCTGCACCTCTGTTGGTTCTTTCGGCACATCTCTTGCTTCTTTCTGCACCTTTCTTCCTCTTTCTGGGCTTCTGTTGCCTGTTTCTGCATTTCTCTTGCTTCTTTCTGTACCTTTCTTCCTCTTTCTGCACATGTCCTACCTTTGTAGGCATAGTTAGAAATTAGCATTTAAAAACCCTTGAAATGCACTGAAAAAACCATAGGTTTCAAGGATGTTATAGTTAGAAATTAGCATTTTAAAAACCTTTGAAATTCACTGAAAAAACCACAGGTTTCAGGGACGTTATAGTTAGTTGGACATTTCATTCGTACAAAACCAGAGAAATTCGGCCGTTATAGTTAGTTGAGCTAAGTATAACTCGCGCTCCCACAATGCACTGCTGATGACATCACATATTACATCACTCATGACATGGTCAGTGACATCACTCATGACATCTCAAATGACATCACTGATGATATCATCCTCGTGATAATCTGATGCACCTCCTCACACCCTAATATAATCTTTGATACACCCACTCTAAAATACAGACTACCATTTTTAAAACCAAAGACAAACCAATACCAGTTACCACATACCCACCTACTGATTCCTAGGTCTACACACACATCTACTCATTCACCCATACAGTCACTCATACATGCAGTCACTCATCAATACAGCACTATCATATGCACCCCTATACAGACACTCACACACCGCCACTCTCCCAGAGTTAGTCACACACATAGTCTGTCATGCAAAGAATCAATCACACTCCCATTTACTCACCTACACAATTATACACACACCACCTCACTTATTCATACAGATACTAACACATTCTTACTTTCTTATACAATCACTGACACAAGCACACACAAGCACACACTCATCCATACAGCCACTCTCACAATCACTCACTCTCACATATAGTCATTTATATACTCCAACACTCACATATACTGCCTGTCACATATGTAGTTACTCACACATGTACCACTGAGACATCTAAACACTCACCACATACCCATATACACACTCACCCACCCATACAGCCCTTCACAGATGCACTCTTGAACCCATACACCCAGTGAATCACCCACTCACACATCTATGCACAAAGTCACCCACCCCCACCCACAGAGACACTAAGGCACCCATACAGATACTCAGACAAGCAATCAATAACCCATATAGACACTCATGTAGGTACTCACCAACCCATGCAGCCGCTTACACACCAACTGACAGACTGATACAGACATTCACACAGTTTAGTCACTAACCCATGCATTCACTAAGACACGTTTAATCACTCACTTATACATTCAGTCATGCAGCTACTAAATTATCCATTCAGACACTCATACACCCACTCAATCTTCAATACACCTTGGCCTATATATATATAAATATAAAAAATATTTCTCTTGGACACGTACAGAAATACACCTTCAATCCGGTACACAATCAACCAGATTCACAACCAGTTGCGCACTGCTATATCACATATACAAATTCCTCCATAAACACCATACAATTGAACCCAGAAAAACAACCATATATTACATAAAGATAAAATACTCAAGTGTATAACAGATTCAAGATTTATTAAAAATGAGTTAAAATCACATTAAAAATCATACAATAATAACCAAAAATACAATAATAATAAAAAACATAAATTCACACATTAAGAACCTGAGACATCATGAGAGACAAAAAAATGTGAAACATGTAAATTCATCAAAAGGTTATTCCCAACAGGAATCAAATACATAAACACCATTAGTCTATTCATTTATCATTTCATTAGACAAAAGGCCGTTCCTGGATATAACAAAATAGAAATACGGGCGTTGACGCGTTTCAGTGGTAAAAAATTATTGAGGTACCACCTTCATCAGGACAAATGCAATGCTTGTCTCTCTCTCAACAGTATTAAAATTCAGTACACCTAATCAAGACAAAAAACATACAATCAGCACAACCTACTATTCAAATTAAAAATAATTGATCATATTACTTCATTAATCAAAACACTTCCCACATTTAAAAAATATTTTTTGTTTTTATCCACAGCATATAATTTAAAAATATCCAAATGACACAGAATATGCATAATATAAAAACCAACCCATGTCACTTTAATTCGTTCGGGGTCTGTTATCAATATGTGCACATAGCTGTTTTGCGGGTTCAACAAAACTACACAATCATTTATGGTCCTATTTCTTACTAACAGATATGTACATCACCCAATCAGCAAATACCTCATATTGTCAAAATTCACCATCACTCTCCAATATACATATATCCTCACACATTCATTCTTTCATTCTAAAAAAATATTAAATCTGTCACTCAGAATACATACCTATAGTGATGTATGCGACGTTCACACAATCAGTCTTCCCAAAAACCATAAGAGGATTCTTTATCGTTGTCACGTAGTTCATATGAACCCCCGTGGCTCCACCTTGTCAGTGAATCTAATTCTAATTGGAAAAACAATACAGTTACATTCCAACTCTGACCCTATCCACTCCATAGTTGGATAATATGAATAAAATCCAAGTGCCAATGGGCCACTAACCTCAGTTGATTCGTGTGTATATACATACATCACTATAAATTAAATTTGTAGAGGAATTCAATATGGAATTTAATTTATATATTCCGTTGTTCCTTATTTTGATAGATGGTGCACGAGCTTCACACCTAAAATAACGACATATTTATTATTCTATTGAGTTGTCCCATCATTCTTTTACAAACAATTTTGTACCAAGGCAACTCAAGCAATTCTTTATTAAAGGGACTGTATCCCTGACTCATTTGCCCTCTGTTATTTACTTTCTATGGGTCTATCGCCACTATTGTTAGAATAACAAGAAAAAAGGACGCATATTTTTAAACGCTCTGTTAAAAAAGTACTGTCATTACTTTTAAGTAAAAAAACCCGTTAAAGCGCTTATCGAGTCTCACAGGGTTTCCAATACTACCCGGTGTTTAAAGCTCATGGCAACATGTAAAATCCTATTTCACCCGCTTATCGTATCCTCCCTAAGTTGTTTACAGGGTATTGACCATGAATGCAACTGAGTATGCTAAAGGAAACTCCAAGTGGAACCCTCCCACGCTTACCATAAAATCCGGTGGGGATAAATAGCCTTGTGTCACCCGGTATACTGCTTCCCTCAGGGAATAACCTTTTTGATGAATTTACATGTTTCACATTTTTTTGTCTCTCATGATGTCTCAGGTTCTTAATGTGTGAATTTATGTTTTTTATTATTATTGTATTTTTGGTTATTATTGTATGATTTTTAATGTGATTTTAACTCATTTTTAATAAATCTTGAATCTGTTATACACTTGAGTATTTTATCTTTATGTAATATATGGTTGTTTTTCTGGGTTCAATTGTATGGTGTTTATGGAGGAATTTGTATATGTGATATAGCAGTGCGCAACTGGTTGTGAATCTGGTTGATTGTGTACCGGATTGAAGGTGTATTTCTGTACGTGTCCAAGAGAAATATTTTGTATATTTACCAGTGGTACCCTGTCTCTTGGTTAGTGGGGTCGCTCCCTATTCTTCTAATATTCCTGTACAACCTCTTGGTTGGGGAGAATTGATCTTCTTCGGAAGGTTTTTATTTATACATCTTTATTATTATAGATAGGTTCCTTCACTTTTTATAATATGGAGTCGTTAAAAACGTTTGGATTTAGTGAGGAACAATATAATAAGATAATGAATACAAAAAATGGCAATAAAGTGACTGTCATCTCAAAGAATAATGATAAATGGGGGAAAATATACAACCTGAGGAAGAAATTAATCAGAACGGAAATGCACGCTGAGTTTCTAGTTGAATATGTGAAAGCTGGTGTTATTCCAGTTGGGTTACAAATTAAGAATGAACCCGGGTTATTTATTGAACATAGGAAATTCCTAGAAACATGGTTGTATATTGCTAACAGGTGTAGTAGGGATTGGTTACTTCTTATTATTGAAACTGCTCAAGAAGTAATCATTTTAGAGAAACAAGAAATAGAACAATTACTTTTAGAACTCCAAAATAATTCTGCGGTTGATGAAGCCAAGAAAAACTAGAAGAAATAGATACTGAAATTGATGGATATAGAGATTACCTGATAAATAAAAAAACAAAAAATTGAGGAAAGATATTGAAAAATACAGTATAGAGGCCAATTATCCATATCTAGAAAAGGATTATTACCAACAAAGAAGAGAGCAAAATTGGGATAGATCTTACCAACAGAGACCCATATATCAGAGGGGGTAGAAACCGTATCACCTTTTCTGAATCCTCAGGATCAGGAACTGATGAAGATACCAACAATAGGGGTGGTCTGGGTAACCATCACTCTAATGAAGTATATGGAGGAGGCGCATCAATGTCCAATTTGTCTTCTTCTTCCTCCGGTCCTTCCTCTTCCTCTTCCTCTTTTTTAGACCAGTGCCCGAGGAGAGGACAGAGAACCAACCGGGGGTTTGTGAGAGGTCAATATGTGAGGCATCAACCTCAGGAGGAATATCTCGAAACAAGGAATCGAAGATATTGGAGGTAGTCACAGATAGATTCCCCATCATCAATTTATCCACTCGTCTTTTAACTCAGACAGAATTGGAAGTACTAGCTAAAGGTTTTACATTTGCACCCTCCACACAAGCCAATAAATTTCTGTTGGAGAAAGACCTTAAGTCTTTTTTACGTAAAATTAGACTCACGAGATTTTTTGAAAATAGGGAGTACAATGAAGAAATCAATATTTCAGGACTTAAACCAAAATCTACTTTTACTCCACATATTAGTCAGGTTGATAGGAAGATTGAGGTATTTGAACAAGTTGTAAAGACAAAAATACGTAAAATCTGGGAACATCAGTCTCCAATTACCCATAATATTAGCAAACAACATAGAGAGGCTATTTCTAACATTAAAAATGATTTGAATATAACGATCAAACCCGCCGATAAGGGGGGTGGGGTTGTTGTATTTAATACAATAGATTATGAGAATAGGATTTTGGAACTCCTCAATGTAGAGGCACATTATCATAGGGTCTCAATGAACAAATGGTATCTATTGAATAGGGAGATTAAGATACTCCTCTCATTAGCAAAGGAAAATAATTGGATATCGGATAAAGAGTTCAAGTTCCTGTGTAATGATAGAGCCATTATCCCTGCGATATATGGCTTACCAAAGATTCATAAGGACATTAGGAATCCACCCCTCAGACCAATTGTGAGTTGTATCAATTCCCCACTTGAACCATTAAGCAAGTATGTGGATAGTTTTTTAAAACCACTGGTTCAGAAACAAAAGTCTTACATTAAGGACTCTGCCCATATGATTACTATCATTGAAGGATGTGAATTTAATAGCAATACCCAACTTTTGGTTACATTAGATATAGAGGCACTTTATACCAACATACCCCAGGATGCCACCCTTAGAGTCATCAGTGGCATCCTGGGTCCTGCAGCATGCAGAGGTGTCAATGCCGAATTCATTATGGCATGTGCCAAGTTGGTTTTGAAACATAATATGTTTCTTTTCAAGGAGGATCTTTACCTTCAATGCAAGGGGACCAGCATGGGGGCCACATGTGCCCCTAGTCTGGCGTGCCTCTATGTGGGACAATTTGAAGAGACCCATGTTGTCAATGAATCTGCTCCATTTTTTGAGAATGTGGTGAAGTGGAGCAGATTCATTGATGACATTTTATTCATCTGGGAAGGTACAGCTGACCTCCTGGAGGAATTTTTAGAGTGGTTAAACTTGGGGGATGTCAATCTTAAGTTTACATCAGAATATAGCAACCAGAGTGTAAATTTTCTTGATTTAAGGATCAAAGAAATTGGGGGTAAATTGGAGGTTGAATTATTTGCTAAACCCACAGACAAGAACACTCTGTTGCACTATTCAAGTTTTCACCCCAAGGCACAAAAAGATAATATCCCTTTTGGGCAGTTACTCCGGTTAAGGAGGAACTGTTCTTCTCTTAATGATTTTTATAAACATTCAGAGTCCCTAAAGGCAAAACTTAGGGACAGAGGCTATCCTAAAAAACTTGTGTCACATTCTTTTAAACGAGCCCGGTTCTATGATCGGGACAGTATGCTAACAGATAGAGGGGTTAACAAACAAAGGCAGGATGAAAAGCAGAGACTGGTGTTTGTTAGTCAATACTCCTGTTTGAGCAATAAGATTAAAAATATAGTAAACTAAAACTGGAGTATTCTAAATGACACTGAATCTTCAAAGTTAGAGAGACCTCTATTTGCGTTTAAACGCAATAATAATTTAAAGAGGGAATTGGTACATACATATAGGGTGGGTCCCACAATGCACCAACGAACTTTGATGGGTACTCAGGCTATTGGCAATTATAAGTGTAGTCATTGCAATATGTGCGGACAGTGCATAGAGGATAAAAAGGTGGTTTATAATAAACATACCCTATACTCTAAAACATTAAATAATTGTAGAAGTAGGAATGTTGTATACCTGCTCCTATGCCCATCGCAATCAGGGATATATTGGTGAGACATCTAGAGAACTCCGTATTCGGTTGGGGGAGCATAAATCCGCTATTAAAAACCAAAAAGAGAATGCCCCACTTGAGAGCCATTTTATGAAGGAAGGTCATACTCTCACGGATTTTAGGTGGTTCATTATTGAAAAAATAGAAGGCAATAAAAGATCAGGAGACTTAACACTTAAACGTAAGAATCGCAAACAATGGTATATTTCAATTCTAGACACCATTCGTACGGGTTTAAATACAAAAGAGGATTGGATGAGATTAGTTGAGTAGACATTAATGTTTTTTAGGTTTTAATTCTAAGCAAGTCTATTGTTGGGTCTTTGTGTGGCCCCTTTTTTTGACATTAGCGGTGTACCGGCAACCGCTTTTGTTATGAGCGGTGGTCGCATTTAGGCTTGGCAATATAATCCATGGGTCGACTCACTGACCCATGGTAGTTATTGGGGAGGATAGTATTTGCGGCAACTTGGACCTTATATCAGGTCCTCGTGTGATCTGTGGTTCCGAAATTGGTAGTGTACCGGCAACCGCTTTTGAGCGGCTGTCACATTCAGGATTGGTAATATGATCCATGGGTCGATTTTTTGACCCATGGTTTTTATTGAGATTGATTATACTCGATGTAACCTGGACCTTTTATCGGGTCCTCGTGTGACCCTGGTTTCTAAATTGGCGAGTATAGGAATTTATAGCAATAAATGCTATGTAAACATTGGCTCTCCAAGTGGTGGAGATTGAGCATTAGCCTCTTTATTAGTTCGCTCATTATCACTATGGGGGTGGGACCCACCAATTCATATTGGATGTTAGGGCCGCTTTAAGGAAATGAGTCCACAAGGGGCGTATTGTAGTGACTTTACGATCGCAGGTGAAATGAATTGAGGCTGACTTGATGTATAAAACACACACTGTGGGAGGATCGAGCAGTCAGTTTAAACGCCGCGAAGGAGAGGGAAGCAGTATACCGGGTGACACGAGGCTATTTATCCCCACCGGATTTTATGGTAAGCGTGGGAGGGTTCCACTTGGAGTTTCCTTTAGCATACTCAGTTGCATTCATGGTCAATACCCTGTAAACAACTTAGAGAGGATACGATAAGCGGGTGAAATAGGATTTTACATGTTGCCATGAGCTTTAAACACCAGGTAGTATTGGAAACCCTGTGAGACTCGATAAGCGCTTTAACGGGTTTTTTTACTTAAAAGTAATGACAGTACTTTTTTAACAGAGCGTTTCAAAATATATGCGTCCTTTTTTCTTGTTATTCTAACAATAGTGGCAATAGACCCATAGAAAGTAAATAACAGAGGGCAAATGAGTCAGGGATACAGTCGCTTTAATAAAGAATTGCTTGAGTTGCCTTGGTACAAAATTGTTTGTAAAAGAATGATGGGACAACTCAATAGAATAATAAATATGTCGTTATTTTAGGTGTGAAGCTCGTGCACCATCTATCAAAATAAGGAACAACGGAATATATAAATTAAATTCCATATTGAATTCCTCTACAAATTTAATTTATAGTGATGTATGTATATACACACGAATTAACTGAGGTTAGTGGCCCATTGGCACTTGGATTTTATTTATATTATCCAACTATGGAGTGGATAGGGTCAGAGTTGGAATGTAACTGTATTGCTTTTCCAATTAGAATTAGATTCACTGACAAGGTGGAGCCACGGGGGTTCATATGAACTACGTGACAACGATAAAGAATCCTCTTATGGTTTTTGGGAAGACTGATTGTGTGAACGTCGCATACATCACTATAGGTATGTATTCTGAGTGACAGATTTAATATTTTTTAGAATGAAAGAATGAATGTGTGAGGATATATGTATATTGGAGAGTGATGGTGAATTTTGACAATATGAGGTATTTGCTGATTGGGTGATGTACATATCTGTTAGTAAGAAATAGGACCATAAATGATTGTGTAGTTTTGTTGAACCCGCAAAACAGCTATGTGGACATATTGATAACAGACCCCGAACGAATTAAAGTGACATGGGTTGGTTTTTATATTATGCACATTCTGTGTCATTTGGATATTTTTAAATTATATGCTGTGGATAAAAAACAAAAATATTTTTTAAATGTGGGAAGTGTTTTGATTAATGAAGTAATATGATCAATTATTTTTAATTTGAATAGTAGGTTGTGCTGATTGTATGTTTTTGTCTTGATTAGGTGTACTGAATTTTAATACTGTTGAGAGAGAGACAAGCATTGCATTTGTCCTGATGAAGGTGGTACCTCAATAATTTTTTACCACTGAAACGCGTCGACGCCCGTATTTCTATTTTGTTATATCCAGGAACGGCCTTTTGTCTAATGAAATGATAAATGAATAGACTAATGGTGTTTATGTATTTGATTCCTGTTGGGAATAACCTTTTTGATGAATTTACATGTTTCACATTTTTTTGTCTCTCATGATGTCTCAGGTTCTTAATGTGTGAATTTATGTTTTTATTATTATTGTATTTTTGGTTATTATTGTATGATTTTTAATGTGATTTTAACTCATTTTTAATAAATCTTGAATCTGTTATACACTTGAGTATTTTATCTTTATGTAATATATGGTTGTTTTTCTGGGTTCAATTGTATGGTGTTTATGGAGGAATTTGTATATGTGATATAGCAGTGCGCAACTGGTTGTGAATCTGGTTGATTGTGTACCGGATTGAAGGTGTATTTCTGTACGTGTCCAAGAGAAATATTTTTATATTTACCAGTGGTACCCTGTCTCTTGGTTAGTGGGGTCGCTCCCTATTCTTCTACTATATATATATAAAACATATTTAAACTTTACAGAAACACACAGGGGCCGATTCACAGAACTAATCTGAGACAAAATCCTAAACTTACTACTTTTGGTATTCACAGAAGGCACTTACTACTTTTGGTATTCACAGAATGCACTTACGACTACTAACTTTACGTCTGCAATCAGAGCGGAATTTCCGTACTCGGGCCGAAATTTCCGCACTCGGAGCGGGAATCCCACATTTGTGCCGGGATTTCCGCTTCCGGTCTGGAATTTCCGATTCCGGGCCGGAATTTCCGATTTCGGGCCGGAATACCTGCACTCTGGCCGTTGATCATTTTCCTCAAGGGTAAACACCTGTCCAAGTGCCTACCATCCCCCACCATGCATCAGCTAACACACTGCAGCCAATCCCAGCCCTGCAGCATGTATGAATACAGAACAGACACACACAAACCCTTTCAACATGTCGCTGAATGTGTTTGTTGCTCTGCCCCTTGCCATGCAGCAAGAAGACTTGAGGAGGAGGAGGAGAGTAGAGAGGATCTTTAGACAAAGGATTAACCTATTTGGGATGTCCAGCCAAGATGTCAGGGCCAGATACCGTTTCCCTCCAGAAGTCATCTTGGAGAAGGTATGTGAGTGGGAGGAGGAACTTGACTCTGTGACCTGCAGCTCCCATGCCATTCCAGCCTATCTCAAGATCCTTTCTGCTCTCCATTTATTTGCCACTGGGTCATTCCAAAGGGTCTCCAGTGACCATGTGGGCATTTCCCAGGCAAGCCAGTCGCGGTGCTTGCATCAGGTACTGAGATGCATCACTGCAAGAGCCAACCACTACATACGAATTCCCCAAACACTGGCCATGAGACAAAGGGCAGCTAGAGATTTCTATCTCATTGGTCGCTTCCCACGTGTGCTGGGTGCAATTGATAGTACCCATGTGGCTCTTCAGCCACCCCGCCGCATTGCACACATCTTCTGCAACAGACACCGATGGCATTCTGTCAATGTGCAAGCTGTCTGTGATGCCAGTGGGAGATTCATTGATGTGCATGCAGTGTTCCCAGGCAGTACCCATGACAGCTTCGTATTCCGCATGTCACCTCTTGCCCGACGGATGGCTGTGGGAGAATTTGGCAACAGGTGGCTACTGGGTAAGTACCAAGCACTAAAAATGAGGGATATGTGTAATTGAAATGTCTGAATGCCACCTTACATTAACAACTATTGTACAATAAGAATCATAAAGCAACATACACGGTCTCAACAGACACTGTATAAAAGTATAGATCATGTCCTGTGTAAATCAAAGAGGGAAATGTAACCAATTGCCCTTTCTTCCCTCCTCATGCGATGCTGGGTATGCACTCTCCCCACAACTCCTCACCCCTTACAGACGTGCAAACACTGTACCTCAGCGTATGTACAATAGGGCACACATACGAACTCGAGCCATCATAGAGCCCACTTTTGGTCTGTTGAAGTCGTGAATCTGATGTCTTGACCACACAGTGGGTGTGCTGCTGTACTCCCCTGAAGTTGTGTGCAAGATCATATTAGCCTGTAGTGTTTTGCACAACATAGCTTTAACGCATGTCTTACACATACCTCTTGTACCCGGCTAGCTCTGAATCTGGGAAACCGGGCCATTGCACATAACCGAGGTCAGGGTATGCAAGTCCATGATCAGCTGGTTGCCACGTTTTTCACATGAGCAACCTGTTGTGCCATGGACAAAATGTGGTTTGCAGTCTGTTGTAAATGATTAAAGTTGGATACTTACGACTCTGTCCAAAAATTCCATCCTGAGACTACTTTGCAAGCCACACTAACTGCATGTAAACCACAGCTGTTGACAGTAGTCAAAATATTGACCGTGCTTCAGGTCATGTGACCATGTCAGCAATCAGTGTAGTGGATGTCCCTAAGGAATCTATTGACGCAGAGGAAAAACTGTAGATGTTCTGAGAGACCTTCCTGGACCTTATGAGGATGGGTTTCTTAATCACAAAAGGGCATAACTATTGCATTCTCATAGCCTTTGCCCTCAACAGATTTGACTCCCCCACAAATGATGGGCCCACAACGTGAGTGACGATGTTATGGGTGAATCTGGCACTATGTGTCTGTGATACACAGCACTGCTTCCCCCAATTTTCCGTAACACAACACACAACTCATGTGTTGAGCACTAAATATGGACTACATGTACCATAATGCTAAGTAGGAGAAAACTAAACTGGGGTTTGATGTTGTGTCAGTCCCCCTTGTCCGAGCCAAAATGTCATTAAATGGTCTGTTCCCCCTTTTGTTACATGTCTATGATTCTCTCTTGCACTGTCATTTAAGGTTTTTCCACTACAGAACAGCAGGATGGCAGTGGATTTGATTTGTGATTGTGGATAGATCAGAATGAATACAAAATGGCTGTCAACTACTTCCTGTGATGTATTTCCTGTCTCCCACTTCCTGTTTATCATTTCCTGTATGAAATAATGAATTCCGGTTCAATTTCGGAGATTTCGGCCTGAAAACATAATTTCCGGTTCCGGAGCATACGATGCGCATGCGGACCCGACGCTCCGGAACCGGAAATTACATTTTCGGGCCGTAATCTCCAAAATGAACCGGAACACATTATTTTATACAGGAAATTATATACAGGAAGTGGAGACAGGAAATACATCACAGGAAGTTGTTGACAGCCATTTTGTGTTCATTCTGAGTCATCCTCTCTCACAGATCAGATCCTCTGCCATCCTGCTGCTCTTTTGAACTTATTTTCCCCAAAATGGCTGAGGGTTATGAGGGGAAAGCACCCCTTTCACTGAAAGGGAATTAGACATCTTGGCTGAGGGGTGCTGTCCAAATCTCCTCAGCTATATGGGGGCCAGAGTACCAGCTGAGCAATGCAGCCCGGGCCAGGCTATGGGCCAACATTGGTGAGCGCTGCAGTGCGTGCTCACACCAGGAATTCGAGGGCATGCCGTAAGCGCTGGGAGGACCTAAAATGCTGGGCCCGGCATAAGGCTGAGGAGCTACTGGGCCAGTCTTCCCAGCACCATGTGCATCGTCCTCACCTCTCCCCACTGTACAGGAGGGTCCTGCGTGCAGCTTGGCCGACCCTCCATGCTCAGCTGGAGGAGCATGAGCAGCAGAGACCTGGTAAGTGCATTATATGCAATAAGTGTCGGGAAGCATGATGTGAGTGAAGACAGAGCTGTGCCATTGTGTGTCCCATGCCTCCATTCACCTATTCTGTGCCTATGCAGCAGTCATCATGAAGCAAAAGGCTCACTGTGGCATATGGACTGTACAGGGCAGAGTGCATTCTGTGAGTTGTAGTTTCTTCATGACAAATGGGGAATTGACCCACACACGTGCATTTGTACTGAAATTTACACTGCACCACTAACAGTGAATCAAGGGAATCATAACTGATGTGTGCATTGGATGAGGAATGGTACAGACACTGTCCAGTGTGTGTATGAGAGGCCAATGGGTATTGGATGCTGTGACTTGCATTGCATTTTTTGAGTTTGGGTTCTGTTTGAGACAGATCATCATGTGCCATGGAGTCAAGACAGACTTTGAGATCCTTGCCTCACTCTTAAGTGTTTCCAATTTTGCCAAGTGTGTCCACTGACACACGTCTTACCCTCAGTGGCTTGTATACCATTTTTCATGTACAGGTAGCTGTAACAATGACCCACTACTGTTCACTGGTGCACTGCACTTCCTTATCAGTCACCGAAGCCAATAAGTGGCACTGGATTGTCAGCTTTTGTGAGGAAATATCAAAAGGCTAGACTCACAACGTAGCAAACCAAATAGCCCAGACCCTATGTGGATGTGTGACCCACAATCGGCATTTGTCTTGTCCCATACAATGCTACACAGCAGATAACATTTGTCCAGACGTAAAAGAGCTGAGACTCCATATCACAGGCCCTTTTCAATACCATCTGGACTCTCTCTGATCTCATTTTGTAGACTGGGTTTGGAACCTGCCCATGTAGCAGTGACAGGACACACGGATCACAAGAATGCCAAAGTTGATGGCTGGCCAATACAGTTGTGTAAGCCACAAATATTCACGTGAGATGTCCATGTCAGACTCATATCAGGAGATGACAGTGAACATACACGTAATGTAAGCTCATAAACACTGACAACTCTATAGTGTGATCAGAGGAAAACAAAGTCTGACCTTGGCTCATCTAGGTATGTGTCTTGTCCTGACGTGTACAACCACTACATCATGATTTTTCTTACATTTCAGTGGGCACAGCTGGCCAAATGGAACAACAGCGGGACCAGGTTCGGAGCAGGAGATCTTCGGTGCGCCGGTGGCTACGACCTCTTTTGACAAGTGAGGAAGAAGAGGATGAGGCGGGACCCTCAACATCAGGAGGCAGGGGATTGTGCACACCCGGACTGACCAGGAAGACAACTTTGGTGCTATGGACCAGGTGGAGGCTGTGGACATTGAAGTGGGGGGAAGAACTGGACACCTCTGGCCAGGGGGGGGTGGAGAGCTACTCTCCCCGGACCATTCACCAGTAAATTCTGTCGAGGTGTCCCCGGGGCAGGCCACTACCCAACCTGGGCCTGCCATCACCCCCTCCCTACCTCTAGAGGCCTCCAATCCATCAGGGCCTCCAGCTGCATTCCCTGCAACCTGTCCCCCTCATCGTAGCTGCCAGGTCGACCCCAACATTGGCTCTGAACCTGAGGTACCACACCCCTCATGCTCCACCCAAACCCCTCCCTGTGTTGTTCCTTTAGTGGCTGTCCCAGAGGACTTGATGTGGGTATGTGAGGGTCAGCCAGACATGTCCTCTCGCATCATGCTGCATATGTGTCTAGAGATACGGATGATGCGAGAAGACATTGCCGGAGCTCTGGCCACCTTCACTGCCAGTGTCAATTCCCTGGCTGCAGCCATGTTGTCTTTTGTTTCCCAACCTCCTTCCCACACCACCGTCAATGTCTCCCCTATCCATTGCCCCACACTGTTTCCCCCGTACTCCTCGTGTGTTCCGACCCCGTGTGGTGCCTGTTCCTGCACCGGCCAGCCATGGGCCCGCATCGGACTTGGAGGATTTGGACATTGTGGTTTTAGAGGATGACCAGATGGACACTTGACCTGTTGGACAGAATTTTCTTTGTGGACAATTATTTACTTTTCCCCTTGTAAATAGACTGGTTCCCCTGATGCTCCCTGACGTGTTATATTTTTGTTGCCCCACCCCAATCAAAGTTCCCTTCTCCTTCTGTATTAAGATCATCATTTGTTTTCCATTCTCCCTTACAAACGCACTGTTGTTGTTTTACAAATCACACACTTCTATTTACATAAAATATATTTTTGAATCCTACTTTCTTTAACTTGTTTGACTTCATTGTGAATGTCTTGTACAAAATATGAACATGTATTTTGCGAGTCATCTGCTATGCACATTATGGCTTGTTGCAATGATGGGGTTACACTTGTAATTGTGTCACACACACACATATATCCTCACATCTCTAGGCCACCAAAATTGGTATACATTTGCCTATCAGAACATGATACGCAACAGAATCTTGACTTGTGAAGATAATTACTTTTTATTTACACATATTCACAGTGGTCAATTAGTTTTTGGGATGTTGTCAATGGGGATCGTGCTTGCGACTTCGCAATTTCGGAGGTGATGATCGCTGTGAGGGATCATTTCTGGCTTGTCGCCTACGTGTAGGTGGGTGTTATGCATGTGCCTGTACAGGGTGAAGTTCATGTGCAGGGGCAGATGGTGTATGTACAGTTGGTGTTTGTGCGTGGACAAGGGCTGGTTGTGCAGGTGGTGGGAGTGCCTATTCAGGGGTGGTGGTGGTTGTGCAGGTGGTGGGAGTGCCTGTTCAGGGGATGGTGGTGGTTGTGCAGGTGGTGGGAGTGCCTGTTCAGGGGGTGGTGGTGGTTGTGCATGTTGTGGGAGTGCCTGTTTAGGGCGCAGTTGTGGGTGTATACCCTTGCTGTGGTCCTGTGCAGTTGGTGGTATAGGTGTGTGGGTGTGATGTGCTATAGGCAGATGTGATGACTCCCCTCCCTGTGTTGACCGTGAAGGGAGACTTTGGATCACTTTCAGCATGCCCTCCATCATCTTCATGGCCAAGGCATGGTGTCTTGCACTGTCTTCCCTTTGGATGGATATCATGTCTCTGATATTCTTGGACATGTCTTGCCAAGTTCTATCCATCCTATCCAAAACATGGGTCAGTCTGTCCACCACCTGAGGGAATTGGAGCATGTCCTGCAGGGACTCAGACATGTCTGACAGGGTAGCCCCTATGACACGAATGTCCTGCCTCACATCTGACTGCTGTTGGAAGAAGTCCTGCTCCCACTGGCCACCATAGCCAGGTGCAGGCCCTCTCTGCAGGGGTTGGCCATGGATGAGACCAGCAGGTCCAACAGCAGGGGGTGGTGGCAGGTGGAAGCCTGTGGACAGGAGAATGGTGCCCAGGGGATACCTGCACCACAACAGGGTTGGTACTTCCCCCAGATGGTGGAGAGGATGCCTGGGATACACTGTATAGGGAGGAGCGTGTAGGGGAACCACCATGTCTGTCCTGGATGTGAGGGCTGTGAGGGAGTGATGTCTGTGTTGGGATGTGTGTGAGCTGTGGCTGGTTAGCTCTATGCTGGGGACAGGCAATCTTTCGTTTTGGAGGAGGCTGAGGCACTTTGCTGGGCGGAGGGTGTGATGCCTTGCAAGATTTGGGCAATGTGGTAAGATTTCTGGCCATGGCATCAGAATCGTCATCCCCAGAGAGGATGGACATATAGTCACCATCATCTTGCAATCCTTCATCCTCAGGTACTTCCTCCTCCTCCTCCTCCTGTTGCGCAGTACTTGCAGCCGACATAACTGCCTGGAGGAGCAGTGAATTTTCCCCTCTGATTGCCCGTCACCCAACACTGGTGGAAGGTCCTCCCTCCTCATCGTCATCATCCCCTGGAACACAGAGGTTGCAACCGTATTAGTAATTGACCTAGCATAAGATGTGGTGCAACACAAGGGTTGGATTAACTGTACTTTGCATCAACAGATGACGTACATGTGACCTGGTTTGGGTACCCCTACAAATGACAGCTCACACCATAGCACTGAGGTGTTAAACAGAGATGTACATTGCACAAGCAAACTCACCAGCTCCAGCCCCAACTTTCTGTCCCTTTGCGATCCCCCTGATGTCAACTGCTGAACCATGCTCCTCATAAGTTTTGTTGACAAAGCCGTCCCCGATCCAGCAGCTGTAGAGGGAAGTGACACCATTCTCAATGATCTGCATTACTAATTTACAAACAGGCACATGTGACACTTATAATATGTATGTAACTTTGTAAACAACGACTGCAGATTCTATGCAGAAGGGGATTTTGATCTTTGTCATTGTTTAGTAATCTATGATAGGGAAACACTTCAACGCCACAATTACCTGATGGACAGGTGCGAGAGGGTTTCACTGCTGCAGCCAGGATGTCTTGCATTCCACGGGATGGTGTTGTACGCTGCACTGGTGTCATCCTGTCAGCAGCTGTGATGAGACATTCATGTCCATATTTCAGCACACCAGATGGTAGCTATGAGCTAACATGTACATGTCATTCTCAATGACCATTGATAGGATATTCCTGGACAATGTGCAGCATGTTTACCTCATGGACTTTACATGTGGGCCCCTGCTCACATGCAGCAATTGCCAGCTGTTAACTCCACACAGCACTGACATCAATGAGATGACACATCAACAGACAAACTTGTATGAGAAGGTTACTGATAGTTCAAGGAAGGGGATAGATGATCAGGACTCCTCCGCATTATATTAATCACACCTTCACCATTAAGACTAAAATGTTTCATGAGTATGATGTTGTCTGTTGACAAGTCAAAAGGAGTGTACATCATCAGGCTGACCAGTATCACATTTGCACATCAGTTCAAACATTGCATTGCAGAGTTCATGTGTGAGATGTCCAATAGTCAGGTACATAATGTGACTCCCCTACCCATTAAGTCACAAAGCTCATTTTTGAAATGAGAGATCACACATTTGTTATGTCCATCCTTTGAGTGTCCTCTGTTCGCATACTCCATTTCCAACATCATGGTAGTACTTAGCTGACAACGGATGGTGTCTTGTACTGCAGACATCCTAACCTCATAAGTTAACCACTCACTTATATATGTGAATACAGTAGAAGAGGAGGCAAGCAGAATGCAACATTTGACTAGGATCCCACATTGTGGGTAAGTTAAGAAGCTTTGATGGTTGCAGCCTGCACTGGATTTGCGTTGTGCTTTTCAGCCAAGTGATTTGAAAATTTCACTTCCTGAAGATTCACCTTAGCAGCCCATACACCCATCTCAAAAGAACCCAACTGGCATCAGTGCGAGCCTCATCCACACCAATTTCAATATGATTTTACCATTGATATTTTGCAAAAGAGTTTTCATATCATTGAATTGCAATCCAGTTGTGTGTAGGACACTTCATATGACACAATGTACTATTTTATGTCCATTCTGCACTCACTTGGATTACATTTTGTGTCATCCTTTCAGTAGCCACCATGGTCTGATCTGGTATGTGGTTAAATGCCATATGTGAGCATATTGTGATGCAGGACAACAATGTTGTATAACACATACAACATACAGTGGAGATTAAAGGCACATTTCATGAGCATTCAGGTACAATATTCTTGGGTTTACTTACCATGGTCCAGCACCTGCCCAGTGTGTGGTCCCTGACCAGATGTCACAGCCAACCTTGTTGCAGAAGTCAATGTGGGTGTTGGAATCTGGGAGGACATCATTGGACCTACAATGATAAGTGTGTTCGCAACTTTACATTTCTGCTGCCACATGTGATGCACTCAATTTCAGGCAAGAAGGATAAGCACAAGCAGTTGTGGGCACTACCGTTGCAGAAGTGTGTAGCATTAAATATCATGAGTGATCCTACATTTAACTTATAATGGCCCCACTGCCTAGAAGCAACGTCTATCAAAATGACATGACTACAAATCCTGAGGTAACGTCCACTATCGTGTTTTGTTAATGGCCAAAAACAAGCCATCCAATGAAAACATATATAACCAGCTGGGTGGACTGGGCAATTTCATGTATAGTAAAAACATTCTAAGTTGGACAGTGGATGCATTCTCAATACTCCTGATAATAGTATCTCACTTCTTGTTCATTATTGTCATATTTGTTAAAAATTGGATTTCTTGATTTGGTCTACAAAAACAAATACAATATAGTGGGGACTCCTTTTGACTAGTTGTGGCACTCGAATCCAGGATTGAGTTCCCAGTTCTGGAACTGTTGGTGGAATACATGTAAAGTTCCCAAATTACAAAGGTATGATGAGCCAAGATATATTATATTTTGTCTTTCGCTATTCACAAATGTAATTTGCTAAAGGTAAATGTCCATTAAGAACTCCAATAATTGTGAAGCTAGTTTTTCCTCTCCGGTTACCTTTGCCTTTGATATTCGGGCCCTATATGTCCCTCTGTTGTCTGCTGAGAATGTATGCATTTTGACCATCTCCTGACCAGTTTGACTTACCAGTTAGTGAGGGTGGTAAGCGTTGCTCTGGATGATGTTGTTTCCTCCCAGAAGATGCAGGGACCTCTGCTACTGTGGTTGTCTGTGCTCTGGCTGAATGTGTCAATAGGTGAGAAGAGAGAAAAGTCACCAAATGGAAAATGTACATGTGGAACTTGTCAGACATTTCCTCATATCTTCTGCATGCTAACAGTATTGTGAAGTACTGCCACGCCCGGTGCAGGTAGGAGCAGTGGGGCGTTGAGGATGTAATGGCGTGGCAGGGTGGGAAATAGACAACAGAATATGTGAATGAAATGTTTTGAGATAAGGATTCACTCACCTTCTGCTTTGCGATTTTGGCTGGCACAAGGTGAGTTACTTTTTGGATAATTTGTATTTATTTTCCCGATTCCGTTGTCAGTTGATTTTCCTCTGTATCGCAACACCCACCCCATTATGTTCTTGACTGACCCAGCCGCGTCTGGATAAGTGGAAGGGGCACTTTGTCAATTGCTACTTAACAGTGTTAGGTATATACGGCAGCAGTACTGGGCCCATGTATTCAATAGTGGGAGAGGGATTTGCCATTTCTAACACAAAGGATTCTGGGACTTGTGGTGCAACATACAGAGGGTAACACATGAGCCTCTGACTGACTATATTTTCATATAAACTTTGGACAACTTCCTTACTCACAATGGCAGTGCAACACAGACAATCTTTTCATATATTATTCTTGTCATCCCATTTACCTGGTACCACGTTGCGACATCACTCACAGGCAGCCCATGGAGCATGTGGGGGTGGATTGTAGTGAGGATATTCTCCTCTAGTGGGGTGAGACGAAGGCGGAGTCCAGAGTGTGGGGCAGGGAGAATCCTGTTCAACTCGATCCTGGAGTACTTCTCCTTCACCCTCTTCTTTTCATCCTACCACTTCTTCTTGATGTCCCAGACTATGCGCCTCTCCTCCCCCAATGCTGTGACAGCAGTGGCTAAATGCTGCCATAGAGCTGCCTTCTGTGTGCCACTGGTGCAGTAAGGTGGGAGACCATATAGGCGTTTGTGGTGCCTCACAATGAACTCCACAAACATGGTGGTCTCCTCAGTAATGAAGTTCTTCTTCCTCCTCATTTGGTAAATTTTCCTCTAGCGATGAACAGCGAATGAAAACAGGAACTCTCTGTGGCCAAACCTGTTCCTTGAATGTGTGCTGCTTTTATATGGTTTGTGGTGCTGGTCTTGAAGTTAGTGTTAATTGACTTCAGCTGGAGCATGGTGGGGGATGGTAGGCCCTTGAAATGATCATCAGGCCCAAATGTTGGTATTCCAGCCCGGAATCGGAAATTCCGGCCCGGATTCGGAAATTCCGGCCCGGATTTGGAAATTCCGGACCGGGAGCGGGAATCCCGGCACAAATGCGGGATTCCCGCTCCGGGTGCAGAAATTCCGGACCGATTGCGGAAATTCCAGACCGATTGCGGACGTAAAGTTAGCAGTGGTAAGTGCCTTCTGTGAATACCAAAAGTAGTAAGTGCCTTCTGTGAATACCAAAAGTAGTAAGTTTA
Organism: Calotriton arnoldi; assembly: GCA_963921515.1. Lineage (NCBI taxonomy): Eukaryota > Metazoa > Chordata > Amphibia > Caudata > Salamandridae > Calotriton > Calotriton arnoldi. The sequence goes on along the minus strand of CAWUFW010009754.1, from coordinate 462,837 downwards.
GGATTTTGTCTCAGATTAGTTCTGTGAATCGGGGCTACAGTCACTGGATGATGTCATCAGTGATGTCATCAGTGATGTCACTGACCATGTCATGAATGATGTAATATGTGATGTAATCGGCAGTGCATTGCGGGGTGCGAGTTATACTTAGCTCAACTACCTATAACGGCCGAATTTCTATGGTTTTGTACGAGTGAAATGTCCAACTAAGTATAACGTCCCTGAAATCAGTGGTTTTTTCAGTGAATTTCAAAGGTTTTTAAATGCTAATTTCTAACTATAACGTCCCTGAAACCTATGGTTTTTTTCAGTGAATATATATATATATATATATATTCACTTAAAAACCACAGGTTTCAGGGACGTTATAGTTAGTTGGACATTTTACTTGTACAAAACCATAGAAATTCAGCCGTTATAGTTAGTTGAGCTAACTATAACTCGCTCCTCCGCATTGCACTGCTGATGATATCACATATTACATCATTCATGACATGGTCAGTGACATCACTGATGACATCACTGATAATAATAATACTGTCATTTCTAGAGCGCGAACAGCTACCTCCTAGGAGGTGTCCCGGCGCTAAAGCAACAGGCGACTCACGGAGGGGCGACAAGATCAACAACGAAATTAAGCCAGATTAAAAAGTCAAGTTTTGATAGCCTTCCTAAATTGGGTTTCAGACGATAGCTGACGAAAAGAGTTAGGGAGGGAATTCCACAGTCTTGATGCCCCAAACATGAAAGATCTTGCACCCAACCGAGTTTTTTCACTCGATGGGTGCATAGCAGGTTCTGAGAGCAGGATCTCAGCACACGTGGCTGCCTATAGACACCTAGCCTCTGTTTTAAATACGCAGGGCAAGATCCATGAACTGCCCGAAAAGCAAGGGTCAAGGCCTTGAACTTAATACGCATGGCTACTGGGAGCCAGTGTAATTCTCTGATGTACGGAGAAATGTGCTGCCGAAAAGGAGCATGTTTGATAAGTCTCGCCGCCGCATTTTGAACCATTTGAAGTTTCTTAACTTGGTAGGCCGGAAGGCCAGTGTAGAGGCCATTTGCATAGTCCAAGCGGGCAGTTACTGTGGCATGGATAACGGTCTTGCGGCAGCTCTCAGGTAGCAGATGTAAAAATTTCCTGAGGTTTCTCAGACGACAGAAACAGGCCGCTGTAACCTGCTGAATCTGGGCGGAGAAGGACAGATCGTCCTGCCATTTAACGCCCAGATTTTTGGCACAGCTCGTAGGAACCGGTGCCGGGCCCATTTCCTCAGGCCACCAAAGGACTGCCTCTGGAGGCTTGGATTTGCCAAAAAACATCACTTCAGTCTTATTGGCATTCAATTTAAGTTTGTTATTATTCATCCATCCTGCGATGTCTTTTAAACAGCCTTTGAAGCACTTAAAAGAGTCTTCGGTCTGATCATTGAATGGGAAAACCAATTGGGTGTCGTCGGCGTACGAAATCGCCTTCACTCCCCAGTTAGCTATCAAGGTAAATAAAGGGGCCAGGTATATATTAAAAAGGAGCGGGCTAAGAGCCGACCCCTGAGGCACTCCGCACCATAAGTGCTTGCGGGTGGACTGATGTGGTTGTAAGGCCACCCTTTGAGTGCGCAGGTGGAGAAAAGACTTTAGCCAGGCCAGAGCTGTGCCGTTAACTCCACTATCCTGAAGACGCTGCAACAGTATAGCGTGGTCCACAGTGTCGAATGCAGCAGAGAGATCCAGGAGCACCAGCATAGCTGAAGCTCCTGAGTCCAGTGACATTCTGATTGAGTCCGCTACCTCAAGAAGCGCCGTCTCAGTGCTGAACCCCGCTCGGAAGCCAGATTGGGTGTCGTGCAGGATATTATTGTTTTTAATGAAATTAGCCAATTGTCGCTGCACTGCCTTTTCCAGCATCTTGGCAGGGGCAGACAGCAACGAGATAGGTCTGTAATTATTCAGTTCCCCTGAGTCCATGTTAGCTTTCTTTTAGGGGGAGTAGGGTGGCATGCTTCCATAGATCAGGGAAGGTGCCGGAGGAGAGGGAGGCATTCCAGATCTTAACCAGCACCTCGTTCGTGGAATTAGCCAGCACTTTCCACAATTTGGGAGGGCAAGGATCTTCCGGTGAGCCAGACTTGCAATTCAGAATTGCAGCCAATGCTTCCTTCTGAGTGATAGGGGCGAAGTCAGAAAGGAGAGATAGGGGTGTGTGCCTAACTGCCACGTCAGATTTGGTTGTGGTAGTTATGTCTAGAAAAGATTCGTAGACGTTGCTGATTTTATCATTAAAAAAGGTAGAAATTCTCTCACACAGTGCCAGCGACGGCTGAGCGTCGATGATCAGCTCGCGGGGTTTGAGGAAGGAGTTGACCACTTTAAAGATAGCTTTCCCTGGGTTGTCAGAAGAATCAATACACTTGGCAATGTACTCTCTTCTTGCCTCTTTCATGAGTTTATGTAAAACCTTCAAAGATATCTTATATATCATTTTTGCGGAATTGTCATAATTTGACCTCCATTGGCGTTCCAACCGCTTACATTTGCTTTTCATAACCCTAAGTGATTCAGAAAACCATGGGGCAGAGGCGGATTTCCTCATAGATTTTGAAATTCTAGCTGGAGCCGCAGACTCCACTGCGGCTGCAATCCAATTATGTAGGGCCAGCGTATCGACGTTCGGGTCAAGAGATAGAGGCGGATTGCTAGCTAATAGAATAGGGCTTAGGGATTCGGCAGTTAAGTATTTCCAATTTCTCTTTAAAAAGTATCTGGCACTCTCAGTGCAGTCGGGATTAGCCAGAGTGAAAGAGAACATAATGGGAAAATGATCAGACCAAACCACCTGGTTTGGCACTTCAATTTTCAGGGATGGGATGTTGGAGAATATCAGGTCAAGGGTGTTACCTGCTATATGGGTAGGGAATTTCACATGTTGTGGAAGATTCATTCCTTCCATCAAGGAGACCAACTGCATTGCTGAGGCGCAAGTAGGATCATTTACATGCAGATGACATCATTGATGGCATCTCAAATGATATCACTGATGACATCATCCAGTGACTGTGTGTTTCTGTAAAGTTTAAATATGTTTTTTATATATATATATATATATATATATATATATATATATCTACATATTATCTACTGGCGGTCGCCAGTAGATAGTCATAGTTAGGACCTATTTTCCATAGGAAATCCGCAACATTCTATTTGAAATAACTTTGGCGCCGGTTGACGAATCTTCGCGAAATTTTCAAACTTGTTGGGGCGCTCCGGTCTGCTTCTATCCTGAAAGTCTCGAAGTGATTCGTCAAGCGGGGGCCGAGAAAAAAGGGGTGTCCCAAAACGCATTTTCCCCATGCAATTTTCCATAGGAACCTTTAGTTGCAGCTACAGCCCGAACTGCTGAACGGAATTGCACCAAATTTGGCAAATAGGTAGCCCTTGGTTCAGTGTCGTGCCTTTTGCTTAAATGGTGTAAATCCGTTCAGTAGTTCCTGAGAAAATCAAAAGTAAAGTCACATATATATCTATGGCCGAGTAGGGTCCGCGTACCCTCCCGATCACGAGCTGCATGCTAATTGGCTGTCAAGTGGCTGTCAACACTCCAAATCAGGAAGTGTTGGCAGCCATTTTATGCCTCGGTTGAACCGAGGCACAGAAACAAGTGCGCAAAACGCACAAAGGGGGCAGGGTAGAAACACCCTGACCCCCTAGGTCTGCTCAGGAGGTCCCACAAGGACCCCCTGGGCAGAAAAAAGCATTTTTTTTAAAAAAAATCAGCAGGATGCGCTTAGGGTGCGCGTATCCCGCCGAGAAAAAAAAAGAAACAAGTGCGCAAAACGCACAAAGGGGGCAGGGTAGAAACACCCTGACCCCCTAGGTCTGCTCAGGGGGTCCCACAAGGACCCCCTGGGCAGAAAAAAGCATTTTTTTTTTAAAACAAATCGGCGGGATGCGCTTAGGGTGCGCAGATCCCACCGTAAAAAAAGAAATTGAAGCGCGGTCTCCCGCGCTTTGATGCTATTTTGCCCCCGGGTGGGCCAAGTCCTGGGGGCATGCAGGGGGTGGGTTTATAGTTTATGGGGGGGCCTCTAAGGCCCCCAAAGCCCCGGGGACCACCACCCCGGGGCTTTAAATAAAAAATGGTGTGGGAGGGCTCTCCTCCCTCAAGCAGCCCCGGGGACTGCCACCCCCCAGGGCTTCTTTTTTTTAATTTTAATAACCTGTGTGGGGGGGCTCCAGCCCCCCCACATGCCCCGGGGACCGCCACCTCCACGGGGCACTTAGAAAAGAAATTTGGGGGTCCGTTCCGGACCCCCGAAGCCCCGGGGAGGGTGTGGTCCTTGAAGGGACCCCCCTCCTGGAGCCAGTGATGGCCCTGGGGACCGCCACCCCCCAGGGCCGGCTCCTGCAGTGTCCCGGGGTGCCTACCCCCAGGACACTGCTGTTTGCAATTGCAGGACGGGAGCCTCGCGGCTCCCGCCCTGTCATTGCAAACTTGCTTTGCTTCATTGAAGCGAGAGCAGGGAAACCTGCTCTCGCTTCAATGAAGCAAAGCAGATTGCGTTTCCATAAGGGGAGCTGCATGTCAGCAGCTCACCTTATGGAAAAGCAATGCTGGCTCCCGCAGGACGCAGGGAGCCGGCGGGACCGTGCAGGGATTGGGGACCCCCCACGGTCCCCAACCAGTGGCCAGGCCCCAGGGGATGGGGTCCCCGGGGACATTAGTGGCCCGGGAGGGGGCCACACAGCCCCCTCCCAAAAAAGGAATTTTAAAAATAAATAAATAAAAAAAGGCAAAGGCCGGCCCCGGGGGATGGGGTCCCCGGGCCTTAAATGGCCTGAGGAGGGGGGCCACGCAGCCCACCTCCGAATATTGTATAAAAAAAAAAAACAGTGGCCATCCCCGGGGGATGGGGTCCCCGGCCAAAAGTGGCCGAGGGAAGGGGGCCACACAGCCCCCTCCCATAAAAAAAAAAAAAGACCGAGAAAAAAAAAGACCGGCATCGTGCCGGAGGCCCTGCCCCCTCCCTGCAGCAGTCTGCAAATGCGCCCCCTGGCGCGTTTTGAGAAGGGGAAGTAATTCCCTTTGAATACTGGGGGTCCCTGGGGTCCAACTAGCCCACCAGGAACCTACAGTATGCGCCAGGGAGCTGCGTTGCAGAGAGGTGTACAGAGGGCCTGCCCCTTTTTACACCTCTCTGCAACGCAGCTCTGTGGCGCTTTTTGGAGATACATGGTGGGCTAGTTGGACTCCAGAGACCCTCAGTATTCAAGGGGACTTAATCCCCCAACTTAAAACGCGCCACGGGGCGAGTTTGCACAGTGGTGAAGGGAGGGGGCGGGGCTTCAGGTGACATGTGTGCAAACAGGCCCCGTGGCGCGTTTTATGATGGGGAATTAAATCCTCTTCAATACTGAGGGTCCCTGGGGGCCAACTAGCCCACCAGGTACGTACATACTTTCTAGCCACATAATTTCACTGCACAACATACCACATAATTCCACTACACACAACGTACATCCACTCCACTCCAAAAAACATTAGTAAAAAACTTTTACATTTGCAACGCCAATAGTTCTAACTCTTGCAAATGCGAGACCTATTAAATTACAAATGCTTCTTTAACTGGTAGTCACGTTTGCAGAGTGGTGGAGAAAGGGGCTGGTCCTCCAACCAGCGCTCATGAATTCCACTGCGTAGAACTTACAGGAGGTACCAGGAGTGCTTCTTGGCCCCCAAAGTCACTCAGGAGTAACCAGGAGAGCTTCTTGGCCCCCAAACTCCCTCAGGAGTAAAGTGGACTTCATCCCCCAACCAGTACTGTGCCAGGAGGAGCTTTTCCAGAGAGGTGGAGAAAGGGGGGTGGCCTCCGAAGACCTCTTAGCAATCCCACTTTGTGGGACTTAGTGGAGATAAGAGGAGGGATAGTTGGCCCCCAAGGACAACCCTGGGGGCCAACTACCCCTCCTGTGACCTCCAGTAAGTCCCACACAGCAGCATTGCTAAGTTCTCATAGCAGGCCACGCCCCCTTTTCCCAACACTATGCAAACGTGCTCCCTGGCATGCTCTTGGATGGGGATTAAAGTCCACTTCGCTGCTGGGGGTACTTGGGGGCCAACTAGCCTACCTGATACCTCCAGTTTGCCCCAGATAGTGGGATTGCTGATAGGTGGACACAGGCCACGCTCCCTTTGTCCACCACTCTGCAAACATGCCTCCTGGCATGCTTTTGGTTGGGGGATGAAGTTCCATTGCCTCCTGACGGTCCCTGGGGGCCAACTAGCCCACCAGGTACCTCCAGTAAGCCCCACACACCTAGATTGCTGAGAGTGGTACGAGGCCACGACCCCCTTTTACACCACTCTGCAAACGCGCTCCTGGTGCACTGCTGCTTGGGAGATGAAGTCCACTTGTGTCCTGAGGTCCTCATTGCTCCACCAGCAGTGCGCCAAGAGGCACGTTTGCAGAGTGGTGTAAAGGGCGTGGCCTTGGACCACCTTTCAGCAATTCCACTGTGTGGGGATTACTGGAGGTACCTAGCGGTCTAGTTGGCCCCTAAGGACCCTTAGTATTGAAGGGGGACTTCATCCCCCAATTCAGAATGCACCAGGAGGCGCGTTTGAACAGTGGTGCAGGGAGGGGGCGGGGCCTCCGGCGAGATGCTGGCTTTTCTATTTTTTCTATTTTTAGAAGGGGGCCGTGTGGCCCCCCTTCTTTTAGTATTTTTTGGGCCCTGGGGACCCCATCCCCCTGGGCCTGAGCATTTCTTTATTAAAAAAAAACGGGAAGGGGGCTGCGTGGCCCCCGTCCCTGGACTACTATTGGCCCCAGGGACCCCATCCCCCGGGGCCTTGCCTCATTTTTATATATATATATTTTTTTTCTTTCCCAGGGAGGGGGGGGTGGCCCCCCTCCTCTGGGCCACTTCTGGCCCCGGGGACCCCATCCCCCGGGGCCTGGCCTCGTTTATTTTTATTTTCCTGGGAGGGGCCACATGGCCCACCTCCCCTGGGCCACTTCTAGCCCCGGGACCCCATCCCCTGGGGCCTGGCCAGCCTGTTTTTTGGGGGAGGGGGACGTGTGGTCCCCTCCAGAGGCTGATTTTGGCCCAGGGGACCCCATCCCCCAGGGCATGGCCTCGTTTTTTTTTTTTTTTTTAAATATTAGTACAGAAGGGGGGCCGTGTGCCCCCTTCCCTAGGCCATTTCTGGCCCCAGGGACCCCATCCCCTGGGGCCTGGCCAGCCTTCATTTTAAATTTTAGAGGGGGGCAGCGTGGCCCCCCTCCTGAGGCCAATTATGGCCCCAAGGACCCCGTCCCCCAGGGCCAGTTCTCAAGTTGGGGACCGTGGGAGGAGCCCTAATGCCCCCACGGTCCCGGCCGTCTCCCCGCCTCCTGCGGGAGCCTGCATTGATTTTGGGCAAGGGGAGCTGCAGACATGCAGCTCCCCTTGTCCAAAAGCAATCTGCTTTGCTTTTTGGAAGCGAGAGCAGGTTTCCTGCTCTCGCTTCCAAAAAGCAAAGCAGTGTTTGATACGGAAGGGCGAGAGCCGTGCTCCTGCCATGCTATAGCAAACGGCAATGTCCCGGGGGTGGGCAACGCAGGACATTGCAGGAGCCGGCCTGGGAGGGTGGCAGTCCCCAGGGCCATAGAGGGCTCCAGGAGAGGGGCCGCGCAGCCCCCCTCCCTTCCATTGCAAAGCCCCAGGGGTCCACAACGGACCCCCGCACTTCATTTATGTATGCCCCGGGGAGGTGGTGGTCCCTGGGGCCATGTGGGGGGGGCTCGAGCCCCCCCAAATTGTTTTAGAAAGTAGCCCCAGGAGATGGCAGTCCCTGGGGCTTGGGGGCCCGCGAGGCCCTCCACTCTAAAATAACAATGCCCCGGGAGGTGGTGGTCTCTGGGGCAGCATGGGAGGGCAGGAGCCCCCCATACATTTAAAAAAAAAAAGCCCCTAGAAGGTGGCGGTCCCCAGGGCTGCAGGGGGGCCGCATGCCCCAGCATATAATTATCTAAGCCCCGAAGAGGTGGCAGTCCCTGGTGCTGAGCAGGCCCCTGCGGGCCCCCACTACATAATTAGACATTGCCTTGGGACCTGGCCCACCCAGGGGCTTATAGAAAACAAAGCACAGTAGCCCACGCTTCATTTTTTTAAAAACAATTCGGCCGGATTCACGCACCCAGTGCGAGTCGGCTGATTCTTTTAAAAAAATGTTTTTGGCCCTGAGCAGGCCTAGGGGTCAGGGTGTTTCTACCCTGCGCCCTTTTCTTGTTTTTTATGCTTTTTACAACTGTTTTCTTGTGACTCGGTTACCGAGTCACAAGATGGCTGCCAACACCTCCTGGTTTGGAGTGTTGGCAGGTAATCAGAATGAAGCTCGTGCTCGGGAGGAGGCGCGAATCGTCCTTGGTGCTCAGATACATACATTTAAAAATTTTGAATTTCTCCGCAACTTCTGAACGGATTTACACCATTTAAAAAAGCATACTCTCTGGACCAAGACCTACCTTTCTGCCAAATTTGGTGCAATTCCGTTCAGCAGTTCGGGCTGTAGCTTTGTCTAAAGTTCCTATGGAAATTAACATGGGGAAAATGCGTTTTGGGAGCCCCTTTTTCTCGCCCTCTGCTTTACGAATCACCCGAAACTTTCAAAACAGGAGCTGACCTGAGTGAACCATTAGTTTGGAAAATTTCGCGAAGATTCATCAAACGGCGCCAAAGATATTGGCAAAAGAAAAAACGCTTTTTGAATAGAAACAAGGTCCTAATTATAACTACCTACTGATGGCGCGTTTGCAGAGTGGTGTAAAAGGGGGTGGCCTCAGACCACTCTCAGCAATCCAGCTGTGTGGGGCTTGCTGGAGGTAGCTGGTGAGCTAGTTGGCCCCCAGGGACCCTCAGGAGGCATGGGGACTTAATCCCCCAACCCAGAACGTGCCAGGAGGCGTGTTTGCAGATTGGTGGAGAAAAGGGTGTGGCCTGTGTCCACCTGTCAGCTATCCCACTACCTGGGGTATACTGGAGGTATCAGGTAGGCTAGTTGGCCCCTAAGTAACCCCAGCAGTAAAGTGGACTTTAATCCTCATCCAAGAGCGCACCAGGGAGCGCGTTTGCAGAGTGATGGGAAAAGGGGGTGTGGCCTGCAATGAGAACTTAGCAATGCTCTTGTGTGGGACTGGAGGTAATGGGAGGGGTAGTTGGCTCCCAAGGTTATCCTTGGGGCCCACAGCCCTCCTGTTACCTCCAGTGAGTCTCACACAGTGGTTTTGGTAAGACGTCTTCGAAGGCCATGCCCCCTTCTCCACCGCTCTGCAAACGCGCCTCCTGACATACTCCGGGTTGGGGGATGAAGTCCACTTTGCTCCTGAGGGACTTTGGGCCCAAGAAGCCCTCCTGGTACCTCCTGTAAGTCCTACGCAGCAGAATTCCTGAGCACTGGTTGGAGGCCCAGCCCCCTTTCTCTACCTCTCTGCAAACGCGACTACTAGTTAAAGAAGCATTTGCAATGTAATAGGTTTCACATTTGCGAGAGTTAGAGCTATAGGAGTTGTAAATGTAAAAGTGTTTTACTAATGTTTCTTGGAGTGGAGTGGATGTAGGTTGTGTGTAGTGGAATTATGTGGTATGATGTGCAGTGAAATTATGTGGATAGACTTTGACTTTGATGTGGATAGAAAGTATGTGGTATTTAGTGTTTAGGAATTATGTATAGTGAGATTATGTGTTATGGAGAGAAATTACGTGGTATGGTAGTCTGTGTTGTGGAGTGGTAACCTCAGGTTTAGTCTTCATCATTTCCATAGAAGCTAAACTATAAACTCAATGAGACAAAAAGGAAGGAACCACTGAGGAGCACTTCTGGACCTAGTCAGAGGTATGAGCAGGGCCACTGGAATTATGCAACTGTTTGGCTGCACTGACTTTTGCACAATACACGTTTTCCACATTTGCCACATAATCCATCATCTGCTGCATAATCTGTAGATTTGAACAAAAAAAACCTTGTTTCTAGCTCAAACGGCTCAAACGTTAACAAAAATGCAGCGAAAAGTGTTACAGCGTGGTGGAAGGCCCTTTGCAAACCTAGAATGGTCACCTGTTACTTATTGCTAATTGTGGGTATTAAATTGGTACTAATGGTGTGCAAACCACTCTTGCTTCTTTCTGCGCCTCTCTTGCCTCTTTCTGCATTTCTGTTGCTTCTTTTTGTACCTTTCTTTCTTTTTCTGCACTTCTTTTGCCTCGTTCTGCTCATCTCTTCCACTTTCTGCACCTCTCTTGCCTCTTTCTGCACCTCTGTTGCCTCTTTCGGCACCTCACTTGCTTCTTTCTGTACCCCTCTTGCCTATTTCTGCACCCTTCTTCCCTCTTTCTGCACCTCTTTTGCCTCTTTCTGTACCCCTGTTCCTTCTTTCTGTACCTCTCCTGCCTGTTTCTGCACCTCTCTTGCCTCTTTCTGCACTTCTCTTGCCTCTTTCTGTGCCTCTGTTGCTTCTTTCTGCACTTCCGTTGCCTCCTTCTGCACCCCTCTTGCCTCTTTATGCACCTCTGTTGCTTCTTTTTGCACCCTTCGTCCCTCTTTGTGCAACTATCTTGCCTCTTTCTACACATCCCTTCCTCTTTATGTACCCCTCTTGCCTCTTTGTGCACCTCTGTTCTTTCTTTCTGCACTTCCCTTGCCTCTTTATGCACCCCTCTTGCCTCTTTCTGCACTTCTGTTGGTTTATTTGCACTGCTCTTGCTTCTTTCTGCACCTCTCTTTCAAATTTCTGCACCCCTCTTCCCTCTGTCTGCACCCCTGTTCTCTCTTTCTGCACCTCTTTTGCCTGTTTCTGCAACTTTCTTGCCTCTTTATGCAGTTCTCTTGCCTCCTTCTGCACCTCTGTTGCTTCTTTCTGCACCCCTGTTGTCTCTTTCTGCACTCGTCTTCCCTCTTTGTGCACTTCTCTTGCTTCTTTCTGCACTTCTCTTGCTTCTTTCTGCACCTCTCTTGCTTCTTTTTGCACCCTTCTTCCCCTTTATTGCATTCATCTTGCCTCTTTCTGCAGTTTTCTTGCCATTTTCTGAACCTCTCTTGAGTCTTTCTGCACCTCACTTTCCTCTTTCTGCACTTCTCTTGCTTCTTTCTACAACTCTGTTGCTTCTTTCAGCAATTCTCTTGCCTCTTTCTGCACTTCTCTTGCTTGTTTCTGCACCTCTCTTGCGTCTTTCTGCACCTCTGTTGCCTCTTTCTGCACCTTACTTGTTTCTTTCTGCACTCCTCTTGCCTCTTTCTGCACCCCTCTTCCCTCTTTCTGCACCTCTTTTGCCTCTTTCTGCACACCTGTTCCCTCTTTCTGCACCATTCCTGCCTGTTTCTGTACCACTCTTGCCTCTTTCTGTACCTCTCTTGCTTCTTTCTGCACTTCTCTTTCCTCTTTCTGCACCCTTCGCGCCTCTTTCAGCACCTCTGTTGCTACTTTCTGCACTTTTCCTCCTTCTTTCTGTACCCCTCCTGCCTCTTTCTGCACCCCTCTTGCCTCTTTTTGCAGCTCTGTTGGTTCTTTCTGCACTGCTCTTGCTTTTTCTGCACCTCTTGCAAATTTCTGCATCCCTCTTGCCTCTTTCTGCACCCCTCTTACCTATTTCTGCACCTCTCTTGCCTCTTTCTGCACCTCGGTTGCCTCTTTCTGCACCTCACTTGCTTCTTTCTGTACCCCTCTTGCCTCTTTCTGCACCCTTCTTCCCTCTTTCTGTACCTCTTTTGCCTCTTTCTGTATCCCTGTTCCCTATTTCTGCACCTCCCCTGCCTGTTTCTGCACCTCTCTTGCCTCTTTCTGAATTTCTCTTGCCTCTTTCTGTACCTCTGTTGCTTCTTTCTTCACTTCTGTTGCCTCTTTCTGCACCCCTTGTGCCTCTTTCTGCACCTCTGTTGCTTCTTTCTGCACTTCTCTTGCTTCTTTCTCCACCTCTGTTACTTCGTTCTGCACCTCTCTTGCTTCTTTCTGCACTTCAGTTGGTTCTTTTGCACTGCTCCTGCTTTTTTCTGCACCTCTGTTGCAAATTTCTGCATCCCTCTTGCCTCTTTCTGTACCCCTCTTCCCTCTTTCTGCACCTCTCTTGCCTCTGTCTGCACACCTGTTCCCTCTTTCTGCACCCCTTGTGCCTGTTTCTGCAATTCTCTTGCTTCTTTCTACAGTTCTCTTGCCGCCTTCTGCACCTCACTTGCCACTTTCTGCACTTCTCTTGCTTCTTTCTGCACCCTTCTTCCCTTTTTCTGCACACCTCTTGCCTCTTTCTGCACACTTCTTCCCTTTTCCTGCACGTCTCTTGGTTCTTTCTGCACTGCCCTTGCCTCTTTCTGTACCCCTCTTGCCTCTTTCTACACCTCTTTTGCTTTTTTTCTGCACTTCTGTTGCCTCTTTCTGCACCCCTCTTGCCTCTTTCTACACCTCTGTTGGTTCTTTCTGCACTGTTATTGCTTGTTTCTGCACCTCTCTTGCTTCTTTCTGCACTTCTCTTGCTTCTTTCTACACCTCTCTTGCTTCTTTCTGCACTTATCTTGCCTCTTTCTGCACAGACAGGGCTACTTTTAATCTGACTTCAGGCTCAGCAGTGCACACATGCAAGTGCAGAAAGGGGCTGCTGGCCTCTAAACTGCCAAGCCCTATTATATGCTAGGGACTTAGAGGTAGTTTTAATCCCCCTGCCCTATTATGTTCTAGGGCCTTACAGGGGAGGTCATGCCAATCACAGGGGTACCCCAACCCATAGTGTACCCTAGTGTATGTAGGTGTTGTCACTGTATTCTAATTATCTTTCAGCATAGCACTGGCTCGGGCCTGGTTAGGCAGAGTCCAGGGTCAGTCAGAGTCATTTACCACTAGTACTAATCAGCAATAAGTTGGGAGGTGCCCAGGGCACAGGATGACTTTGCAACAAGGCCTCCTTCTGCACCTCTGTTGGTTCTTTCTGCACATCTCTTGCTTCTTTCTGCACCTTTCTTCCTCTTTCTGGACTTCTGTTGCCTGTTTCTGCATTTCTCTTGCTTCTTTCTGTACCTTTCTTCCTCTTTCTGCACATGTCCTACCTATGTAGGCATAGTTAGAAATTAGCATTTAAAAACCCTTGAAATGCACTGAAAAAACCATAGGTTTCAAGGATGTTATAGTTAGAAATTAGCATTTTAAAAACCTTTGAAATTCACTGAAAAAACCACAGGTTTCAGGGACGTTATAGATAGTTGGACATTTCATTCGTACAAAACCAGAGAAATTCGGCCGTATAGTTAGTTGAGCTAAGTATAACTCGCGCCCCCACAATGCACTGCTGATGACATCACATATTACATCACTCATGACATGGTCAGTGACATCACTCATGACATCTCAAATGACATCACTGATGATATCATCCTCGTGATAATCTGATGCACCTCCTCACACCCTAATATAATCTTTGATACACCCACTCTAAAATACTGACTACCATTTTTAAAACCAAAGACACACCAATACCAGTTACCACATACCCACCTACTGATTCCTAGGTCTACACACACATCTACTCATTCACCCATACAGTCACTCATACATGCAGTCACTCATCAATACAGCACTATCATATGCACCCCTATACAGACACTCACACACCGCCACTCTCCCAGAGTTAGTCACACACATAGTCTGTCATGCAAAGAATCAATCACACTCCCATTTACTCACCTACACAATTATACACACACCACCTCACTTATTCATACAGATACTAACACATTCTTACTTTCTTATACAATCACTGACACAAGCACACACAAGCACACACTCATCCATACAGCCACTCTCACAATCACTCACTCTCACATATAGTCATTTATATACTCCAACACTCACATATACTGCCTGTCACATATGTAGTTACTCACACATGTACCACTGAGACATCTAAACACTCACCACATACCCATATACACACTCACCCACCCATACAGCCCTTCACAGATGCACTCTTGAACCCATACACCCAGTGAATCACCCACTCACACATCTATGCACAAAGTCACCCACCCCCACCCACAGAGACACTAAGGCACCCATACAGATACTCAGACAAGCAATCAATAACCCATATAGACACTCATGTAGGTACTCACCAACCCATGCAGCCGCTTACACACCAACTGACAGACTGATACAGACATTCACACAGTTTAGTCACTAACCCATGCATTCAGTAAGACACGTTTAATCACTCACTTATACATTCAGTCATGCAGCTACTAAATTATCCATTCAGACACTCATACACCCACTCATTCTTCAATACACCTTGGCCTATATATATATAAAACATATTTAAACTTTACAGAAACACACAGGGGCCGATTCACAGAACTAATCTGAGACAAAATCCTAAACTTACTACTTTTGGTATTCACAGAAGGCACTTACTACTTTTGGTATTCACAGAATGCACTTACGACTACTAACTTTACGTCTGCAATCAGAGCGGAATTTCCGCACTCGGGCCGAAATTTCCGCACTCGGAGCGGGAATCCCACATTTGTGCTGGGATTTCCGCTTCCGGTCTGGAATTTCCGATTCTGGGCCGGAATTTCCGATTTCGGGCCGGAATACCTGCACTCTGGCCGTTGATCATTTTCCTCAAGGGTAAACACCTGTCCAAGTGCCTACCATCCCCCACCATGCATCAGCTAACACACTGCAGCCAATCCCAGCCCTGCAGCATGTATGAATACAGAGCAGACACACACAAACCCTTTCAACATGTCGCTGAATGTGTTTGTTGCTCTGCCCCTTGCCATGCAGCAAGAAGACTTGAGGAGGAGGAGGAGAGTAGAGAGGATCTTTAGACAAAGGATTAACCTATTTGGGATGTCCAGCCAAGATGTCAGGGCCAGATACCGTTTCCCTCCAGAAGTCATCTTGGAGAAGGTATGTGAGTGGGAGGAGGAACTTGACTCTGTGACCTGCAGCTCCCATGCCATTCCAACCTATCTCAAGATCCTTTCTGCTCTCCATTTATTTGCCACTGGGTCATTCCAAAGGGTCTCCAGTGACCATGTGGGCATTTCCCAGGCAAGCCAGTCGCGGGGCTTGCATCAGGTACTGAGATGCATCACTGCAAGAGCCAACCACTACATACGAATTCCCCAAACACTGGCCATGAGACAAAGGGCAGCTAGAGATTTCTATCTCATTGCTCGCTTCCCACGTGTGCTGGGTGCAATTGATAGTACCCATGTGGCTCTTCAGCCACCCCGCCGCATTGCACACATCTTCTGCAACAGACACCGATGGCATTCTGTCAATGTGCAAGCTGTCTGTGATGCCAGTGGGAGATTCATTGATGTGCATGCAGTGTTCCCAGGCAGTACCCATGACAGCTTCGTATTCCGCATGTCACCTCTTGCCCGGCGGATGGCTGCGGGAGAATTTGGCAACAGGTGGCTACTGGGTAAGTACCAAGCACTAAAAATGAGGGATATGTGTAATTGAAATGTCTGAATGCCACCTTACATTAACAACTATTGTACAATAAGAATCATAAAGCAACATACACGGTCTCAACAAACACTGCATGTATAAAAGTATAGATCATGTCCTGTGTAAATCAAAGAGGGAAATGTAACCAATTGCCCTTTCTTCCCTCCTCAGGCGATGCTGGGTATGCACTCTCCCCACAACTCCTCACCCCTTACAGACGTGCAAACACTGTACCTCAGCGTATGTACAATAGGGCACACATACGAACTCGAGCCATCATAGAGCCCACTTTTGGTCTGTTGAAGTCGTGAATCTGATGTCTTGACCACACAGGGGGTGTGCTGCTGTACTCCCCTGAAGTTGTGTGCAAGATCATATTAGCCTGTAGTGTTTTGCACAACATAGCTTTAACGCATGGCTTACACATACCTCTTGTACCTCGGCTAGCTCTGAATCTGGGAAACCGGGCCATTGCACATAACCGAGGTCAGGGTATGCAAGTCTGTGATCAGCTGGTTGCCACGTTTTTCACATGAGCAACCTGTTGTGCCATGGACAAAATGTGGTTTGCAGTCTGTTGTAAATGATTAAAGTTGGATACTTACGACTCTTTCCAGAAATTCCATCCTGAGACTACTTTGCAAGCCACACTAACTGCATGTAAACCACAGCTGTTGACAGTAGTCAAAATATTGACCGTGCTTCAGGTCATGTGACCATGTCAGCAATCAGTGTTGTGGATGTCCCTAAGGAATCTGTTGACGCAGAGGAAAAACTGTAGATGTTCTGAGAGACCTTCCTGGACCTTATGAGGATGGGTTTCTTAATCACAAAAGGGCATAACTATTGCATTCTCATAGCCTTTGCCCTCAACAGATTTGACTCCCCCACAAATGATGGGCCCACAACGTGAGTGACGATGTTATGGGTGAATCTGGCACTATGTGTCTGTGATACACAGCAGTGCTTCCCCCAATTTTCCGTAACACAACACACAACTCATGTGTTGAGCACTAAATATGGACTACATGTACCATAATGCAAAGTAGGAGAAAACTAAACTGGGGTTTGATGTTGTGTCAGTCCCCCCTTGTCCGAGCCAAAATGTCATTAAATGGTCTGTTCCCCCTTTTGTTACATGTCTATGATTCTCTCTTGCACTGTCATTTAAGGTTTTTCCACTACAGAACAGCAGGATGGCAGTGGATTTGATTTGTGATTGTGGATAGATCAGAATGACTACAAAATGGCTGTCAACTACTTCCTGTGATGTATTTCCTGTCTCCCACTTCCTGTTTATCATTTCCTGTATGAAATAATGAATTCCGGTTCAATTTCGGAGATTTCAGCCTGAAAACATAATTTCCGGTTCCGGAGCATACGATGCGCATGCGGACCCGACGCTCCGGAACCGGAAATTACATTTTCGGGCCGTAATCTCCGAAAATGAACCGGAACACATTATTTTATACAGGAAATTATATACAGGAAGTGGGAGACAGGAAATACATCACAGGAAGTTGTTGACAGCCATTTTGTGTTCATTCTGAGACATCCTCTCTCACAGATCAGATCCTCTGCCATCCTGCTGCTCTTTTTGAACTTATTTCCCCCAAAATGGCTGAGGGTTATGAGGGGAAAGCACCCCCTTTCACTGAAAGGGAATTCGACATCTTGGCTGATGGGGTGCTGTCCAAATCTCCTCAGCTATATAGGGGGCCAGAGTACCAGCTGAGCAATGCATCCCGGGCCAGGCTATGGGCCAACATTGGTGAGCGCTGCAGTGCGTGCTCACACCAGGAATGCGAGGGCATGCCGTAAGCGCTGGGAGGACCTGAAATGCTGGGCCCGGCACAAGGCTGAGGAGCTACTGGGCCAGTCTTCCCAGCACCATGTGCATCATCCTCACCTCTCCCCACTGTACAGGAGGGTCCTGCGTGCAGCTTGGCCGACCCTCCATGCTCAGCTGGAGGAGCATGAGCAGCAGAGACCTGGTAAGTGCATTATATGCAATAAGTGTCGGGAAGCATGATGTGAGTGAAGACAGAGCTGTGCCATTGTGTGTCCCATGCCTCCATTCACCTATTCTGTGTCTATGCAGCAGTCATCATGAAGCAAAAGGCTCACTGTGGCATATGGACTGTACAGGGCAGAGTGCATTCTGTGAGTTGTAGTTTCTTCATGACAAATGGGGAATTGACCCACACACGTGCATTTGTACTGAAATTTACACTGCACCACTAACAGTGAATCAAGGGAATCATAACTGATGTGTGCATTGGATGAGGAATGGTACAGACACTGTCCAGTGTGTGTATGAGAGGCCAATGGGTATTGGATGCTGTGACTTGCATTGCATTTTTTGAGTTTGGGTTCTGTTTGAGACAGATCATCATGTGCCATGGAGTCAAGACAGACTTTGAGATCCTTGCCTCACTCTTAAGTGTTTCCAATTTTGCCAAGTGTGTCCACTGACACACGTCTTTCCCTCAGTGGCTTGTATGCCATTTTTCATGTACAGGTAGCTGTAACAATGACCCACTACTGTTCACTGGTGCACTGCACTTCCTTATCAGTCACCGAAGCCAATAAGTGGCACTGGATTGTCAGCTTTTGTGAGGAAATATCAAAAGGCTAGACTCACAACGTAGCAAACCAAATAGCCCAGACCCTATGTGGATGTGTGACCCACAATCGGCATTTGTCTTGTCCCATACAATGCTACACAGCAGATAACATTTGTCCAGACGTAAAAGAGCTGAGACTCCATATCACAGGCCCTTTTCAATACCATCTGGACTCTCTCTGATCTCCTTTTGTAGACTGGGTTTGGAACCTGCCCATGTAGCAGTGACAGGACACACGGATCACAAGAATGCCAAAGTTGATGGCTGGCCAATACAGTTGTGTAAGCCACAAATATTCACGTGAGATGTCCATGTCAGACTCATATCAGGAGATGACAGTGAACATACACGTAATGTAAGCTCATAAACACTGACAACTCTATAGTGTGATCAGAGGAAAACAAAGTCTGACCTTGGCTCATCTAGGTATGTGTCTTGTCCTGACGTGTACAACCACTACATCATGATTTTTCTTACATTTCAGTGGGCACAGCTGGCCAAATGGAACAACAGCGGGACCAGGTTCGGAGCAGGAGATCTTCGGTGCGCCGGTGGCTACGACCTCTTTTGACAAGTGAGGAAGAAGAGGATGAGGCGGGACCCTCAACATCAGGAGGCAGGGGGATTGTGCCCACCCGGACTGACCAGGAAGACAACTTTGGTGCTATGGACCGGGTGGAGGCTGTGGACATTGAAGTGGGGGGGAAGAACTGGACACCTCTGGCCAGGGGGGTGGAGAGCTACTCTCCCGGACCATTCACCAGTAAGTTCTGTCGAGGTGTCCCCGGGGCAGGCCACTACCCAACCTGGGCCTGCCATCACCCCCTCCCTACCTCTAGAGGCCTCCAATCCATCAGGGCCTCCAGCTGCATTCCCTGCAACCTGTCCCCCTCATCGTAGCTGCCAGGTCGACCCCAACATTGGCTCTGAACCTGAGGTACCACACCCCTCATGCTCCACCCAAACCCCTCCCTGTGTTGTTCCTTCTGTGGCTGTCCCAGAGGACTTGATGTGGGTATGTGAGGGTCAGCCAGACATGTCCTCTCGCATCATGCTGCATATGTGTCTAGAGATACGGATGATGCGAGAAGACATTGCCGGAGCTCTGGCCACCTTCACTGCCAGTGTCAATTCCCTGGCTGCAGCCATGTTGTCTTTTGTTTCCCAACCTCCTTCCCACACCACCGTCAATGTCTCCCCCTATCCGTTGCCCCACACTGTTTCCCCCGTACTCCTCGTGTGTTCCGACCCCGTGTGGTGCCTGTTCCTGCACCGGCCAGCCATGGGCCCGCATCGGACTTGGAGGATCTGGACATTGTGATTTTAGAGGATGGCCAGATGGACACTTGACCTGTTGGACAGAATTTTCTTTGTGGACAATTATTTACTTTTCCCCTTGTAAATAGACTGGTTCCCCTGACGCTCCCTGACGTGTTATATATTTGTTGCCCCACCCCAATCAAAGTTCCCTTCTCCTTCTGTATTAAGATCATCATTTGTTTTCCATTCTCCCTTCCAAACGCACTGTTGTTGTTTTACAAATCACACACTTCTATTTACATAAAATATATTTTTGAATCCTACTTTCTTTAACTTGTTTGACTTCATTGTGAATGTCTTGTACAAAATATGAACATGTATTTTACGAGTCATCTGCTATGCACATTATGGCTTGTTGCAATGATGGGGTTACACTTGTAATTGTGTCACACACACACATATATCCTCACATCTCTAGGCCACCAAAATTGGTATACATTTGCCTATCAGAACATGATACGCAACAGAATCTTGACTTGTGAAGATAATTACTTTTTATTTACACATATTCACAGTGGTCAATTAGTTTTTGGGATGTTGTCAATGGGGATCGTGCTTGCGACTTCGCAATTTCGGAGGTGATGATCGCTGTGAGGGATCATTTCTGGCTTGTCGCCTACGTGTAGGTGGGTGTTATGCATGTGCCTGTACAGGGTGAAGTTCATGTGCAGGGGCAGATGGTGTATGTACAGTTGGTGTTTGTGCGTGGACAAGGGCTGGTTGTGCAGGTGGTGGGAGTGCCTATTCAGGGGTGGTGGTGGTTGTGCAGGTGGTGGGAGTGCCTGTTCACGGGGTGGTGGTGGTTGTGCAGATGGTGGGAGTGCCTGTTCAGGGGGTGGTGGTGGTTGTGCATGTTGTGGGAGTGCCTGTTTAGGGTGCAGTTGTGGGTGTATACCCTTGCTGTGGTCCTGTGCAGTTGGTGGTATAGGTGTGTGGGTGTGATGTGCTGCAGGCAGATGTGATGACTCCCCTCCCTGTGTTGACCGTGAAGGGAGACTTTGGATCACTTTCAGCATGCCCTCCATCATCTTCATGGCCAAGGCATGGTGTCTTGCACTGTCTTCCCTTTGGATGGATATCATGTC
Organism: Calotriton arnoldi; assembly: GCA_963921515.1. NCBI lineage: Eukaryota > Metazoa > Chordata > Amphibia > Caudata > Salamandridae > Calotriton > Calotriton arnoldi. Next base: position 442,314 of record CAWUFW010009754.1, on the reverse strand, counting down.
TCTGATATTCTTGGACATGTCTTGCCAAGTTCTATCCATCCTATCCAAAACATGGGTCAGTCTGTCCACCACCTGAGGGAATTGGAGCATGTCCTGCAGGGACTCAGACATGTCTGACAGGGTAGCCCCTATGACACGAATGTCCTGCCTCACATCTGACTGCTGTTGGAAGAAGTCCTGCTCCCACTGGCCACCATAGCCAGGTGCAGGCCCTCTCTGCAGGGGTTGGCCATGGATGAGACCAGCAGGTCCAACAGCAGGGGGGGGTGGCGGCAGGTGGAAGCCTGTGGACAGGAGAATGGTGCCCAGGGGATACCTGCACCACAACAGGGTTGGTACTTCCCCCAGATGGTGGAGAGGATGCCTGGGATACACTGTATAGGGAGGAGCGTGTAGGGGAACCACCATGTCTGTCCTGGATGTGAGGGCTGTGAGGGAGTGATGTCTGTGTTGGGATGTGTGTGAGCTGTGGCTGGTTAGCTCTATGCTGGGGACAGGCAATCTTTCGTTTTGGAGGAGGCTGAGGCACTTTGCTGGGCGGAGGGTGTGATGCCTTGCAAGATTTGGGCAATGTGGTAAGATTTCTGGCCATGGCATCAGAATCGTCATCCCCAGAGAGGATGGACATATAGTCACCATCATCTTGCAATCCTTCATCCTCAGGTACTTCCTCCTCCTCCTCCTCCTGTTGCGCAGTACTTGCAGCCGACATAACTGCCTGGAGGAGCAGTGAATTTTCCCCTCTGATTGCCCGTCACCCAACACTGGTGGAAGGTCCTCCCTCCTCATCGTCATCATCCCCTGGAACACAGAGGTTGCAACCGTATTAGTAATTGACCTAGCATAAGATGTGGTGCAACACAAGGGTTGGATTAACTGTACTTTGCATCAACAGATGACGTACATGTGACCTGGTTTGGGTACCCCTACAAATGACAGCTCACACCATAGCACTGAGGTGTTAAACAGAGATGTACATTGCACAAGCAAACTCACCAGCTCCAGCCCCAACTTTCTGTCCCTTTGCGATCCCCCTGATGTCAACTGCTGAACCATGCTCCTCATAAGTTTTGTTGACAAAGCCGTCCCCGATCCAGCAGCTGTAGAGGGAAGTGACACCATTCTCAATGATCTGCATTACTAATTTACAAACAGGCACATGTGACACTTATAATATGTATGTAACTTTGTAAACAACGACTGCAGATTCTATGCAGAAGGGGATTTTGATCTTTGTCATTGTTTAGTAATCTATGATAGGGAAACACTTCAACGCCACAATTACCTGATGGACAGGTGCGAGAGGGTTTCACTGCTGCAGCCAGGATGTCTTGCATTCCACAGGATGGTGTTGTACGCTGCACTGGTGTCATCCTGTCAGCAGCTGTGATGAGACATTCATGTCCATATTTCAGCACACCAGATGGTAGCTATGAGCTAACATGTACATGTCATTCTCAATGACCATTGATAGGATATTCCTGGACAATGTGCAGCATGTTTACCTCATGGACTTTACATGTGGGCCCCTGCTCACATGCAGCAATTGCCAGCTGTTAACTCCACACAGCACTGACATCAATGAGATGACACATCAACAGACAAACTTGTATGAGAAGGTTACTGATAGTTCAAGGAAGGGGATAGATGATCAGGACTCCTCCGCATTATATTAATCACACCTTCACCATTAAGACTAAAATGTTTCATGAGTATGATGTTGTCTGTTGACAAGTCAAAAGGAGTGTACATCATCAGGCTGACCAGTATCCCATTTGCACATCAGTTCAAACATTGCATTGCAGAGTTCATGTGTGAGATGTCCAATAGTCAGGTACATAATGTGACTCCCCTACCCATTAAGTCACAAAGCTCATTTTGAAATGAGAGATCACACATTTGTTATGTCCATCCTTTGAGTGTCCTCTGTTCGCATACTCCATTTCCAACATCATGGTAGTACTTAGCTGACAACGGATGGTGTCTTGTACTGCAGACATCCTAACCTCATAAGTTAACCACTCACTTATATATGTGAATACAGTAGAAGAGGAGGCAAGCAGAATGCAACATTTGACTAGGATCCCACATTGTGGGTAAGTTAAGAAGCTTTGATGGTTGCAGCCTGCACTGGATTTGCGTTGTGCTTTTCAGCCAAGTGATTTGAAAATTTCACTTCCTGAAGATTCACCTTAGCAGCCCATACACCCATCTCAAAAGAACCCAACTGGCATCAGTGCGAGCCTCATCCACACCAATTTCAATATGATTTTACCATTGATATTTTGCAAAAGAGTTTTCATATCATTGAATTGCAATCCAGTTGTGTGTAGGACACTTCATATGACACAATGTACTATTTTATGTCCATTCTGCACTCACTTGGATTACATTTTGTGTCATCCTTTCAGTAGCCACCATGGTCTGATCTGGTATGTGGTTAAATGCCATATGTGAGCATATTGTGATGCAGGACAACAATGTTGTATAACACATACAACATACAGTGGAGATTAAAGGCACATTTCATGAGCATTCAGGTACAATATTCTTGGGTTTACTTACCATGGTCCAGCACCTGCCGAGTGTGTGGTCCCTGACCAGATGTCACAGCCAACCTTGTTGCAGAAGTCAATGTGGGTGTTGGAATCTGGGAGGACATCATTGGACCTACAATGATAAGTGTGTTCGCAACTTTACATTTCTGCTGCCACATGTGATGCACTCAATTTCAGGCAAGAAGGATAAGCACAAGCAGTTGTGGGCACTACCGTTGCAGAAGTGTGTAGCATTAAATATCATGAGTGATCCTACATTTAACTTATAATGGCCCCACTGCCTAGAAGCAACGTCTATCAAAATGACATGACTACAAATCCTGAGGTAAGGTCCACTATCGTGTTTTGTTAATGGCCAAAAACAAGCCATCCAATGAAAACATATATAACCAGCTGGGTGGACTGGGCAATTTCATGTATAGTAAAAACATTCTAAGTTGGACAGTGGATGCATTCTCAATACTCCTGATAATAGTATCTCACTTCTTGTTCATTATTGTCATATTTGTTAAAAATTGGATTTCTTGATTTGGTCTACAAAAACAATTACAATATAGTGGGGACTCCTTTTTGACTAGTTGTGGCACTCGAATCCAGGATTGAGTTCCCAGTTCTGGAACTGTTGGTGGAATACATGTAAAGTTCCCAAATTACAAAGGTATGATGAGCCAAGATATATTATATTTTGTCTTTCGCTATTCACAAATGTAATTTGCTAAAGGTAAATGTCCATTAAGAACTCCAATAATTGTGAAGCTAGTTTTTCCTCTCCGGTTACCTTTGCCTTTGATATTCGGGCCCTATATGTCCCTCTGTTGTCTGCTGAGAATGTATGCATTTTGACCATCTCCTGACCAGTTTGACTTACCAGTTAGTGAGGGTGGTAAGCGTTGCTCTGGATGATGTTGTTTCCTCCCAGAAGATGCAGGGACCTCTGCTACTGTGGTTGTCTGTGCTCTGGCTGAATGTGTCAATAGGTGAGAAGAGAGAAAAGTCACCAAATGGAAAATGTACATGTGGAACTTGTCAGACATTTCCTCATATCTTCTGCATGCTAACAGTATTGTGAAGTACTGCCACGCCCGGTGCAGGTAGGAGCAGTGGGGCATTGGGGATGTAATGGCGTGGCAGGGTGGGAAATAGACAACAGAATATGTGAATGAAATGTTTTGAGATAAGGATTCACTCACCTTCTGCTTTGCGATTTTGGCTGGCACAAGGTGAGTTACTTTTTGGATAATTTGTATTTATTTTCCCGATTCCGTTGTCAGTTGATTTTCCTCTGTATCGCAACACCCACCCCTTTATGTTCTTGACTGACCCAGCCGCGTCTGGATAAGTGGAAGGGGCACTTTGTCAATTGCTACTTAACAGTGTTAGGTATATACGGCAGCAGTACTGGGCCCATGTATTCAATAGTGGGAGAGGGATTTGCCATTTCTAACACAAAGGATTCTGGGACTTGTGGTGCAACATACAGAGGGTAACACATGAGCCTCTGACTGACTATATTTTCATATAAACTTTGGACAACTTCCTTACTCACAATGGCAGTGCAACACAGACAATCTTTTCATATATTATTCTTGTCATCCCATTTACCTGGTACCACGTTGCGACATCACTCACAGGCAGCCCATGGAGCATGTGGGGGTGGATTGTAGTGAGGATATTCTCCTCTAGTGGGGTGAGACGAAGGCGGAGTCCAGAGTGTGGGGCAGGGAGAATCCTGTTCAACTCGATCCTGGAGTACTTCTCCTTCACCCTCTTCTTTTCATCCTACCACTTCTTCTTGATGTCCCAGACTATGCGCCTCTCCTCCCCCAATGCTGTGACAGCAGTGGCTAAATGCTGCCATAGAGCTGCCTTCTGTGTGCCACTGGTGCAGTAAGGTGGGAGACCATATAGGCGTTTGTGGTGCCTCACAATGAACTCCACAAACATGGTGGTCTCCTCAGTAATGAAGTTCTTCTTCCTCCTCATTTGGTACATTTTCCTCTAGCGATGAACAGCGAATGAAAACAGGAACTCTCTGTAGCCAAACCTGTTCCTTGAATGTGTGCTGCTTTTATATGGTTTGTGGTGCTGGTCTTGCAGTTAGTGTTAATTGACTTCAGCTGGAACATGGTGGGGGATGGTAGGCACTTGAAATGATCATCAGGCCCAAATGTTGGTATTCCAGCCCGGAATCGGAAATTCCGGCCCGGATTTGGAAATTCCGGCCCGGATTTGGAAATTTTGGACCGGGAGCGGGAATCCCGGCACAAATGCGGGATTCCCGCTCCAAGTGCAGAAATTCCGGCCCGATTGCGGAAATTCCAGACCGATTGCGGACGTAAAGTTAGCAGTGGTAAGTGCTTTCTGTGAATACCAAAAGTAGTAAGTGCCTTCTGTGAATACCAAAAGTAGTAAGTTTAGGATTTTGTCTCAGATTAGTTCTGTGAATCGGGCCTACAGTCACTGGATGATGTCATCAGTGATGTCATCAGTGATGTCACTGACCATGTCAGGAGTGATGTAATATGTGATGTAATCAGCAGTGCATTGCGGGGTGCGAGTTATACTTAGCTCAACTAACTATAACGGCCGAATTTCTATGGTTTTGTACGAGTGAAATGTCCAACTAACTATAACGTCCCTGAAATCAGTGGTTTTTTCAGTGAATTTCAAAGGTTTTTTAAATGCTAATTTCTAACTATAACGTCCCTGAAACCTATGGTTTTTTTCAGTGAATATATATATATATATATATTCACTTAAAAAACCACAGGTTTCAGGGACGTTATAGTTAGTTGGACATTTTACTTGTACAAAACCATAGAAATTCAGCCGTTATAGTTAGTTGAGCTAACTATAACTCGCTCCCCCGCATTGCACTGCTGATGATATCACATATTACATCATTCATGACATGGTCAGTGACATCACTGATGACATCACTGATAATAATAATACTGTCATTTCTAGAGCGCGAACAGCTACCTCCTAGGAGGTGTCCCGGCGCTAAAGCAACAGGCGACTCACGGAGGGGCGACAAGATCAACAGCGAAATTAAGCCAGATTAAAAAGCCAAGTTTTGATAGCCTTCCTAAATTGGGTTTCAGACGATAGCTGACGAAAAGAGTTAGGGAGGGAATTCCACAGTCTTGATGCCCCAAACATGAAAGATCTTGCACCCAACCGAGTTTTTTTCACTCGATGGGTGCATAGCAGGTTCTGAGAGCAGGATCTCAGCACACGTGGCTGCCTATAGACACCTAGCCTCTGTTTTAAATACGCAGGGCAAGATCCATGAACTGCCCGAAAAGCAAGGGTCAAGGCCTTGAACTTAATATGCATGGCTACTGGGAGCCAGTGTAATTCTCTGATGTACGGAGAAATATGCTGCCGAAAAGGAGCATGTTTGATAAGTCTCGCCGCCGCATTTTGAACCATTTGAAGTTTCTTAACTTGGTAGGCCGGAAGGCCAGTGTAGAGGCCATTTGCATAGTCCAAGCGGGCAGTTACTGTGGCATGGATAACGGTCTTGCGGCAGCTCTCAGGTAGCAGATGTAAAAATTTCCTGAGGTTTCTCAGACGACAGAAACAGGCCGCTGTAACCTGCTGAATCTGGGCGGAGAAGGACAGATCGTCCTGCCATTTAACGCCCAGATTTTTGGCACAGCTTGTAGGAACCGGTGCCGGGCCCATTTCCTCAGGCCACCAAAGGACTGCCTCTGGAGGCTTGGATTTGCCAAAAAACATCACTTCAGTCTTATTGGCATTCAATTTAAGTTTGTTATTATTCATCCATCCTGCGATGTCTTTTAAACAGCCTTTGAAGCACTTAAAAGAGTCTTCGGTCTGATCATTGAATGGGAAAACCAATTGGGTGTCGTCGGCGTAGGAAATCGCCTTCACTCCCCAGTTAGCTATCAAGGTAAATAAAGGGGCCAGGTATATATTAAAAAGGAGCGGGCTAAGAGCCGACCCCTGAGGCACTCCGCACCATAAGTGCTTGCGGGTGGACTGATGTGGTTGTAAGGCCACCCTTTGAGTGCGCAGGTGGAGAAAAGACTTTAGCCAGGCCAGAGCTGTGCCGTTAACTCCACTATCCTGAAGACGCTGCAACAGTATAGCGTGGTCCACAGTGTCGAATGCAGCAGAGAGATCCAGGAGCACCAGCATAGCTGAAGCTCCTGAGTCCAGTGACATTCTGATTGAGTCCGCTACCTCAAGAAGCGCCGTCTCAGTGCTGAACCCCGCTCGGAAGCCGGATTGGGTGTCGTGCAGGATATTATTGTTTTTAATGAAATTAGCCAATTGTCGCTGCACTGCCTTTTCCAGCATCTTGGCAGGGGCAGACAGCAACGAGATAGGTCTGTAATTATTCAGTTCCCCTGAGTCCATGTTAGCTTTCTTTTTAGGGGGAGTAGGGTGGCATGCTTCCATAGATCAGGGAAGGTGCCGGAGGAGAGGGAGGCATTCCAGATCTTAACCAGCACCTCGTTCGTGGAATTAGCCAGCACTTTCCACAATTTGGGAGGGCAAGGATCTTCCGGTGAGCCAGACTTGCAATTCAGAATTGCAGCCAATGCTTCCTTCTGAGTGATAGGGGCAAAGTCAGAAAGGAGAGATAGGGGTGTGTGCCTAACTGCCACGTCAGATTTGATTGTGGTAGTTATGTCTAGAAAAGATTCGTAGACGTTGCTGATTTTATCATTAAAAAAGGTAGAAATTCTCTCACACAGTGCCAGCGATGGCTGAGCGTCGATGATCAGCTCGCGGGGTTTGAGGAAGGAGTTGACCACTTTAAAGATAGCTTTCCCTGGGTTGTCAGAAGAGTCAATACACTTGGCAATGTACTCTCTTCTTGCCTCTTTCATGAGTTTATGCAAAACCTTCAAAGATATCTTATATATCATTTTTGCGGAATTGTCATAATTTGACCTCCATTGGCGTTCCAACCGCTTACATTTGCTTTTCATAACAATAAGTGATTCAGAAAACCATGGGGCAGAGGGGGATTTCCTCATAGATTTTAAAATTCTAGCTGGAGCCGCAGACTCCACTGCGGCTGCAATCCAATTATGTAGGGCCAGCGTATCGACGTTCGGGTCAAGAGATAGAGGCGGATTGCTAGCTAATAGAATAGGGCTTAGGGATTCGGCAGTTAAGTATTTCCAATTTCTCTTTAAAAAGTATCTGGCACTCTCAGTGCAGTCGGGATTAGCCAGAGTGAAAGAGAACATAATGGGAAAATGATCAGACCAAACCACCTGGTTTGGCACTTCAATTTTCAGGGATGGGATGTTGGAGAATATCAGGTCAAGGGTGTGACCTGCTATATGGGTAGGGAATTTCACATGTTGTGGAAGATTCATTCCTTCCATCAAGGAGACCAACTGCATTGCTGAGGCGCAAGTAGGATCATTTACATGCAGATGACATCATTGATGGCATCTCAAATGATATCACTGATGACATCATCCAGTGACTGTGTGTTTCTGTAAAGTTTAAATATGTTTTATATATATATATATATATATATATATATATATATTCACTGAAAAAACCATAGGTTTCAGACACGTTATAGTTAGAAATTAGCATTTAAAAAACCTTTGAAATTCACTGAAAAAACCATAGGTTTTAGGGACAGTTATAGTTACAAATTAGCATTTAAAAAACCTTTGAAATTCACTGAAAAAACCATAGGTTTCAGATATGTTATAGTTACAAATTAGCATTTAAAAAACCTTTGAAATTCACTGAAAAAACCATAGGTTTTAGGGACAGTTATAGTTAGTTGGACATTTCACTCGTACAAAACCCGTGAAATTCCCCCGTTATAGTTAGTTCAGCTAACTATAACTCGCGCCCCGCAATGCACTGCTGATGACGTCACATATTACATCACTCATGACATGGTCAGTGACATCACTGATGACATCACTGATGACATCTCAAATGACATCACTGATGACATCACTGATGACATCATCCAGTGACTGTGTGTTTCTGTAAAGTTTAAATATTTTTAATATATATAGGAAAAGACGTATTGAAGAATGAATGGGTGTGTAAGTGTCTGTATGGATGATTTAGTAGGTGCGTGACTGACTGTATAAGTGAGTGATTTAAGGTATCTTACTGAATGCATGGGTTAGTGACTAAACTGGGTGAATGTCTGTATCCGTCTGTCTGTTGCTGTGTAAGTGGCTGCATGTGTTTGTGAATAGCTACATGAGTGTCTATATGAGTTATTGAATGGTTGTCTGAGTATCTGTATGGGTGCCTGAGTGTTTGTGTGGGAGGGGTGTGTGCGACTCTGTGCATAGATGTGTGAGTGGGTGATTCACTGGGTGGATGGTTTCAAGAGTGCATCTGTGATAGACTGTATGGGTAGGTAAGTGTGTGTAAGAGTGTGTTAGTGAGTGAATGTATGTCCCAGTGGTACATGTGTGAGTAACTACATATGTGAAAGCCAGTATATATGTGTGTTGGAGTATATAAATAGCTATAAGCGAGAGTGAGTGATTGTGATAGTGGCTGTATGGATGAGTGTGTGCTTGTATCAGTGATTGTATAAGAGCGTAACAATGTGCTAGTATTTGTATGATTAAGTGAGCTGGTGTGTGTATAACTGTATAGGTGAGTAAATGGCAGTGTGTTTAATTATTTTCATGACTGACTAGGTGTGTGAGTACCTCTATGGATGAGTGGCGGTGTTTGAGTGTCTATATAGGAGTAAGAGTGCATATGATAGTCCTGTACTGAGTGACCATAAGTATGAGTGACTGTACTGGTGAGTGAGTGGATGTGTGTGTGTAGACCTAAGAATCAGTGAGTGGGTATGTAGTTATTGGTGTTGGAGTGTCTATAGTTTTGCGAATGGCAGTCTGTAATTTAGATTGGGTGTATCAAAGGTTATATTAGGGTCTGAGGTGCTGCATCAGATTATCACGTGGATGATGTCATCAGTGATGTCATTTGAGATGTCATCAGTGATGTCATCAGTGATGTCACTGACCATGTCATGAGTGATGTAATATGTGACGTCATCAGCAGTGCATTGCGGAGGCGCGAGTTATAGTTAGCTGAACTAACTATAACGGGGGAATTTCACGGGTTTTGTACGAGTGAAATGTCCAACTAACTATAACTGTCCCTAAAACCTATGGTTTTTTCAGTGAATTTCAAAGGTTTTTTAAATGCTAATTTGTAACTATAACATATCTGAAACCTATGGTTTTTTCAGTGAATTTCAAAGGTTTTTTAAATGCTAATTTGTAACTATAACTGTCCCTAAAACCTATGGTTTTTTCAGTGAATTTCAAAGGTTTTTTAAATGCTAATTTCTAACTATAACGTGTCTGAAACCTATGGTTTTTTCAGTGAATTTCAAAGGTTTTTTAAATGCTAATTTGTAACTATAACGTGCCTGAAACCTACGGTTTTTTCAGTGAATTTCAAAGGTTTTTTAAATGACATTTTTTAAATGTATTAATTTTTATATTAATTTTTTTCATACTGATTTACTACATTTTTAGAAACAATTTCTTTTACATATTTTATTTTTTAAATTACATTGTAATTAAATTATACATTACATTACAAAAAATACTTTCTCAGAATGAATTACTTTAGTTTAAATACTTAGCACATAGGCAATAGACTTTTAAGTACAGTAGTTACAGTTGTTGCAATGGGCAACACATTTTCAAACACAATGCAACATTCAGCTCAATGTGAATTTCTAGTTAAATGCAATTAGTTACTTTATGGATTACTTTTCTAACCACAGGACTGGATCCTAGATTCAGTCCTGGGACATCTCCTGTAAACAGTTGAGTAAAAGCGTTTTGGTTACAGTCGTGATTTTTAAGGAATATTATTGTATTTTAAAAGTTGACACTTCGAAACTTTTCCTCATAGAATCACCAATGTTATCCTATGGAAGGAAATTCACTTAGCAGGTAAAAACTGTTATCGTTACTTTTTCTTACTCAGTGTTGGATCCTGGATCCAGCACTGGTGCATCTCCTGTAAACAGTTGAAAAAATGCGTTTAAGTCATACAGGCGATTTTTAAGGAATATTTGTAGTTTGTGAAAATCGACACTTTGAAACTTTTCTGCTGAAAACCAGACAATGGATTCCTATGGAAGAAAAGATAAGTTACTGGTAAGTACGGTTAAAATTACTTTTCAGGGTCAGTGCTGGGCTAAAAGATGCAGCACTGGGTTCTCTCCTGATAACAGGTGAGTAAATCGAATTCGTATTTCGGCTGATTTTAGAAGAATAATTTAAAGTTCCAAAACTCCACACTTAGAAGAATTTTCAAGTGAAACCAGTCAATGTTAGCCTATGGAAGGAAATTCAAGTTACTGGTAAGTACGGTTAAAATTACTTTTCAGGACCAGTACTGGGCTGAAAGATGCAGCACTGAGGTCTCTCCTGATAACAGGTTAGTAAATCAGAATTCGGATTTCGGCTGATTTTAGAGGAATATTTGTATGTTTCAAAAATCAACACTTAGAAACTTTTTCAGCAAAAAGCAGGCAATGATATCCTATGGAAGGAAATTCAAGTTACTGGTAAGTACGGTTAAAATTACTTTTGAGGATCAGTACTGGGCTGAAAGATGCAGCACTGAGGTCTCTCCTGATAACAGGTGAGTAAATCGGAATTCGTATTTCGGCTGATTTTAGAGGAATATTTTAAAGTTCCAAAACTCCACACTTAGAAGAATTTCCAAGTGAAACCAGTCAATGTTAGCCTATGGAAGGAAATTCAAGTTACTGGTAAGTACGGTTAAAATTTCTTTTCAGGACCAGTACTGGGCTGAAAGATACAGCACTGAGGTCTCTCCTGATAACAGGTGAGTAAATCGGAATTCGTATTTCGGCTGATTTTAGAGGAATATTTGTAGGTTTCAAAAATCAACACTTAGAAACTTTTTCAGCAAAAAGCAGGCAATGATATCCTATGGAAGGAAATTCAAGTTACTGGTAAGTACGGTTAAAATTACTTTTCAGGACCAGTACTGGACTGAAAGATACAGCACTGAGGTCTCTCCTTATAACAGGTGAGTAAATCGGAATTCGTATTTCGGATGATTTTAGAAGAATATTTGCACAATGGTGAAGGGAGGGGCGGGGCCTGAGGTGACATCTGTGCAAACGCGCCCCGTGGCGCGTTTTAAGTTGGGGATTAAGTCCCCTTGAATCCTGAGGGTCCCTAGGGGCCAACTAGCCCACCAGGAACCTCCAATATGCGCCAGGGGGCTGCGTTGCAGAGACGTGTAGAGAGGCCACACCCCTCTTTACACCTCTCTGCAACGCAGCTCTGTGGCGCTTTCTGGATGTACCTGTTGGGCTAGTTGGCCCCCAGGACCCTCAGGATTGAAGGGATTTAATCCCCAACTTAAAACGCGCCACGGGGCGCGTTTGCGCAGATGTCACCTGAAGCCCCGCCCTCCCTTCACCACTGTGCAAACGCGCCCCGTGGCGCGTTTTAAGTCGGGGGATTAACTCCCTTGAATCCTGAGGGTCCCTGAGGGCCAACTAGCCCAACAGGTATATCCAAAAAGCGCCACAGAGCTGCGTTGCAGAGAGGTGTAAAAAGGGGCGTGGCCTCTGTACACCTCTCTGCAACGCAGCTACCTGGCGCATGCTGGAGGTTCCTGGTGGGCTAGTTGGCCCCCAGGACCCCAGTATTCAAGGGGATTCGTTCCCCTCTGCAAACGCGCCAGGGCGCGTTTGCAGAGTGGTGAAGGAAGGGGCGGGGCCTGCGGGCCCGATCGTTTTTTTTCCCCCTGAAGGGGGGCTGTGTGGCCCCCTTCCTTTTTCCTATTTTTAGGCCCTGGGGACCCCATCCCCCAGGGCCTTACCCCTTTTTTTTTTAAATAAAAAAAAAAAAACGGGGAAGAGGGCCGCGTGGCCCCCTTCCCTGGGCCTGTATTGGCCCCGGGGACCCCATCCCCCGGGGCATGGCCTCTTTTTTTTATTTGGAGGGGGGCTGCGTGGCCCCCTCCTCAGGCCATTTAAGGCCCCGGGGACCCCATCCCCGGGGCCGGCCTTGCACTTTTTTTTTATTTTAACTTTTTTTTATTTTTGGGGAGGGGGGCTGCGTGGCCCCCCTCTGTGGCCACTTATGGCGCCGGGGACCCCATCCCCCGGGGCCTGGCCTCTCGTTGGGGACTGTGGGGGGGTCCCCAAACTCCCCACAGTCCCGCCGGCTCCCCGTGTCCTACGGGAGCCGGCATGTACTACACATGGGGAGCAGCTAACATGCTGCTCCCCATGTGGAAAAGCAATCAGCTTTGGATATTGGAAGAGAGAGCAGGTTTCCTGCTCTCTCTTCCAATATCCAAAGCAGTTTGCAATGACAGGACGGGAGCCGCGAGGCTCCCGTCCTGTCATTGCTAACAGCAGTGTCCCGGGGGTAGGCACCCCGGGACACTGCAGGAGCCGGCCCTGGAGGGTGGCGGTCCCCAGGGCCACCACAGGCTCCAGGAGGGGTGCCGCGCGGCCCCCCTCCTTACATTTTGAACGCCCCGGGGAGGTGGTGGTCCCCGGGGCTTGGGGGTCCAAAACGGACCGCCATTGTAATTTTTCTTAGTGCCCCGGGGGGTGGTGGTCCCCGGGGCTTGGGGGGCCCTTAGAGGCCCCCCACACATAAAATTAACCCCCCCCAGCATGCCCCCGGGACTTGGCCCACCCGGGGGCCAATTAACATTGAAGCGCGGGAGACCGCGCTTCGATTTTTTTTTTTTTCGGCAGGATTCGCGCACCCTGAGCGCATCCTGCCGATTTAAAAATAAAAATAAAAAACAATTTTGCCCAGGGGGTCCTTGTGGGACCCCCTGAGCAAACCTAGGGGGTCAGGGTGTTTCTACCCTGCCCCCTTTGTGCGCTTTGCGCACTTGTTTCTGTCCCTCGGTTCTACCGAGGGACAAGATGGCTGCCAACATTTCCTGAATCGGAATGTTGACAGCCAGCTGACAGCCAATTAACATGCAGCTCGTGATCGGGACGGTACGCGCAGGGTGCGCTGAGGGTACGCGGACCCTACTCGGCCATAGATATCACTATCTTTTTACTTTTGATTTTCTCAGCAACTACTGAACGGATTTACACCAGTTCGGGCTGTAGCCGTGTCTAAAGTTTCCTATGGAAAATTGCATGGGGAAAACGCGTTTTGGGACCCCCCTTTTTTCTCGGCCCCCGCTGGCGGATCCCCGAGACTTTCAGGGTAGGAGCGGACCGGAGCGGGCCATAAAGTTTGAAAATTTTGCGAAGATACGTCCACCGGCAAGAGAGTTATTTCAAATAGAATGTCGCGGATTTCCTATGGATAATAGGTTGTAACTATAACTATCTACTGGCGACCGCCAGTAGATAATATATATATATATATATATATATATATATATATATACATATTATCTACTGGCGGTCGCCAGTAGATAGTCATAGTTAGGACCTATTTTCCATAGGAAATCCGCAACATTCTATTTGAAATAACTTTGGTGCCGGTTGACGAATCTTCGCGAAATTTTCAAACTTGTTGGGGCGCTCCGGTCCGCTTCTATCCTGAAAGTCTCGAAGTGATTCGTCAAGCGGGGGCCGAGAAAAAAGGGGTGTCCCAAAACGCATTTTCCCCATGCAATTTTCCATAGGAACCTTTAGTTGCAGCTACAGCCCGAACTGCTGAACGGAATTGCACCAAATTTGGCAAATAGGTAGCCCTTGGTTCAGTGTCGTGCCTTTTGCTTAAATGGTGTAAATCCGTTCAGTAGTTCCTGAGAAAATCAAAAGTAAAGTCACAGATATATCTATGGCCGAGTAGGGTCCGCGTACCCTCCCGATCACGAGCTGCATGCTAATTGGCTGTCAAGTGGCTGTCAACACTCCAAATCAGGAAGTGTTGGCAGCCATTTTATGCCTCGGTTGAACCGAGGCACAGAAACAAGTGCGCAAAGCGCACAAAGGGGGCAGGGTAGAAACACCCTGACCCCTAGGTCTGCTCAGGAGGTCCCACAAGGACCCCTGGGCAGAAAAAAGCATTTTTTTTAAAAAATCAGCAGGATGCGCTTAGGGTGCGCGGATCCCGCCGAGAAAAAAAAGAAACAAGTGCGCAAAACGCACAAAGGGGGCAGGGTAGAAACACCCTGACCCCTAGGGTCTGCTCAGGGGGTCCCACAAGGACCCCTGGGCAGAAAAAAGCATTTTTTTAAAAAACAAATCGGCGGGATGCGCTTAGGGTGCGCGGATCCCACCGTAAAAAAAAAAATTGAAGCGCGGTCTCCCGCGCTTTGATGCTATTTTGCCCCCGGGTGGGCCAAGTCCCGGGGGCATGCAGGGGGTGGGTTTATAGTTTATGGGGGGGCCTCTAAGGCCCCCAAAGCCGGGGCTTTAAATAAAAAATTGTGTGGGAGGGCTCTCCTCCCTCAAGCAGCCCCGGGGACTGCCACCCCCCAGGGCTTCTTTTTTTCAATTTTAATAACCTGTGTGGGGGGGCTCCAGCCCCCCCACATGCCCCGGGGACCACCACCTCCCGGGGCACTTAGAAAGAAATTTGGGGTCCGTTCCGGACCCCGAAGCCCCGGGGAGGGTGTGGTCCTTGAAGGGACCCCCTCCTGGAGCCAGTGATGGCCCTGGGGACCGCCACCCCCAGGGCCGGCTCCTGCAGTGTCCCGGGGTGCCTACCCCCAGGACACTGCTGTTTGCAATGGCAGGACGGGAGCCTCGCGGCTCCCGCCCTGTCATTGAAAACTTGCTTTGCTTCATTGAAGCGAGAGCAGGGAAACCTGCTCTCGCTTCAATGAAGCAAAGCAGATTGCGTTTCCATAAGGGGAGCTGCATGTCAGCAGCTCCCCTTATGGAAAAGCAATGCTGGCTCCCGCAGGACGCAGGGAGCCGGCGGGACCGTGTAGGGATTGGGGACCCCCCACGGTCCCCAACCAGTGGCCAGGCCCCGGGGGATGGGGTCCCCGGGGACATTAGTGGCCCGGGAGGGGGGCCACACAGCCCCCTCCCAAAAAAATGAATTTTAAAAATAAATAAATAAAAAAAGGCAAAGGCCGGCCCCGGGGGATGGGGTCCCCGGGCCTTAAATGGCCTGAGGAGGGGGGCCACGCAGCCCGCCTCCGAATATTGTATAAAAAAAAAAACAGTGGCCATGCCCCGGGGATGGGGTCCCCGGGGCCAAAAGTGGCCGAGGGAAGGGGGGCCACACAGCCCCCTCCCATAAAAAAAAAAAAAGACAGAGAAAAAAAAAGACCGGCATCGTGCCGGAGGCCCCGCCCCCTCCCTGCAGCAGTCTGCAAATGCGCCCCCTGGCGCGTTTTGAGAAGGGGAAGTAATTCCCTTTGAATACTGGGGGTCCCTGGGGTCCAACTAGCCCACCAGGAACCTACAGTATGCGCCAGGGAGCTGCGTTGCAGAGAGGTGTACAGAGGCCATGCCCCTTTTTACACCTCTCTGCAACGCAGCTCTGTGGCGCTTTTTGGAGATACATGGTGGGCTAGTTGGACTCCAGAGACCCTCAGTATTCAAGGGGACTTAATCCCCCAACTTAAAACGCGCCACGGGGTGCGTTTGCACAGTGGTGAAGGGAGGGGGCGGGGCTTCAGGTGACATGTGTGCAAACAGGCCCCGTGGCGCGTTTTAAGATGGGGAATTAAATCCTCTTCAATCCTGAGGGTCCCTGGGGGCCAACTAGCCCACCAGGTACGTACATACTTTCTAGCCACATAATTTCACTGCACAACATACCACATAATTCCACTACACACAACGTACATCCACTCCACTCCAAAAAACATTAGTAAAAAACTTTTACATTTGCAACGCCAATAGTTCTAACTCTTGCAAATGCGAGACCTATTAAATTACAAATGCTTCTTTAACTGGTAGTCACGTTTGCAGAGTGGTGGAGAAAGGGGGCTGGTCCTCCAACCAGCGCTCATGAATTCCGCTGCGTAGAACTTACAGGAGGTACCAGGAGTGCTTCTTGGCCCCCAAAGTCACTCAGGAGTAACCAGGAGAGCTTCTTGGCCCCCAAACTCCCTCAGGAGTAAAGTGGACTTCATCCCCCAACCAGTACTGTGCCAGGAGGAGCTTTTCCAGAGAGGTGGAGAAAGGGGGGGTGGCCTCCGAAGACCTCTTAGCAATCCCACTTTTTGGGACTTAGTGGAGATAAGAGGAGGGATAGTTGGCCCCCAAGGACAACCCTGGGGGCCAACTACCCCTCCTGTGACCTCCAGTAAGTCCCACACAGCAGCATTGCTAAGTTCTCATAGCAGGCCACGCCCCTTTTCCCAACACTATGCAAACGTGCTCCCTGGCATGCTCTTGGATGGGGATTAAAGTCCACTTCGCTGCTGGGGGTACTTGGGGGCCAACTAGCCTACCTGATACCTCCAGTTTGCCCCAGATAGTGGGATTGCTGATAGGTGGACACAGGCCACGCTCCCTTTGTCCACCACTCTGCAAACATGCCTCCTGGCATGCTTTTGGTTGGGGGATGAAGTTCCATTGCCTCCTGACGGTCCCTGGGGGCCAACTAGCCCACCAGGTACCTCCAGTAAGCCCCACACACCTAGATTGCTGAGAGTGGTACGAGGCCACGACCCCCTTTTACACCACTCTGCAAACACGCTTCCTGGTGCACTGCTGCTCGGGAGATGAAGTCCACTTGTGTCCTGAGGTCCTCATTGCTCCACCAGCAGTGCACCAAGAGGCACGTTTGCAGAGTGGTGTAAAAAGGGGCGTGGCCTTGGACCACCTTTCAGCAATTCCACTGTGTGGGGATTACTGGAGGTACCTAGCGGTCTAGTTGGCCCCTAAGGACCCTTAGGATTGAAGGGGACTTCATCCCCCAATTCAGAATGCACCAGGAGGCGCGTTTGAACAGTGGTGCAGGGAGGGGGCGGGGCCTCCGGCGAGATGCTGGCTTTTCTATTTTTTCTAGTTTTAGAAGGGGGCCGTGTGGCCCCCCTTCTTTTAGTATTTTTTGGGCCCTGGGGACCCCATCCCCCTGGGCCTGAGCATTTCTTTATTAAAAAAACGGGAAGGGGGCTGCGTGGCCCCCTTCCCTGGTCTACTATTGGCCCCAGGGACCCCATCCGCCGGGGCCTTGCCTCATTTTTATATATATATATATTTTTTCTTTCCCAGGGAGGGGGCGGTGGCCCACCTCCTCTGGGCCACTTCTGGCCCCGGGGACCCCATCCCCCGGGGCCTGGCCTCGTTTATTTTTATTTTCCTGGGAGGGGGCCACATGGCCCACCTGCCCTGGGCCACTTCTAGCCCCGGGACCCCATCCCCTGGGGCCTGGCCAGCCTGTTTTTTGGGGGGAGGGGGACGTGTGGTCCCCTCCAGAGGCTGATTTTGGCCCCGGGGACCCCATCCCCCAGGGAATGGCCTCGTTTTTTAAATTTTTTTAAAATATTAGTACAGAAGGGGGGCCGTGTGCCCCCTTCCCTAGGCCATTTCTGGCCCCAGGGACCCCATCCCCTGGGGCCTGGCCAGCCTTCATTTTAAATTTTAGAGGGGGGCAGCGTGGCCCCCCTCCTGAGGCCAATTATGGCCCCAAGGACCCCGTCCCCCAGGGCCAGTTCTCAAGTTGGGGACCGAGGGGGGAGCCCTAATGCCCCCACGGTCCCTGCCGGCTCCCCGCCTCCTGCGGGAGCCTGCATTGATTTTGGGCAAGGGGAGCTGCAGACATGCAGCTCCCCTTGTCCAAAAGCAATCTGCTTTGCTTTTTGGAAGCGAGAGCAGGTTTCCTGCTCTCGCTTCCAAAAAGCAAAGCAGTGTTTGATACGGAAGGGCGAGAGCCGTGCTCCTGCCCTGCTATAGCAAACGGCAATGTCCCGGGGGTGGGCAACCCAGGACATTGCAGGAGCCGGCCCGGGAGGGTGGCAGTCTCCAGGGCCATAGAGGGCTCCAGGAGAGGGGCCGCGCAGCCCCCCTCCCTTCCATTGCAAAGCCCCTGGGGTCCACAACAGACCCCCGCACTTCATTTATGTATGCCCCGGGGAGGTGGTGGTCCCTGGGGCCATGTGGGGGGGGCTCGAGCCCCCCCAATTTTTTTAGAAAGTAGCCCCAGGGAGATGGCAGTCCCTGGGGCTTGGGGGGCCCGCGAGGCCCTCCACTCTAAAATAACAATGCCCCGGGGAGGTGGTGGTCTCTGGGGCAGCATGGGGGGGCAGGAGCCCCCCATACATTTAAAAAAAAAAGCCCCTGGAAGGTGGCGGTCCCCAGGGCTGCGGGGGGGCCGCATGCCCCCAGCATATAATTATCTAAGCCCCGAGGAGGTGGCAGTCCCTGGTGCTGAGCAGGCCCCTGCGGGCCCCCACTACATAATTAGACATTGCCTTGGGACCTGGCCCACCCAGGGGCTTATAGAAAACAAAGCACAGTAGCTCACGCTTCGTTTTTTTAAAAACAATTCGGCCGGATTCACGCACCCAGTGCGAATTCGGCTGATTCTTTTTTAAAAAAAATGTTTTTTTTGGCCCTGGGGGTCCTTGTGGGACCCCCTGAGCAGGCCTAGGGGGTCAGGGTGTTTCTACCCTGCGCCCTTTTCTTGTTTTTTATGCTTTTTACAACTGTTTTCTTGTGACTCGGTTACCGAGTCACAAGATGGCTGCCAACACCTCCTGGTTTGGAGTGTTGGCAGGCAATCAGAATGAAGCTCGTGCTCGGGAGGAGGCGCGAATCGTCCTTGGTGCTCAGATACATACATTTAAAAATTTTGAATTTCTCCGCAACTTCTGAACGGATTTACACCATTTAAAAAAAGCATACTCTCTGGACCAAGACCTACCTTTCTGCCAAATTTGGTGCAATTCCGTTCAGCAGTTCGGGCTGTAGCTTTGTCTAAAGTTCCTATGGAAATTAACATGGGGAAAATGCGTTTTGGGAGCCCCTTTTTTCTCGCCCCCTGCTTTACGAATCACCCCGAAACTTTCAAAACAGGAGCTGACCTGAGTGAACCATTAGTTTGGAAAATTTCGCGAAGATTCATCAAACGGCGCCAAAGATATTGGCAAAAGAAAAAACGCTTTTTGAATAGAAACAAGGTCCTAATTATAACTACCTACTGATGGCGCGTTTGCAGAGTGGTGTAAAAAGGGGGTGGCCTCAGACCACTCTCAGCAATCCAGCTGTGTGGGGCTTGCTGGAGGTAGCTGGTGAGCTAGTTGGCCCCCAGGGACCCTCAGGAGGCATGGGGACTTAATCCCCCAACCCAGAACGTGCCAGGAGGCGTGTTTGCAGATTGGTGGAGAAAAGGGTGTGGCCTGTGTCCACCTGTCAGCTATCCCACTACCTGGGGTATACTGGAGGTATCAGGTAGGCTAGTTGGCCCCTAAGTACCCCCAGCAGTAAAGTGGACTTTAATCCTCATCCAAGAGCGCACCAGGGAGCGCGTTTGCAGAGTGATGGGAAAAGGGGGTGTGGCCTGCAATGAGAACTTAGCAATGCTCTTGTGTGGGACTGGAGGTAATGGGAGGGGTAGTTGGCTCCCAAGGTTATCCTTGGGGGCCCACAACCCCTCCTGTTACCTCCAGTGAGTCTCACACAGTGGTTTTGGTAAGACGTCTTCGAAGGCCATGCCCCCCCTTCTCCACCGCTCTGCAAACGCGCCTCCTGACATACTCCGGGTTGGGGGATGAAGTCCACTTTGCTCCTGAGGGACTTTTGGGCCCAAGAAGCCCTCCTGGTACCTCCTGTAAGTCCTACGCAGCAGAATTCCTGAGCGCTGGTTGGAGGCCCAGCCCCCTTTCTCTACCTCTCTGCAAACGCGACTACTAGTTAAAGAAGCATTTGCAATGTAATAGGTTTCACATTTGCGAGAGTTAGAGCTATAGGAGTTGTAAATGTAAAAGTGTTTTACTAATGTTTCTTGGAGTGGAGTGGATGTAGGTTGTGTGTAGTGGAATTATGTGGTATGATGTGCAGTGAAATTATGTGGATAGACTTTGACTTTGATGTGGATAGAAAGTATGTGGTATTTAGTGTTTAGGAATTATGTATAGTGAGATTATGTGTTATGGAGAGAAATTACGTGGTATGGTAGTCTGTGTTGTGGAGTGGTAACCTCAGGTTTAGTCTTCATCATTTCCATAGAAGCTAAACTATAAACTCAATGAGACAAAAAGGAAGGAACCACTGAGGAGCACTTCTGGACCTAGTCAGAGGTATGAGCAGGGCCACTGGAATTATGCAACTGTTTGGCTGCACTGACTTTTGCACAATACACGTTTTCCACATTTGCCACATAATCCATCATCTGCTGCATAATCTGTAGATTTGAACAAAAAAAACCTTGTTTCTAGCTCAAACGGCTCAAACGTTACCAAAAATGCAGCGACAAGTATTACAGCGTGGTGGAAGGCCCTTTGCAAACCTAGAATGGTCACCTGTTACTTATTGCTAATTGTGGGTATTAAATTGGTACTAATGGTGTGCAAACCACTCTTGCTTCTTTCTGCGCCTCTCTTGCCTCTTTCTGCATTTCTGTTGCTTCTTGTTGTACCTTTCTTTCTTTTTCTGCACTTCTTTTGCCTCGTTCTGCTCATCTCTTCCACTTTCTGCACCTCTCTTGCCTCTTTCTGCACCTCTGTTGCCTCTTTCGGCACCTCACTTGCTTCTTTCTGTACCCCTCTTGCCTATTTCTGCACCCTTCTTCCCTCTTTCTGCACCTCTTTTGCCTCTTTCTGTACCCCTGTTCCCTCTTTCTGTACCTCTCCTGCCTGTTTCTGCACCTCTCTTGCCTCTTTCTGCACTTCTCTTGCCTCTTTCTGTGCCTCTGTTGCTTCTTTCTGCACTTCCGTTGCCTCCTTCTGCACCCCTCTTGCCTCTTTATGCACCTCTGTTGCTTCTTTCTGCACTTCTCTTGCTTCTTTCTCTACCTCTGTTGCTTCTTTCTGCACCCCTCTTGCTTCTTTTTGCACCCTTCGTCCCTCTTTGTGCAACTATCTTGCCTCTTTCTACACATCCCTTCCCTCTTTATGTACCCCTCTTGCCTCTTTGTGCACCTCTGTTCTTTCTTTCTGCACTTCCCTTGCCTCTTTATGCACCCCTCTTGCCTCTTTCTGCACTTCTGTTGGTTTATTTGCACTGCTCTTGCTTCTTTCTGCACCTCTCTTTCAAATTTCTGCACCCCTCTTGCCTCTGTCTGCACCCCTGTTCTCTCTTTCTGCACCTCTTTTGCCTGTTTCTGCAACTTTCTTGCCTCTTTATGCAGTTCTCTTGCCTCCTTCTGCACCTCTGTTGCTTCTTTCTGCACCCCTGTTGTCTCTTTCTGCACTCGTCTTCCCTCTTTGTGCACTTCTCTTGCTTCTTTCTGCACTTCTCTTGCTTCTTTCTGCACCTCTCTTGCTTCTTTTTGCACCCTTCTTCCCTTTATTGCATCCATCTTGCCTCTTTCTGCAGTTTTCTTGCCATTTTCTGAACCTCTCTTGAGTCTTTCTGCACCTCACTTTCCTCTTTCTGCACTTCTCTTGCTTCTTTCTACAACTCTGTTGCTTCTTTCAGCAATTCTCTTGCCTCTTTATGCACTTCTCTTGCTTGTTTCTGCACCTCTCTTGCGTCTTTCTGCACCTCTGTTGCCTCTTTCTGCACCTTACTTGCTTCTTTCTGCACTCCTCTTGCCTCTTTCTGCACCCCTCTTCCCTCTTTCTGCACCTCTTTTGCCTCTTTCTGCACCCCTGTTCCCTCTTTCTGCACCATTCCTGCCTGTTTCTGTACCACTCTTGCCTCTTTCTGTACCTCTGTTGCTTCTTTCTGCACTTCTCTTTCCTCTTTCTGCACCCTTCGCGCCTCTTTCAGCACCTCTGTTGCTACTTTCTGCACTTTTCCTCCTTCTTTCTGTACCCCTCCTGCCTCTTTCTGCACCCCTCTTGCCTCTTTTTGCACCTCTGTTGGTTCTTTCTGCACTGCTCTTGCTTTTTTCTGCACCTCTTTTGCAAATGTCTGCATCCCTCTTGCCTCTTTCTGCACCCCTCTTACCTATTTCTGCACCTCTCTTGCCTCTTTCTGCACCTCGGTTGCCTCTTTCTGCACCTCACTTGCTTCTTTCTGTACCCCTCTTGCCTCTTTCTGCACCCTTCTTCCCTCTTTCTGTACCTCTTTTGCCTCTTTCTGTATCCCTGTTCCCTATTTCTGCACCTCCCCTGCCTGTTTCTGCACCTCTCTTGCCTCTTTCTGAATTTCTCTTGCCTCTTTCTGTACCTCTGTTGCTTCTTTCTTCACTTCTGTTGCCTCTTTCTGCACCCCTTGTGCCTCTTTCTGCACCTCTGTTGTGTCTTTCTGCACTTCTCTTGCTTCTTTCTCCACCTCTGTTACTTCGTTCTGCACCTCTCTTGCTTCTTTCTGCACTTCAGTTGGTTCTTTTGCACTGCTCCTGCTTTTTTCTGCACCTCTGTTGCAAATTTCTGCATCCCTCTTGCCTCTGTCTGCACACCTGTTCCCTCTTTCTGCACCCCTTGTGCCTGTTTCTGCAATTCTCTTGCTTCTTTCTACAGTTCTCTTGCCGCCTTCTGCACCTCACTTGCCACTTTCTGCACTTCTCTTGCTTCTTTCTGCACCCTTCTTCCCTTTTTCTGCACACCTCTTGCCTCTTTCTGCACCCTTCTTCCCTTTTCCTGCACGTCTCTTGGTTCTTTCTGCACTGCCCTTGCCTCTTTCTGTACCACTCTTGCCTCTTTCTACACCTCTTTTGCTTTTTTTCTGCAATTCTGTTGCCTCTTTCTGCACCCCTCTTGCCTCTTTCTACACCTCTGTTGGTTATTTCTGCACTGTTATTGCTTGTTTCTGCACCTCTCTTGCTTCTTTCTGCACTTCTCTTGCTTCTTTCTACACCTCTCTTGCTTCTTTCTGCACTTATCTTGCCTCTTTCTGCACACACAGGGCTACTTTTAATCTGACTTCAGGCTCAGCAGTGCACACATGCAAGTGCAGAAAGGGGCTGCTGGCCTCTAAACTGCCAAGCCCTATTATATGCTAGGGACTTAGAGGTAGTTTTAATCCCCCTGCCCTATTATGTTCTAGGGCCTTACAGGGGAGGTCATGACAATCACAGGGGTACCCCAACCCATAGTGTACCCTAGTGTATGTAGGTGTTGTCACTGTATTCTAATTATCTTTCAGCATAGCACTGGCTCGGGCCTGGTTAGGCAGAGCCCAGGGTCAGTCAGAGTCATTTACCACCAGTACTAATCAGCAATAAGTTGGGAGGTGCCCAGGGCACAGGATGACTTTGCAACAAGGCCTCCTTCTGCACCTCTGTTGGTTCTTTCTGCACATCTCTTGCTTCTTTCTGCACCTTTCTTCCTCTTTCTGGACTTCTGTTGCCTGTTTCTGCATTTCTCTTGCTTCTTTCTGTACCTTTCTTCCTCTTTCTGCACATGTCCTACCTATGTAGGCATAGTTAGAAATTAGCATTTAAAACCCTTGAAATGCACTGAAAAACCATAGGTTTCAAGGATGTTATAGTTAGAAATTAGCATTTTAAAAACCTTTGAAATTCACTGAAAAAACCACAGGTTTCAGGGACGTTATAGATAGTTGGACATTTCATTCGTACAAAACCAGAGAAATTCGGCCGTATAGTTAGTTGAGCTAAGTATAACTCGCGCCCCCACAATGCACTGCTGATGACATCACATATTACATCACTCATGACATGGTCAGTGACATCACTCATGACATCTCAAATGACATCACTGATGATATCATCCTCGTGATAATCTGATGCACCTCCTCACACCCTAATATAATCTTTGATACACCCACTCTAAAATACAGACTACCATTTTTAAAACCAAAGACACACCAATACCAGTTACCACATACCCACCTACTGATTCCTAGGTCTACACACACATCTACTCATTCACCCATACAGTCACTCATACATGCAGTCACTCATCAATACAGCACTATCATATGCACCCCTATACAGACACTCACACACCACCACTCTCCCAGAGTTAGTCACACACATAGTCTGTCATGCAAAGAATCAATCACACTCCCATGTACTCACCTACACAATTATACACACACCACCTCACTTATTCATACAGATACTAACACATTCTTACTTTCTTATACAATCACTGACACAAGCACACACAAGCACACACTCATCCATACAGCCACTCTCACAATCACTCACTCTCACATATAGTCATTTATATACTCCAACACTCACATATACTGCCTGTCACATATGTAGTTACTCACACATGTACCACTGAGACATCTAAACACTCACCACATACCCATATACACACTCACCCACCCATACAGCCCTTCACAGATGCACTCTTGAACCCATACACCCAGTGAAACACCCACTCACACATCTATGCACAAAGTCACCCACCCCCACCCACAGAGACACTAAGGCACCCATACAGATACTCAGACAAGCAATCAATAACCCATATAGACACTCATGTAGGTACTCACCAACCCATGCAGCCGCTTACACACCAACTGACAGACTGATACAGACATTCACACAGTTTAGTCACTAACCCATGCATTCAGTAAGACACGTTTAATCACTCACTTATACATTCAGTCATGCAGCTACTAAATTATCCATTCAGACACTCATACACCCACTCATTCTTCAATACACCTTGGCCTATATATATATAAAACATATTTAAACTTTACAGAAACACACAGGGGCCGATTCACAGAACTAATCTGAGACAAAATCCTAAACTTACTACTTTTGGTATTCACAGAAGGCACTTACTACTTTTGGTATTCACAGAATGCACTTACGACTACTAACTTTACGTCTGCAATCAGAGCGGAATTTCCGCACTCGGGCCGAAATTTCCGCACTCGGAGCGGGAATCCCACATTTGTGCCGGGATTTCCGCTTCCAGTCTGGAATTTCCGATTCTGGGCCGGAATTTCCGATTTCGGGGCCGGAATACCTGCACTCTGGCCGTTGATCATTTTCCTCAAGGGTAAACACCTGTCCAAGTGCCTACCATCCCCCACCATGCATCAGCTAACACACTGCAGCCAATCCCAGCCCTGCAGCATGTATGAATACAGAACAGACACACACAAACCCTTTCAACATGTCGCTGAATGTGTTTGTTGCTCTGCCCCTTGCCATGCAGCAAGAAGACTTGAGGAGGAGGAGGAGAGTAGAGAGGATCTTTAGACAAAGGATTAACCTATTTGGGATGTCCAGCCAAGATGTCAGGGCCAGATACCGTTTCCCTCCAGAAGTCATCTTGGAGAAGGTATGTGAGTGGGAGGAGGAACTTGACTCTGTGACCTGCAGCTCCCATGCCATTCCAGCCTATCTCAAGATCCTTTCTGCTCTCCATTTATTTGCCACTGGGTCATTCCAAAGGGTCTCCAGTGACCATGTGGGCATTTCCCAGGCAAGCCAGTCGCGGTGCTTGCATCAGGTACTGAGATGCATCACTGCAAGAGCCAAGCACTACATACGAATTCCCCAAACACTGGCCATGAGACAAAGGGCAGCTAGAGATTTCTATCTCATTGCTCGCTTCCCACGTGTGCTGGGTGCAATTGATAGTACCCATGTGGCTCTTCAGCCACCCCGCCGCATTGCACACATCTTCTGCAACAGACACCGATGGCATCCTGTCAATGTGCAAGCTGTCTGTGATGCCAGTGGGAGATTCATTGATGTGCATGCAGTGTTCCCAGGCAGTACCCATGACAGCTTCGTATTCCGCATGTCACCTCTTGCCCGGTGGATGGCTGCGGGAGAATTTGGCAACAGGTGGCTACTGGGTAAGTACCAAGCTCTAAAAATGAGGGATATGTGTAATTGAAATGTCTGAATGCCACCTTACATTAACAACTATTGTACAATAAGAATCATAAAGCAACATACACGGTCTCAACAGACACTGCATGTATAAAAGTATAGATCATGTCCTGTGTAAATCAAAGAGGGAAATGTAACCAATTGCCCTTTCTTCCCTCCTCAGGCGATGCTGGGTATGCACTCTCCCCACAACTCCTCACCCCTTACAGACGTGCAAACACTGTACCTCAGCGTATGTACGATAGGGCACACATACGAACTCGAGCCATCATAGAGCCCACTTTTCGTCTGTTGAAGTCGTGAATCTGATGTCTTGACCACACAGGGGGTGTGCTGCTGAACTCCCCTGAAGTCGTGTGCAAGATCATATTAGCCTGTAGTGTTTTGCACAACATAGCTTTAACGCATGGCTTACACATACCTCTTGTACCTCGGCTAGCTCTGAATCTGGGAAACCGGGCCATTGCACATAACCGAGGTCAGGGTATGCAAGTCTGTGATCAGCTGGTTGCCACGTTTTTCACATGAGCAACCTGTTGTGCCATGGACAAAATG
This sequence comes from Calotriton arnoldi, assembly GCA_963921515.1. Taxonomy (NCBI): domain Eukaryota; kingdom Metazoa; phylum Chordata; class Amphibia; order Caudata; family Salamandridae; genus Calotriton; species Calotriton arnoldi. The sequence continues at coordinate 415,367 of CAWUFW010009754.1, read as the reverse complement.
TGGTTTGCAGTCTGTTGTAAATGATTAAAGTTGGATACTTATGACTCTGTCCCAAAAATTCCATCCTGAGACTACTTTGCAAGCCACACTAACTGCATGTAAACCACAGCTGTTGACAGTAGTCAAAATATTGACCGTGCTTCAGGTCATGTGACCATGTCAGCAATCAGTGTAGTGGATGTCCCTAAGGAATCTATTGACGCAGAGGAAAAACTGTAGATGTTCTGAGAGACCTTCCTGGACCTTATGAGGATGGGTTTCTTAATCACAAAAGGGCATAACTATTGCATTCTCATAGCCTTTGCCCTCAACAGATTTGACTCCCCCACAAATGATGGGCCCACAACGTGAGTGACGATGTTATGGGTGAATCTGGCACTATGTGTCTGTGATACACAGCACTGCTTCCCCCAATTTTCCGTAACACAACACACAACTCATGTGTTGAGCACTAAATATGGACTACATGTACCATAATGCAAAGTAGGAGAAAACTAAACTGGGGTTTGATGTTGTGTCAGTCCCCCTTGTCCGAGCCAAAATGTCATTAAATGTGTCTGTTCCCCCTTTTGTTACATGTCTATGATTCTCTCTTGCACTGTCATTTAAGGTTTTTCCACTACAGAACAGCAGGATGGCAGTGGATTTGATTTGTGATTGTGGATAGATCAGAATGAATACAAAATGGCTGTCAACTACTTCCTGTGATGTATTTCCTGTCTCCCACTTCCTGTTTATCATTTCCTGTATGAAATAATGAATTCCGGTTCAATTTCGGAGATTTCGGCCTGAAAACATAATTTCCGGTTCCGGAGCATACGATGCGCATGCGGACCCGACGCTCCGGAACCGGAAATTACATTTTCGGGCCGTAATCTCCGAAAATGAACCGGAACACATTATTTTATACAGGAAATTATATACAGGAAGTGGGAGACAGGAAATACATCACAGGAAGTTGTTGACAGCCCTTTTGTGTTCATTCTGAGTCATCCTCTCTCACAGATCAGATCCTCTGCCATCCTGCTGCTCTTTTTGAACTTATTTCCCCCAAAATGGCTGAGGGTTATGAGGGGAAAGCACCCCCTTTCACTGAAAGGGAATTAGACATCTTGGCTGAGGGGGTGCTGTCCAAATCTCCTCAGCTATATGGGGGGCCAGAGTACCAGCTGAGCAATGCAGCCCGGGCCAGGCTATGGGCCAACATTGGTGAGCGCTGCAGTGCGTGCTCACACCAGGAATGCGAGGGCATGCCGTAAGCGCTGGGAGGACCTAAAATGCTGGGCCCGGCACAAGGCTGAGGAGCTACTGGGCCAGTCTTCCCAGCACCATGTGCATCGTCCTCACCTCTCCCCACTGTACAGGAGGGTCCTGCGTGCAGCTTGGCCGACCCTCCATGCTCAGCTGGATGAGCATGAGCAGCAGAGACCTGGTAAGTGCATTATATGCAATAAGTGTCGGGAAGCATGATGTGAGTGAAGACAGAGCTGTGCCATTGTGTGTCCCATGCCTCCATTCACCTATTCTGTGTCTATGCAGCAGTCATCATGAAGCAAAAGGCTCACTGTGGCATATGGACTGTACAGGGCAGAGTGCATTCTGTGAGTTGTAGTTTCTTCATGACAAATGGGGAATTGACCCACACACGTGCATTTGTACTGAAATTTACACTGCACCACTAACAGTGAATCAAGGGAATCATAACTGATGTGTGCATTGGATGAGGAATGGTACAGACACTGTCCAGTGTGTGTATGAGAGGCCAATGGGTATTGGATGCTGTGACTTGCATTGCATTTTTTGAGTTTGGGTTCTGTTTGAGACAGATCATCATGTGCCATGGAGTCAAGACAGACTTTGAGATCCTTGCCTCACTCTTAAGTGTTTCCAATTTTGCCAAGTGTGTCCACTGACACACGTCTTTCCCTCAGTGGCTTGTATGCCATTTTTCATGTACAGGTAGCTGTAACAATGACCCACTACTGTTCACTGGTGCACTGCACTTCCTTATCAGTCACCGAAGCCAATAAGTGGCACTGGATTGTCAGCTTTTGTGAGGAAATATCAAAAGGCTAGACTCACAACGTAGCAAACCAAATAGCCCAGACCCTATGTGGATGTGTGACCCACAATCGGCATTTGTCTTGTCCCATACAATGCTACACAGCAGATAACATTTGTCCAGACGTAAAAGAGCTGAGACTCCATATCACAGGCCCTTTTCAATACCATCTGGACTCTCTCTGATCTCCTTTTGTAGACTGGGTTTGGAACCTGCCCATGTAGCAGTGACAGGACACACGGATCACAAGAATGCCAAAGTTGATGGCTGGCCAATACAGTTGTGTAAGCCACAAATATTCACGTGAGATGTCCATGTCAGACTCATATCAGGAGATGACAGTGAACATACACGTAATGTAAGCTCATAAACACTGACAACTCTATAGTGTGATCAGAGGAAAACAAAGTCTGACCTTGGCTCATCTAGGTATGTGTCTTGTCCTGACGTGTACAACCACTACATCATGATTTTTCTTACATTTCAGTGGGCACAGCTGGCCAAATGGAACAACAGCGGGACCAGGTTCGGAGCAGGAGATCTTCGGTGCGCCGGTGGCTACGACCTCTTTTGACAAGTGAGGAAGAAGAGGATGAGGCGGGACCCTCAACATCAGGAGGCAGGGGGATTGTGCACACCCGGACTGACCAGGAAGACAACTTTGGTGCTATGGACCGGGTGGAGGCTGTGGACATTGAAGTGGGGGAAGAACTGGACACCTCTGGCCAGGGGGGTGGAGAGCTACTCTCCCGGACCATTCACCAGTAAGTTCTGTCGAGGTGTCCCCGGGGCAGGCCACTACCCAACCTGGGCCTGCCATCACCCCCTCCCTACCTCTAGAGGCCTCCAATCCATCAGGGCCTCCAGCTGCATTCCCTGCAACCTGTCCCCCTCATCGTAGCTGCCAGGTCGACCCCAACATTGGCTCTGAACCTGAGGTACCACACCCCTCATGCTCCACCCAAACCCCTCCCTGTGTTGTTCCTTCTGTGGCTGTCCCAGAGGACTTGATGTGGGTATGTGAGGGTCAGCCAGACATGTCCTCTCGCATCATGCTGCATATGTGTCTAGAGATACGGATGATGCGAGAAGACATTGCCGGAGCTCTGGCCACCTTCACTGCCAGTGTCAATTCCCTGGCTGCAGCCATGTTGTCTTTTGTTTCCCAACCTCCTTCCCACACCACCGTCAATGTCTCCCCCTATCCGTTGCCCCACACTGTTTCCCCCGTACTCCTCGTGTGTTCCGACCCCGTGTGGTGCCTGTTCCTGCACCGGCCAGCCATGGGCCCGCATCGGACTTGGAGGATTTGGACATTGTGGTTTTAGAGGATGACCAGATGGACACTTGACCTGTTGGACAGAATTTTCTTTGTGGACAATTATTTACTTTTCCCCTTGTAAATAGACTGGTTCCCCTGACGCTCCCTGACGTGTTATATATTTGTTGCCCCACCCCAATCAAAGTTCCCTTCTCCTTCTGTATTAAGATCATCATTTGTTTTCCATTCTCCCTTCCAAACGCACTGTTGTTGTTTTACAAATCACACACTTCTATTTACATAAAATATATTTTTGAATCCTACTTTCTTTAACTTGTTTGACTTCATTGTGAATGTCTTGTACAAAATATGAACATGTATTTTACGAGTCATCTGCTATGCACATTATGGCTTGTTGCAATGATGGGGTTACACTTGTAATTGTGTCACACACACACATATATCCTCACATCTCTAGGCCACCAAAATTGGTATACATTTGCCTATCAGAACATGATACGCAACAGAATCTTGACTTGTGAAGATAATTACTTTTTATTTACACATATTCACAGTGGTCAATTAGTTTTTGGGATGTTGTCAATGGGGATCGTGCTTGCGACTTCGCAATTTCGGAGGTGATGATCGCTGTGAGGGATCATTTCTGGCTTGTCGCCTACGTGTAGGTGGGTGTTATGCATGTGCCTGTACAGGGTGAAGTTCATGTGCAGGGGCAGATGGTGTATGTACAGTTGGTGTTTGTGCGTGGACAAGGGCTGGTTGTGCAGGTGGTGGGAGTGCCTATTCAGGGGTGGTGGTGGTTGTGCAGGTGGTGGGAGTGCCTGTTCACGGGGTGGTGGTGGTTGTGCAGGTGGTGGGAGTGCCTGTTCAGGGGGTGGTGGTGGTTGTGCATGTTGTGGGAGTGCCTGTTTAGGGCGCAGTTGTGGGTGTATACCCTTGCTGTGGTCCTGTGCAGTTGGTGGTATAGGTGTGTGGGTGTGATGTGCTGCAGGCAGATGTGATGACTCCCCTCCCTGTGTTGACCGTGAAGGGAGACTTTGGATCACTTTCAGCATGCCCTCCATCATCTTCATGGCCAAGGCATGGTGTCTTGCACTGTCTTCCCTTTGGATGGATATCATGTCTCTGATATTCTTGGACATGTCTTGCCAAGTTCTATCCATCCTATCCAAAACATGGGTCAGTCTGTCCACCACCTGAGGGAATTGGAGCATGTCCTGCAGGGACTCAGACATGTCTGACAGGGTAGCCCCTATGACACGAATGTCCTGCCTCACATCTGACTGCTGTTGGAAGAAGTCCTGCTCCCACTGGCCACCATAGCCAGGTGCAGGCCCTCTCTGCAGGGGTTGGCCATGGATGAGACCAGCAGGTCCAACAGCAGGGGGTGGTGGCAGGTGGAAGCCTGTGGACAGGAGAATGGTGCCCAGGGGATACCTGCACCACAACAGGGTTGGTACTTCCCCCAGATGGTGGAGAGGATGCCTGGGATACACTGTATAGGGAGGAGCGTGTAGGGGAACCACCATGTCTGTCCTGGATGTGAGGGCTGTGAGGGAGTGATGTCTGTGTTGGGATGTGTGTGAGCTGTGGCTGGTTAGCTCTATGCTGGGGACAGGCAATCTTTCGTTTTGGAGGAGGCTGAGGCACTTTGCTGGGCGGAGGGTGTGATGCCTTGCAAGATTTGGGCAATGTGGTAAGATTTCTGGCCATGGCATCAGAATCGTCATCCCCAGAGAGGATGGACATATAGTCACCATCATCTTGCAATCCTTCATCCTCAGGTACTTCCTCCTCCTCCTCCTCCTGTTGCGCAGTACTTGCAGCCGACATAACTGCCTGGAGGAGCAGTGAATTTTCCCCTCTGATTGCCCGTCACCCAACACTGGTGGAAGGTCCTCCCTCCTCATCGTCATCATCCCCTGGAACACAGAGGTTGCAACCGTATTAGTAATTGACCTAGCATAAGATGTGGTGCAACACAAGGGTTGGATTAACTGTACTTTGCATCAACAGATGACGTACATGTGACCTGGTTTGGGTACCCCTACAAATGACAGCTCACACCATAGCACTGAGGTGTTAAACAGAGATGTACATTGCACAAGCAAACTCACCAGCTCCAGCCCCAACTTTCTGTCCCTTTGCGATCCCCCTGATGTCAACTGCTGAACCATGCTCCTCATAAGTTTTGTTGACAAAGCCGTCCCCGATCCAGCAGCTGTAGAGGGAAGTGACACCATTCTCAATGATCTGCATTACTAATTTACAAACAGGCACATGTGACACTTATAATATGTATGTAACTTTGTAAACAACGACTGCAGATTCTATGCAGAAGGGGATTTTGATCTTTGTCATTGTTTAGTAATCTATGATAGGGAAACACTTCAACGCCACAATTACCTGATGGACAGGTGCGAGAGGGTTTCACTGCTGCAGCCAGGATGTCTTGCATTCCACGGGATGGTGTTGTACGCTGCACTGGTGTCATCCTGTCAGCAGCTGTGATGAGACATTCATGTCCATATTTCAGCACACCAGATGGTAGCTATGAGCTAACATGTACATGTCATTCTCAATGACCATTGATAGGATATTCCTGGACAATGTGCAGCATGTTTACCTCATGGACTTTACATGTGGGCCCCTGCTCACATGCAGCAATTGCCAGCTGTTAACTCCACACAGCACTGACATCAATGAGATGACACATCAACAGACAAACTTGTATGAGAAGGTTACTGATAGTTCAAGGAAGGGGATAGATGATCAGGACTCCTCCGCATTATATTAATCACACCTTCACCATTAAGACTAAAATGTTTCATGAGTATGATGTTGTCTGTTGACAAGTCAAAAGGAGTGTACATCATCAGGCTGACCAGTATCACATTTGCACATCAGTTCAAACATTGCATTGCAGAGTTCATGTGTGAGATGTCCAATAGTCAGGTACATAATGTGACTCCCCTACCCATTAAGTCACAAAGCTCATTTTTGAAATGAGAGATCACACATTTGTTATGTCCATCCTTTGAGTGTCCTCTGTTCGCATACTCCATTTCCAACATCATGGTAGTACTTAGCTGACAACGGATGGTGTCTTGTACTGCAGACATCCTAACCTCATAAGTTAACCACTCACTTATATATGTGAATACAGTAGAAGAGGAGGCAAGCAGAATGCAACATTTGACTAGGATCCCACATTGTGGGTAAGTTAAGAAGCTTTGATGGTTGCAGCCTGCACTGGATTTGCGTTGTGCTTTTCAGCCAAGTGATTTGAAAATTTCACTTCCTGAAGATTCACCTTAGCAGCCCATACACCCATCTCAAAAGAACCCAACTGGCATCAGTGCGAGCCTCATCCACACCAATTTCAATATGATTTTACCATTGATATTTTGCAAAAGAGTTTTCATATCATTGAATTGCAATCCAGTTGTGTGTAGGACACTTCATATGACACAATGTACTATTTTATGTCCATTCTGCACTCACTTGGATTACATTTTGTGTCATCCTTTCAGTAGCCACCATGGTCTGATCTGGTATGTGGTTAAATGCCATATGTGAGCATATTGTGATGCAGGACAACAATGTTGTATAACACATACAACATACAGTGGAGATTAAAGGCACATTTCATGAGCATTCAGGTACAATATTCTTGGGTTTACTTACCATGGTCCAGCACCTGCCGAGTGTGTGGTCCCTGACCAGATGTCACAGCCAACCTTGTTGCAGAAGTCAATGTGGGTGTTGGAATCTGGGAGGACATCATTGGACCTACAATGATAAGTGTGTTCGCAACTTTACATTTCTGCTGCCACATGTGATGCACTCAATTTCAGGCAAGAAGGATAAGCACAAGCAGTTGTGGGCACTACCGTTGCAGAAGTGTGTAGCATTAAATATCATGAGTGATCCTACATTTAACTTATAATGGCCCCACTGCCTAGAAGCAACGTCTATCAAAATGACATGACTACAAATCCTGAGGTAAGGTCCACTATCGTGTTTTGTTAATGGCCAAAAACAAGCCATCCAATGAAAACATATATAACCAGCTGGGTGGACTGGGCAATTTCATGTATAGTAAAAACATTCTAAGTTGGACAGTGGATGCATTCTCAATACTCCTGATAATAGTATCTCACTTCTTGTTCATTATTGTCATATTTGTTAAAAATTGGATTTCTTGATTTGGTCTACAAAAACAATTACAATATAGTGGGGACTCCTTTTTGACTAGTTGTGGCACTCGAATCCAGGATTGAGTTCCCAGTTCTGGAACTGTTGGTGGAATACATGTAAAGTTCCCAAATTACAAAGGTATGATGAGCCAAGATATATTATATTTTGTCTTTCGCTATTCACAAATGTAATTTGCTAAAGGTAAATGTCCATTAAGAACTCCAATAATTGTGAAGCTAGTTTTTCCTCTCCGGTTACCTTTGCCTTTGATATTCGGGCCCTATATGTCCCTCTGTTGTCTGCTGAGAATGTATGCATTTTGACCATCTCCTGACCAGTTTGACTTACCAGTTAGTGAGGGTGGTAAGCGTTGCTCTGGATGATGTTGTTTCCTCCCAGAAGATGCAGGGACCTCTGCTACTGTGGTTGTCTGTGCTCTGGCTGAATGTGTCAATAGGTGAGAAGAGAGAAAAGTCACCAAATGGAAAATGTACATGTGGAACTTGTCAGACATTTCCTCATATCTTCTGCATGCTAACAGTATTGTGAAGTACTGCCACGCCCGGTGCAGGTAGGAGCAGTGGGGCGTTGGGGATGTAATGGCGTGGCAGGGTGGGAAATAGACAACAGAATATGTGAATGAAATGTTTTGAGATAAGGATTCACTCACCTTCTGCTTTGCGATTTTGGCTGGCACAAGGTGAGTTACTTTTGGATAATTTGTATTTATTTTCCCGATTCCGTTGTCAGTTGATTTTCCTCTGTATCGCAACACCCACCCCATTATGTTCTTGACTGACCCAGCCGCGTCTGGATAAGTGGAAGGGGCACTTTGTCAATTGCTACTTAACAGTGTTAGGTATATACGGCAGCAGTACTGGGCCCATGTATTCAATAGTGGGAGAGGGATTTGCCATTTCTAACACAAAGGATTCTGGGACTTGTGGTGCAACATACAGAGGGTAACACATGAGCCTCTGACTGACTATATTTTCATATAAACTTTGGACAACTTCCTTACTCACAATGGCAGTGCAACACAGACAATCTTTTCATATATTATTCTTGTCATCCCATTTACCTGGTACCACGTTGCGACATCACTCACAGGCAGCCCATGGAGCATGTGGGGGTGGATTGTAGTGAGGATATTCTCCTCTAGTGGGGTGAGACGAAGGCGGAGTCCAGAGTGTGGGGCAGGGAGAATCCTGTTCAACTCGATCCTGGAGTACTTCTCCTTCACCCTCTTCTTTTCATCCTACCACTTCTTCTTGATGTCCCAGACTATGCGCCTCTCCTCCCCCAATGCTGTGACAGCAGTGGCTAAATGCTGCCATAGAGCTGCCTTCTGTGTGCCACTGGTGCAGTAAGGTGGGAGACCATATAGGCGTTTGTGGTGCCTCACAATGAACTCCACAAACATGGTGGTCTCCTCAGTAATGAAGTTCTTCTTCCTCCTCATTTGGTACATTTTCCTCTAGCGATGAACAGCGAATGAAAACAGGAACTCTCTGTAGCCAAACCTGTTCCTTGAATGTGTGCTGCTTTTATATGGTTTGTGGTGCTGGTCTTGCAGTTAGTGTTAATTGACTTCAGCTGGAACATGGTGGGGGATGGTAGGCACTTGAAATGATCATCAGGCCCAAATGTTGGTATTCCAGCCCGGAATCGGAAATTCCGGCCCGGATTCGGAAATTCCGGCCCGGATTTGGAAATTCTGGACCGGGAGCGGGAATCCCGGCACAAATGCGGGATTCCCGCTCCAAGTGCAGAAATTCCGGCCCGATTGCGGAAATTCCAGACCGATTGCGGACGTAAAGTTAGCAGTGGTAAGTGCTTTCTGTGAATACCAAAAGTAGTAAGTGCCTTCTGTGAATACCAAAAGTAGTAAGTTTAGGATTTTGTCTCAGATTAGTTCTGTGAATCGGGCCTACAGTCACTGGATGATGTCATCAGTGATGTCATCAGTGATGTCACTGACCATGTCAGGAGTGATGTAATATGTGATGTAATCGGCAGTGCATTGCGGGGTGCGAGTTATACTTAGCTCAACTAACTATAACGGCCGAATTTCTATGGTTTTGTACGAGTGAAATGTCCAACTAACTATAACGTCCCTGAAATCAGTGGTTTTTTCAGTGAATTTCAAAGGTTTTTAAATGCTAATTTCTAACTATAACGTCCCTGAAACCTATGTTTTTTCAGTGAATTTCAAAGGTTTTTAAAAGGCTAATTTCTAACTATAACTTCCGTGAAACCTATGATTTTTTTAGTGAATTTCAAAGGTTTTTTAAATGCTAATTACCAACTATAACGTCCCTGAAACCTATGGTTTTTTCAGTGAATTTCAAAGGTTTTTAAATGCTAATTTCTAACTATAACATCCCTGAAACCTATGGTTTTTTCAGTGAATTTCAAATATTATTAAATGTTAATTTCTAATTGTAATGTCCAAAATGCTTTTTCTAAATTTTTGAACTTTTATAAAAATATTGTGATGTTTTCTCTTTTCTAAAATATGAATTTACATTTTTATTTATTCATTTTTTTAAAAGTGGATTCACGTACCGATTGTGTACCAGTCACGGTGGGTGCGCGAATCCAAGAATTTTGCCGCCATATTGGTTAAGTCGTGTATGATGCGCGTTGGGTACGCGAAGGGTGCGTGTTTCTTGGCCCGACGCAACGTCACGTACGTATTTCCGGGGGTCGCGCCATGTGCACAAATCCACCACAAATTTTTAAGTTTTAAAAGTATATGTATTTAACTTTAATATGTATATTATACCAAGAGATTATTTAACATAATTGTAAATATCGTATATTTGTAACTGGAATAAAGAGATATTATTGTTAAATATATTTTTCGGGAATCGCGTCGGTGCGCGCTGGTTGCGCGCCGGGTGTGCGAATCCCATGTGACTTCAAAAGAAAGTATTTCAATGGTTAAGAATCTTTCTATTCTAGTACTTGCAGGACCCCACCCAATGTTTTCATTCTTCCAGGTGCATTTTTTCAAAAAACACCTCTTGTGTTTTCTGTGCCTTTTTATTTGATTTTTTTGGTGTTTTTTTTCCAAGAGAGGAAATGACATCTCAAAATCCACCACAGGATATTCCTGCAGATGAAGAGGAGTTGGAAGAACTCATTAAGAAAAGGAAAGAGAGTATTGTGTGGGCTTTCTTCTCTATACCAGCAGGAGAGTAGAAGGTGAATGCGGAATGCGCGCAGTCACCTGCACTGTGTGTTTTATCTGTTTTATCTCGTGGATCAGAAAAAAAGTATTCTTGCAGGACTTCATCTATAATGAAACACCTTCAGACCATGCACCCAAACCGTCTTGCACAAGAACAACATCGGCGCCAAATGCAAGAGTCACAACAAGATGATGAGGTCGCAGGACCTAGTACTTCTGCGGGATCCACTGCATCCACACAAACTACACTAATTATTTCAGAGTTTGCAGGACTGGAACAGCACTGCATAAAGTGCAAGAAACTTTTTTGTGCAGGCGAGCAATCTGTTGCAGCTGTTGTTGTTGCTGCAAAGAATCATCATTGTTCATTTTTTTTTGTTTTTGCAATGACTTTCTAATTGCAAAATCTTTTGAAAAGTTTTTTTAGTTCATTTCCTTGTTTTTTTCAATCTTTTGTTTAAAAAAGCACCCCAAAAATTAATAAAAGAGTTAAAAAAACACAAAAAAAATTAAAAAGAAGAAAACAAATGGTTCTTTTTAGAACCGCCTAATTGGTTAAAAATAGACAAACTTGTATGTGTTCTATGAATGACTGCAAAGGTAATGTCTGAGCCATTGTATGAGTGAATAAGTACTGTCTGAGTGAATGAATGAGTGCAGCAGTATTGCCTGAGTCATTGGATGAGTGCATGGATAGTGTTTGAGGGAATGGATGAGTGCAGCAATAGTGCCTAAGTGATTGAATGAGTGCATGGGTAGTGCCTGGCTTATTGCATGAGTACAGGGGTAGTGCCCGGGTGATTGGAAGTGTGCATCGGTAGTGCCTGAGTGCATGGATAAGTACATGGGTAGTGTTTGAGGGACTGGATGAGTGCAATTGTAGTGTCTGAGTGATTGGATGAGTGCATGGGTAGAGTCTGAGTGCATGGATGAGTGCATGGTTAGTGCCAGGGTGAATGGAGGAGTGCATGGGTAGTGCCTGAGTGCATGGATGAGTGCATGGGTAGTGTTTGAGGGAATGGATGAGTGCAATAGTAGTATCTGAGTGATTGGATGAGTGCATGGGCAGAGTCTGAGTGCATGGATGAGTGCATGGGTAGTGCCAGGGTGAATGGAGGAGTGCATGTGTAGTGCCTGAGTGCATGGATGTGTGCGTGGGTAGTGTTTGAGGGAATGGATCAGTGCAATAGTATTGTCTGAGTGATTGGATGAGTGCATGGGTAGAGCTAAAGTACATGGATGAATGCATGGGTAGTGTTTGGGTGATTGGATGAGTGCATGGGTAGTGTCTGGGTGATTAAAGCAGTGCATGTGTAGTGCCTGAGTACATGAAGCAATGCATAGGTAGAGCCTGGGTGCATGGATGAGTGCATGGGTAGTGGCTGGGTGATTGAAGGAGTGCATGGGTAGTGCCTGAGTGTATGGATGAGTGCATGTGTAGTGTTTGAGGGAATGGATGAGTGCAAGAGTAGTGTCTGAGTGATTAAATGAGTGCATAGGTAGAGTCTGAGTGCAAATAAGAGTGCATGGGTTTTGCTTGAGGGAATAGCTTAGTGCAAAAAGACTGCCTGAGTGATTGGATGACTGCAGGGATAGTGTCTGGGTGATTGGAGGAGTGCATGGGTAGTGCCTGAGTGCATGGGAACTGCCTGCGTGATTGGAGGAGTGCATGGGTAGTGCCTGAGTGATTAGATGAGTGTATGGGTAGTGTTTGAGAGAATGTATGAGTGCATGGCTAGAGTCTGAGGGAATGGATGAGTGCAATAGTAATGCCTGGGTGATTAGAGGAGTGCATGGGTAGTGCCTGCATGATTCGAGGAGTGCATGGGTAGTTCCTGAGTGCATGGATGAGTGCATGGGTAGTGTTTGAGGGAATGGATGAGTGCAACAGTAGTGTCTGAGTGATTAAATGAGTGCATGGGTAGAGCCTGAGTGCAAGGATGAGTGCATGGATACTGCCAGGGTTAATGAAGGAATGCATGGGTAGTATCTGAGTGCTTGGATGAGTGCATGGCTAGTGTTTGAGGGAAAGGATGAGTGCAATAGTAGTGCCTGAGTGATTGGAGGACTGCATGGGTACTGCCTGAGTGATTGGATGAGTGCATGGGTAGAGCCAGACTGCATGGATGAGTGCATGAGTAGTGCCTGCGTGATTGGAGGAGTGCATAGGTAGTGCCTAGGTGATTCCATGAGTGAGGGGGGAATGTCTCGGTCATTGGAGGAGTGCATGGGTAATGCCTACGTGATTGCATGAGTGCAGGGGTAATGTGTAGGTAATTGGAGGAGTGCATGAGTAATGTCTGGCTGATTGCATGAGTGCAAGAGTAATGTCTGGGTGGTTGCATGACTGTAGTGGTAGTGCCTGGGTGATGGGAAAAGTGCATAAGTAGTGCCAGGCTGATTTTTTAAGTGCATGGGTACTGGCTGGATGATTGGAGGAGTGCATGGATAGTGCCTGGATGATTGCAGCAGTTCAAGAGTAGTGCCTGGGTTATTCTAGGAGTGCATAGCTCGTGCCTAGGTGACTGCATGAGTGCAAGAGTATTGTCTGAGTGGTTGCATGAGTGTAGTGGTAGTTCCTGGGTGATTGCAGGAGTGCGTAAGTAGTGCCTGGGTGTTTGGAGGAGTGCAAGGGTAGTGCCTGGGTGCTTGGAGCAGTGCATAGCTAATGCATTGGTGATTCCATGAGTGCATGGGTAATGTCTGGTGGATTAGAGGAGTACATAGGTAATGCCTGGGTAATTGCATGAGTGTAGGGGTAATGTTTAGCTGATAGCATGAGTGCAGAGGTAGTGCCTGGGTGATTTTATAAAGTGCATGGGTATTGCCTGGGTAAGTGTATGAGTGCAGGGGTAGTGCCTGGGTGATTGGTCGAGTGCAAGAGTAGTGACTGGTTGATTGAATGAGTGCATGGATAGTGCATGGCTGATTGGAGGAGTGCATGGGAAATGCCTAGGCGCATCGAGGAGTGCATCAGTAGTGTCTGTGTGATTGCATGAGTGCATAGGTATAGCCTGGATCATTTTATAAGTGCATGGGTACTGCCTGAGTGATTTAAGGACTGCATGGGTAATGCCTAGGTGATTGCATGAGTACAGGGGTAATATCTGGGTCATTGGAGGAGTGCATGGGTAATGCCTAAGTGATTGCATGAGTGCAGGGGTAATGTCTAGGGGATTAGAGGAGTACATAGGCAATGCCTGGGTAATTGCATGAGTGTAGGGGTAATGTCTAGCTGATTGCATGAGTGTAGGGGTAGTGCCTGTGTGATTTTTAAGTGCATAGATACTGGCTCGATAGTCGCATGAGTACAGGGGTAGTGCCTGGGTGATTGGAAGAGTGCAAGGGTAGTGCCTGCATGAATGAAGGAGTGCTTGGGTAATGCCTGGGTGATTGCATGAGTGCAGGGATAATGTGTGAGTGTTTGGAGGAGTGCATGAGTAATGTCTGGGTGATTGCATAACTGCAGGGGCAATGTCTGAGTAATTGCATGAGTGCAAGGGTAATTTCCTGGGATTAGAGGAATGCATAGGTAATGCCTGGGTAATTGCATGAGTGTAGGGGTAATGTTTTGCTGATTGCATGAGTGTAGGGGTAGTGCCTGGGTGATTGGAGGAGTGCATAGATAGCGCCTGGGAGATTAGAGGAGTGCATAGGTAGTGCCTGGGTGATTTTATGAGTCATTGTGTACTGCTTGAGTGATGGAAGGAGTGCATGTTTAATGACTAGGTGATTGCATGAGTGCAGGGGTAATGTCTGGGTATTTGGAGTAGTGCATGAGTAATGTCTGGGTGATTGCATGAGTGCAGGGGTAATGTCCAGGTGGTTGCATGAGTGTAGTGTTAGTGCCTGGATGATTGGAGTAGTGCATAGGTAGTGTCTGGTTGATTTTATAAGTGCATGGTACTGGTTGAGTGATTAGAGGAGTACATAGATACTGCCTGGGTGATTGAAAGAGTGCAAGGGTAGTGTCAGGTAGATTGCATGAGTGCAGGGGTAATTTCTGGGGGATTGGAAAAGTGTGTAGGTAATACCTGGATGATTGCAAGAGTGTACAGGAGGTGCCTGGGTGACTGGAGGAGTACATAGGTAGTGTCTGGGTGATATTATAAGTGTATGGGTACTGGCTAGGTGATTGGAGAAGTGCATGGATAGTGCCTGGGTGATTTCAGGAGTGTGGGAATAGTGCCTAACTGTATAGATGAGTGCATGGGTAGTGTCTGAAAAAATGGATGAGTGCAGTAAAAGTGACTGTAAACATTAGTTCACATTATCATGCTTATTACATTATTTCATCTTACCTTTTTTACTAAAGAAGATACAAAACTCAGTGGAACTAATTTACAGTAGTTTTGTTGTAAACTGAATTTAAAATCTTTTCAAACTTTACCATTACCTTCTGTAAAAAGAAGAAGAACAACTCTTATTGCATATAATATTATGGTTTTAAAAACACAACATAATTTTATAAGTACATAACATATTCTGTTTCCCTTTTTTGCTGTTCTCAGATTCTACTGAATTTCACCATACACAGTGATTTCAATGGAGATCATCATACAACAGCAGGGGAAAAATAACAATCAATGAGATTGTAAAAAAACAAACAAATCAGCATTGACCATTATTTAAAGCAAGTATAACTATCTGTTTACCTATCTACAGTTTCTAAATTACATTTTTCAACTAAATTAAATCTTTTATTTCTCTCAAGTACATTTTGTAAAATATAGACTCTCATTTACATCGCATATAATATGAAGATCAAATATATAAAGTACTTCTTTCAAACACAATTTTGCAAATGCAATAAGAATTAGCACAAACAATAATCCAAACAGAAATTGTTCACATCTTCCAAATAGGCCGAATAATGTTTCCAAATCCATTTGCATTGAAAATATCCAAAATAAACTCATTAATTTGTGTTCACATCTTCCCAACAGGCCGAATGATGTTTTCAAAACTTTGGCATCAAAAATATGAGATATGAATTTAGTATTCATAAGGCAGCCTACATTTGAATTCCATACAAGCATCATTGCAGGGTGTCCATCCTTTATTGCACTTTAAATACACAGTATAGTGTCCAGATGTTGTAGTCGGTCCATCATGGAAAATAATAGCCACTGCTTTAATAGTTCTTCCTGAAATTGATACTTGACTTGCCACAACATTTTTAATTTTGGTTTCCAATTTTCTTCCATCTGCTCTGCAACGTTGTAGCATTAAAATGACATATTGTCCAAATCTTTCTATAAATAATTTTGACAACATTTCTGATTTACAATGAGGACATTTCATATCTTGATTAGCTGTTTTTACTAATTTGTGAAAAGATACTGATTTCCAATCTGGTATTGTCAAGTATATGAATCGTTCAGTATCTATTTTAGTAGTAGAAGAAAATTAACACTCTTCACATTTATGATCCCATCTGTAACGTAGTCCAAACAAATTTTCAATTTCTATTCCTTCATCTTCCAATACTGCAAGCATAAACATAAGAAATTCTTGTGCATCTTGTTGTACATTTAATGTAAATTTCAATGATCCAGTACATATATCCAAAAGATGCCGAATGCCAGAAGCGGTATGGATTTTAGTTCTATCAGTTACCAACTTTTGAAAAATATAATGTAGTAAAGAACAGAATCTTTTTTCTCGATTTTCCATAATTTTATGATGAAGATCTTCTAGATAAAACACAACATTCACAATTACATTAGCATAGCAGTTGATACCTGAACTATTTTCTAACTGGTATCCTACAATATCATCAACAGTGTCAATTTTAATTTTCTTTGCAGTTTCATCATTCTCTTGAATTGTTTTCTTTTTTTGAATCTCAGTGGAATTTTTGGCATATTTCCGTTTTGGACACAATACACGTTTTTCATATATGGGATATTCACCTAAGTTAGGAGCATAAAGTCTTCTTAACCGATTGTACTCTCTTACACAATTTATATCAACACTAATCTTTTTCTCATCAAAATCAATCAAATACAAACCAGATAATGTTCTCACTCGAGACAATGCAACGTATGCCATACCTTCTTTAAACACTGTACTTCCAATATTTACCAAAGCACTGTCTACACTTAAACCTTGAGATTTATGAATGGTTACAGCATATGCTAAAGAAAGAGGAAACTGTTTTCTATGAGCATACAAGTATTTTACAAGCAAAAAACGAACAGTACAACGTCCAATCTGCTTTACCTCTTCAATCTGATCAAATTTAATCTTCAAAAATTCAATTCCATCTCTGTTCTGAAAATTTACAAAATCAACAACTTTCCCCATTGCTCCATTTACTAAACCTTCTTTTACATTCAAATTACGCCATAAAATTGCCCAACAGTTTACACATACATATAAAGTCTTTTCTAAACCTGCAGTCTTAGACACCAACTTTTCCAAAGAATCAAATTTTGACTGTAATTTCTCTGAGAGAAGAATAGTAACTCCTTCGTGTTCCATTTTATCCATAGCTTCCATTTTCAGTATTGGTTGTGTTTCCAATTTCAAAAGTTCTTGATTGAATGTAGAACACTCTTGCAGTGTAGGCATTAGGCAAACTATAGATTTCTTTTCTACAATTTTTTTCTATATTATTTCAAGAGCTATGTTTTGATTTGGAAACAAGTTCATTAAAAGCCGACTTTGTAAAGCTTCTTTTCCATGTTTTGTTAAAACACCAATTCTTATATCTTGAAGAGTGTTTCCATAATGTTCATCACTTGCTTGTCGCATATTCTTAATAAGTTCTTTATATTCAAAATGAGACCAAATGTTGACATTTCCAATACTTCCCAAAGATGTCTTAGTGTCTTCATGGAGAAGTGTTTTAAAAAAAGGTTGTCCTTTTACTGGAGTAAGTCGTAGTAGGTCTCCGAATAGAATTACATGTTTTCCTCCAAATAGAACATCATAATCTGTTTTTAAAACCTGTTGCATTCTTAAATGTACAAAGGCAAGCATTAAGTTTAAGACAATGCTCACCTCATCAATGATTAGAAGTTTCATTTTCTTGAGAACTCTTGAAACTTCTTAACAAGCTTCTCCAGATAGCTTGTGATATTCCAATTTATTTTCATGTTCAACTGGTAGCATGAGTAATCAATGTAATGTAATCCCTTTAATGTTGTGTGCTGCTAACCCAGTTGGAGTGGTTACAACACAAGATAAATGTGATTCAGTGGTTTTGTGTAGATAACTGGTCAAAATTTTAATTAAGAAACCTTTTCCTGTTCCAGCTTGCCCACTGATGTACATTCGAATAGGTTTAAATGATGTGCATTGGCATTCTTTTTTTCATGCAGTAAACCATGCTGTATCTGTTGTGTCACTTGCTGATATATTTCTTTTTGTTCAATATTTAGTTTTTCTTCTAAGTTTCCCAACTCAATAATATCCTGTTGTGCTTGTTGCATTGCTGTTTCTACTTCATTCATGGCTATTGCTGCTTCTTTTTCAAGAATTGGTTGTCCTAGTGGATCTTGACTTAGTGGAGCAGAACTTTGAATATCTTGAGAACTGTCTCTAGCTATTTCAGCTGCAATGGTAGTTTCTTGTTCAATCTCTTCATTTAACATTTGTAGATAAGTTGGAAAAATTGTGCATTGAATGCTATCTTTACATGCATTAAAAGAATCTTCATAGCAGTCAAAATCTCCAAGTAATTCCATTTCACTCACCAAGGCTTGAAGAGTTGCAGAAGTGCTAAATAGAAAAAATCCCTTTTATCTGGAGTTTCACAACTGAGTTTCCTGTGGTTAATAAGATTTCCATTGGCATGTTTTACCAAACATCCATCACATCCAATTACTGCATATTTTTCTTCATTTATATTTTCTGTAACATTTCTCTTAAAACTGTAACGTTGCAGTACTTCATAGAGACATAAGTTTTCCAGATGTGGACTCCTTTTGGGATAGTACGTATCCAACATATTAGTTTTAACAATATCTGTACTTTCTGGTTCATTAAATGCTAAGTATTCAATTTCTTGTAGAGATTTCAATACTCGATTTCGTGTTGCAGCAAGACCTAGACTTACCCAAATGATTCCTCTTGACTTTGAATATAAACTTGCAGAGGTCAACCGATCCGAACATTCGTACGATCCAATCTGTCAATGGGAAAGCATCTTCAAAAGATGTACAATTTGTTACTAAGAGTCTTCTCTTGTGAAATTTCTTCCCACATTTCTTTCAACTCCGTCTTTTCAGATTTCGTTATATATGACGTAACATAGCGAGCAACAGCAATCGAATTAACTGCAACATACTGGATATCCATGTTTGCATTCCACATTGTCAAAATCACTGGATTGAAGTCATTATTATACTTTGAATCTTCAGTTCTTTTTATGTTGTAAGTATTCTTCGGAGATTTTCAAGTTATAGTATGCCTTACTGCTGACATGAAACTATTGTCTCTTCCTTTTGAAATTACTGTACGTGGAAATCCAAAACGACATTTTCTACAAAATGTTCCCTTTGATGTGTATTTTTGTCGACAATATTTTCCACATCAATGACTTGGAAACTGTAAAACTTGTTGTCTTAAGCTGCTTTCTCCTCCTTTTTTGGAGTGGCACAGGCAACATAGTCTTCAATGAAAGACAAAACAGTTTCATCAGAATCGGTTCCAAATTTAGGTGCATTCTTGATCTATAATAGCATGTGTATATGAGGAGCACCTCTGGCTTGGTACTCCTTTCTCCAAAAGAAATCAATAACTTCTCCAAGAGGTGGATTATTTTAATTGCAGATAAAAGACATCATAGCTTGAAATCTATGATTAAAATATCTGCACACATTTACAGGATCCAAGGAACACAGTTCTCCAGCTGTCCTCAATTCAATGTTTTTTACATTTGAATTTGCTTGTCGTAGAAATTCAAGGAAATCGTCCCATGCGTGTTCAGCACAGCTAAGCGTAACAAACCACATAGGGGTTCCTAAGTTTCTTAACATACATTTAAGTTCTCCGTGACGACGATACCAATACTCATTAGTACCACGTTGACACTCCATCAAATTAATTAACTGAGATTCTGAATGATCGTCTCTTTGTTGAACTTTGTCCAAAAATTCTTTTGCAGAAACATGTGTTAGATGAACTCCTGTTTTTAATATGTGGTTCATATGAAAGTCCAGACAAGTCACTTTCAAACAGAAGATGAAATAAGTATGGAATACACTGTCAAAATCTTGGAGCCTCTGAGTACAATCTTGTCGTACGATATTCTGAAGCTTGAATCTGTACTGGTCGTTCATCATATCGTCCACCTTTTCCAGTGGGGAAGAGCTGTGGAAAACAATGAGCTTCAAAACTTTTTTCCCATACACTCATGGGAGTTCCCTTCGCTTTCTTAATTTGAAATAATTCAATAGTGTTTCCTATCACTTCTTTTGAATGTAGAGGATGTATACTGTAATGTTCATAAATTTCTTCACTCCTGGAATTGTCCACTTTCTCTATTTGGCCAGTTGAAATTTCTCTTTCATCTTCTAAGGATATTTCTTGTTCTTACACATTTACAGTTTTATAATAAATATTGTTTTGTACAAGATATAATGTAGCCTTTTGAAGTTTGGTGACATCTACTAACTCTTGCCATATTTTCCGACTCTTTGTTGGTACACCATTAACTAGAATAACTACAGGTTCACTTTCCTCTCGCTCTATACAAACAGTTTCAACATTTTTCTTAAAATCTAAAGGTAAATACACAACTCTTCCTTTCAGACCTCTTTGTAAATATGTTGGAGGTAGCTTACCTGTTTTAGGCTCCATATGAACTATAGCCTGAAAAGGGTACACCGATTGAATAAGAATGGACTCATACGTATTTAAATCTACCAGTTCCGGAGGAATAGCTCCCAACTCTAAGGGGCCGATTCCGATTCCGGCCGGAAATCTCTCCGACCGAGCCGGACCCGGAGAGAATTCCGACCGAATCGGACCCTAGCAGTCCGACCGAACGAGTACGATGCGCACGCATGCTATCGGACTCGAGTCGGTCGGACTCCCATTGAAAGTCAATGGGAGCCGGTCGTACAACGCGTACACGGGCTCCCATTGACTCAATGGGTGCGAGGCGGACAAGGCGCCCCCTACAGCGTGTACGTGTCCATGCGCATCGCGCGTACATGCACAGGTAGGGGGGACCCATGGGTCCCCCCTGTGTGCGACTCGCGCGCCTACGCGTACCAGGGGGTCCGACGCGGACCCCCAAAGTCCCGGCTCCGACAGCTTTTTTGAGCCAGACGGCGCGAGTCGGTCGGACTGCTCGCGGCGCGCATCGTACTTACCTGGCCGGGAAACGTCTCCATAGCGCGGTGCGAGTCATGTCCATGCGAGTCGGTCGGAGCGTGTTGAAGCCGCGTTCGAGTCGGTCGGCGATTTCGCGGGTGCTTGCATCGTACTTGCTCGGCCGGACCCGCGTACGATTCGGTCGGGAAACCGGGCTCCGAATCGGATCCGGTAAATCCGAATCCGATTCGGAGCACTACCGGCCGAGATCGGAATCGGCCCCTAAGTTGTTATGTATATCTCTAGCTGCCATTTTGTTCTCTTCTAATTTGTTGTAACAATATTTACAAATACGTTGATCACTGCCCAACTCAAAACGACCTTCCACCAACAAATAAGCACCAAATTGATCCCACTTATCATTGTTTTTCTTTTCACTTTTTAAATACAGATCAACATTCCTAGTTCGACTTCTATAGTGAGTACGTCGACAACAAATAGAAACATAGGGGCTTATTTACAAGCCCCTTGCGCCACTTTTGAGTCATTTTTAACATGGGAAAAGTGACGTACGGGTGGCGCAAGGGGCTTGTAAATATGTCCCATAGGTTGGTTTTTCACAAGAAAGTACCTTAAACTTTTTAATTTCTTCTGCAAACTTCTCAGTAGTACTATCTTCCACCTCTTCTTCAACACCTACACTTATCAAGCTCTCACTTTCTCTATACTCCTCTTGAGGACCAAAGAAACGAAACTGTATGTATGTATGTACGCAAAATCTTAGATATTCTACCATTAGATGCCAAAAAGACCATTGTGCAGGCCCTAGTTACATCTCATCTGGATTACTGCGCCATTATCTATTTAGGGGTTACAAAAAGCAACTTGAATTTGCTACAGAAGGTCCAAAATGCAGCTGCCCGGATGATACTGAACATTCAGAGGCGCACCCCGGTGGGAGCTGCCCTGAGGAAGCTACACTGGTTACCAGTACAGACAAGAGTCACTTTTAAAGCTCTATGTTTCGGCCACTGGATTCTTAATGAGAAAGGGCCTAGGTACCTGCGCCCTTTACTTACCCCTTACAGACCTACCCGGAATCTTAGGTCCATGGGCACTGCTCATCTGGTAGTGCCAAAAGTTCAAAAAGCACGTTTGGGAGGTAGATCCTATAGCTTTCTAGCAGGCAAAGCTTGGAATAAACTGCCTTTGGAATTGAGGATGCATCCGTCTGAAGCGATGTTTCGTAGAAAACTTAAGTCTTGGTTTTTTCAGTCATCCCCGGGGGATTGGTGTTAAGCGCTGCTGTTGCGGATAGACAGTCTATGCTGGGATCAGGGGTTTTTTGTTTGGGGGATAGGGCCCTGTTGTTAAGGTCTGAGATGTCATAGCGCGAGGACACTCTGTTGGAGTAACCAAGCGCTCTATAAGCTTTAATCATTCATTCATTCATTCATTCATATATCATCAGAAACTTTTTTTACATCCGATACTGAACCATGCAAAAGAGATGTGCTTATTTCACTTAAAGATGTATCGCATATGCTGATGATACTCAGCTCCTCTTCACATGGAACAAAACAGATCTATCCACCTCTCGTTCCAGAACATGCCTAACAGCTGTTTTCCAATGGCTCGTCTCCGCGCAGCTCAAATGCAATGAGGACAAATCAGAGATGCTTTTGTTTGGGACTTTCCCTCCACAGTTCAGGGAATCGCTTTGGCCGGCAGCCTATCCAATGCCTAATTCTGTGGGTCAGCCCACTAAAAACCTAGGAATTTGGTTCAACGAAAATCTTTTGTTTACTACACAGGTCAAGAAGCTAGCTGGGCAGCGCTTCAGCACTCTTAAATCACTCAGAAAACTTCTCCCCCTCCTCCCTAGGGCAGCCAAGGAAACGTATACTCGTGCCTTAATCCTTTCTCGCATCGATTATGCGAATGCCTTGTACATTGGCCTGCCAGGTTACCTTTTGAAGAGGCTGCAGGTAGTCCAGAACGTTGCAGCAAGGACTCTTCTTAACATTCCTGTAAGATCTAGCGTAAGGCAACATCTGCGCGATCTTCACTGGCTGCCCGTGGCTGAAAGAGTAAAATTTAAAGCCCTTGTTTTGGCTCATTCAGCCCTGTATGGATTTGGTCCAGTCTACCTAAGGAATCACTTCAGGTTCTACGTCCCTGCGCGACAGCTGCGCTCAGCAATGCAGCTTCTTGCTGTTATTTCACGCTTTCGCCTCAAGAGAATTGGTGGAAGTTCTCTGGCATACAAGGCAGCTTTGGGCTGGAATTTGCTTCCTCTGGACCTTCGCAGTATCCAGGACCCTAAGCTCTTCAGGAAAAGACTGAAGACTTTGCTTTTCATCTAATGGTCCGTTCACTTCCGCCCGCACTTGGCTCGCGCCGGGACACTCTTCGAGTAGCCGTGCGCGTTATGAGTGTTAATAACATAACATAACATAACTTAAAGACAATGCTGGACTTTTTACATAGTACAACCTTCTTAATAACTTCCGCATTTCTGAATGATGTACTGCTAACATTCTTAAATGATGAAAAGTAGTTTGACACACTTTTCTAGAAAGGCAAGCCAGAGAATGTTCCTGCAAGTTAGTATATGTTCTCACTTTACAAGGATCTAGTCCTTGCAACATCTTAATCTTCTGTTTAACACTTTTTTTACCATAACCTCGTAAGAAGATTACGTAATATATCAATAGATTCCTGTCGTATACTACAAATACTACTACAATCCCACTTATACACTGGAGCTTGTGTATGTCTCCCTTGAACTTCTTCAGCTATTACTTCTTCCACATTTCTAGGAACCATCTTTTCTTTTTCAATTGGACAACCATTTTTAACCTCATAACAACGACCACTGTTATCAACTGCATGAACTAATGTGTTTTGTTGAAAATAGCTTTCTTCATTAAAAAAAGGTTTAGTACTAGAAGTGTGCTTCCATTCACCCGAAAAAAGTTTGCAAAAATTTGTTCTATTAACAAATCTTTTTTCTTTTACTTTTCTCCTTCATAAAGTGCATTGTTTTATTCAATGTTTTCATTCTCTTCAATACTAATATAAACAATCTTCTTTTCAATTCAAAAGCCTTTTCGACTACACTTTCAATCCGTTGTTGTTTTTTGTAAATTGCTGATTTTCTTTTATATTTTTTGCAATCTTTCAATAAATGTTGTAGTACTCTACTTTTATACATTCTCTTCCTAATGTCTTTATATTCTTTCATCCTTCTTTCAACATAGATTGTTTTCCCATAACCTGATTTTCCATTAATTTGCCTTTTTTCGTTTTCTTCTGATTGGTTGTACTACTTTTCTTTCTCTTTTCCCCATTTTCAAAAAATTCATTATGTTCTTTAAAAGTCTTTTAACACATTCTTTAGTTCTCTTACCAGAATACTTTTTCTTCAACATCACATTTTGAACTTCATCTAATTTCTGCTTTTTTCTCTCCTTTAAATAGTACTGTTTTTTTTGTTGTCCTTTCTTTTGAACTTTTCTTGTCATACTGAATCTTTCTTAATAATTATGGAGAATATCTGAAAAAAAAGAAAAGTTTAAAAACTTTCTAAAAATTATTTAATATTATTAAAATAATTATATACAAATATTCTCATCTATAAATAAAGAAATACATTCAATTTAAAAGGTACAGACATATGCATATATGATTTTCAGAATATAGTGAGACTTACAGCTGACACATGTGATAGGTTTTTGCTTTATATTTGTCTAGGCCCAAAACCCTGAGCATTACTAGAATGGTGAAGCAGTAGCACAAAAGTGAGGTTTAAGGCATGTTAGGAGATGGATTAGTTATTATACTACTTTGTATGAGTCTGTACAAAAGTTCACTTGAAGTATGCACATAAATATAGGTGTGTGTTTGAAATGTAAACTACAATCTGTCAAGTTATACAGCCTTAATAGTTTTATAACTGAGCTATGTCTCTACTTGCATATGAATTTTCATACATATCATGCATGTGAATTTGATAGACATATAAAACACAGGTATACATCTATTTGTATATGACTTTTATATATGAATTTGCTAGGAAAACGTTTAGAAAGATGTATACACTATTTCAGGAATATGGTGAAACCTACAACTAAGACATGTAATAGATCTGCCTGAGTGATTGCATAACTCCATGGGTAGTGCTTGGGTGATTGTATGAGTGCAAGGGTAGTGGTTGAGTAATCGAAAAAGAGGATGGATAGTGACTAGCTAATTGCATGAAAACACACATAGAGCTTGTGTGCATGGATAAGTGTATTAATAGTGCCTGAAGGCATATATGACTGCATGAGTAGTGCATAGGTGAATAGATGAGTGCAACAGTAGGGCGTGGGTGATTCTATGACTACAAGAGTACTGCCTGTGTTATTACATGAGTGCATAGGTAGAGCCTGTGTGATTGCATCACTGCAGGGGTAGTACCTGGGTGATTTCATAAGTGCATGGGCACTGGCTGAGTGACTGAAGGAGTGCATAGATACTGCCTGGGTGATTGGAGGTGTGCAAGGGTAGTGCCTGAGTGATTGGAGCAGTGCATAGCTAATGCATTAGTGATTCCATGAGTGCAGGGGTAATGTCTGCGGAAAACAGGAGTACATAGGAAGTGCCTGGGTGATTTTATAAGTGCATGAGTACTGCCTGGGTGATTGGAGGAGTACTGTGGTAGTGCCTGAGTGATTGGAGTAATGCAAGGATAGTGCCTGAGTGATTTTATAAGTGCATGGGTACTGGCTGCCTGCAGTTCTTTTGTTTCTTTCTGCACCTTTCTTGCTTCTTTCTGCACCCCTCTTCCCTGTTTCTGAACTCCTCTTGCCTTTTTCTGCACCTCTGTTCCTTCTTTCTGCACTTCTTTTGTTTCTTTCTGCACCTCTCTTGCTTCTTTCTGCACTCCTCTTGCTTCTTTCTGCAACCCTCATGCCTCTTTCATACCCCTCTTCCTGCACCCCTCTTGCCTCTTTCTGCACCTCTGTTCCTTATTCTGTACTTCTTTTGTTTCTTTCTGCACCTCTGTTCCTTCTTTCAGTACTTTTTTTTTCTTTCTGCACTTCTCTTGTTTCTTTCTGTATCCCTCTTGCCTCTTTATCCACCCCACTTCCCCCTTACTACATCTCTGTTGCTTCTTTATGCACTTCTCTTACTTATTTCTGTACATCTCTTGCTTCTTTCTGCACCCCTCTTGCTTCTTTCTGCAAACCTCATGACTCTTTCATACCCCTCTTCCCTCTTTCTGCACCCTCTTACCTCTTTTTGCACCTCTGTTCCTTTTTCTGTACTTCTTTTTTCTTTCTGCACCTCTCTTGTTTCTTTCTGTATCCCTGTTGCTTCTTTCTCCACCCCACTTTCCCCTTTCTGCATCTCTGTTGCTTCTTTATGCACTTCTCTTACTTCTTTCTGCACCTCTCTTGCTTCTTTCTGCACCCATTGTGCCTCTTTCTGCACCCCTCTTCGCTCTTTCTGCACTACTCTTGCCTCTTTGTGCACCGCTGTTGCTTCTTTCTGCACTTCTTTTGTTTTTTTCTGTACCCCTCTTGCCTCTTTCTCCTCCTCTGTTCATTCTTTCTGCACTTCTTTTGTTTCTTTCTGAACCTCTCTTGCTTCTTTCTGCACCCCTCTTGCTTCTTCATGCACCCCTTGTGTCTCTTTCATACCCCTCTTCCCTCTTTCTGCACCCCTCTTGCATCTCTTACACCTCTGTTCCTTCTTTCTACACTTCTTATGTTTATTTCTGCATCTCTCTTGTTTCTTTCTGTATCCTTCTTGCCTCTTTCTCCACCCCACTTCCCCCTTTCTGCATCTCTATTGCTTCTTTATACACTTCTCTTGCTTCTTTCTGCACCTCTCTTGCTTCTTTCTGTACCCCGCATGCCTCTTTCTGCACCCCTCTCCCCTCTTTCTGCACTCCTCTTCCCTCTTTCTGCACCTCTGTTGCTTATTTCTGCACTTCTTTTATTCTTTTCAATACCTCTCTTGCTTCTTTCTACATCCCTCTTGGCTCTTTCTCCACCCCCTCTCCCACTTTCTGCACCTCTGTCCCTTCTTTCTGCAACCCTTGTGCCTCTTTCTGCACCCCTCTTCCCTCTTTCTTCTCCCCTCTTTCTTCTTTCTGCACCTCTGTTGCTTCTTTCTGAACCTCTCATGTTTCTTTCTGCACCCCTCTTGCTTTTTTCTGCACCCCTCTTGCCTCTTTCTACACCCTTCTTCCCTATTTCTGCACCCCTCTTGCCTCTTTCTGCACCTCAGGAATATGGTAAACCTACAACTGAGACATGTAATAGATCTGCCTGAGTGATTGCATAACTCCATGGGTAGTGCTTGGGTGATTGTATGAGTGCAAGGGTAGTCACTGGGTAACTGGAAGAGAGGATGGAAAGTGACTGGCTAATTGCAAGAGTGCAAACATAGAGGATGAGTGCATGGATAAGTGTATGAATAGTACCCGAAGGCATAGATGAGTCATTGAGTAGTGCCTAGTTGAATAGATGAGTGCAGCAGTAGGGCCTGAGTGATCCTACAACTGCAAGGGTAGTTCCTGGGTTATTACATGAGTGCATAGGTAGAGCCTGCATGATTGCACGACTGCAGGGGTTGCACATAAATAGTGTTTGGGTGATTTTATAAGTGTATGGGTACTGCCTGGGTAATTGCATGAGTACAGGAATAGTGCCTGGGTGATTGGAGAACTGCAAGGGTAGTGCCTGGGTGATTTTATAGGTGCATGAGTACTGGCTGAGTGATTACATAAGTACAAGGGTAGTGCCTGCGTGATTGAAGGAGTGCAAGGGTACTGCCTGAGAGATTCTATAAGTGCATGGGTAGTGGCTGGGTGATTGAAAGAGTGCATGGTAATAACTGGGTGATTGCATGAGTGCATAGGTAGTGCCTGGGTGATTGCATGATTGCATGGGTAATGCCTGGGTGATTGCAGCAGTGCATATGTAGTGCCTGGATCATTGGAAGACTGCATGGGTAGTACTTGGGTGTTTTTATAACTGCATGAGTGTTGGGCCTAGCCAAATATAAAGCAGCAGACTATTACATGACTCAACTGTAAGTCTCTCCATATTGTTAAAAGCATGCATACATGTATCTCTACCTTTTCAAAACATCATCATATCTAAAATAATTATTTATACAATATTTCAGGAATATAGTGAAACCTACAACTGAGACATGTAATAGATCTGCCTGTGTGATTGCATAACTCCATGAAGAGTGCTTGGGTGATTGTATGAGTGCAAGGGTAGTCGCTGGGTAATTGGAGTAGAGGATGGATAGTGACTGGCTAATTGCATGAGTGCACACATAGAGGTTGAGTGCATGGATAAGTTTATGAATAGCACCTGAAGGCATAGATGAGTCATTGAGTAGTGCCTAGGGGAATAGATGAGTGCAACAGTAGGGCCTGGGTGATTCTACGACTGCAAAGGTAGTGCCTGGGTAATAACATGAGTGCATAGGTAGAGCCTGCGTGATTGCATGACTGCAGGGGTAGTACATAAGTAGTATCTGGGTGATTTTATAAGTGTATGGATACTGCCTGGGTGATTGCATGAGTACAGGAATAGTGCCTGGGTGATTTGAGAACTGCAAGGGGAGTGCCTGGGTCATTATATAAGTGTATGGGTAATGGCTCAGTGATTGAAGAAGTGCTTGGGTAATGCCTAGGTGATTGCATGAGTGCAGAGGTAATGTGTGAGTGATTAGAGGAGTGCATGAGTAATGTCTGGGTGATTGCATGAGTGCAGGGGTAATGTCTGAGTAGCTGTATGAGTGTAGTGGTAGTACCTGGGTGATTGGAGGAGTGCAAGGGTAGTGCCTGGGTGATTGAAGCAGTGTATAGCTAATGCATTGGTGATTGAATGAGTACAGGGGTAACGTCTGGGGATTAAAGGAGTACATAGGTAATGCCTGGGTGATTGCATGACTGCAGGGGTAATATCTGGGGGATTACAGGAGTACATAGGAAGTGCCTGGGTGATTTTATAAAAGCATGAGTACTGCTTGAGTGATGGCAGGAGTATTGAGGTAGTGCCTGCGTGATTGGAGGAGTGCAAAGGTAGTGCCTGGGTGATTTTATAAGTGCATGAGTACTGGCTGAGTGATTACATAAGTACATGGGTAGTGCCTGCGTGATTGAAAGAGTGCAAGGGTAATAATAATAATAATAATACTGAAGCTTGTATAGCGCGAACAGCTACCTCAAGAACAGAGGTGTCCCGGCGCTCTAGCAGCAAGCAGCGCATGCACATAAGTTTAGGCACTGAGGTCAGGCCTAATCATTGCTAAAGAGCCATGTCTTCAGCGCTTTTCTGAAACTGGTCTCAGTGTTAGCTTGACGGAGAAACCCAGGTAGGGCATTCCACAATTTAGCCATTCTTACTGTGAACGCCCTACCACCCAAACGAGCTTTCGCAAAGCGGGAGCGTAGAGCAAATTCTGAGAGTTTGACCGCAGGGAACGATTTTGCTTATACTGGCAGAGTCTTTGTTTAAGATAGCTAGGACATCTTCCCTGAAGAGCCCGATAGAGCCAGGGTCAAGGCCTTAAATTCGATTCTTTTGGCTACCGGGAGCCAGTGTAGCTCCTGTAAATGCGGAGAGACATGATGTCGAAAAGGAATGCGTCTAATTAGTCTTGCAGCCGCATTCTGCACCATCTGCAGACGTCTAATCGAATATTTAGGCAGGCCAAGATATAAGCCATTTGCGTAGTCCAGCCTGGATGTCACTGTGGCATGGACTACGGATTTACGGCAATCTTCTGGCATAAAATGTAAAAATTTGCGGAGGTTTCTCAATTGACTAAAACACGAAGCAGTGACCTGTTGGATTTGGGCCGAGAAAGAGAGATCCGCCTCCCATCTCACCCCTAGATTTTTGATACTCGTGCTAGGAGAGGGTGGAGGGCCCATTTCTACTGCCCACCACAGATCTGAAGCAGGCACAGGGCCATTTCCGAAAAACAGCACCTCTGTTTTTCCCGCATTGAGTATTAGTTTGTTTATATTCATCCATAGGGCTATATCTCTCAAGCAACCTTTAAAATTCATAAAAGCCTCTGTCGTCCGCTCTTGAAAAGGGAAAACCAGCTGGGTGTCGTCAGCGTAGGAGATTGCCTTCACACCCCAATTGGCAATCAAAGAAAAAAGTGGGGCTAGGTACAAATTAAAAAGTAAAGGGATCAGCGCGGAGCCTTGAGGGACGCCACACCATAGGGGTTTAGGTTTTGATTCAAATGGTTGTAAGGCGACTCTTAGGGTACGGCCGCTTAAGTATGATTTCAGCCAAGTCAAAACCTTCCCCTCAAAACCTGTGTCTTGTAATCTCTGCACCAACACGATGTGGTCGACGGTGTCGAAAGCTGCAGACAGATCCAGGAGCACCAGCAGCACTGATGCCCCTGAATCTAACGACCATCTCACCGACTCGGCCACCTCCAGGAGGGCAGTCTCCGTGCTATAGCCTGCCCGAAAACCAGATTGTGTATCGTGCAGGGAGGCATTACTCTCAATAAAGTTGGTCAGTTGCCGCTGGACCAACTTCTCTAGCATTTACCCGGAGCAGGCAGTAAGGAGATTGGCCTAAGATTGTTGAGGTCTCCTGGGTCACCATTAGGTTTCTTTCTCAAAGGGAGAAGGGTAGCGTGTTTCCACTTGTCGGGAAAAATGCCAGTTCCAAGAGATGCGTTCCAGATATGAGCTAACACACCAGTGAAAGAGAGAGATAGCATTTTCCAAAGTTTAGGAGGGCATGGGTCATCTGGGGCACCTGATCTACATTTTTGAATTTCAGCCAATGCATCCTGATGCGAAATGGGTAGAAAATTTGTAAACAGCGGAACCTCCACTGCTTCCAATGGTGTGTCCAGTTTCTCTGTTGCCATGGGTGCTGAAAAGGAGTCATAGACCTTTAAAAGTTTGTTATCAAAAAAGCTAGAAATGTCTTCACACAAGGCTAGGGATGGTTGCACTTCAGTCACTATTGCTTTTGGCTTAAAAAAGGTCTGTACTACCTTAAACACCTCTTTGCTGGAATGATCTGCCTTATGGATACTTGACAATACCAGAGGGGATGATGGACGGAGCGCTTGAGCTAATCAAACACTCACCCCCAGTCAACTGATCTGGGTTTAATGCATCATCATTCTTTAGCTCACTCCACCACCCCAGTTCAGACATGGCCATATGCAAATCAGTCTGACCCTGTGCCTCATGGGAACAGTCCAGCCCAAACTGCCAAGCCATGTCTTCCCTGGACCGGAAACAAGCATCCTAGGACCGGTTTCTGGCTATTCAGCCATCATCAGCCAGGCTAGCTTGAATCCAGTGGCAAAGTGAGCAAGGGACCCACGTCTGGGCATACCCTGCCAACTTAGAGCGAACAAAGCAATACCAAAGGGGATGATGGACGGAACGCTTGAGCTAATCAAACACTCACCCCCAGTCAACTGATCTGGGTTTAATCCATCATCATTCTTTAGCTCACTCCACCACCCCAGTTCAGACATGGCCATATGCAAATCAGTCTGAGCCTGTGCCTCATGGGAACAGTCCAGCCCAAACTGCCAAGCCATGTCTTCCCTGGACCGGAAACAAGCATCCTAGGACCGGTTTCTGGCTATTCAGCCGTCATCAGCCAGGCTAGTTTGAATCCAGTGGCAAAGTGAGCAAGGGACCCACGTCTGGGCATACCCTGCCAACTTAGGGCGAACAAAGCAATACCAAAGGGGATGATGGACGGAGCGCTTGAGCTAATCAAACACTCACCCCCAGTCAACTGATCTGGGTTTAATCCATCATCATTCTTTAGCTCACTCCACCACCCCAGTTCAGACATGGCCATATGCAAATCAGTCTGACCCTGTGCCTCATGGGAACAGTCCAGCCCAAACTGCCAAGCCATGTCTTCCCTGGACTGGAAACAAGCATCCTAGGACCGGTTTCTGGCTATTCAGCCGTCATCAGCCAGGCTAGCTTGAATCCAGTGGCAAAGTGAGCAAGGGACCCACATCTGGGCATACCCTGCCAACTTAGGGCGAACAAAGCAATACCAAAGGGGATGATGGACGGAGCGCTTGAGCTAATCAAACACTCACCCCCAGTCAACTGATCTGGGTTTAATCCATCATCATTCTTTAGCTCACTCCACCACCCCAGTTCAGACATGGCCATATGCAAATCAGTCTGACCCTGTGCCTCATGGGAACAGTCCAGCCCAAACTGCCAAGCCATGTCTTCCCTGGACCGGAAACAAGCATCCTAGGACCGGTTTCTGGCTATTCAGCCATCATCAGCCAGGCTAGCTTGAATCCAGTGGCAAAGTGAGCAAGGGACCCACGTCTGGGCATACCCTGCCAACTTAGAGCGAACAAAGCAATACCAAAGGGGATGATGGACGGAACGCTTGAGCTAATCAAACACTCACCCCCAGTCAACTGATCTGGGTTTAATCCATCATCATTCTTTAGCTCACTCCACCACCCCAGTTCAGACATGGCCATATGCAAATCAGTCTGAGCCTGTGCCTCATGGGAACAGTCCAGCCCAAACTGCCAAGCCATGTCTTCCCTGGACCGGAAACAAGCATCCTAGGACCGGTTTCTGGCTATTCAGCCGTCATCAGCCAGGCTAGTTTGAATCCAGTGGCAAAGTGAGCAAGGGACCCACGTCTGGGCATACCCTGCCAACTTAGGGCGAACAAAGCAATACCAAAGGGGATGATGGACGGAGCGCTTGAGCTAATCAAACACTCACCCCCAGTCAACTGATCTGGGTTTAATCCATCATCATTCTTTAGCTCACTCCACCACCCCAGTTCAGACATGGCCATATGCAAATCAGTCTGACCCTGTGCCTCATGGGAACAGTCCAGCCCAAACTGCCAAGCCATGTCTTCCCTGGACTGGAAACAAGCATCCTAGGACCGGTTTCTGGCTATTCAGCCGTCATCAGCCAGGCTAGCTTGAATCCAGTGGCAAAGTGAGCAAGGGACCCACATCTGGGCATACCCTGCCAACTTAGGGCGAACAAAGCAATACCAAAGGGGATGATGGACGGAGCGCTTGAGCTAATCAAACACTCACCCCCAGTCAACTGATCTGGGTTTAATCCATCATCATTCTTTAGCTCACTCCACCACCCCAGTTCAGACATGGCCATATGCAAATCAGTCTGACCCTGTGCCTCATGGGAACAGTCCAGCCCAAACTGCCAAGCCATGTCTTCCCTGGACCGGAAACAAGCATCCTAGGACCGGTTTCTGGCTATTCAGCCGTCATCAGCCAGGCTAACTTGAATCCAGTGGCAAAGTGAGCAAGGGACCCACGTCTGGGCATACCCTGCCAACTTAGAGGCGAACAAAGCAATACCAAAGGGGATGATGGACGGAGCGCTTGAGCTAATCAAACACTCACCCCAGTCAACTGATCTGGGTTTAATCCATCATCATTCTTTAGCTCACTCCACCACCCCAGTTCAGACATGGCCATATGCAAATCAGTCTGACCCTGTGCCTCATGGGAACAGTCCAGCCCAAACTGCCAAGCCATGTCTTCCCTGGACCGGAAACAAGCATCCTAGGACCGGTTTCTGGCTATTCAGCCGTCATCAGCCAGGCTAGCTTGAATCCAGTGGCAAAGCGAGCTCTAGCGCTCCGTCCATCATCCCCTTTGGTATCGCTTTGTTTGCCCTAAGTTGGCAGGGTATGCCCAGACGTGGGTCCCTTGCTCACTTTGCCACTGGATTCAAGCTAGCCTGGCTGATGATGGCTGAATAGCCAGAAACCGGTCCCAGGATGCTTGTTTCCGGTCCAGGGAAGACATGGCTTGGCAGTTCGGGCTGGACTGTTCCCATGAGGCACAGGGTCAGACTGATTTGCATATGGCCATGTCTGAACTGGGGTGGTGGAGTGAGCTAAAGAATGATGATGGATTAAACCCAGATCAGTTGACTGGGGGTGAGTGTTTGATTTGCTCTAGCGCTCCGTCCATCATCCCCTTTGGTATCGCTTTGTTCGCCCTAAGTTGGCAGGGTATGCCCAGACGTGGGTCCCTTGCTCACTTTGCCACTGGATTCAAGCTAGCCTGGCTGATGACGGCTGAATAGCCAGAAACCGGTCCCAGGATGCTTGTTTCCGGTCCAGGGAAGGCATGGCTTGGCAGTTCGGGCTGGACTGTTCCCATGAGGCACAGGGTCAGACTGATTTGCATATGGCCATGTCTGAACTGGGGTGGTGGAGTGAGCTAAAGAATGATGATGGATTAAACCCAGATCAGTTGACTGGGGGTGAGTGTTTGATTTGCTCTAGTGCTCCGTCCATCATCCCCTTTGGTATCGCTTTATGGATACTTGAGACAATATTGTTTCTCCTGGCTATTTTTTGCGACTTATGAAAATCTTTCAGAGCATTTTTGTAGATTGCTTTGGCTAAGTCGCAATAGTTTATTCTCCACAAGCGTTCAAGTCTTTTGCACCTCCTCTTTTCTTCTCTGAGTAAATCAGAGAACCAAGGAGCCGATGGGGACAGTCTACGAGACTTCACCATTCTAGCCGGAGCTAGGGTAGTGCCTGAGAGATTATATAAGTGCATGGGTAGTGGCTGGGTGGTTGAAAGAGTGCATGGGTAATACCTGGGTGATTGCATGAGTGCATAGGTAATGTGTGGGTGACTAGAGGAGTGCATAAGTAATGTCTGGGTGATTGCATAAGTGTAGAGAAATGTCTGGGTGGTTGTATGAGTGTAGTGGTAGTGCCTGGGTGATAGGAGGAGTGCACAGGTCGTGCCTGGGTGATTTTATAAGTCAATTGGTACTGGATGGGTGATTGGAAGAGTACAGGGGTAGTGCCTGGGTGATTTGAAGAGTGCAAAGGTAGTGCCTGGGTCATTATATAACTGTATGAGTAGTGCCTGGATGATTGTAGGAGTGCTTTGGTAATACATATCTTGATTGCATTATTGCAGGGATAATGGCTTGGTGATTGCATGACTGCAGGGGTAGTATCTAAGTGATTGCATTACTGCAGGGGTAGTGCCTGGGTGATTGTATGAGAACAAGGGTAGTGCTTGGGTGATTGGAGAAGTGCTAGGGTAGTACCTGACTGATTGCATAAGAGCATGGGTACTGGCTGACTGATTGGAGGAGTGCATAGATACTGACAGGGTGATTGGAAGAGTGTAAGGGTAGTGCATGGGTGATTGAAACAGTGTATAGCTAATGCATTGGTGATTGCATGAGTACAGGGGTAACGTCTGGGGGAATAAAGGAGTACATAGGTAACGCCTGGGTGATTGCATGACTGCAGGGGTAATATCTGGGGGATTACAGGAGTACATAGGAAGTGACTGGGTGATTTTATAAGTGCCTGGGTACTGCCTGGGTGATTGCAGGAGTACTGAGGTAGTGCCTGAGTGATTGGAGGAGTGCAAATGTAGTACCTGGGTGATTTTATAAGTACATGAGTACTCACTGAGTGATTACATAAGTACAAGGGTAGTGCCTGCGTGATTGAAAGAGTGCAAGGGTAGTGCCTGGGTGATTGAAGCAGTGTATAGCTAATGCATTGGTGATTGCATGAGTACAGGGGTAACGTCTGGGGGATTAAAGAAGTACATAGGTTATGCCTGGGTGATTGAATGAGTGCAGGGGTAATATCTGGGGGATTACAGGAGAACATAGGAAATGACTGGGTGATTTTATAAGTGAATGGTTACAGCCTGGATGATTGTAGGAGTACTAACGTAGTGCCTGAGTGATTGGAGGAGTGCAAGGGTAGTACCTGAGAGATTATATAAGTGCATGGGTAGTGGCTGGGTGATTGAAAGAGTGCATGGGTAATACCTGGGTGATTGCATGAGCGCATATGTAGTGCCTGGGTGATTGCAGGGGTAATGCCTGGGTGATTGCAGCAGTGCATATGTAGTGCCTGGATCATTGGAAGACTGCATGGGTAGTACTTAGGTGTTTTTATAACTGCATGAGTGTTGGGCCTAGCCAAATATAAAGCAGCAGACTATTACATGACTCAACTGTAAGTCTCTCCATATTGTTAAAAGCATGCATACATATGTCTCTACCTTTTCAAATCATCATCATATCTAAAAGAAATATGTATACAATATTTCAGGAATATAGTGAAACCTACAACTGAGACATGTAACAGATCTGCCTGAGTGATTGCATAACTCCATGGGTAGTGCTTGGGTGATTGTATGAGTGCAAGGGTAGTAGCTGGGTAATTGGAAGAGAGGATGGATAGTGACTGGCTAATTGCATGAGTGCACACATAGAGGTTGAGTGCATGGATAAGTGTATGAATAGCACCTAAAGGCATAGATGAGTCATTGAGTAGTGCCTAGGTGAATAGATGAGTGCAACAGTAGGGCCTGGGTGATTCTGCGACTGCAAGGGTAGTGCCTGGGTTATTACATGAGTGCATAGGTAGAGCCTGCGTGATTGCATGACTGCAGGGGTAGTACATAAGTTGTGCCTGGGTGATTGCAGCAGTGCATAGGTAGTGCCCAGATGATTAGAAGACTGCATTGGTAGTGCTTGGTTGTTTTTTTAACTGCATGGATGTTGGACCTAGCCAAATATAAAACAGAAGTCTATTACATGACTCAACTGTAAGTCTCTCCATATTGTTAAAAGCATGCATGCATATGTCTGTACATTTTCAAATCATCTTCATATCTAAATATACAAATAGATGTATACCTGTATCTTCACATGCATAGCAGACATGAGAACACATGTGCAAGTACAGACACACAGCAATCACAAGACCATGCAGACCTTAACTTAAAACTTGAAAGACTGCACTTTAAATTAATCATACAAATTACTCTAATAAATAATATCTCTACAAACATATCTCAAACCTCACTATTGTGCTGCTACCATTCTACAACTACTTATAATTTTACACCTAGCCAAATACAAACCAGGAACCCTTCACATGTCTCTGCTATAAGTCTCACCATATTCCTGAAAGCATACATGCATATGTCTGTGCCTTTTTCTAGCATCATCATATATAAAAGAAATATACAATAGATGCATACATGTGTTTTATACATCTAGCATCTTCAGATACATAACACATATCAGAATATATCTCCTAGTACAGACTTTCTTCTATCACAACACTATGCACACCTCAAAAATTCACAGAACAAACTTCCAATTTCAAGCAAACACCAAAAATGATGCTGCATATTTCAACTGTACCTTTCCAGAGACTTATAAAAAGTACCCTCATCACTAATACCTTATGTCAATATCTTTTAAACCACACTTTTGTGCTGCATCTTCACCATTCTACTACTACTCACAGTCTTGAGCCTACCACATAAAAAGCAACAACACCTCTTTGTTATACATCATGCACCTTCATATGTGTAAGACATATGAAAATAGATATACAAGTAGAGACATACTTCAGACACAAGTCTATGCACACCAATTTGAAAACGACACCTAAAATTATGCGGTATACTTCAAATGTACATTTCTACACACTAAAACAAACTACCATAATCACTAATCCATCTTCCAATATACACATATTACTATACAGAATCTATTTCAAACATCATTTAAGTACAACAAAACAAACTACAAAACACATCTCTACATTTAATAATATATTTCAAACATCACAGTTCTTGAATAATTTTCAAAGTTTAAAAATAAAGCTAATACATAATACAGCTCACAAATATATAACTCACCTTTCAGATTGATTTGTAGAATATGAAATATCAGAAACTCATAAAAGATTTTCTTCAGCACGCAATCAATGTAATGCACCACTCTCAACAAGGTAAAACCAGTAATGGTATACTTTTTCTCTCTTTCTCAACAGAAATAAAGGTAAGTACCAAATCACATTGCTTCCTACATTATTTCAAATCGTAAAACACATTTCTATTGTTTAGACATATTAACCCTTGCCAACTGACTTCTAAACGTGCCAAAACTGATTCTGGAATTTTCCAGAGTCACGACTACACCGTGCACCATTGTGATGAAGCCGCGAATCCACACGGGAGTTCCAAAATATATTACTAATAATAATAGCACTATTTTTTAAGAACACACCACTTCTAAACACAATACTGACTTGGGAAATCTTACTTTAATAACATATTACTTATATATAAATTACAATTCCATATTTTAAAACCACAGTAAAGATTCAGGGGCATATTAGCAAGACCGGCGATAAAATTATCGCCGTTTTAGCGGCAGGAAACTGCCGCTAAAACGGCGATAATGGGCTTGCTAATATGCGTTATAGAATTCCAATAGAAGCCCAGGTTAGATGTCCTGCACATCTAACCTGGGTTTCTATTGGAATTCTATAACGCATATTAGCAAGCCCATTATCGCCGTTTTAGCGGCAGTTTCCTGCCGCTAAAACGGCGATAATTTTATCGCCGGTCTTGCTAATATGCCCCTCAATCCTTCCCCTATACTGCTTAATCCCAGTTTCCATAGTAACACTTTTTGCAACATTCAACTAAACAGGCAGGTCACAAGTTCACCATATTTTCAAGTTCAGCATACAAGCTTACAAATGCAAACAGCAAGTGTGGTTGACTTTAGCAAAAAATAACCTTATCCTATCTACTGTACCTTTCAAACATTTTTAAATAACCAATAAGAAACATGCTTTTTATACAAAATAACATGCACCCTATTTTTGAGTGTACAATGTTCAGAAACAGGCAATCATGTATCTACTTTTTAAAAAACAGCATATTGTCCACCATTTTAGCTAAATCTCATTCTATCAACTGACTACCTCAGCTACAGACATCTTTTCATTACTTCCAGATATCCCTTCAAGATGCTTACAGTGTGGATTGTTGGACACAGCTATGTTTTCTGGTGCAAAAGGTATGCTGAACGCAGAGGTATTGACAAAGACCTAGTTGTACAAAATGTGGACATTAAATGGATTGCACAGAGAGGATTAAAGTTGCACCAATTGATGCCTTTGGTTAAAACATTTTTGCATCTTCAACCCCCTGACCTCATGATTGTGCACTGTGGTGGCAATGACCCAGGCACATTGACTGGGGTAGGTCTGGAAATGCTAATGAAGGACACCTTTGCACAATTCATGTTGCTTTTCCCTCAAACTGTCTTTGTATACTCTCATATATGCCAAAGACAGAAATGGAAGTGGTCAAATCAATTCTGTCCACAGATTGAGAAAGCTAGGAAGAATGTCAATAAAGCTGTTTCTGCTTACCTCAGAGACCATAGGATGGGCTCCATCTATAACAACTATATACGTTTTGATATGGAAGACATCTACAGAAGTGATGGAGTACACTTCACAGATCAAGGAAACAGAGTCTTTCTCAACAACCTAAAGCTCTGCAGCCACACTGTAGCTACTAAAAACTCATAATAAAAACAAGGGCTCTTTTTAGAGCCACCCTATAACACAATAGTGAATCTATATGTTTTTAACACATACATACTCTTTTTTTAGTTTTTTGTGGATTTGCGCACCCGTCGCGAATTTGCAAAAGCATGAATTCAATGTACTACAACACAATACAATTTACAAGTTTAAATTTAAATTTTTTATTTTATATATTTTTACTAACTATCAATTTTAATCTTCTCATTAACTTCAATCACACTCCCTTTTTAAAACAACTTCACAAATGCAACACTACCATCTAACTGATATACTACTAAATTATTT
Source organism: Calotriton arnoldi (assembly GCA_963921515.1). Taxonomy (NCBI): domain Eukaryota; kingdom Metazoa; phylum Chordata; class Amphibia; order Caudata; family Salamandridae; genus Calotriton; species Calotriton arnoldi. The sequence continues at coordinate 375,595 of CAWUFW010009754.1, read as the reverse complement.
ATTTAAGGCGGAACCGCGAATCAGACGTGACGTTACACGGGGGGCCATGCTGAGAGACGCGTTGGGGTCGCAACTCCAAACTCGAAAGAAAAAAGAAAAACACCCCACTTCCATTATTCAAAAATCACCCCGTGGACCCTATCCCCCAAGACATTGCCTCTTTCTTTAAAAAAAAAAAAAAAAAAAATAAGGAAGAAGGCCCGCATGGCCCCCCTTCCCTTGGCTGCTTTCGGCCCCCGGGGACCCCATCCCCCGGGGCATGCCATCTATTTTTTTATTTTTAAGATCTTTTTATTGAATAAACAAAAAAAAACGTATAACAAAATACAGTGCAATGTCATTGACGTCAAACGAGCACAGTGCATTTGTACAGTATCAATCATAACGTTACATAAGACCAATTTCTTTACATTGTGTCTTATGAACTCCCTCCGCATTTTGGACTTTAATCTCCCAAGTGTTCTCTTTCCTGTGGGGTAGAGTCATTAAATGGTGTGCATAACATCCTTCTACTTTTGTTCCATGCTCCCCAGATTCTGGACCATTTTTGCGGGCATCCTCTCCCCTCATATATCACCCTCTCCGCCTGCATGCATCAATCCATATCTATCTCCCAATCCCTGAATTTGAGCCTGATTACTCCTTTCCAAGTTCTTGCTAGGTTACGCTTCGCTACCATACATCCGAGGGAGACCCATGTTCTCTCAGCTCTCAATAGGTCTGTTGCGTCCCATATGTTAACAAGGCAACATCGCGGTGAGACCTCCATTTCTTTTTGACAAGTTACTAACAGCGCCGGTGTTACCTTCCCCCAATATGTCTGGAGAATCAAGCATTCCCACCACTGATGTATGTACGTCCCTATCTGACCACACCCTCTAGGACATACCGAAGAATTTAGGGTACCCATTTTAACCAGTGCTGAACTTGTATAGTATGCTCTATGCAGGATTTTAAGTTGGATAAATTTAAATCAAGATCGAATAGCCACCTCCCAGGGGACACCACTGCCTCCTGCCATTCTTCATCGCTAATATCTCCCATATCCTCTACCCATTTTGCACGTGTTTTCCCCATTGTGTCCGGTGTGTTGTTTGGTATTTTCCTGTATGCCAGAGAAATCGCCTTTTCCTGAAGGTAGTCGTCTAGGAGTCTATCTTCTAGGGGCGAGGAGGCCGGAAGATCAGTACCTCTGGGTATCGCCATGTGTAGTGCATTGTGGACTTGAAGGTATCTAAAGGTTTCCCCAACACTCAATTCGTAGTCCAGTTTGGGGTCACTGAAAGGGGCCACCTTTTCCCCTGCCCACATATCACCAACTCTTGAAAGACCTATCAAGTCCCATTTGTCAAATCCTGGGTATTTTGCTAACACCCCCAGTAGGGCTGTCTCTAACAAAGGGGTGACCTGTGTGATCTTACTTTTCCACCCCGGAGTGGTCGTTGCTGTATGCCATACATTTATGGTAGTTGAGGTTGGTGTGTATTTTTCACATTCTTCACTCCACCGTAAATTGCTCTTAGGTAATTCCAGGGGTCATATTGTATCTGTCCATCCTGTAGGCTGATTCAGTTCCTGGCCAGTGCACCCAGTGATTTGTGACTACTAATTGAGAGGCCCAGTAGTAACTTTTAATTGCTGGTAGGGCTATTTCTCCATCATACCAGCTTTTCATAAGTTTGGTCAATGCTATTCGAGGGGTGCCATTGTTCCAGAGCAATATGCGCACCTCTGATTCAATTGTTTGGAAGTATTTGGTTGGGACTAAATAAGGTGTGTTCTGTAAAGCGTAAACAAAGAGGGGAAGTGCCATCATTTTGTACAAGTCTGCCTTACCTAACAGTGTGAGGGGCAGAGTCTTCCAATGTTGCATATCATCATGTAAGTGACGTAGAGGAGGAGGCAAATTTTGTTCATAAAATACAGTTGGGTTAGCTGTGACATAGATCCCTAAATATTGAAATCCGTCAGTGACTTTTCTAGCTCCCATGCCATCTATTTAAAAAAAAACAAAATAACAATTATAAAGAGGGGGACCGCATGGCCCCCCTCCTGAGGCCATTATTGGCCCCGGGGACCCCATCCCCCGGGGCTTTGCCTCTGTTTTAAAATACAAAAACACGGGAGGGGGGCCGAGTGGCCCTTTTCCCTGGGCCACTTCTGGCCCCTGTGATCCCATCCCCAAGGGCCTGGCCTTACGTTGGGGACCACGGGGTGAGCCCCAATGCCCCCGTGGTCCCAGCTGGCTCCCCGCCTCCTGCGGGAGTTGGCAACGCTTTTGGACAAGGGGAGCTGCTAACATGCAGCTCCCCTTGTCCAAAAGCAATCTGCTTCGCTTCATGGAAGCGAGAGCAGGTTTTCTGCTCTCGCTTCCATGAAGCAAAGCACAAGTTTTCAATAACAGGGTGGGAGCACTGCTTCCGCCCTGTCATTGCAAACTGCAATGTCCTGGGAGTGGGCACCCCGGGACATTGCTGGAGCCGGCCCTGGGGGGTGGCAGTCCCCAGGGCCATCTAGGGCTCCAGGAGGGGGGCTGCGCGGCCCCCCTCCCAACATTTACATAACCCCGGGGTGGTGGTGGTCCCTGGGGGTCTGCAACGGACCCCCGTATTAACATAATTAGTGCCCCGGGGAGTGGTGGCCCACGGGCTGCAAGGGGGCCATGTGCCCCCTACCACAGCATATATAAAAAAAAGCCCGGGGAGGTGGCAGTCCCCAGAGCTGCGGGGGGCCACGACGCCCCCCACCACCACATATATAACAAAAGCCCTGGGGAGGTGGCGGTCCCCGGGGCTGCAGGGGCCTGAGAAGGGCCCCGCATAAATATTGTCACATACCCCCAGGACCTGGCCCACCCGGGGGCTCATTAAAACGTAGCACGGGAGACCGAGCTTCATTTTTTTAATTTTCTCTGCGGGATTCGCTCACCCAGCGCGACTTCCTCCGAAACGTTTTTTTAAAAACACTTTTTTTGGGCCCTGGGAGACCCTGTGGGACCCCCTGACCAGACATAGGGAGTCAGGGTGTTTCTACCCTGCCCCCTTTCCTTCATTTAAAACATTTCTTTCACATTTTCCTTCCAACTCGGTTACCGAGACACAAAATGGCTGCCAACACATTCTGTTTTGGAGTGTTGGCAGCCAATTAGAATGAAGCTCGTGCTCAGGATGAGTTGCGAATCCTCCTCGGCCCTCAGATATTGATATTTTTATTTTTTGAATTTCTCAGGAACTACTAACCGGATTTACACCATTTAAAAAAAGGTCGCTTTCTGAACCAAGAGCTACCTTTTTGCCAAATTTGGTGTAATTCCGTTCAGCAGTTCGGGCTGTAGCTGCGTCTAAAGTTAACATGGGGAAAACGCGTTTTGGGACCTCCCTTTTTTCTCAGCCCCCACTTGACGAATCACCCCGAAACATTTAAGACAGGAGCTGACCTGAGTGAACCATTAGTTTTAAAAATTTCACGAAGATTAGGCAAACGGCACCAAAGATATTGGCAAAAGAAAAAACGCTTTTTGAATAGAAACAAGGTCCTAACTATAACTATCTGCTGGCAAATACAATAATCAGAATCAGAAATAATTATTATTGGATCATGTCTTGGGGTGTTTTTGCTTTTTTTGCACATAATTTGTATATTAGTATATAATCTGCATGCTTTTATAAACGATCAAAGATATTTCTGATTCTGATTATATATTATATATATAGAGAACTGAAAAAAAGGGGTGGCCAAAAAAAGTGTATTTCCAATGTTAATTTCCATAGAGATTTTACTCATGACTACAGCCCGAACCGCTGGACGGAATTACAACAAATTTTGACAAAATGGTAGCTCTTGGTTCAGAAAGAACACTTCTTGTTATTTGTTGTAAATCTGTTCAGTAGTTTTTCGAGATATTAAAATTAAAAAAATTATATAGAGGGACGTGGAACCTCCGAGGATCCGACCATCCCCGTGCTGAAAATTGATTGGCTGCCAACACTTCAAGCACGGAAGCAGGAAGTGTTGGCATCCATCTCGGGAATCGGCTTCAGCTGAGTCCCACAAAAAAGTTTTAAAAAAACTAAAAGGGGCAGGGTAGAAATACCCTTACCCCATAACCATGATCCTCGGGAACCCCTGCGACCCTGTGAGGTACAGAAAGCAATTTTGAAAAACGTTTTGCTGCAGGAATGCGACAAAGCCACAGATCTTCTGTTTTTCATGAAGCCCCCGGGTGGGCCAGGTCCTGGGGATATTTATTAAAAAAAAGAGGGGAGCTCACAGGGCCTCCTAAGGCGATTAGAGCCCTGGGGACCACCACCTCCCCAGGGCTTATTTAAATAATGAAGGAGGGGGTGCACGGGACTAACACTACCCTGGGACAGGCAAACACTCTTGGGAGGGCCACGCGGATCCCCGGGTCTGAGGTTCACCACCTCCGCTGGGCTAAATTACAGAAAATTAGGGGGGACACGGACCCCCTGGGGACAATAACCTCCCTGGACCCAATATTTTTCTAAAGAACAGGAGTGGGGCCACGCAGTCCCTCTCCTGGGATGTTCTCAGCCGCAGGTACCACCTACTCCCTGGGGTGGCCTATGCACAAGAAAGGAGGGGGGTCACGTGGCCTCCCTCCTGGAGCCATATATGGCATTGAGGACTGCCACCCCCCCCAGGGCTGGCTCCTGCTATATCCAGGGATGGCCACCCCTGGGGCATAGCTGTTTGCTTTTGGTTGGAGGGAGCTTTGACTGCTCCTGCCAAACAAAAGCAAACACTCCGGTTCCAGCGGGTGGGAGCTGTCAAAATGCTCCCAACCGCTGGAACCGGAGGCTTCATCTCTTTCCCTGCCTGCAGGCATGCAAGAAGGGAAAGAGATAAAATAGATTGCTTCTGCATGGAGGGAGCTGCCTTTCCCGCTGCTCCCTCTGTGTAGCAGCAATGCCGGCTCCCGCAGGAGGTGGGGAGACTGTTGAGACTGTGGGAGCTTGAGGTTCCCCCCTGCAGTCCTGGGGGAAAACAGCAGAATAAAGGTCAGAAACAAGCAGTAGAAAGAGGCAAAATAAAGGTCAGAAACGAGCAGAAAGAGGCAGACTAAAGGTCAGGGAGGGGCAGAAAGAGGTGAGAAAGGAGCAGAAAGAAGGAGAATAAAGGTCAGCAATGAGCAGAAAGAAGCAAAATAAAGGTGAGAGACAAGCAGAAAGATGCAAAATAATGATCAGCAATGAGCAGAGATAGGCAAAATAAAGGTGTGTAATGAACAAAAAGAGGCAGAAAAAGGTCAGGAGAGAGTAGAAAGAGGCAGAATAAAGGTCAACAATGAGCAGCTAGAGCAAAACAAAGGTGAGAAACCAACAGAAAGAGGCAAAAAAATGATCAGCAATGAGCAGAGAGAGTCAAAATAAAACTGAGAAACGAGCAAAGAGAGGCAGAATAAAGGTCTGAAACGAGCAGAAAGGGGCATAATAAAGGTTGGAAATGAGCAGAAAAGGCAAAATAAAAGGTCAGAAACGAGCAGAAAGAGGCAGAATAAAGGTCAGCAATGAGCAGAAAAAGACAAAATAAAGGTGAGAAAGGAGCAGAAAGAGGCAGAATAGAGGTGAGAAACCAGCAGCAAGAGGGAAAATGAAGGTCAGAAAGAGGTAAAGTAAAGGTCATCATTGAGCAGAAAGAGGCAAAATAAAGGTCAGCAACGAGCACACAGCGGCAGCATGAAGGGCAGAAGGGAGCAGGAAGAGGCGAAATAAAGGTCAGAAACAAGCAGAAAGAGGCAAAATAAAGGTCAGAAGCCAGCAGCAAGAGACGAAATAGCGGCCAGAAATGGGCAGAAAAAGGCAAAATAAAGGACAGCAGAAAGAGGCAAAATAAAGGTGAGAAACAAGCAGAAAGAGGCATAATTAATGTCAGCAACAAGGAGAAAGAGGCAACATAAAGATGCGAAATGAGCAGAAAGAGGCAGAATAAAGATCAGCAAGCAGCAGAAAGAGGGAAGATAAAAGTGAGAAACGAGCAGAAAGATGCAAAATAAAGATGAGAAACAACAAGAAAGAGGCAGAAAAAAGGTGAGAAATGAGCAGAAAGAGGCAGAATAATGGTCAGAAACTAGCAGAAAAGGCAAAATAAAGGTGAGAAACGTGCAGAAAGAGGCAAAATAGAGGTGATAAACCAGCAGCAAGAGGCAAAATAAACATGAGAAATGAGCAGAAAGAGGCAAAGTAAAGGTCAGCAATGAGCAGAAATAGTCAAAATAATAGTCAGCAATGAGTAGAAAGAAGCAGAATGAATGTTAGAAGGGAGCAGAAAGAGGCAAAATAAATGTTAGAAACAAGCAGAAAGAGGCAAAATAGAGGTCAGAAACCAGCAGCAAGAGGCAAAATAAAGGTCAGAAACAGGCAGAAAAAGGCAAAATAAATGTCAGCAACAAGCAGAAAGAGGGCAGAAAAACTAACAGGAAAGGCAAAACAGAGGGCAGAAAAACAAGCAGAAAAGGCAAAATGGAACAGAAGATGGCAAACAGAGAGCATTCAGACACTCACACACCCACTTAAACACTCTCATACTGAGTCACAGACCCACTCACAGACTCACATACCCACTCACAGACTTACTGAGACATTCATGCACTTACTCAGACACTCACTGTCAAAGGTTAGTAGTTAAAAGTAGGAAATACAATTAAAAAATCCTTAGAAATTCACTTAAAAACCTAGGGTTACAGGGACGTTATAATTAGGAAACAACATTAAAAAAAACCTTTGAAATTCACTGAAAAAAGCAAAGGTTGCAGGGATGTTATAGTTAGGAAATAGAATTTTAAACAACCTTAGAAATTCACTGAAAAGAAAGGTTACTCCGATGTTATATTTAGGATATAAAACCAGTGAAATTCAGCAGTTATAACTAGCTGAGCTAACTTTAACTTACACACCTGCAATACACTGCTTATGGACTCACACATTACATCACTCATGACATGGTCAGTGATATCACTGATGACATCACTGATGACATCACCCAGTGAGTTTGAGTGTTTTCTAAAAGATTATGAGTGTTAAACATATATAGCAAGGTACTAGAAAAGTTAAAATAGTATATTTTCTGAACTACTAATGTGTGATACTATTTTTGACATATATTATGTGAGTGGGTGTGTGACTATGTGTACCTGTGTATAAGTGGTTGTCTGAGTACCTGTATGGGTGCGTGAGTGGGTGTGTGAGTGGCTGTATGGGTAAATAATAGGTGTGTGAGTAGCTCTGTAGGCGAGGGGCTGTGTGAGTGACTGTAGTGGTGAGTGAGTAGGTACATCAGTGGCTCTATGTGTGAGATATATATATACATACACACATATATATAGATACATATATATATATATATATATATATATATATATATATATATATATATATATATCACACTCATATCCCAAAAGAGATTCATTGCACATGGTGGTGGGTCCAAGTTAACTTGACCCCGTGAGTGCAATGAATCTCTTTTGGGATATGAGCGTGATTTATTAACATGGACCCACCACCATGTAACATTGCACCCGCCGTAAGAGTGCAACAGCAGCCTATGGTGGATATGGAGCGGAGTGTCTAAACAAGGCTGATTGCACCACCATGGCAGATTGAGAGCACCACCGTCGATAAGGATCGACAATTATTCAAATTGTTGGAGTAACAGCCATTTGACTGACTCCTGCGGGAGGTGCTCGGAAACTTCCGCGGTATGGCGAGGGGCCGTTAATATGGGACATTAAAGGAGCAACGAGGCACTTCTTTGACAAGGAGGAAAAACTGCTCATACTCACCTACTCATAAGAACACTTGTGGCGAGTGTGCCATTGCGGAGGTTGCAATCATCATATAGACGGAGATGGGGCAGTGTCGTTTGGCCCCGCAGAGTCATCGTGTGGTTCTGGATATACTAGACCAGAAGGGAACTGGACATTTGTCTAGGACTTTAGAAGCAGCAGTCCTTTCTCACTTCCAACGATCCCCTCATCCAATGAGGTTAATCTTTGCATTTTAAAAGTGTCACGTTGGCAATGTCTCGTTTGAAAAATGCGAGCTGGAAGAAGGCTAACGCCGAAACGCGTCCTTGCTAATAAAATCTGCAAACTTGACCCCATGAGTGCAATGAATCTCTTTTGGGATATGAGCATGATTTATTAACATGGACCCACCACCATGTAACATTGCACCCGCCGTAAGAGTGCAACAGCAGCCTATGGTGGATATGGAGCGGAGTGTCTAAACAAGGCTGATTGCACTGCCATGGCAGATTGAGAGCGCCACCGTCGATAAGGATCGACAATTATTCAAATTGTTTGAGTAACAGCCAATTGACTGACTCCTGCGGAAGGTGCTCGGAAACTTCCGCGGTATGGCGAGGGGCCGTTAATATGGGACATTAAAGGAGCAACGAGGCACTTCTTTGACAAGGAGGAATGACTGCTCATACTCACCTACTCATAAGAACACTTGTGGCGAGTGTGCCATTGCGGAGATTGCAATCGTCATATAGACGGAGATGGGGCAGTGTCGTTTGTCCCCGCTGAGTCATCGTGTGGTTCTAGATATACTAGACCAGAAGGGAACTGGACATTTGTCTAGGACTTTAGAAGCAGCAGTCCTTTCTCACTTTCAACGATCCCCTCATCTAATGAGGTTAATCTTTGCATTTTAAAAGTGTCACGTTGGTAATGTCTCGTTTGAAAAATGCGAGCTGGAAGAAGGCTAACGTCGAAACGCTTCCTTGCTAATAAAATCTGCAAACTTGACCCCGTGAGTGCAATGAATCTCTTTTGGGATATGAGCGTGATTTATTAACATGGACCCACCACCATGTAACATTGCACCCGCCGTAAGAGTGCAACAGCAGCATATGGTGGATATGGAGCGGAGTGTCTAAACAAGACTGATTGTACCGCCATGGCAGATTGAGAGCGCCACCGTCGATAAGGATCGACAATTATTCAAATTGTTTGAGTAACAGCCATTTGACTGACTCCTGCGGAAGGTGCTCGAAAACTTCTGCGGTATGGCGAGGGGCCGTTAATATGGGACATTAAAGGAGCAACGAGGCACTTTTTTGACAAGGAGGAAAGACTGCTCATACTCACCTACTCATAAGAACACTTGTGGCGAGTGTGCCATTGCGGAGGTTGCAATCGTCATATAGACGGAGATGGGGCAGCGTTGTTTGGCCCCGCGGAGTCATCATGTGGTTTTGGATATACTAGACCAGAAGGGAACTGGACATTTGTCTAGGACTTTAGAATCAGCAGTCCTTTCTCACTTCCAACGATCCCCTCATCCAATGAGGTTAATCTTTGCATTTTAAAAGTGTCACGTTTGCAATGTCTCGTTTGAAAAATGCGAGCTGGAAGAAGGCTAACGCCGAAACGCGTCCTTGCTAATAAAATCTGTAAACTTGACCCCGTGAGTGCAATGAATCTCTTTTGGGATATGAGCGTGATTTATTAACATGGACCCACCACCGTGTAACATTGCACCAGCCATAAGAGTGCAACAGCAGCCTATGGTGGATATGGAGCGGAATATATATATATATATATATATACATATATATATATATATATATCACAAAGTTGCCACAAACGGAAAGGCCCACACAGGAGGGATTCGCTGTTAAATCATTTAATAAAAGCTGCCGCACAGTGGAAAACAGGGATTCTTCAGCAGGATATCACAAATGCCTGACGCGTTTCGTGCGAATGCACTTCTTCAAAGGCAAAGTTTGTATAAGCGAGCAGTAGCAATTTCAGACACTTGTAACATAGTACCCGCCCCAGTGGGCGTGGCCCCAAGGCCTCCTGGTACTCGTAGTGCCCAAGTCTTCCTTCCGTGAGTTGCACTGCCCACTGATTACGAAAAATCAAATAGCCCCAGTGGGTTGCTGTACAGTCCCATCTTACACAGTGCGGACATCTTGCAGTCATTTATAATCAGCACCTGTCCCAGTTCGAGTTACACCGCTTGGCGTTGACTCCGGGTCTGCTTTCCTGCAGCGGGGCACTTTCCACGGCTCAGGCTAGCCGTTTCAAATACATCTCACAAGGTTGCCCACAAACGGAAAGGCCCACACAGGAGGGATTCGCTGTTAGTTCATTTAATAAACGCTGCCGCACAGTGGAAAACAGGGAATCTTCAGCAGGATATCACAAATGCCTGACACGTTTCGTGCGAATGCACTTCTTCAAAGGCAAAGTTTGTATACACGAGCAGTAGCGATTTCAGACATTTATACCATAGTTCCCGCCCCAGTGGGCGTGGCCCCAAGGCCTCCTGGTACTCGTAGTGCCCAAGTCTTCCTTCCGTGAGTTGCACTGCCCACTGATTACGAAAAATCAAATAGCCCCAGTGGGTTGCTGTACAGTCCCATCTTACACAGTGCGGACATCTTGCAGTCATTTATAATCAGCACCTGTCCCAGTTCGAGTTACACCGCTTGGCGTTGACTCCGGGTCTGCTTTCCTGCAGCGGGGCACTTTCCACGGCTCAGGCTAGCCGTTTCAAATACATCTCACAAGGTTGCCCACAAACGGAAAGGCCCACACAGGAGGGATTCGCTGTTAAATCATTCAATAAACGCTGCTGTACAGTGGAAAACAGGGAATCTTCAGCAGGATATCACAAATGCCTGACGCGTTTCGTGCGAATGCACTTCTTCAAAGGCAAAGTTTGTATACGCGAGCAGTAGCGATTTCAGACACTTATACAATAGTACCCGCCCCAGTGGGCGTGGCCCCAAGGCCTCCTGGTACTAGTAGTGCCCAAGTCTTCCTTCCATGAGTTGCACTGCCCACTGATTACGAAAAATCAAATAGCCCCAGTGGGTTGCTGTACAGTCCCATCTTACACAGTGCGGACATCTTGCAGTCCTTTATAATCAGCACCTGTCCCAGTTCGAGTTACACCGCTTGGCGTTGACTCCGGGTCTGCTTCCGTAATCAGTGGGCAGTGCAACTCACGAAAGGAAGACTTGGGCACTACGAGTACCAGGTGTGTATATATAGAGCTTGTCATTCATTGCAGCGCGTTACGTGAACAAGACCGCAGGCTTGCGGTCGAAACACGTCTTCTTGCCATGCTTGCTGAATAAATCAACATCTTGAGCACTACAACTGGAGTCTGTGCCCTTTTGTTTGACCCGGCGAAGTCTTACTCGGGGACTTTGCTTTGCATATATATATGTATATATATATATATATATATATATATAAACAATTCTTAAACTTTTAGAAACACTCACAGTCACTGGATGCTGTCATCAGTGATGTAATATGTGATGTCATCAGCAGTGCATTGCGGGAGCACAAGTTATAGTTAGCTCAGCTAACTATAACGGCTGAATTTCTCTGGTTTTGTACAGTGAAATGCCAGCCTAACTATAGCGTTCCTGCAAACTGTGTTTTTTTTCATGAATTTCTAAGGTTTTTTAAATGCTAATTTCTAACTATAACGTCCCTGCAACCTTTGTTTTTTTCAGTGAATTTCTAAGGTTTTTTAAATGCTAATTCCTAACTATAAAGTCAGTGAAGCCTTTGTTTTATGTGTGAATTTCTAAGGTTTTTTAACTAGCAGTCACGTTTGCAGAGTGGTGGAGAAAGGGGGGCTTGGCCTCTGAAGACCTCTTATCAATCCCACTATGTGAGACTTACTGGAGGTACCAAGAGAGATAGTTGGCCCCAAGGACGTCCTTGTGGGCCATCTACCCCTCCTGTTACCTCCAGTAAGTCCCACACAGCAGGATTCCTGAGTTCTAATACCAGGCCATGCTCCCTTTCTCCTTCAGTCTGAAAACGCGCCTCCTGGCGTGCTTTTCATTGGGAGATGAAGTCCCCTTCACTGCTAGGGATCCTTAGGTGCCAACTAGCCTACCTGTTACCTCCAGTAAGCCCCACACATTGGGATTGCTGAGAGGCAGTCACAGGGCATGCCCCCTTTCTCCACCACTCTGCAAACGCGCCTCCTGGCATGCTCTTGTTTGGGGGATGAAATCCCCTTGCCTCTTGAGGGTCCCTGGGGGCCAACTAGCCCTCCTGTTACCTCTAGTAAGCACCACACAGCTGGATTGCTGAGAGGTGGTCAGAGGCCATGCCCCCTTTTTTCCACCACTCTACAAACGCACCTCCTGGTGCACTGCTGCTTGGGGGATGAAGTCCACTTTAGTCCAGAGGCCCTTTTGAAAAAGGCAATTGTACTGCCTAAATGCATTTTTCCCATGTTCCTGCACCTGGGGCAACCTGATCCAATACACAGGCTTATTTACCCTGACTTCAAGTGCTGGCTTTCATTCTCCTAACAGAGCTTGGAACAATTTTGATACATTAGCGCTAGCGGTAGCGCTGTGTACTGAGCACACCCAGCGATCAGGCAGCACACCAGCATCTCCGCATTTCTTCTTTATATATATATAAATATATACATACATATATATATAATATATATACATATATATACACACATACACATTACCTACTGGCAGTCAGCAGTGGGTAGTTATAGATAGGACCCAGTTTCCATAGGAAAAGTGTTTTTTGCTTCGCCAATAAATTTGGCGCCTTTTGACAAATTCTCACAAAAATGTCAAAACTAGTTTGCCACTTACATCAGCTGCTGTGTTAAAAGTTTCGGGGTGATCCATCAAGCAGGGGCCGAGAAAAAGGGGAGGTCCCAAAATGTGTTTTCCCCATTCAATTTCCTGTAGAGATTTTAAACACGACTACAGTTCAACTGCTGAACTGAATGACGCCAAATTTGGCAGAAGGAAAGCTTTTGGTCAAGAATGAGTGCTTTTTGTTATTTTGTGTATATCCATTCAGTAGTTTTAGAGATATTAAAATAAAAACAACCTTTTATACTTAGGGATGTAGATCTGTCCCGGATCTACTCGCGGTGAATCCACGGCTCCACACGTCACAGAATGGGCTCTGATTGGCTGAGCATAACCTGACAGAAAAGTTGTGGCAACCATTTTATGTGTTGGGAAAAGGTCCCCAGGGCTAAAAAGAAGTATGTAGAATAGACGAAGGGGTGAGAGTAGACGTACCCTGAGCCAATGGATGTGTTATAAATATGGGGAGAGCAATTTCAAGGGTCAATAAAGTGCCAGAAAATGATTTTTTGGTCACTCACGAGATCTGCTCAGCTGTTGCGAGGCTAAGCGCAGCCCCATCATGTAAAACCATGATGGATCCATGAAGCTCAAAAAATATTTAGATTCACACGCCTACTCTGACACCCACAGACACTCTCACACTGACTGTAACTTCCAAACAGTCACTCACACACCCAGTCTCACAACCAGACAGATGTCCTAACACTCACTGTGACACCCATACAGACACTCTTATACCCACTCACACACACAGACATTCTCACACCCTCTCACACATACAGACAGACACTCTCACTCCCACTCTGATCCCCATGCAAACACTGTCACACCCAGCGGCACACCCAGACACTCTCATACCCACTGTCACACCCATACAGACACTCTCACACCGACTGTGATACCCAAACAGAGACTCTCATACCCAGTGACACACACACACAGACACTCTCACACCCACTGTCACTCCCATATAGACACACACACCGACTGTGATACTCAGACACTCTCGCACACAGAGACAGACACTCATGCACCCACTCACAGACACACTCATACACTGGCACACCCACTCAGAGACCCACTAAAACACTCATGCTTCTACTCAGAGTGTCACTTGCATAATCATGCACCCAGGCACACACCCACTCAGATACTTATGCACCTACTCACAGACCCACTCAGAGATTTAAGCACCCACTCACAGACTCACACTCACACACCCACTCATAGACCCACTCAGACTCTCATGCACCCACTCACAGACCCACACATAGACTCAAACAACCACTCACAGATCAACTTAGACACTCACACACCCACTGACAGACCCACTGAGACACTCAGGCACCCACTCACCGACCCACTGAGACACTCATGCACCTACTCACAAGCCCACTCAGACCGTTACGCACCCACTCAGAGACCCACTCAGACTCTTGTACACTCACTGATAGACCCACTCAGACACTATCAATGCTAGCACACTCTCTGGCTCAAAACACCTAACCATTTTGGAGGCAAACTGGAGTAGCACACAGGAGAAGGTTGTATCTGAATGAGACAGTTTTCAAAAGGAAAGGCAGTTGAAATGGTGAGCAGTATCTAATGTGAAAAAGAAGATATTTCAATGGATGGTGTAAATATGCTGGTGGCTAATATCTAGCAGATATTTTTAGATAAAAGTAAGTTCATGTGTGATTGGCATTGGGAAAAATAACAAAAATGTAATGTAATGGTGTTTGGGATATGATTATAATTCCAAACGTGTAACCACACCTGCTACAGTTTAAAAGTTACACTGGTGCACTCAGAAAGTGTTGTGAACTTGTTAACTATTGCTAGCAGGGAATGTGTCAAAATTGGTCACCATGGTAACAGAGCTTTAGCAGCATGGGGGAAGGGAACTAAAAAGACTAGACTGTGAAAGTAAAGGGAGGGTGTTAATAGAAGAAATTGTAAATAAGGAGTGTTTGGGAGTACATGTAGTGATTTATATCAAGTGGAGTATAAATGTCTTTGTTGCTGAATAGATTATGAAAAGGTTTTTTGTGCGTAGTTATACAGAGGGCCGCAGTGTTGCGGAAGAACCGCGGAATTGTGAAAAAATGAACCAAATTGGCTTCTTCTCGGGAAACATGGGCACGGTTAAAGAAATACTGACCATTTAGAAGTGGTATAACAAAACAGAAAGATGAAAGGAAGACTATGATTTGTTAACTAGAGCAGCATAAGTAAGATCACATGGTAATGGGTAGCCATTTTAACTGATTTTCTACAGAGATAGAAGGTGGTTTGAAGGAGTTGTGATTGGAGATTTGGAATGAAAACAGATGTTCCAGATATAGAAATACAACTTAGAAAACAGTAAGCAGCTTTTAAAGGTATGTTAGTTAGGTTTTTGTATATAAACGTATATTAAGAAAAAAATAGTGTATTTAAGGTGAAAGAAAATGTGTAGCTTCTAGACACTATATTAGAAGGGAAAATGGAAGGGTGCTTGGATGAGAATATTAACTAAAATACAGTGAGCAGGAAAGGAGAAAGAGGCATTGCTATAGTGAATGTATATTCATTTTATTATGCTAATATGAATGAATGTGTTTGAAATTAGATGTGGGTGTTTGCCTATAGTATGCAATTTAATAGTAGGTAATTTACACATGCTCACACAGTCAGGGAGGCACTTACATACCCAGTTACACTTTCACAAAAGCAGTTATGTACCCATCACTCATATAGCCAGCCAGTTTCTGGCACACTCACTCACACACCCATAAAACGATCCACACACCCATTTACTCATGTGTAAGTCCATGTTTGAGTATTAGTTCACCCTTAGAACCTGGGTGGACATCTGCAGAATGCAACCTGCTCTACAAGAAGAGTTTGAAGAGTACTAATTCAGCACTCTTGAAAAGGGAGAACCCCAATTGTAGTTGACATCAGAATCAGGGCCCTAAAGGGTAGTGGGTTTCAGAAGGAGGGAGAGGAGTGGAGAAATGAGTGGTAAAGTGTCCACAGGAGAGAGGGGATCCCAGAGAGAGAGACTTCTCTATTGGATATGGTACAGGAAGTACAGTCTCCTCCCAAACCCAGTCACCTGAGGACCTCAAGGACGGACAGGCTGAGTGGGGCCTGAAGCTGCAGCTGGCATAGCTAGGTGCAGAGGAGAAAAAAGCTGAGGCTAAGAGAGTTTTGGACGAGAAAAAGGTCTTGCAGGCTCATGAATTGAGTGTCAAGGAGCTGCACTTAAAGGCCAAATAGCTATTAGAGTCTAGCAAAAAGGGTGGGAGCACCGCTACTGTGTCCAGTGAAGAAGAAAGAGTTCATATACTCAGAAACGTGGTGCCTGACTTTAAGGAGGAGGTTGATATAGATAGGTTATTCCTGGCATAAGAAGTAGCTGCAGAGGTACAGAGGATCTCTGAGGAGGATTGGAGAGGTGCCTCTGGAGTCATATTCATGGTGATGGGAGGGACAACATACTGGCTCTAGAGAAGGGGAAGAGGTTGAAGTATCCCGCCAAAAAAGAGGCCCTTGTCAGTAAGTATGAATTAACCACAGAGGAATGCAGGTTGAAGTTCAGGGTTAGTCAGAAACGGTGTCACTACTGCTGCAAGGACTTTGTGGGGTACCTTTGAAATGTTTGTTAAAAGTACTGTTGTTTTTTAAGAAGGTGATTCTAACAGTTTTATACTTTTTCTTTTATTTCAAAGAGAACTGAGAAGAAGCAACTTGCTTCAAACAACAGATGGAATACATATGGAATATGAAATCTAAGTTCCTGAGAATATAATCTTGTTGACCTGTAATCTGCTGCAGGTATTTGCAAATGGCGGTCATCATTCCGTCTGCCTACTCCAGTTTGAAATAGTTGAGGAAAACATTGAGGGGCTTATTTACAAGCCCATTGTGCCATTGGGTTGTTTACTTTTTTAACACATCGGTGGCGCAGGGTGCCTGATCATATTTACAAGGCCACCCTGCATGACTTTTCATGGCCTTGTGAATATGGCCCTCTTTATGCATTACTCTGCGTGAAAGTGGCATTCCATGGGTGTTTCTGTGGGTGTTCCCATGCAACATCCATGGAACCTGATGATTTCCCAGAATACAAGATTTTGTAAACCTGAAAATGCGTCAGATTCATATGCCTTCCCAGGAGAGGTGTAAGGAAGGGACAACAAGGAGAAATACTTCTATTTCTCCTCGTGTTTCCTTTTTTTATGTGTGCTGTATTCTGCAACATACATAGACAGAGGAAAATACCTCTTGTGATTGTTTGTTGCAGGAAGGTGTCCCTTCCTGCATAAAAACAATCACCCCAACAATGCAGACACCCTTGCACCATGGTGCAAGGGTGCCTGCATTGGTGCATGGCAGCCCATTTTGAGCCAACCAGGGGAAAAGGACAGGAATGCGCTGTATCTTGTGTTCCCAAATTTCCCAACATGCACTTAAGATGAACAAGACGATGATACCAGTACTCATTTGTCCCAAATTTGCAGAGATAAAGTAAACAGACAGCAGCACTGCAAGTACATGGGTGGGGTCCTGCTGTATCAATTGATTCCTGGCAAATACTACTGCACTCCCATTTATCCACATGAGCATGCCTACGCCTTCCTTGTACCTCTTCACCTGTCTCTCACTCTACATTTCAAGGAACCATCTCCTCTTTTGCAAAGGGACTACTGTTTTGTACTTCATAACATCGGCCAGTTGTTTCAACTGCATACACTAATTCATTCTCTTATAAATAGCTTTCTTCATTAAAGAAAGGCTCAGTACTAGACATACACTTACATTCTCCTGTGAACATTTTGCAAAAGTTACTTTTATTAATAAGCCTTTTTTGGCATTTGTTCTACTTATACAACACTGTTTTATCCAGTGTTTTCATTCTGTTTAGTATCAAAATGAATAGTTTGCACTTTAGAGCAAACATTTTATCAACCACACTCTCAATACATTATTTTTGTTTGAGTTCTGTTCTTCTCTTCTTAGTGTCCCTCATTTTTCATTCCAAATTCTGTATTACTCTAGTTCTAAACTTTCCTATTCATATTTCTCTAAATTGTTTCCATCTCCTTGTCAAATTAGTTTTCTATTAAATGTCTTACTTTTAATCTGACTTACTCCTCCACCATTACAAATTTGGAGAGGTCAAGTGAAATGACAGCAGTAGGTACATTGGTAGGGTCCTACTGTAATTAATCAAAAGTTCAAGTTTCAGTGTGTTTCTGTATTTGTATATGGTTAAATAAGTTATGTTTGTGTGTTAATTGTTTGGTTTACATTGTATTCTAATATGTTAATAAAATATACTTGTAAAGTTATAAATATATATAGTATTAATCTAACTTAAAGGTCACAAACACACCCATACAGGTACTCAGACATGTACTCACACACGTATACAGTTATTCACACAGGTACCGACACACCCACCTACTCTCACACACTCACTCAAAATCCCATACAGTCAGTGACAAAGCTATTTACACATGCAAACATCTACTTACATACACATAGTGTGCCGTTTTTTTTACTACAATCTTTATGGGTTTTTTTTCCAAACTATTCAATGATGATTATTTCAACAGTATATCATTTGTGCTGTATGAGTATACAATCTAAGAACAGTAGAAGGGAAAATGGACCCACAGAATAAATTTTTATAGCGACATACATGTGGCGTTTCGCATAGTGAATAACCATCTCACTCAAATCTCCACAGGCTGCTGGTATTGTGATGACTGCAGCTGATGAAGGTTCTCCCAAGTGTGCTGTACAGGTGCAAAATTCTGCTGCACCTAGTTTCTCCTGCATCATTCAGTTGTACACTCTTTCATGAATTCTTTTAAGTGCTTCCAATTGGAATTTGTCCCATGTGAATACTTCTTGGCAGTGCTGCTGGGTAACTGTATGCCGCAAATATTACACTTCACATATTTAGCTATAATCTTCTCTTCCCCAGAAGTTATTCTAAAATGCTTGCATACATCACTTTATTTTGTGCTTGCTGGCGTAAAGATATACCTGCAAGCGTTTAAAGTGGTTGTGCAGAAAACTGTATTTGGAAACAGTTAAATAAGTTGTATCATGTTTATTTGTTTATTGTAGTGAGTGCAACTCACAGTGTTCCTTAATTACAATAATGCAGTGTTTTTTTCTACAATTGTTACGATTGTTTTTTCTCCCCTGTACTATAAATTGTAAAACGAATTAATATTTGTGTTTTTTTTTATTTTATACATATCAATGGCACCATATATTGGGATAATGAACTTTACTAATTCGTTCTTGCAGTGTTGTTCCATTACATTAGATTTTGAGGATGCACAGATTGGTACAGCTATTAACACACCAATGCACACATCGGTACAGCAGGTCACACACCCAGCTATACACAGATAGAGGTACTCACACACACAGCCTCATACTGACACAGCCACTGACACAGCTAGATACAGTCACTGACACACCCAGCTACACACTTTTACAGGCACTGACACATGCAGCCAAACACTAATGCATCCAATAACACTGTCAGGCTCACACTGATACATCCAGGGACTTACCAATGCAGACACTGTCACTCCCAGGCATACAGCAATGCAGGCACTAACACAGCCAGCCAAACATGAATGCATCCAATTACACACCCAGGCACACACTAACACAAACTGAGACACCCAGAGACTTACCAATGCAGACACTGGCACACCCAGGAATACAGCAATGCAGACAGTGACACACCCAGTGAAACACTAATGCATCCAATAACATACCCAGGCACACACTGACGCACACACTGAGACACTCAGAGACTTATCAATGCAGACACTGACACACTCAGGCATACAGCAATGCAGACACTGACAGTCAGCCAAACACTAATGCATCCAATAACACACCCAGGCATACACTGATGCACACAATGACACACCCAATGACTTACCAGTGTATACACTGACACCCACACAGGCATACAGCAATGCAGACACTGACATACCCATCTAAAAACTAATGCATCCAATAAAACACTCAGGGATACACTTATGCATACACTGACACACCCGGGCATACACCAAAGCAGACTTTGATGTATCCAGAATTACATCAATACAGACACTGACACACCTAACCTAACTCTAATGCATCCAATAACACACTCAGGCATCCACAGATGCATACATTGATACACCCAGGGTGATACAAATTCATACACTGACACACCTGGGCATACATTAATGAAGACACTGACAGGACCATGCATACACTAAGGCAGACACTGATACACCCAGCAAAACACTAATGCATGTAACACATCCAGGGACATACTGATGCACACACTGACACACCCAGGCATACAATGATGCACAGACTGACACACCCAGACATACACTAAAGACGACACTGACACACCCAGCCAAAGAATAATGTCTAATAATGCACTTAGGCATACACTGATGCCTACACTGATACACCCAGAGACAAACCAGTGCAGACGCTGACACTCAGGCATACAGCAATGCAGACACTGATACACCTAGTCAAGCACTAATGCATCCAATAACACAGCCACATACACACAGATGCACACACTGTCATGCCCAGGCATACATCAATGCAGACACTGACACATCGAGCCAAACATTAATGCATCCAATAACACACTTAGGCACACACTGATGCATACACTGACACACCAACACATACAACAGTGCAGACACTGACAGACCCAGGCACACAGCAAAGCAGAAACTGACACACCCAGCAATACACTAATGTATGCAATATCACACCCACACACACACTGATTTCTACACTGACACACCCAGGGACATACCAATGCAGACACTGACACACCCAGGCATATTTCAAAGCAGAGACTGACACACCCAGCCATACTACAAAGCAGACACTGACACACCCAGCCAGACAGTAATGCATTCAATAACACACCCAGGCATACACTGATGCACACACTGACCCATCTACTCTCACACCGATACAGTCACTGACACAATAAAAACACCAATGATGGTTCTAACAAGAACCATTTTTCTACCAGAAGGATTTTTTAACAGTTTTTTTTAAATTTTTTCATTCTTTTAAATTTTTTGAACCAGAAGTGAACAGGGTAGTAAGTCAAGTCAAATTAACTTTATTCGGTTACAATAACCATAAAAGTCTGAGACAAATACATTACAAAGATAGAATTTACGTATAATGATTACGGAAGCATAAATAAAAAAAGGATAATAAAAACAATCAATAGAAAAAGTACATACATATTAAAAAGAAATATGGACCCTGATATCAAATGCCCAAAACATCCATCTCTAGTATCACCCATACAATCTAGTCCATGTAGCTAATCTGTAAGAAAGAATTAGTAAAAAATATCTTCAGTTATAATAGCTCGTAGCGTTTTCTTATTGACATTGCAACTCTGATAAAATTCAAAACAGCAGTTGAAGTAGACAAAAACAGCAAAAAATTAAAACCGTCAATATAAGTACATGGCCTTATTTCCCTCAGTAATGGGATTAAAAATTGCTTCCTCGGCTCTTTATAAAGCGGACAGAACAAAACAAAGTGCAATGTGCTCTGTGCTACTAAGTTGTCACACGGACAGGGTAGTAAAAAGGGTTAGGATAGGGAAATGCAAAGAAGCAACTGGCTTCATTCTTCAAAAAACATCATGTAGTCACTGGAAGCACAAAAATATAAACTAACAGTGATGCTTCTTCACTGTATCCAAGAATGCACCCACAGAAGACATTTTTACAGCGACAAGCATGTGGCAGTTCATGCAATGAATAACTATGTCACTCAATTCTTCGTAGGCAGCTGATATTGTAATGACTGCAGCTGATGATAGTTCACCCAAGGCTGCTGTGGAGGTCGCCGGTCCTGCTGCACCTGCTTTCTCTCACATCATCCTGTTATAGACCCTTTCATGAATTGTTTTTAGGTTCTTTCACATGGCACTTATCCCATGTGAATACGTATTTGCAGTGCCTCCGAATAACAGCTTGGCGCAAATATTGCATTGCACACATTTTGCTGTTACGTTCTTTTCCCCAGAAGGTGTAGTATAGTGCTTCTACACATCACTTTCTTTTCTGCAAGGTGGTGTGTCTTCCTCCTCATTCTCAGCAGGTTGTGGATGCTAATCATGGATGGACGATGTAGCTTCAGCCATTGTGTAAAAGCAGATCACCACTGGTTCTCAATCTTCCTTCTAGAGCCTTCACTGGAGAAGTAACTGCTTTAGGGTGTGGTTTTCCATGTGCATGGGTGGTGTCTTAATACATCCAATCAGAAGGCAAGGTTTGGGTGTGTTTTTGAGTGATTTTGCAAATCAAGTCCGTAAATTCTAGAGGTGAGTGGCAAACTCCGCTCCGCTTGCAGAGTTCGCTGAGGTTTGCCACTCCGCTCTTCGCTTGGAACACCGAGTTTAGCAAAAACTGAGTTTTACTGGCACCCACTCCTAGTGTTCCACAATCTCAGTGTGCCTGAGCCACAGTGCACAGTTGTTCAGGGTGTCAGGACCTTAGTTTGCAAGTATTTGTGTTGGAATGTGCCAAGATTGTAATGTGTCCAGCCTTCAGTGTGCCAACATCTCTATTTTCTAATGCCACAGCATGCCGGGATAGCAGTCTGCCCAGTCCTAGATGCCAAAGTTCAATCTTTCTTGCACAAACTACTGCTTTTCTCCCCTGCTATCCTCGTCAGGGCCCTCGCAGAGGGCTCAGATACATATCTGACCTCCTTCTCCCACTGGCCTGCTCACAGCTCACAATTGTGCCACAGATCACATGTGTTTATGCCTTGACTGCTCACTCCACACATACACTCACAGTGGTCCTGTGTGTACCTGAGTCCCGCAGGGGTGTGCTCATGTACACTTATCACCTGCTTCCTGCTTAGGTGTAATCATATCGCTCTCGTGTCTGTTACATCAGCCCCTCGCACAGGTGTGTTCAAAGTATTTTCGTACCACTTACCCCAGACAAGTTCACTCAATGATCTCACGTATGTCTCATGTGCTCCCCCACAGGACTGTTCTTACAGAGCATCTAGGTGAATGTCCAAACTGCTGCCTACACACGTGTTGATCCGCCACCACTGTGCCTGTCTCACTTCCTCGCAAAAGTGTACTAACAGCGATCTATACATAAAACCTATAGCCCTGCACTGTTGTTCTCACAGCACATTTCCACACTTTCTCACCTGTTACCTATTTAGGTATGCTCCCAGAACACTTAGGTGAGCTGCTAGCTTGCTTCAAGAGTTACATTCTCACCTGCTTGCAATTGTGCTTGCAGGGATCGTTATATGATACCTGATATCCCTTCACACTTGTGCTGAGATAGCATTGTGCATTTTGTCACATGGAAGGTGTGCTTCCAGAACACTTAGGTTAATTCCTCGTGTGCCTTAGTTCCACACAGGTGAACTCATAATCTTGTGTGGAATTCTCACAAACTTCCCGCACAATTATGCTCACAGTGTACTCTGGGGTTACCGCTTAGCTGATTCCAACAAGGGTGTGTTCACAGACCACTAATGTGTTTGTTTTATTTCACACCTGTATAAATGTTTCACAGGGCACTTGTGACGTCTCAACTGCTCCAAGCACAAATATACTCATACAGCACCTGTGTGCATGTCTCACTAGCTCCCTGCTCAGATGCACTCATTGTGCACCTGTATGTAAGCCCCACCTGCAGCCAACACATGTGCATTCACAGAGCACCTGTGTGCATGTCTCACTAGCTCCCAGCACGTGTGCACTTTTAAGTGACTTATGGGACACTCTGCAGCAATACGACAGGCATACTTCCAGCCTCAAGATGGGGTCTGTCCTGAAATTAACACAGTGACCGTCTTGCCTGCTTTCAATTTGACACTGCTCTATGATCACATTGCACCAGCTTTGTAAGTCATGCTCTGCAGCACTACAACAGGCATACCTCCAGCCTCTAGAAAGGGACTGTCCTGAAATGAACATAGTGACCATCTTACCTGCTTTTAATTTGATGCTGCTCTATGGTCACGTTGTACCAACTCTGTACATGTCACCTTGCCGGCAAGTGGGCCGTTAATTCATGGGAGAAAGAATACTGAAAAAATAGGCTCAGTGGAGATGGAATCAAACCGTAGTGTTGCAGCAGGTTTGTCAAGGACACCTCAGACGAACCTGACTGCACATTCAAGGGCTCTCTACTCGCGATTCATGAAACTTCTTCAATTAGTTGCAGGAACCATAGAAGCTAGTAAGTTGCAATTAAGGCACCCACTTTTACTAATTTTTAATATTGACCAGTATTTGTGAGGTTGCTCACAGTCTTGCAGCTGAGTTGCACTATACAGCAGGTGATGCATTTACTCAGTTCAACTGTTCTCATGTTATAAACCTCAGGGTTACGAATAGCTGAGTCGATCCTACCAGACTTCCGTTTTTGAATTTCACACAGATTTGTTTAAGGTTTATTTCGCAAATGCATCATCTGTTCTGTGCATGGACACTTATTTAGGTACTGCCTGTTGGGCAGCACATGCTGAGATTGATTCTGCCTGCAAGGTATTCATTGGTTGCTGCCAGCAATGAGTGAACCCTGAGCATTAGGGTAGCCAAGCAATACTCTGCCAGTATGTGGAACTCCATTAAATTTGGAGGAGTTTTTGGGTAACTCCACGGGATTCTGCTGAGTGAAACACTGCAAGCTCCGCCCAGGCCTAGTAAATTCACTAATTCACAAAACTTTAAATGGGTTACTTTGTTGAAAAAAAGATATAAGGTGGTATACGTATTCTTGTAAATATGTTCACACTGATGTCATTAAGGACAACGTAGGGGTGTACATAACTGGAGTAATTTTTAAAAAATTGGGCGAATCCACGGATTCCGACTTGCGGATTCATTCCAATTACATGATCAGGCTGAAAAACCATAGAGTAGTAGTCTGTCTATGTTTACGGAGCCGCAAAGGTACCGCAGTACACAAAACAATATTTAAAAAGTAAAAAATGTTTAAATATATTTAAAAATATTCAGATACTTTACATTAAGTACATATGTGATTTTTATTTTTTAAATGTATAAGAAGCATATTTTAAAAAAGAATGTAAAAAAAATCAATAAAAAAATGAAAATAAACCCCACAAATTAACTAAAAAAATTAAACGTTAGAGGGACATAATACTTTAAAAATGGAATTTGAAAAACCTTTGAAATTCACTAAAAAAAACAAAGGTTACAATGATGTTATAGTTAGGAAATAATACTTAAAAAAACCTTCTAAATTCACTGGCAAAACAAAGGTTACAGGGACGTTATAGTTACACTCAGATTTCACCCGTCCAGAACCGCATAAGATCATCAGTTATAGTTACCTGGCCTAACTATAACTTTCACCCACGCAATGCACTGTGTATGACCTCACATATTACATAACTCATGACATGGTTAGTGACATCACTGATGACATCACTGATGATATCTGAAATGAAATCACTGATGATATAACTGATGACATCATCCAGTAAGTGAAAGTATTTCCTAAATGTTTCTGAGACTAGATAAATAGTAAGCTACTGCATGCGTTAAATTAATATTCTTTCTAAACTAGCAATGAGTGATACTGTTTCTAACATATGCAATTTGAGTGGGTGAGTGACTGTCTGTATCAGTGAGTGTTGTGCTGTATGAGTGAGTGTGGGAGTGGATTTATAGGTGAAAATGGGGGGGTGTAATTTGCTGTATGGGTGTGTAAGTGGCTGTACTGGTGATTGAGTGTGATTGGCTGTATGGATGAGTGAGTGGTTGCCTTAGTGGCTATATGGTCAAGGGAGTGTGTGAGTGGCTGTTTTGGTGACTGAGTGGCTGTGTGAGTGGCTCTATGGGGTCCTTAACCGGACTTCTGACCCGACACTCTGCCTCCTCCGTCCTTATCCTCCTCTACTTTACTCCCTCCTATCACTCCTCCCCTCCCCTCTTCTCTCTCTCTCTCCTTGTACTCTCCCCCCTTCCTCCCCCCTCCTACTCCCACTTCCCTTTCCTCCCTCCTCTTAAAATCCCTTCCGGTTGACCATCCCCCCTCTCCCCCAATCCCGGTTACCCCTCGCCTGTCCTTTTCTAATTTCTACCTCACCCACAGCTCAGCCCTGAACCTTTTTCCCCCCCTCTGCCACTCTATATGTAAATGTATCTGCTTTTGCTGTTCCTCTGTTTATTAGACCTCAATGGAATGTTTGTTTTTACTTACTGTTATACTCTGCTATTGAACAATTCCTGTATTTTTGTCTTTGCACATGTAAAGCGCTCTGATACCCCCGGGTCTAGCCAGCACTATATAAAACCTTTCAAATAAATAAAAATAATATAAATATGGGTGGATGAGTGGGTGTGTTAGTAGCAGTATGGGTAAGTTAGTGGCTGCTTGAATGGATGTATGGGTAGGTGAGTGTGTGTGAGTGGTGTTTTGCACAGTAAATGTCTGTGTGACTGGTTGTCTAAGTGAGTGAGTGGGTGTGTGACTGCTTGCATGGTCAGGCAAATGTGTATGTAAGTGGTTAACTGGATTAGTGAATGGATATGTGAGTAGCTGTATGGGGAAGTGAGTCACTGTATGAGTAGCTGTATGAGTGAGTGAGTGCTAGTGTGAGTGGCTGTGTGGGTGAGTGAGTGGTTTTGTGAGTGGCTCTGTGAGTGGCTCTATGGGTGAGTGAATGCTAATGTGAGTGGCTGTGTGGGTGAGTGAGTGGGTGTGGGGGTATCTGTAGGGTAAATGAGTAGATGTTTAAGTGGCTGTATGGGTGGGGGATTCAGCTGTGTTTGTGGCTGTGTGAGTGAGTGGGTGTGTGTGAGTCGTTAAATGGGTTTGTGAATCAGTATGTGAGTGGTTGTTTGGATGTGTGAGTGGATGTATGAGTGCTTGTATGAGGATGTGAGTGGGTATGTGAGTGGTTCTGTGGATGATATCATTTGTGATATCATTTGTGATGTCATTTGAGATGTCATCAGTGATGTCATTTGAGTTGTCATCAGTGATGTCACTGACCATGGCATGAGTGATGCAATATGTGAGATCATAAGCAGTACATTGCAGGGGTGTAAGTTGTGGTTAGCTCAGATAACTATAACTGCTGAATTTTACTGGTTTTGTACAAGTGAAATATGAGCTTAACTATAACATCCCTGTAACCTTTGTTTTTTTCAGTGAATATCTAAGTTTTTTAAATTCTATTTCCTAACTATAATGTCCCTGTAACCTTTGTCTTTTTAAGTGAATTTCCAAGGTTTTTCAAATTCTATTCCCTAACTACAACGTCCCTGTAACGTTTGGTTTTTTAAGTGAATTTCTATAGTGTTTAACTGGTAGTCATGTTTGCAGAGTGGTGGAGAAAGGGGGTGTAGCCTCCGTAGATCTCTCAGCAATCCTGCTGTGTGGGACTTACTGGAGGTAACAGGAGGGCTTGTTGGCCCCCAAAGACCCTCTGGAGCCAAGGGGACTGTATCCTCAAACATGCAGTGGGCCAGAATGGGCATATGCAGAGTGATGGAGAAAGGGGGCGTAGACACTGATGTCCTCTCAGCAATCAGGCTGGTTGGGACCTACTAGAGGTAACAGGCGGACTTATTGGCCCCCAAGGACCCTCAGCATCCAAGGGGACTTCATCCCCCAACCATCAGGGCGCCAGGAGGCACGTTTGTAGAGAGGTGGTAAAAGGGTGTGTGGCCTCTGAAGACCTCAGAGCAATCCCACTGTGTGGGACTTACTACAGGTAACAGGAGAGCATATTGGCCCCCAAGGGGATTTCATCCCCCAACCAGCAGTGCATCAGGAGGTGCATTTGCAGAATGTTGAAGAAAGGGGGTGGGGCCTCCGGGGACTTGCCGGTCTTTGTTTTGGGGTTTTTTGGGTGAGGGGGGCCGCAAGGCCTCCCTTCCCTGAGTCAATTTCAGGCTGAGGACCCGATCACCCAGGGCCCGGCCTTTTTAAAAATTATTTTTCTAATAAACTAAAAGGGAGAAGGGCTAAGTGGCCCCCCTCCTGGGTCAATTTTGGCCCTGGATACCCCATCCCCAGGGTCAAGCCTCTAGAGTTGTTTCCCTGGTCCCACACAGGACACCCATTTAGCAATATCGGGGACCGGGGGGAGCCTCAAGGCCCCTGCGGTCCCTGTAGGCTCCCTTCCTCCAGTGGGAGCCGGCATTGCTTTGACACAGAGGGAGCTGCAAACATGCAGCTCCCTCTCTGTCAAAGCAATTGTGATACGGTTTGAGCAAGCAAGAGCTAAATGCTCTCACTTGCTCAAAGTGGAGCACAGTTTGCTATCTCTTTGCGGGAGCAGTAAAACTCCAGCCAAGCCATAGCAAACAGCGATGTCCCAGAGGTGGGAACCCCGGGACATAGCAGGAGCTGGCTCCAGGGGGTGGTGGTCACCAGGGTCATCTATGGCTCCAGGAGGGGGCCACGCAGCCCCCCTCCTTTGCTCTGCACAGCCCAGAGGAGGTGGTGGTCCCCAGGGCTGCTTGGGGCCATGTGGCCCCCGTCTTTAATTGTAAAGTGTTGACCCAGGGAAGTGCAGTCCTCGCTCTGCACGGGGCGAACAGGCCCCCTACATTAACTGGCAACCCCCCTGCATTTCTTTAAAATGTAGCCCCAGAGAGATGGTGTCTCTAAGCTGCCGGTGACTTTACATGGGCCTCCCCTACACTCATTTTACAAATAGCCCCAGGGAGGTGGTGGTCCCAGAGGAGCAGGGGGTACCCACGTGGGCAACCCATGCTTAATTAATAAACACTGCCCCAGGGATCTGTCCCTGCCCCCTTTCCTTTTTTGTTTATATTTTTTGTGGGACTCGCCTTCAAGTCAAGTCCCAAGATGGCTGCCAACACTTCCTGGTTGCAGTGTTGGCAGCCAATCAAACTCCACTGCAAAGACCGACATCCCCAGATATCTATATTTTTTAAACTTAAATATCTCTGAAACTGCTGAACTGATTTGCACCAAATCACAAAAAGCACACTTTCTGGACCAACATCTAGCTTTTCTGACAAATTTGGTGTAATTCTGTTCAGCAGTTCGGGTTGTAGTAGTGTTCAAAAAATGAAAAATACCCATAGACATACCATGGGTAAAAGTAAAACGCATTTTCGGACCCCCTCTTTTTTCTCAGCCCCTGCTTGACGGATCACCCCGAAACTTTCAACGCTGCAGCTGAAACAAAAAGAGGACATTATTGGCAAAACAAAAAATGCTTTTCCTATGGAAACATTGGGCCTAACTATAACTCTCTACTGGCTATTGCCATTCTATATCTTTTGCAATTTGCTTGGCCTCCTGATGTGTCTTGTGTGTCTGCAAGTTGTTTGCTCTTTGTGTAAGGCATCCCACAGGGTGAAGGCTGTGCATAGTAGAGGCTTGATCACCTAATGGGGCCTTATTGTCTTAAGGGAATTGGTCCTCTACAAACAGTCCACTGGGCAAAGACTGTGCATAGTATGGGCTTGACCACCTAATGTGACTTGTGTGTCTGGAGGTAGTGTGCTCTCCGTAAACTGTTGTATACACGGTGATGGTTGTGTGGAGTAGGGGTTTGACTGCCTAAGGGGGGGTTGTTTGTCTAAAAGAAGCGAGCTCTCTGTGAAGACCTGTGCACAGGACAAAGGCTGTGCATAGTAGGAGCTTGGTCACCTAAGGGTACTTAGTTATCCAGAGGGGGTGTGGTCACCATACAGTATTCTGCACAGGCCAAAGGTTATGCGTGCTAGCAGCTTTGCCACCTAATGGGGCTTGGATGTGTGGAGGGAATGTCATCTTTGTGAACAGCTCTGTACCTGACATAGGCTTTGTGTAGTAGTGGCTTGTTCAAATATCTTTGTTGTTTTGAAGGATTGGGCATCACTATAATTATTTTATATATGTGCATATAATTCATGCTTTATATGATTCTGTGCTATTTAGTATTTCATTACATATGTGTATTTTGTTTTTGCTAGATTATAATGTAAATTCAAGAGCTGTAGTTTGGATGATGTAATCAGTGATGTCATCAATGATGTCACGTGAAATTTCATGAGTGATGTAATGGAACATGTTATGAGTGATGTAATATGTGAGGTCATAAGCAGTGCATGGTGGGGGCGCACGGTATAGTTAGCTTACTGAACTATAACTGGTGAATATCAGTGGTGTTCCTGGTTTAAAAATAACACCAAGACTGAAATGGTCCCTAAAATATAACTTCCCTTTAACCTTTGGCTTTTTGAGTGAATTTCTAAAACAAATTCTAATGTAAGTTATGTCACGTTAACCTTTGTTCTTTTTCAGTTAATTTCTAGTTTTTTTTTATGTAAAGTTATTAGTCCATAATTTGTCTCCTTACTGAGAACCAAGTAGTTTATTGTACCACTAGACACTCTCAGGTTAGTAAACAAAAGCAATCCATGGCCTACACAGGGTAGGTGTAGTGGGCTAGCAATTGCAACAATAACACTCAGTAAATTATTGTTTAGTTAGTGGTCCTTCTTTTAAAAAAGGAATAGTATAGTTATTAAACACAAACCTCTAAATGCTATGCATTAAATTACAAATATGTATATCTGGGAGATAGAAATTCCTTTGGTGATATCCTCAAATCACATTTATACACCTAGTGGTTCATGACCCCCATATTAAGAAATCCCCCACCTATACGAAATGAAAAATCTTAATATAAGGCGGCGTCATTTTAAATAAAGCCAGCCTGCTAGCTTTATCAAGGGGTCATCACATCAGTGTTTAAAAGACAGACCTATTACCTTTGTCAAAGGGTCACCACTTTATCACATCAGCCACATGTCATAATTTATCATTATAACCAACAGAATCAATAACCATAATCCAGTGCATCCACTATTAATCCATACATTGCATTGTTCAATAATAAACATTGCTTATAAACCTTTCTAAATAAAAGACTGTAAATCAAAATGACCACAAACATGTGTTTGAGTCTTTCTTTAACACTCTTCAGGCCACATATGCATTCATAGAACCAACCACAAAGAGTACCTGCATTCAAGCTGAAGAGCACACAGCTACAGCTCCAAGTAATTTTCAAACTATGGAAACCTCTGCTGGGGTCATGTAATCAATGACCTAGGAGACTTACTGCGAGTTATCTTAAAACAATCCTGAGAGTTCTGTTGCACTTCCTGCAGCCCACCACAACACTTAAACCAATTGTTGGTGGTGCACATGCTGCTCCTTGGGGCACTGCGAGGAAGAAATAATGCGGTAAAGAAAACCCTCACAGGGCATTATGGGGTGCTCCTCTCTGGAGAAATGAATATTTAATAGGTGGCTCTGCTTTTGTGCAGTCTCATGCCACATGTTTTCTTTTTGATTTATTTTTTATATTTTCTGGGGACCCTGTTCCACAGGGGCATCCACAACTCATGGTCCTGCTTGGGAACTGTGGGGGGAGGCATAAGACCCCTCTGCCCTACCGGCTCCCCAGCACAGCACCAATTCTTGGGTGCCAGCACAGGAGCCAGGCACAATTCTTTGTTCTCCCGTCCGATGGGAACATCATTTCTTTCTGGCTCCTGCCCATGCTGGGAGCATTGAAGTGTACCCTGGTCTCTGTGTGTGTCCTGGGTGATGGGTCCCTGGGACTCTATTCTTGCATTGTGCCCTAGGGATGGATTCCCCAGGACCAAAATTTAGATCTGGGAGGGGACAAATACAGGCACCTTCCACACAATAATTAAAAAAATAAAAATGCACCCTATATTTGCGTGGAGCCCGGGGGATGGTGTCCCTGGGCAAAAAGGTGGCTCAGGGAAGGGGGCCACACACATGGCCCTCTCACTTAATACTTTAACAAAAATTAAATGCACTTAGCCCCGGCCCACCCCAGAGGGGAATTTAAAGAAAAACAGAACCCTGCCTTTTATTTCTTTATGCAGGCAGTCCTGCGGTACTTCTACAGGATCGCAACACGGAAAACAAAATCTTTTTTGCATTTTAGCCTCCCACAAGGACGAGGGATCCAGGGTATCCTTCCCCTGCCCCCTATCATTTTTAATTTATTTTTCGGGACACAGGGACCGAGTTCCCAAGTCCTAAAATGGCCATCCAACATCCCTGTTGATGTTGAGGCCAGCTAATCAGATCATTATCTTTTGATCTTTCAGTTCCTCCGGAGTCCCACAGCACTGGATATCTATATTCTGTAACATTAATTTCTCAAAAACTACTGAACAGGTTTACATCAAATCACAAAAAGCACACTCTATTGTTAAAGACCTAGTTTTCTGCCAAATTTGGTGTAGTTCTTTTCAGCCATATTGTCTATATTGTTGTCTATTTTTCCCTATGGAAATTGCATAGTTAAAAAGCGTTTTGGACACCCTTTTTCTTGGCCTCCCACTTGATGGATTACCTTGAAACTTTCCAGGAAGGAGCTGGGGTTAGTGGACTTTTGTTTTTGAAAGTTTTGTGAAGATTCATCAAACTTTGCCAAAACTATCAGCAAAATACATAGCACTCTTCCTATGGAAACTGAAACCTAACTATAAGTACACAGTGACAACCACCACTGTTTAATACATATATACCTCTCCAAAATACTTTCACAGAGCTGCAGTTCCTTAACTGGTTACCAGAGGTCCCTATTGAGTCAGAAGCAAAAGCATTGGAATATTTACGTGAAGCTGCAGTTTGATAAGTCATTACTAAAGGTCTCTCTCAAGGCAGATACAAGTGCTTGAAATGTCTATCACAAACTTGAGTGTGTGTGGCTTCAACCTAGAAATTTGCATATACATTCTAGCTACTCTAGTGACTTGTGTTCATTTTCTGTAGGGGTGGGCGGAACATGCAGAGGAAAACTCAGTGTGATTTTGAGCATTTCTACCAACAAGCGGAATTTATGCAGATCGTGCTGCTCATGCTGCAAATTAGCACTGGTAGCACAAGCAGTGCTGAAAATCAGAGCGAATGGCACCATGCGTTGCACAAGAGCACGCTGCCATTCGAGCTGATTTTGCTGTCACTTGAGTAAAAATCTACTCGAGCTGCAGCAAATCTACTCGTCTGGTAGCCCGCAACCACCCTCATTAGAAAATCATGCTAGGGGCGCCAAATCTCACTTGTGCCCAACAACTCACATATTCTGGAAGCCTTGTGGAAGAAAAAGTCTGCCACGCGACGATTGGCAGAATTTCACCAGAACTCCGCATTAAAGAGTAATGCAGAGTAGCCAGAATTCCAACAATTCTGAAGGCGGAACGGAGCATTCCACCCACCCTTAATATTCTGTAGGATAAATTAATACATCAAAGCAGGTTTTTAGTGATGAGTCAACATTGCAACTTACAGTACATGTCTTAAGTGTTAGAGAATACTAGATGACACCCTACTATACATAGGGACTAGCAGCCACTGGATAGTACAAGTGTCTAGAAAGTGCTATTTTTGGTAAACCATGTTTTTTTGGATGTACGTGTACATGTGCAAGGGAAAATGCAGTCACTCAGAGTGAAAGCATCCAATGGCTTCAGTGGCTTCTTTTGTTGCTCTATATTTTGTTCTATAGCTGGAGGGACCATACTTTGATTGAAATATGAACAGACCAGTTGTGAATGAGTACTGATTGACAGCCCTTGAATAATTATGGACTTTTGCATGGAATGTTTAGAAAAAGATGAGGGAGAAAATTTAAGGCAAACTTAAAAAGGACACTTAAACCTAACAAGCATACTTATTGGCTGTGCCACTGCATTTTCTTTCTGTAGAGGCATTGAACCTTTTCAATAAATACCAAATTAGGAATATCTTTTATCTCGTGCACTTGTACAGTACGTTTTATACACATACACATGAACTGCAATACACATCATACACGCCTTAACACCAGTCCTTTCCAAATGTATATTTTTAACAAATGTAATATAGAGTGTTGTTTGCAAGCACATTTACTTCTGAAAATACAGGCCAAATGCATATCAGCTTGTGCATACCTACCTCTCTTTAATTTTTAAATGAACACAGTTCTCATTTAAAAAACCCAAGCAACAGCAACAAACACCCTGGAGTAACTTTTTTGTCGGAAAGACTTAGCCAAGGAGCGATCTAATGTATTTATGTCTCTGGGAGTTCCCAGTCTATGAAATGCTAATGAGTCCTGTCTCCTCCACTGTATTACCCTGGATTTATTGTCAGATACCGAGATCACTCCCACAACATTAATTCTCTCAAACTGTGAGGTAATTTTTCATTTTGTGTTTTGTTGAACACTTCTGATATTCCTGCTGCAAAGGACACAGCTTTGCAATACTCTGCGTAGAGAGGAGTCACAATCTAAACGTTTGTCTATCCTAATTATAACTCTTTCACTGGTGTGAATCTCTCACCATTCAAATTCATGACCTTCGTCCCAAAGGGCACACACGTGACATTCTCTCATTTGCCAATCGAGAGTAATTGCTTGTCGCGCTGAGCTGCATGCACATTTTCGAAATATTTCACTTCCCAGGAAAATATACATCCAACCACATACCCATTAGGTGAGAAAAATAAATCTTCAACTTTACCTACAATACTGTTAAAATTCTAACTGTGGTTTGTGTACTTCATGAAAATCGGTTTTGTGAAAAATGTGACATGCTAAGGAACTCCGAGATGGTAAGTAGAAATTATGTTTATTGGGGAAGCGGCACAGTACATTAGTACAAAGCAAGGTAGAAGCAGTAACTGCCGTGCAGTGGCTCTGGAACATGGAACCAAAGTCGTACAGCGCAGGTACATGGTTCCATGTTCTAAGAATGAGACAGTGCACGAGGGAGAGGAAGGGAACAGGGGGAAAGGCAGGGGGAAAAGGATGAAAGGATGTAACACATCTCACTCCTAACAACAAAAGAGGAGAAGATACACAAGAAAAAAAACAGCACAAAGAATGAAGAATCATGACAAGTATCTCGCAGGCAAAAACCTGGGCCTGTTGTTCCACTTGACTCTGGATGCTACAGATTGGGCAGGATGAAATGGACTATCTTTAGATTTTGGACAGTCGCGCAATGGAATTACACCCTCACTGTCCGTGCTTAGCCCAGGAGACCTGCACTTAGCAACTCTTCTTACATTCCATACTTTGCCATCCCCTGACCTTGACTGGTAGGTCGCTCCCCCACCACACAGCTCCGTCTGTGTGCCCTGCTGCTGCCCCTGATTGTGCTCGTTTTTCCTTTCTGTGCCCCCTTGCTGCCCCTGATTGTGCTCGTTTTCCTTTCTGTACCCCCTTGCTGCCCCTGATTGTGCTCGTTTTTTTCCTTTCTGTGCCCCCTTGCTGCCCCTGATTGTGCTCGTTTTTCCTTTCTGTGCCCCCTTGCTGCCCCTGATTGTGCTCGTTTTTCCTTTCTGTACCCCCTTGCTGCCCCTGATTGTGCTCGTTTTTTTTCCTTTCTGTGCCCCCTTGCTGCCCCTGATTGTGCTCGTTTTCCTTTCTGTGCCCCCTTGCTGCCCTGATTGTGCTCGTTTTTCCTTTCTGTACCCCCTTGCTGCCCCTGATTGTGCTCGTTTTTTCCTTTCTGTGCCCCCTTGCTGCCCCTGATTGTGCTCATTTTTTCCTTTCTGTGCCCCCTTGCTGCCCCTGATTGTGCTCGTTTTTCCTTTCTGTGCCCCCTGCTGCCCCTGATTGTGCTCGTTTTTCCTTTCTGTGCCCCCTTGCTGCCCCTGATTGTGCTCGTTTTTATTTTTATTTTTTTCCTTTCTGTGCCCCCTTGATGCCCTTATTGTGCTCGTTTTCCCTTCTGTGCCTGTTTCCCGCCGCTGCGCCCCTGCGGCCCCGCCCCCTCACTGCCCATTCGCTGCCCCATTCCCTGCTCCTCCCTCCCACCTCCCCATTTATGGCGGCCGCTGGGCGCGCCACGCCGCTGGCGCGCCAAAGGCGCGCCTAAGGCAAGCCCGTCTGCGCCCGTCCGCGCCGTGACCGCGCCCAGCGCCAGACCCCTGGTCCGGGCATCCCCGCGCCCGCCCCATCAACAGACGCCGATACGATGCCAGCACCCTCCACGCACTCAACCCCGGAAAAGATCACGCCTGCTACCAGGCCACCCGAGCGCACCCAAGGGCCCTTCACCTGCCGGAACTGCAGCTTCGCCAGCACCCGCCCCGCCAAACCACCGCCCAGGAAAGAACCCAACTACCTCAGATGCATCCTCCTCAACACCCGCTCCGCCCGCAAACACGCCATCGAACTCTGGGACCTTCTCGACTCAACCTCCCCAGACGTCGCATTCCTGACGGAGACCTGGCTGAATCCCGCTTCAGCCCCGACATCGCCATTGCCATCCCGGACGGATACAAGATCACCCGCAGGGACCGCACCAACGGAGTCGGAGGAGGCATCGCCATCGTCCTACAGGAACACCCTCAGAGTCTCAACCAACACCGATGACACCCTCAGCACCGCCCGAACACATGCACTTCCAGATCCACACAGATCCCAACACCACCCTCAGAGGAACCCTCATCTACAGACCCCCGGACCCTGACCACAGTTCAGCGATTCCATCGCTGACTTCGTCAGCACACACGCCATCGCCTCCACGGACTACATCCTCCTCGGGGACCTGAACTTCCACCTCGAGAACAACAAGGACACCAACTCCACCACCCTGATTGACAACCTCGCCACCCTCGGACTCAGACAGCTCGTGACTACACCCACCCACGCCGCCGGCCACACGCTAGACTCCATCTTTTCCGCAAGCCCACACGTCTCCTTCAACCACACCTCCGAACCTCACTGGACTGACCACCACTGCATCCACTTCACCTACAGGAAGCCCACCACGCACCACCGCACCGAACAAATGCCTCGCCGCTGCTGGAGCAGAGTCACGGAAGACCAGCTAACCACAACCTCGCCCTGAGCCCACCCGCCGAACCCTCCGACCCCGACACCGCCGCCCGCAACCTCAGACAGTGGATCGACGACTGCGCCAACACCCTCGCCCCGCTCAAGAATCCGCCCAACAGCCACACCAGCAAGAAAGCCACCTGGTTCACCGAAGACCTCCAGGCCTCCAAGCGAACATGCCGAAAACTGGAGAAGATCTGGCTCCACGAACGGACAGCGGACAGCTACGCCGCCCACAAGAGCGCCACCCGCAGTCACCATCACCTCATCAGATCCGCCAAAAGGGCCTCACTCAAAGACGGCCTAGACAACAACGCACACAACAGCAAAGAGCTCTTCAACATCGTGAAGGAACTCTCCAACCCCAGCTCCAACACCAACGACATCCAGCCGTCGCGAGACCTGTGCGACTCACTGGCCACCTTCTTCCACCGCAAAATCGCCGACATCCACGACAGCTTCAACACCATGACCGCCCCGGCAACCACCGAGACCACTGCCCCCACAACCACCAACCGCCTGCTCTCCTGGACCAACATCACCAGCGAGGACACCAGCGAGATCATGAACACCATCCACTCCGGTTCACCGCTAGACCCGTGCCCTCACCACATCTTCAACAAAGCCAGTACAGCCATCGCGCCCCATCTCCGGAAAATAATCAACATCTCCTTCGAGACAGCAACCTTCCCGGAAAGCTGGAAGCACGCCGAGATCACCGCCTTACTCAAGAAACCCAAGGCAGACCCCAAGGACCTCAAGAACTTCCGACCCATCTCTCTGCTCCCGTTCCCCGCGAAGGTCACCGAGAAAATCGTCAACAAACAACTGACCCGCTTACCTCGAGGAGAACAACATCCTGGACCCTTCCCAGTCCGGCTTCCCCAGCAACCACAGCACCGAAACCGCCCTCATCGCCGCCACCGATGACATCAGGACCCTGCTAGACAACGGAGAAACAGCAGCCCTCATCCTCCTGGACCTATCAGCCGCCTTCGACACGGTCTGCCACCACACACTACGAACACGCCTTCACGACGCCGGGATCCAAGAGAAGGCCCTGGACTGGACCACATCCTTCCTTTACGGCAGAACACAAAGCGTCCGCCTCGCCCCTTCCGATCCAAGGCCACCAAGATCATCTGCGGCGTACCCCAAGGCTCCTCCCTCAGCCCAACGCTGTTCAACATCTACATGGCACCCCTCGCCCACGTCGCCCGACAGCACAACCTCAACATCATCTCCCTACGCCGACGACACCCAGCTGATCCTCTCCCTCACCAAAGACCCTCACACCGCCAAAGCCCACCTCCACGAAGGAATGAAGGCCGCCGCCCGAATGGATGAGGACCAGCCGCCTGAAGCTGAACTCGGACAAGACGGAGGTCCTCATCCTTGGTTCCAACCCTTCAGCCTGGGACGACTCCTGGTGGCCAACATCACTGGGAACAGCCCCGCCACCCACCGACCACGTACGCAACCTAGGGGTCATCCTCGACCCCACCCTCTCCATGACTAAGCAGGTCCAACGCCGTTTCCTCATCCTGCTTCAACATCCTCCGAATGCTCCGCAGGATCTTCAAGTGGATCCCCACCGAAACAAGAAAAACAGTCACCCAGGCCCTCGTCACCAGCAGGCTGGACTACGGAAACGCCCTCTACGCAGGAACGACGGCTAAGCTCCTGAGGCGGCTGCAACGCATCCAGAACGCCTCTGAACGTCTTATCCTCGACATCCCCCGACGCAGCCACATCACACCCCACCTGAGAGACCTGCACTGGCTCCCTGTCAACAAGAGGATAACCTTCAAGCTCCTCACCCACGCACACAAAGCACTCCACAACTCCGGACCAGCCTACCTCAACAGACGACTCAGCTTCTACACCCCCACCCGCCAGCTCCGCTCGACCAGCCTCGCCCTCACCACAGTCCCCCGCATCCGGAAAGCGACCGCCGGCGGCAGATCCTTCTCCCACCTCGCCGCCAAGACCTGGAACACCCTCCCCACCAACCTCCGACAGACCCAAGACCTACTGGCCTTCAGAAGACTCCTCAAGACCTGGCTCTTCGATCAGTAGCAGCACCACCCCCCTCTTCCCCCAGCGCCTTGAGACCCTCGCGGGTATGTAGTGCGCTTTATAAGTGACATGATTGATTGATTGATCCTGAGTAACAATGCTATTCTTGCAAACTTTAACAATCTTTATGGGATGACCGAACTTGGAAACCCCTTTCACCAAGAAACCAGGTTTTTTAATTCTAACCCACTCTCCTACAGCAAAGTCAGGAACTTTCACATTCATATTGGAGTCAAACAACGTATTCATCTTGTCCTGTTTAACTTCTACACGCCTAGCGACAAGATCCAAATCAATGTTGTCAACAGCTTTGTTAACTCTCTTGATCCACCATGGGCAGATGTCTGAAATTGGTTCTCTTCCCTTCAAAAGTCTAAACGGGCTCACCCCGATAACAGAGTGTGGGGTGATGCGGTACCTCTACAACTTCTTCCTTACGACATCCCTTCAGGGTTCACAGGACTTGCAGGCCGACTCAATCCCATCCTTAAGGACCCGATTGAATCATTCCACTTGCCCATTCTCCCTTGGTTCGTAAAGGGACGTGGTCACATGCTTGACACCACACATATGGAGGAAATCTTCCATCTGCTGTGACGTGAGTTGCACCCTGTTGTCCGTTACAAGCACCTCGGGGGACCCCTCATGCGCAAAAACTTCTTTGAAAAATGTAATGATGACTTGGGTAGTGGCATTAGCCACAAACTTTACTTCTGGCCACTTAGAGTGGTAGTCCACCATCACAAGTGCAAAACGTGCATCAGAGGGCAAGTGATTGAAGGGGCCTGAAATATCTAAGGCCACTTTTTGCCAAGGAAACTCAGGTCAAGACACAGGCTTGAGGGGAGCAGAAGAAACCTTGAGCATCTTGTCACTACAGATGCAGTCGGGACACTCCCTAATGATTCTATCAACCATTTTGTCGAGGTCAGGCCACCAAAAATTGGCTCTGATTAGGCGTTTCATCGATGACATACCTAGATGTCCCTGATGGGCAAGTAGTAATATCTTGCTTTGCATGGATGCAGGAGGGGTGATCTTCCCCCCTTTGAAGAGTAGGCCGCCATCTTCTTCAACTTCATCCGAGACCTGGCAGAAAGGGGCAATCTCAGCAGTAGCGGACCTATCTTTAGGCCAGCCCTTTTTTAAACACTCAATGACGAGTTGACACACCTCATCATTATTCATCTCAGTCATCCACTCAGACTCAGACAAAC
The DNA here is from genome assembly GCA_963921515.1 of Calotriton arnoldi. Classification (NCBI taxonomy): domain Eukaryota; kingdom Metazoa; phylum Chordata; class Amphibia; order Caudata; family Salamandridae; genus Calotriton; species Calotriton arnoldi. Next base: position 335,729 of record CAWUFW010009754.1, on the reverse strand, counting down.
CCAAGAATTCATCGGAAACAAAATCCTTAATGATGGCAACAATGTCTACTTCTTGTTCATTGTGAGGAACACAAACATTAGAACAAGGCAGTCTGGACAAGAAATCGGCAGTAACGTTGCTTTTGCCAGGGACATATACAACCTCAAAATCATATTCTTGTAATCTAGACGTGAGCCTAGCAATGCGAGCTGTAGAGTTCCATCCTCCCCCCGGAGATAGGATGCCAATGAGAGGCTTATGATCGGTCCTAAGCAAAAACCTGATTCCCCACACATAGTTGCGGAAATGTTTGATGGCCCAGATGCACGCTAACAACTCCCTTTCGATCACGGCATACCTTCTCTCGGTAGCTGAGAGAGTTCTAGATGCGAAAGCTACACACCACTCTTCCTTGCCTGAGCATTGACTAAGCACCCCCCTAGACCATATAAACTGGCATCAACAGTAATGATGCACCTTTTGTTCAAGCAAAAGGACTTAAGAGAAGGGGCGTTCACTATCTCACTTTTGATTTGTTGAAAAGCTGTTTCTTGTCTGTCTGACCAAACAAATTCGGTGGACTTTCTGGTCAACTCTCTGAGAGGCTCCATTTTGGTAGCAAAATTCTGTATGAATTTGCTATAATACTCACACAAACCTGCAAAAGAGAGAAGCTTCTCTCTATTGTCAGGAGAGGGTGCATTGATGATGGCATCTACCAGAGACTTTTTGGGCACGACACCATCACCCGGGAGAGTGTGACCGAGATACTCCACCGATTTGCAGAAAAATTTACATTTACCATCCTTAAGTGTCAATCCACACCTTCCCAACCTCTCACAAACCTCCCTGACATGGCGGAAGTGATCTTCCTCATTTTTGGAAAAGATGACTATGTCATCTTGGAAACATTTCACGAAATTATTGACATCTTTAAAGATATGGTACATTGCCCTTTGAAAAACGGATGCGGCCGATGCTAGGCCAAAAGGCATTCTTTTAAACTGAAATAACCCGTGGGGCGTAATAAAGGCAGTGAAATGTTTAGAATCTTCTGTGAGTTCAATCTGGTGATAAGCAGCACGGAGGTCGAGAGTGGAAAAAATGCGGGCACCAACCAACATGCATACCATCTCATTGATATTGTGTAGGGGGTGGCAGTCAGTAACTAAATTAGCATTCAACGCTCTCATATTTACACATAATCTAAGACTTTTGTCAGGTTTTTGGGCTAAAACAATAGGAGAAACCCATTCGGATGATTCGATTTCTTCAATGATGCCACCACCTTCAACCATGTCATCCAACATCTTCTTCAACTCAGTTCTTACACTGATGGGGACCCCTCTAAGTTTCTGCTTGACAGGTACAGATCCCTCTCTAACTTTGATCTTGTGGCTGAATCCTATAAGCTTCCCGAGTTCCTCTGAGAAGACATCAGGGAATAGATTTGTAAAGTCAGTGCTGGTAGAAATTATGGCAAGAACAGACACAGGCTCTTTACTCCTAGGGTTCAACACAATACCAAGCTTGGCCTGGTCATGCCATCCTAAAACATTTACACCTTTAAAGGCCACATAAAGCTTAACAACAGCAGCACTTTGTTTAAATTCGATGAGTACTTCCTTGAAACCTATAAAATCAATGTTGGAGCCATCAAAGTTCTGCGCCACAATGTCAGGTTTACACAAAGAGTTCAGGTCAAGAAAAATCCCCAAAGGATTCTAAACAATAATCCTTTGTGATTATGGTCCAAGGTGACCCAGAGTCTGCCATTAACTCAAGTTTCTTTCCTAGGATACAGACAATACATTTGGGGGGACCAATCTTGTCAGCTTCGGAATCATCAAAGGAATCCTGAACGGAAACCACAATGCCAGTCTCTAAATCATCTTGGGTATCATCACAAAAACATGGATCACGAGAGACACAGGACATTTTTCCCTTGGAGTAATTTGGAGGGGAAAGGGACTTTTCTTTATATTTTTGCACATCTTAGAAAAATGACCCAATCGTCCACACTTACTGCATTCCTTCCTGATGGCAGGACAATGTGGGAAAGAGGCTACGTGACCAGGATTGCCACACCTGTAACAGTAAAAACTTTTGGGGTTGGAATTATTCTTGTAGTTGGGATTATAAGTGCTCTTAGAGGTACCAGGGGTAACACTACTAATTTCACTGGAAGTGGGAGACTTCACTTACTTGTTGAGAGACTTCATCCACTTCTCTGACTGTTCTAAGGCTTTGGCTGTGCTGATGGCAGCCACTAAATTAGGGTCGCCCATTATCCAAAGTTGCTCTTGTACTTTTTTACTTCTAACGTGAACAATGATTTGGTCTCTGATCATTTCGTCAGTGATCAGACCAAAGTTGCAATGTAAGGATAAAGCACGGAGGGCAGTAAGGAATTCGTCAAAACTTTCCCCCTCTTCCTGGGCTCTGGTGTAAAACTTAAACCTATTAAGGGCAATACTGGTAGTGGGTTTAAATCGGTTCTCGATACGTAAAATAGATTCATCGTACACATTATGATCACCTCCAGATCTAACAGGAGGAAGAGTTCTGTAAACTACCTGTCCCTCAGAACCTAAGCAATGGAGGAAAATGTTCTTCTTCCTCTCAGCTGACATGCGTTCACCATCAATCGCCTTTAAATAAGTAATAAACTCCTCTTTCCACCTTGTCCATGGAATGGGAGGTTCCCCTTTGCTTTGTAGAAATTTACAAGGAGGATCAAACTGCATTGTATTAATACGGTAGCAACAATAAGTGTAATGATGCAATAGTAATAAAGTAACAAATGTATAGTAAAGTAGCAACAAATACTGATACCAATAATGAGGAACAAAGTATGTAAAGTTCCTTTAAAATGATGAAGTGGTGTGCCTGTCACTGCAATCAGGCTACCTAACTTAAATGAGTAGCTGAGCAGTCAAGGTGTGCCTGTCACTGTGGAGGAGCAGGCTGCGTAACGTAGATGTGGTGCAAAGTGCATAAAGCAAGGAGTGCCTGTCACCGTAGAGAAACAGGCTGTGTAAAGTGGAAAACAAAAACGTAGATGGTGTGCCTGTCACTGTAGAGAGGCAGGCTGTGTAGCGTGGAACACAAAAGTCAAGGTGTGCCTGTCACCGAGAGTGAACAGGCTTTCCTACCTGAGTCACAGCTAAAGGTTTGCTCATCACCGTGCGTGGAGCAACGGAAAAGTTCACTCGTAAATCGTAATGTGAGAAGACTGACGAGCTGGACGCTGTTGGAAATAGAAAGCAGATCCCAATTGAAAATGGCCGCCGGCGTGATGACGCATGGCGTGAACCACGTGAAGAGCGGGATGATGTAAGAGGTCACGCCGGCGGGGTTGTTAGCAGGGTCACACAGTGGTATCCAGGCAACTGCTGCAGAGCGTCGGAGAGATGTATCCAGGCAACAGTTGTTAGGAGGCTTGCTTGACGAGGAGGCTTGATGACGTCACAGAGAGGTTTGCAGAGATATGGCCATTGACCCCCAAACAAGCCAAAAAGGACGAAAATGCGCCGAACAGGCACCGGAAGTGTGAAGAACGCGCTGTTTTCAAGGATACAACTAGGGAGATCACAGGAAGCAAGTGGAAATGCTCCGACAGGCAGAACAAAGCAGGAACACGCAGAAAGGTTCGGAAGACGTCGCTGCACCTGTGCCGCCGTGAGGATGTAGCTGCCGAAGTCTTCTTCCACTCGTCGCCACTTGTAAAGACGAGGAACTCCGGGATGGTAAGTAGAAATTATGTTTATTGGTGAAGCAGCACAGTACATCAGTACAAAGCAAGGTAGAAGCAGTAACTGCCGTGCAGTGGCTCTGGAACATGGAACCAAAGTCGTACAGCGCAGGTACATGGTTCCATGTTCTAAGAATAAGACAGTGCACGAGGGAGAGGAAGGGAACAGGAGTAAAGGCAGGAGAAAAAGGATGGAAGGATGTAACACTAATGTAATGGATTGTAACGTGCTTCCTGTTCATTGTTGACTTGCATCTGTACAATTTGAAAACAAGAATGAGGAGTTGGGAGTGATTTAACTGTTGGCGGAGTGGGAACTGCGACGGAGTTATGTTATGTTATGTTGTTTGGTTCTTAGTATAGTGCACACTCGACCCCGGAGGGACATCTTGACACTGTGGCTGGCAGGTAGATGAAATAGACAGAAGCAACATTAGAACAGCCACATTTTAATGTATTTTGAAACCCGCCAGACTGGTACATGCACGATGAACAGAGAAAGTCTGTTCCAATGAAACAGGCCGAGATAAGAGAAAGCTCGGCCACCCTATTTGGCTGAGCGGATGCTCCATGGATGTAGCAGAAGTTGGTTCGTAGATCTTAGATTCCTGTTTGGGAGGTACATAGTGAGTCTGTATTGTAAATATTTTGGACCTGAACCTGACAATGATTTATAGGTCAGACAGAGAAGCTTAAACAGTGCTCTTTCTTGAATCGGAAGCCAATGCTCTGAGCATGGGTGGTGGTGCATGGCCGTTCTTAGTTGGTGGAGCGATTTGTCTGGTTAATTCTGATAACGAACGAGACTCCTCCATGCTAACTAGTTACACGACCCCCAGCTTGAGTAGTCTAGGACCATTGTTTTCTATACTGAGCATGGGGGCTGACGGTGTCCGTAATGGCAAGTTGGTTATCAGGCACTCAGCGGTGTTTTGGACAACCTGCATTTTGGGTAGGAGGGATTCATTTGAGGCATAGGCAAGGACATTGCCATAATCTAGACAACTAATGATTAGAGCCTGGGCAAGTGTCTTCAGGGACCTAAAGGAAGCCAACCGACTTTTTTCCTGAGGAGGCGCATTGTACCAAAGCAGGAACTGGATATGAAGGTGATATGATCTTTCATAGAAAGTTTGTTGTCTAAAAGCATACCCAGGTTCCTGGCCATTTTACTGGGCACTGGGGCTTGGCCAAGTTCAGCTGGCCACCAGTCATCCAACCAGTAGAGCTGAGCCTTGCCCAACAGAAGGATCTCTGTTTTGCCACCATTCAATTGGAGACAGTTATGCGACATCCAGATGGCAATTTTCCTCATGCAGGAGACATAACGCTGTTTGACATTCTCGATGTCCTGCCCCAACGAGATATCCAGCTGAGTGTCGTCCGTGTAAGAGAAAGTTTCAAACCCACAAGACATGACTAGTTGAGCTAGGGGGTCAAAATAGATTTTGAAAAGCGTAGGGCTCAAGGAGGAGGCCTGCGGGACCCCCATGTCTCTGGAGATGGTGTTGGAGAGGTAGGTGCTGATAGAGATTGTTTGGGTCCTATCCTTAAGGAAATCCCTGAGCCATTCGAGGGTGGGCCCTGAATGCCAAGCTGATCAAGATGCTAAATCAAGATGGAATGACAGATGGTATCAAAAGCCACTGAGAGGTTTCCGGCATCCAGTGATAACCTGTTGGGATCTACTGCTGCAAGTAGAGAAGTCTCAGTACTATGGAAAGGTCTGAAGCCCAATTGATAAGCGTCCAACAAACCATTGTACTCCAGATAAGAGAAGAGCTGTTTATTGACGTGGGTCTCCGGAATTTCACCCCACAGAGGAAGGAGAGATATGGGGTAATAAATTGCAGGGTCCTTAGGGTTTGGTTTTATCATGATAGGTGTTACATGTGCTGTTTTCCATAGTCGTGGAATGGTGGCTAGAGTCAAGGACTGATTACACAGTGATGTGTTAGCAGGTGCAAGAAGAGGGAAGCGAGTTGCCACAAGTGGAAACATTCATGGAGAAGGGGCATTTCAATTTTTTTATTTCAGAAAGAAAATCCTGCTTTTGGATTTTCTTTTTGGAAATTAAAATAATATTACAAGTTTGTCATATGGCTCTGCCATGTTGATGGAGACTTACAGTGCATTGACAGGAACCGCTGTGACTGCAGTTCCTGCCAATGCTAGAAATGTTCTCTCGGCTAGTGACAATATAATTTGGGCCCATTGGACATCATTTCTGAAAAGTGATGCATCACTGGGCAAAAAAAGCGATGCGTCACTTTTCATAGTGCCATCCTTACGACACCATGGATGCGCTGCATTTAGAAATATGGCGCTCCATGGCACAAGGATTTACAGATACGTCAGGAATTCTGACGTATCTGGTGGTGCAAAGTCCCATGTGAAAAGACCTGCGTCAATCCTTATGCCTGCTTCAAGCAGGCGTAAGGATTGTGACACAGTCAAGTCGTAGAAGTGGCATAGTGAAATCTCATAAATTTCACTGCATCATTTCTATGAGGCTTTTTTACGGGGGAACGTGCTCCCTGCATACATTATACCTGACGCTGGTATAATGAAGCACAGGCCTTTACAAAGTGACACATCTGACTAGATGCGTCACTTATATATAGTTTATTCGATCAATAGTGTGATCATTGCCATCAATAAAATCACAAGACATACAATGATTCATCACAACATTAAAAACACAAAATCTTACAGTAACATCAACTTCAAGTACCTATACGTCAATTATAAAAATTTATAAAATTCATACATACAATAATAGAAAAGAGAGTTTCTATTTCGCCTCAAATGAGAGATGAAGCAAATCAGCCCTTTCATTACCCCACTATTCCAATACCTAGCCTAGGACTCGCTTGCTTGCATGTTCAGTTATCTTTCTCAAGATATTCTTTTGCCACTTTTGATCTCAGCCACCAAGCATGGAGCAAATATCTTGAAATTGTAAACACAAGCAATCTTGTAGTGTTGGACCTAAATATACATAGGGCGTCAGAGGGGCGTGAAAAAGAAAGCAAACGACAAGCAGGGATTATCCAGGTTTTCATAAGATTTACGTAAGCAGGGCAGAAAAAGATGAAATGTTCTAAAGTCTCTGGGGTAGAGTAGATGCGTCACTGTGTAAATAGGGCGCAGTGTGGCACATTGATTATGCCGTCGCAGCATCACAATGAAGTGGCACAATGGCGGTGTAAGCCCTTTATAAATAAGGGCCTTTGTGTGTAAAAGCAAACTCTAAAAGTGGTGGTGCAGGGGTATGAGTTAGTTGAATGCCTGGGCACCTGATTGAGACATCCTTCGTATTTCAAACTTTTAGAATGTTCAGGCTGTGCGAAAATTTGTAATTTATAACAGATTTGTGAAAAATATTGCTGACGGATACACAGTTCTAGATCTGTGTAAAATGTTTGTTACCAAAGCCTGCATATACTCTTGTAATTCATGCATTTTCCAATATGAAAGATATAGTATGTTATCCATAATGAACAAGCACAATTTACTTCACTCAATATCAATATTGTGTAGGGTTGTATAGGGAGGAGTTAGTGTTGTAGGGTCTCAAATGATATAGAAGAGAACTATTCTTGAGTGGGTTATTTCTAGCAGGAAGGGAGGAACAGGAATAGTGGTTGCACGGGAATTCCCACGTTTCACTTACAGAACACAGATGATGTAAAGTAGCATACAGCACTAATTTTATTTAGTTTAGGAATCTTTCCAATGCAAATCAAGATAAACGTTGGAAAGTAAATCCAAACTCAATGCTTTGTACTAGGTGTGCACCACTTTTGTGATGCAAATCCAGAGCAATGTTCTAGGACATTTCCCCCAGTGTTTTGTTGTCTCTATTTTCATAGCTTTCATGGCCAGCTATTAATTATCATGTGCACTTACTGTCTGAGACCTAAGCTTATACGAAAGGTGCGGATTAAGACATTTCAGTTTAGCTTTACTTTTATTTCAGTTATATATGTCCTGAAATTCTGACATTACAAGATGTGGGATGGTATAGACTTGATCACCTACCTGAAATGTAGGAATATATCATAAGTGCTCTTTCAGAGCTGTCTGTAAATGCAATGTTTTTTTATCCAATTTCTTTGAAAAATGTTGCAAGAAAATGCATATTTTGCTCTATAAATTGTCACAAAACGTTGTGGGAAAGAAGATCCCTATATTTATTGAAGGGTGATCAGAATCAGTTTATTTGCTTGTTGCTTCTGTATCATTCAGCCCAGGAAACAATGTGGCACATGTCTACCTCTTTCCACAATGATTCTGTTTGAGTAAGAAGGAACAGGAGCATTGTGATTAGAGATATATTTTGTTGCATTTCGTATTTTTTTATCAAGGTTGTTTATATAAATGTGACCTAAGCCACTCAACCTAAACTAACCAAAAAATGTTTCATTCTACATCAGATTTAAAAGCATATGAGGTTTCTATTACAAAGAATCTTTCAAAATGAACTCTCTGGCATTCATCTGGTGTGGTATGTTGGATATAGGAAACCTTCAAAAGCTGCTCAAAGGCCAATTAGTAAAGTAAAGGTCAAACAATAAGAAGGAAGAATAAGAAACAGACTAGTACCAAGAAGTCAATCAGACGGATATGCTGGTGTAATGGTTTGGCTTTGAAGATGGCAGATTACACTACCATCCTATCTGCCGACAACCCAGCTACCTCGCCTATCAGTTGTTGACCTTATGCTTGTCTTTGGCCCAGGACAGCACTATGCTGGCTTACTTCTAGGTTGATGCTATAGAAATAGATTAAATCATTGTTTCTTGACAAATAAATTAGATAAGATGTATGGGTATGGAATGAAAGACACTTCACTAGGCGTCTGCGTGGGTGGTTCGTGCAGCTTCGAGGCAGAAGCAGTCGGCGTAGCAGCTGATGTGGCTTGCTTACCTGTGTGCCTTCATTTTTTCCTGCAGCGTTTTCTGGAATTTTTGTCACTTGTGTCCACTCCCGGGCACATCACTGTCACCAAAAAAGGCACGTGTGGTCTGGTACATGGAGCAAAGCGGGTTAATATTGCAGGGCGAATATCTGGTGATAACACAATACCATACCATACAAGCCAGTGACATTGCCGTGAGTACCATCTCCACCGCATTGGGAGCCTGTTTTGTTCATTTGTCTGTCCTCATTCTGTTTCTTTTCCACCACGCCCTGACATGCACTTGCCGCAGCTAACCTGCTAATTTACTCCTTGTCAGGGGGTATAGCTCCTATTGCAAGATTAGCAGTTGTGCAAGATTGTGGTGCTTATAATCTCATAAGGAAATTGTGCAAGATTGTCTTGTTTGTAAGGTCACTATGCATGGTTGGAGGGTTTCATGAACTTTAATTGGGCCTTAATTTTATTGGACATTCTTATCGGTGGGACTACAGGACTCAGGCTTCAGGATGTGCCCCACCCAAGGTGCCAAGAGAGACCAGAGGATGCTGGACTGGGCCACTGCAGTGGATTTATCTTAATCAGTGAAACTTATTTTACTCAAAAATGGGTAAGTGGAAGGCAGTGACGTAGCAAGGAGGATGCAGGGGTGGTCCGCCCCAGTCAACACAAGTTTTGGGTGCTGCGGCCTCCCCCCGCTGTTACATTCGGCCACCGTGGGGCGGCAAATGCAGGGACCGCCAAGGGTGTCCAAAGGTCTAGCTAAGCCACTGGTGGAAGACCCCAGTGACAAAGGGGAAGGGGACAAACAGGCAGCCTCATAGACATCCATATCTTCATATTTAACTACTGCTATGGGCGTTGTAACCTCCAAAATTGGGTTTGGGAGAGTTGAAGAGCAAATCTCTTCCGTACAACAAGAGCTGATAGCAGACTTGCCTGATGGTAATGGTGATAGCATATCATGTATAAGGGACTTTCCAAAGGTCAGAGATTGGCCGTTTCAGCCCATTCCTATACTTGAGCTGCCCAGGGTAATGACAGGAGAGTAGCCCAACCATTGCATGGTGCTAACCTGTGTAACTCAAATATTTCACAACTGGCCAATGAGGAAGCTGAATCCATCTGGGTCTTCTTGGAATACCCCCCCCCGACTAAGAGGAAAAGGAAGGGCTACAGCAAGGGGTGGGGACAGGAACAAGACAGCTCAAGGTCATATGCTCCCAGGGAAGGACCTGATCCCTCTTAAGTCTGGGTGAAGGTTAATCGTATAGTAATATAATTAATCTGGAACAAAATCTAATGAGATTTCTGTCAAAGTCTTTTTTTAAACTAGATAAACTGTTGAAGGAATCACTGATTCAGATACTGGAAAAGTTAAGAAATACTCGAGAATGCAAAATTAAAATCTTCTTCGGGAATAACCTTGTTGCAAACAACTGAACTGAGAGGTGCCTCCAGAGGTAGTGATCGTGTAGTTCAAGAGACAAACTCACCAAATTATGACTTACCATCGATTTTTAACAGAGATCAGCAACAACGGACCATAGCACGATCAGAGGGTCGATCTCGGCTGGCAGGGGGCATCTCTGAAATGGTGACTATGTGCAGTGCACTGGCAAATCAGATCATCGCCGTGTAATATGGTCAGTCTCCTCACAGGGCCAGCTCATCACGTCTACACGGCCTTCCGAATGCACCCCCATGTGATAGTTCTGGGAGATATTCCAACCCTCTCCAATGACCAGAAGGAGTGGTGGGGTGAACTGAGAAATAAGGTGGCACTTTGGCTCTAAAAGAACTCGGGCTGGGATAAAGATCTATGTGATGCCATAAGAATGGTGAGGAGAATCTCATGGGTAGGTTACAGGATGAAATGTTACTCAAATATGAATTTACCTTGAAAAAATAAAAGACAAGAGGTGTTTGGCGAAACCGGAACAATTAGTTTAATTTAACTCAGTGGTTGGGAGAAAAGGGAACAGAGTCGGGGTCTGAAGACTGTCTCAAGGCACATTGGCTTTGGCTATCATATTATACATTACATGAGGTGTCATAAAACAGTTGTACATTCCTTTGGAGACAAAAATCTGGGCCTAGTCACGGGCCATAAATCTGGTCTTTTGATAAGAAGCACAGGTGGGCCTCGAACTTCTGCGAATACTATGTGGGGCTAGTGGGTACGTGTCCAGATGTCCGGCATGGGGAGCGTGTGATCACTGCATGTAATGTGCATGCTGTGTTCTGATTGGTTGTGTGTTTCTAACTTAGTGTAGAATCAGACTTTATGGTGTTTTAGGGAATGCACGGACCTCTGGCCAAAGATGTTTTATTGGGGCCAATCTCCTGAGACCATTGTGGTGTTGCTGCCTATCTGTGGGATCGATTTGGGTTTTCCTGTTCATGCATTTGTCTAAGGGTAACCTACATGTGATATGTCAATCAGTTGCTTCAGGCCTAGGTTGCAGGGTCTGCTTAACCACATATTTCTGACTTGGGGTTGAGGGCGAGGTCATATCAGGTGAAGTCAGCAATGACGATGTGAATTTGTTATTATACCACATATATCATGGTGTACATCAACATCATATTTATCAATATTAACATTCCCCCCTCTAGTTGAATCTTCATCTACTTCCTTTACCCCATACTTCATGAGTCACATTCATCGAGATTTGCTGTGCATTTGTTGTGTCTATAACTAATTCCCTAGTTGCTTGCATTCTACCTAACTTGAGGAATGGTTTTTTACAGCAGGAAACCTCCACTTGTAGGAAACACACAAAAACAGCACAAAAAGAGAAATGGGAAGCAATGACAGGCAGAGTTTGGTCACCCATTGGGGCAACCAGGAAAATAAGTCTATAAACCAGTTCTGCTCAGGTGCACCTCCCTTGTGCTTCATGTCAGCTTGTAAATGATGCGATGACCTTGCCAGGTAGGTCGCTCCCCCACCACACAGCTCCGCCTGTGTTGTCTGCCCGCTGCTCCTGTAGGTAAGATCGCCCTCCGCTTGTGGCCCGGTGCCCGTTTTGTCTGCTCTCCCCCTGTTTTTCCTTTCTGTGCCCTTCGCTGCCCCACTGTTGTTGTGCCCGTGATTTTGTCTGCTCTCCCCCTGTTTTTCCTTTCTGTGCCCTTCGCTGCCCCACTGTTGTTGTGCCCGTGATTTTGTCTGCTCTCCCCCTGTTTTTCCTTTCTGTGCCCCTCGCTGCCCCACTGTTGTTGTGCCCGTGATTTTGTCTGCTCTCCCCCTGTTTTTCCTTTCTGTGCCCCTCGCTGCCCCACTGTTGTTGTGCCCGTGATTTTGTCTGCTCTCCCCCTGTTTTTCCTTTCTGTGCCCCTCGCTGCCCCACTGTTGTTGTGCCCGTGATTTTGTCTGCTCTCCCCCTGTTTTTCCTTTCTGTGCCCCTCGCTGCCCCACTGTTGTTGTGCCCGTGATTTTGTCTGCTCTCCCCCTGTTTTTCCTTTCTGTGCCCCTCGCTGCCCCACTGTTGTTGTGCCCGTGATTTTGTCTGCTCTCCCCTGTTTTTCCTTTCTGTGCCCCTCGCTGCCCCACTGTTGTTGTGCCCATGATTTTGTCTGCTCTCCCCCTGTTTTTCCTTTCTGTGCCCCTCGCTGCCCCACTGTTGTTGTGCCCGTGATTTTGTCTGCTCTCCCCCTGTTTTTCCTTTCTGTGCCCCTCGCTGCCCCACTGTTGTTGTGCCCGTGATTTTGTCTGCTCTCCCCTGTTTTTCCTTTCTGTGCCCCTCGCTGCCCCACTGTTGTTGTGCCCGTGATTTTGTCTGCTCTCCCCCTGTTTTTCCTTTCTGTGCCCCTCGCTGCCCCACTGTTGTTGTGCCCGTGCTTTTGTCTGCTCTCCCCTGTTTTCCTTTCTGTGCCCCCGCTGCCTCTCGCCACTCCCGCCGCTGCGTTCCTGCGGCCCCGCCCCTGACTGCCCATTCGCTGCCCCTGCCTCCCGCCTCCCAGCTGCTCCTCCCTCCCACCTCCCCATAAATGGCGGCCGCTGCACGGTGAGGAGAGCGACCCTTGACCTTGCCAGGTAGGTCGCTCCCCACCACACAGCTCCGCCTGTGTTGTCTGCCCGCTGCTCCTGTAGGTAAGATCGCCCTCCGCTTGTGGCCCGGTGCCCGTTTTGTCTGCTCTCCCCCTGTTTTTCCTTTCTGTGCCCTTCGCTGCCCCACTGTTGTTGTGCCCGTGATTTTGTCTGCTCTCCCCTGTTTTTCCTTTCTGTGCCCTTCGCTGCCCCACTGTTGTTGTGCCCGTGATTTTGTCTGCTCTCCCCTGTTTTTCCTTTCTGTGCCCCTCGCTGCCCCACTGTTGTTGTGCCCGTGATTTTGTCTGCTCTCCCCCTGTTTTTCCTTTCTGTGCCCCTCGCTGCCCCACTGTTGTTGTGCCCGTGATTTTGTCTGCTCTCCCCTGTTTTTCCTTTCTGTGCCCCTCGCTGCCCCACTGTTGTTGTGCCCGTGATTTTGTCTGCTCTCCCCCTGTTTTTCCTTTCTGTGCCCCTCGCTGCCCCACTGTTGTTGTGCCTGTGATTTTGTCTGCTCTCCCCCTGTTTTTCCTTTCTGTGCCCCTCGCTGCCCCACTGTTGTTGTGCCCGTGATTTTGTCAGCTCTCCCCCTGTTTTTCCTTTCTGTGCCCCTCGCTGCCCCACTGTTGTTGTGCCCGTGATTTTGTCTGCTCTCCCCTGTTTTTCCTTTCTGTGCCCCTCGCTGCCCCACTGTTGTTGTGCCCGTGATTTTGTCTGCTCTCCCCTGTTTTTCCTTTCTGTGCCCCTCGCTGCCCCACTGTTGTTGTGCCCGTGATTTTGTCTGCTCTCCCCCTGTTTTCCTTTCTGTGCCCCCGCTGCCTCTCGCCACTCCCGCCGCTGCGTTCCTGCGGCCCCGCCCCCCTGACTGCCCATTCGCTGCCCCTGCCTCCCGCCTCCCAGCTGCTCCTCCCTCCCACCTCCCCATAAATGGCGGCCGCTGCACGGCCGCGCCTAAGGCAAGCCCGTCTGCGCCCGTCCGCGACTGGACCGCGCCCAGCGCCAGAACCCCTGGAACCCACCAACGCAACACTACTCGACGGACCTACGACGCCGCCACACTCACCGCACTCAATGCCGGCCGGAACCCTGGTTGCTACCGAGCCTCACCGAGACGCACCCACGGACCCTTCACCTGCCAAACCTGCCGATTCACCTGCCCCCGGACGTGCACCACCTCCGCCAAGTCGAGCAACAGCAGCAACCACCTGAAATGCATCCTGCTGAACACCCGCTCCGTCCACAGGCACGCCGTGGAACTCTGGGACCTGCTCGACGCAACAGCACCGGACATCGCCTTCCTCACCGAAACCTGGATGAACGCCTCCTCAGCGCCCGACATCGCCATAGCCATCCCGGATGGATACAAGATCACCCGGAAGGACCGCGTCAACCAGACGGGAGGAGGCATCGCCATCGTACACAAGAACACCATCCGCATCTCGACTAACTCCGACGAGACCTTCTCCGCCGCCGAACACCTACACTTCCAGATACACACTGACCCCAAGACCACCCTCCGAGGCACCCTCATCTACAGACCCCGGGACCACGCACACTATTCAGCGAAGACATCGCAGACTTCATCAGCCCGCACGCCATGCCCTCAGCCGACTACATCCTCCTAGGGGACCTCAACTTCCACCTGGAGAACAACAACGACAGAAACACCACCGCCCTGCTGGACAACCTCGCCAACCTCGGACTCAAGCAACTGGTGAACACGCCCACCCACTACGCCGGCCACACGCTTGACCCCGTCTTCTCGTCCAGCAAGCACATCTCCTTCAGCCACGCCACCGGACTCCACTGGACCGACCACAGCTGCGTCCACTTCAGCTTCAGAAAGACTGCGACCCACCACCACCCGCAACAGGCTCCCGCCGGAGCTGGAGCAAGATCACCGCCGAGCAGCTCACCGCCTCCCTCAGCCAGAACACACCCACCAACACAACGGACCCAAACGAAGCAGCCAGCAACCTCGCCAAGTGGCTGACCGCCTGCGCCGACGACCTCGCACCACTAAAAACCCGCCCAGCAGACCCGGAAGCAAGAAAACCCCTTGGTTCACCAACGAACTCAAGGAATCCAAGAAGAACTGCCACACTCTCGAGAAAACCTGGCGACTCGACCAGACCACAGACAACAGGACCGCCCTCAAGCACGCCACCCGCAAACACCACCAGCTGATCCGTGCCACCAAGAAGTCGGCACTCAAAGAACGACTGGACAACAACGCCCATGACAGCAAGGAACTTTTCAGCATCGTCAAAGAGTTCTCCAACCCCAGCGCCGGAAACAACGACATCACCCCCTCGCAAGACCTCTGCAACTCACTCTCCGCGTTCTTCCACCGCAAGATCACCGACATACACAACAGCTTCGACGCACAAACAACGCACCCTACCGCCGAACCAACGCCCGCCACCACCACCCTCTGCAACTGGACCCCGATCAGCACCGAAGACACCACCCGCACGATGAACTCCATCCACTCCGGATCACCAACCGACCCCTGCCCACACCACGTCTTCAACAAAGCCGACGCCACCATCGCACCCCATCTCCGGGACATCATCAACTCCTCCTTCCACACCGCCACCTTCCCGGAGAGCTGGAAGCACGCCGAGCTTACCGCCCTCCTGAAGAAACCAACGGCGGACCCCACCGACCTCAAGAACTACCGTCCCATCTCGCTCCTTCCGTTTCCGGCCAAAGTCATCGAGAAGACTGTCAACAGACAGCTTGCCGCCTTCCTCGAGACGAATGGATCCCTCGACCCCTCGCAGTCCGGGTTTCGGGCCAACCACAGCACCGAGACCGCCCTTATCGCAGCCACCGACGACATCAGAACCCTAACCGACAACGGGAAACAGCTGCCCTCATCCTCTTGGACCTCTCTGCGGCGTTCGACACAGTCTGCCACCGCACCCTAGTGAAGCGCCTCAGCAACATCGGAATCCGAGAGAAAGCACTGGAATGGATCATCTCGTTCCTCGCCGGAAGAACCCAGAGAGTCCGCCTCCCCCGTTCAGATCCGAAGCCACCGAAGTCATCTGCGGCGTTCCACAAGGATCCTCACTCAGCCCAACCCTCTTCAACGTCTACATGAGCCCCCTCGCAGCCATCGCACGCCGACACAACCTCAACATCATCTCCCTACGCCGACGACACCCAGCTGATCCTCTCCCTCACCAACGACCCCACCACCGCCAGAGCCAACCTACACGACGGGATGAGAGACGTCGCCGACTGGATGAGGAACAGCCGCCTTAAACTGAACTCAGACAAGACGGAAGTCCTCATCCTGGGCTCATCACCCTCCGCCTGGGACGACTCCTGGTGGCCCCCGGCCCTGGGCACCGCGCCCAAGCCAACGGACCACGCACGCAACCTGGGCTTCATCCTGGACTCCTCCCTGTCGATGACCAGACAAGTCAACGCCGTCTCATCTTCATGCTTCAACACCCTGCGCATGCTCCGCAAGATCTTCAGATGGATCCCCACTGAAACCAGGAAGACCGTCACCCAGGCACTCGTCACCAGCCGACTGGACTATGGGAACACCCTCTACGCCGGAACCACAGCCAAACTTCAAAAGAGACTCCAGCGCATCCAGAACGCCTCCGCACGACTCATCCTGGACATCCCCCGACACAGCCACATCACCGTGCACCTGAAAGACCTGCACTGGCTCCCCGTCAGCAAGAGAATCACGTTCAGACTCCTCACCCACGCACACAAGGCCCTCCACGACCTGGGCCCAAAGTACCTCAACGACCGCATGACCTTCTACACGCCCACACGCCAGCTACGATCAACCAGCCATGCCCTCGCCACCGTACCACGCATCCGCAGAACCACCGCCGGAGGAAGATCCTTCTCCTACCTGGCAGCCAAGACCTGGAACTCCCTCCCCACTCACCTTCGGCGAACCCAGGACCATCTCTCCTTCAGGAAGCAGCTCAAGACCTGGCTGTTCGAGCAGTAACTTACCCCCTCCCCCAGCGCCTTGAGACCCTCCCGGGTGAGTAGCGCGCTCTATAAATGCCGTGATTGATTGATTGATTGATTGATGCCTGGATGGCAAGAACCAATGTCCCATTATACATGCTGTTTCCAGGAATAAAAGTACAGCAGGAAGCACCGATCTTAGTACACACCCCACCAATGTTGCATCACCATAAGGCAAACAGCTCTCAGTTCTTCCTTGATAGTGTTTAGGCCAAGCTCAGTTTCATTGATCATCTTCAGCATTTCCCACCTAGTTATTTGTAACCAGCTGACGTTCGCCTTTGTTTGCAAATTGAAGAAGGTTATGGACCCTCCTGCATTTACTTGAGTGTAAGAAAATTGTCTGAATTCTTCTGGAATGTTCTTGTACTGAGCCCAACCAAAGTAATCAGCAGTTCTTTGGTCTCGAGTCTGATGCAATAGAATTGTTTTCTTCTGTAGCAGATGTTGAAACAACTCAGACAGCTCTTCTCCCGGGAGGACCTGGTTCAGGGTGTGTATGGTTATGAGGGTTGAGAGGCCCTACCAGCTAGGGACAAGTCAGGTGTAGGCAAACTCGCCACACTAACACAAAGGTGACCCATTGGGTATCTGGAACATGCAGTATTGCCTCACAATCTCTTTTGTACTAAGCAGGATTGTTCCTTTGCCTCAGAGACTCAAAGAAAACAGCGTAAGTTTCCGTACAATTAGGGGTTGCCCCTTCCCTTGTAGCCACATTTACCTGTCTATCGCAGTGTCCCAAATTTCCTGACAATGGGGTATCTATGCTGGCATTCAAGCCTTTCCTTCTAGACTCATTTCCCCTCGTAGCATCGAGGTGAATGGCCCTGCACTGGCCCTCCATGTCTGTGGTCTACTTGTTATTAGAGAATACTGACCCAGGTATAATAAGGGCCACCCTGGGACCACAGACAGAGGCGGGAGTGGACATGTTTGTGCACTGGTGCAGTGGTCTTTCTACCTCCAAGAACCTCTTCTCTGGAAAATCTCTGGACCAAACAGTATCCTTCCCTATGGTCCCCTGCCAGCGCATCCTGTCTAGCTCAGTTTGAATGTTGCTAGGCTCAGTGAAAAGGTGTAACACTGTGGGGTTGTTTTCATATTGGGTGATGTTTACCACAACTCTATGGCGTTCTATTCTATTGGGTTGTATCTTGGCCCTAATCCTACATAGGTACAGGTGGATAAGACATTTTGCTTTTTCGAGGGCGATTTCTTGTGATAGGAAAAGTCTGTCTGCACCCACTGTGTGGGGTATCGGCGAGCAGACATAGCATGGCCTAGCCTCACATCTGGGTGCCCACGGCGCTCATGTATTGGTACCATGTGTTGTGCAAGAGTGCGCTGTGTAGTGCATGTGGTATACTGGTGTTTTAGTTGAGGGTAAGTGAAAGTGAGGTGGGAGAGGTCCCTACGCAAGCGCTGTAGAAATGTTGAAGTAGGCTTCATGTGACTAGGCAACTTTATTGCTGCAAATGGATGTATACACACCCATGCTAAGCAGATGATATACAAAGGTGCAATAATACATAACTTTTGGAACATTGCAGGTCTTGGGACTGGGCCTGCTCTTTTTAGCTAGCTACCCTTTTGTAGGTGTTGTCAGCCCTTTAATACCCTACTTGCCCTAACGTGTGTGTGTGTGTAGCTCTATCAATGCAGATGGTACCTTGTGACCTACACATGCGTGATGCGCCGTGAATTGAAGGGGTAATGTTGCAATTTGGAGGTTGTGGGGAATTGCAACACGTCCTGAGGATACATGTATGCCCCTCTGGTCCCTGCACATGGGGTGCCGCAAGATTTTCTATAATGGAGTTCGGTGTGTTGACTACACCCTTTTTCTCAAATGTTTGTTTTTGGGCTTCTTTTGGGCTGCTTCTTGCAGGTCGTTGGACACCTCCCTAAGGTCTCAAGTAGTGTGGGTTTTATTGTGGTATACTGCGGTGGTTCAGAGACTGCTCTGTGCCCCGTGCAATTTGAATGTGGCAATTACTTGGATCGGGCCTATTGCTCCCTTGGATGATGTTCGTGTGGCCCTGTGTATCTTATTTGACAAACGAAGTGTGTGGTGAGCATATTCATGTACCTTGTATGGGGGCTGTGATGGGCATCTATGGAACCACTTTCCCTCCCATTGCCCCCCTCTCCCTCAGATTCAGGATGCTTTGAGTCTGCTGCCTTCAGTGGGAATCAGGGACTTCCTACCCAGCGACATGCTACTCCCACTGTTTTGTAGGGACATGATCTGATGAGCAGACTTTGGATGTTTGGAAGCATTAGGTGAGATGAGGAGGCAGAATGTCCTGCTTACGACAGCAGTCAGGTGCACAGCTGGGAACTGTTGTGCTGTGAGCAACTAATTGAGACTGCTGACTGCCCTGGTGGATTTCCCTACTGACTTGATTTCAAAATTGTAAGTGGACTACAGAGTTCTATGGGGGACACCATTATCCCATGTGCACAGAAAACCTGCCTTCCGGCACTGGAGCATTGCCTTGTTATGAAACTGAAAGAGGGGGCTTCACTAGCTGTGGAGAATGGGGCCCTTTTGATCTGGGGTGCACTCTAGTGACTTGGGTGTAGGGACCTAGATGCCTGCTCCTATGCACTGGTCGGGGGCCGCCCTGCCCCCTCATCAGACTGCCCTCCATTCTAGGGCGTATCTAGCCAGCCCTACCCTGGGGGACTAGTATCAGAGTGGGGCCTAGGCCCCTGCAGGCATCTGGAGATGGCATATTTTAGAGTGGATTACCTAACAACCAAACATACAGCAGCCCAGAGTTTTTCCTGTTCGCAATTAAGGGCTAGAGGTTTCTCCTAATGCTGTGTCACTAGTATTTATTATTGTGGTGAGTTTTCTGAAGGGGTATGAAGTGGATACATCATTTTGGGGGTTCAGATTTACTACATATTTGGAATGGGTGATTGCATGAAGGCATTGCCTCCCCAGGCGGTCCCCCCCCCCTGCCGTGGTCGTGACCCCAGTGCTTGCTGAGCTCCCTGCCTGCTGCTGTTGCCATGTGTTTGGCCAACCACCTGGTCCTTGTTGTGGTTGTGTGTTTGCTGACTTATTTCCTTGTGACTGAATTTGTTGTGAGCTCAGGTTGGTCTGGGGTTGGTTTTGTGGATGGTGATTTTGTTGTGAATTGACCAGACCTATCAATCTTTGCTCATGAGAAGCTGTCACACAGCATCAGGTGGTCATGTGGCCCATTCAGTGACAGAAGTAGCACTCTCTGAGGTCTGGCTGCTGCCAGCCTCCCTGACCTCTGCCGCTATGACTGGGTGGAAACCATCTGGGGTTTGGCGGCAGAGCTGTCTTCAAGACAGGGGCTATTTGCACATTCACAGCCAATGCAGACCCCTGGAGGGTGGTGTTTTTTTAACTTCTGTTGGACCAGCTTAGAGGTGACTCTTTGGGCTTGCTCCTGTTTTCCCTGTCTTTTTCCTGTTTCTTCCTGTAGTAATGTAATATGTGGGCCAAGGTTTGGTGTCCTACTACACTGTCCAGCCCACTCTATATTTCAGTGGGCAGTCCTTTTTGAGGATGTTGTAGCAGAATGCAACCTGGGGGTCAGTGTCAGTCCATGGCTGTCCTGTCTCTTGACCCCATCATTCCCTAATTCTGTCTAGGAAGTTGGTCACGGTTTCCCCAGGTTTCATGCTCTCTGCAATCAATCCTCCTATGTCTGGGTGGTCAGGGAACATTTCACTCAGGGCTGCTCATATATGATGTCTGAATGAATTGAATGTGGCCCCATCATGTTTAGTGTTGGTCAGTGTGACTGCCAGGATACGGGCTCGGGAAAACACTGTGTTGATCTGCTCTCCGATGAGGCTACTGAGCAGACTCTTGACATTGCCTATTGCTAGGTTTATCCCTGAGGGGGTGTTTATCTCAAAATAGGGAATCTATTTTCCCGCCCTCGTTCATTAATGGGGGCAGTTTGATCCTGTGCCCTTCTTTGTCCATCTGTGCCCATGGCACATAGATGATCCCTGACGTGCCTTTCTGTAACAACTAATATAAGAGAACACAAGGAAAACCCAAAAATCAATAGGGACCAAGGGTAATTTGTATTTTTAAGTCACAAAGGTCCCTACGTAATCAAGTAAGGACCAATACTCTGGAGAAACAATATTAGGATTTTTCAATTGAGCATATGACAATCTTTTTATTTCATGTGCAGGAAGGGACACCTTCCTGCACATAAACAATCTTTCCCTCAACACAGGCACCATTCCTACATTTCTAAAGTGAAGGAGCGCGGTGTTCGCTATTTTGAAGCTAACCTGCGCTCTGCCACTTTTGGTGTAAATATGCCCCCAAGTTTTATGAGTACAGTGAGACAAAACGTATGGCGAAAGTCTTGATTGCCCAAATGTAAATGAACCTTCTTCTCTGTTTGATCAGAAGTAATGGAACCATATTTATTGTTTTTCTGAACTGCAGTTTAGATTTTATTTTACTCATTTTAGACTGAACATATTTCTCTTTCTGTTTACCTTTCCTAACACATTTACCAGGTTTTTATGTCTCCCTCCACGTCCGTGTGATAATATAACGGCACAAACCACTTTACGCATAGTGTTATTTTCTTCATTGTATAGTTTCCCATGGAAACATTTGCTTCACCCTGTATTGAAGACCTTGAATACTAGTAGCTATAAAGAGCCAATTGTTTTAATACAGAAGCTTTCTTTGGAAACCATCTGCATAGCTGTAATTAACTTTATAAGCTCGGCTTTGAAAATCAGAAAACGATATGAAGCAATGACTGTTTTTGTATTTAATGAGAATGTTAAATCAGTATATTTTTAATTTTAAATTTTTGTAACATATGTTTGTAATATTTTTAATTTCTTGTGCTTTTATGACTTACATGCAGCCGAATAAAGAATCTTTAGCTGACTGGCAATAGAAATATTATATGCTTGCATACATACATACATATCCCTTCTTCTAACTGTCTACACAAATAAATAAATTCATGTAGGTATCTGTATGTGTTTTAAGATAAATATTCAGAGGGAGTTTAAAGATTTGATCATGAGAGAAGATTTTACAGTGGACATGGGGGATGTTTAAATTGTACCACATAAATTAACAAAAGGTAAAAGAATATTTCTTTAAAGGTATATGTTATTTGAATCTCTCAACTTTGTTTTTTAGTTAAAGACTGTAAAATTGTGGCTCGTTATCCTAAAAATATTTTTCTTTGTTTTTTTGTAATCCAACTCTAAGTATGAACAAATCTATCAAAAAACTTTTAAATGTGTTTAAAAAAAGGAATATATTTTGTGAAAAAGTGGATTATTAACTGGGGGTGAGGGGTGGTAGTCCACCACAAGTAATAATATCACTGTTCTTGTAAGGTTCAGTAAAGGTTTCATTCTGAGCTTAACTACTGGTAGTTATGGCACAGAGCAGACAGGCTTAATTTAAGAAAAATGTATAAAGTATTTAGAAGTATCAAAACCGATAAACAGTTGAAAATACAATATAATAAAACTCCTACTTCAATATATAATAATAGAGAATATTTTAATGAAAAAAACGACATCAAAACAACAAAAATCCATGCAGGTCGGCGTTTGACCTGCAGGATTGGATTTGCTGCTTCAGAGAAGAATGTAGCTGGAGGTGCAGCAAAGTCAGACCCACCAGGTATGCACCCTTGGCAGGTTGGTTGGCAGGATGGTCCCATGACGGTTCCGGCATAAAGTCATGAAAAAGTCAAACCTTTTTGGGTTAGACAGCAGGAGTACATTATGACACCAGCCAAGGTTCCAGGACCTCAGGAAAAGCACTTAGGGGCCAAGACTCACTCAACAGAACCCATCAGCATGGTCCAGGGCAGGTCCAGTTGAAACTGGTCAGCTGGGCTCTTTCTGGAAAGTGGCCTTCTTGCATCCTTTGTGGCACTGTAATTTAACAGGAGGGCAGACACCTAACTCTTGGAGTCCACTTCTTTGTCCTGGGACAAGTGGGAGAAGGCCCAGCCCATAGGGTTCTTGTTGGAAGTGGAGGTCCCTGTCGCTTACCGCCGCCACCAAATGCTGGAGGCGTGCGCCCTCGACCCCTCGCTTCAACGTTAGGCTAAGTAAGGACACCGTCTGAGATAGCCCTGCTCACCCCCTTAGTAGCTTGGCACGATCAGCCAGGCTTATCTTCAAGGCACGAGTGTTCAGTATGTGCAACCACGCTCACAATAACCCCATGATGTCATCACAAATAGACTCCACACGAGTATTGATAAAAAGAGTATAATCTTTATATAAGAAATTATACGATACTACCACACAATACAAAATCAACATATAAGAACGGGTAGTATTCTTTCCGGTGGGTTGGTAGGTTCTAATCCCAACCACCGCGTCTAACCAACAGTTAAGCTCTTCTCTAACCATTTCCCATAGGTTAGACCAGTCGTATTGCTAGAAACACACACGTTGCATAAGGAAACAATACTGCAATGCGTAACGATATTCTCTTATACTGTGCAACAGAGAAATAATGCCATACGTAGCGCCACAGTCATGTACTTTGCAATTGAAGGAATAATGCAATGCGTATCACCACCAGCATGCCATGTACCAGGAAGAAACAAAGCAATGTGTCACGCTACAATCCTGTGCAATAAAGAAATAATACACTGCGCCACGTTTTACTCAGATACTGTGCACTGACGAAATCATACAATGCGCTACGTTACAATCAAATAATATGCATGGGAGAAATAACGCAGTGCGTAGCGCACCAAGCATAAAGTTTGTTAGGCACAAATGAGGTCAGGCGTCATACGATAGTTCAATAGTTCGTTAGCAGCAATAATGCAATTGTGTAATACGACAGTTTTACGTACTCCAGTAACAGTGCCCCCATTATGGATCAAATGATGACACACAAAGTACTGCTTCCCACTCCGGCCCCAGTACTGCCCCGTCCTGGGTTAGCACGGGCCGGGATCCGAGCCGAAGCAACAGCTCGCGCAGCTGACTGAGCGGGAGGCAGAGAGAGTGTCCCTCCGGGCCCGCACCCCACCCCAGGTGTTGATCCACGTTACCTGGGGGGGCGCGATCCCACTCTCCTCCCCGACATCAGCGACTTGGGCCTTGATCCAGAACTCCGTCACGGGTTTTGGCGGACTCGGGCCGGTGGCTCAGCTCTTCCGTGGCTGCCGGGCCGCTACTGATGGACTCCGAGGGCCCCGATGACTTGGCCCTCACTCCGGCAGACTCGGTCCACACCGAGACCCGCTCTCAGCACTGTGGAGACTTTACTTCAGTTTGGTACACAACCTAACCCGGCACTCCTCACCAGCACCTCAGGTTGTACTTCGACACGCACACCGCGCGTCCGAGACTTGCCTCTTCTCTGGTGCTCACGACGATCCGGCGCTCTTCACCAACGCTCCGCTTGCACCTCAACACGCACCCTGCGAGTTCAAACCTCGCCTCTTCTCCCGGTGCACACGATGTCCAGGCACTCTTCCTCACACCCTGGCCGCACCACGACACGCACTCCTGCGCGTCCGAGTCTCACCTCTTCTCCCGGTGCACATGATGTCCCGGCGCTCTTCCTCACGCCCTGGCTGCACCACGACACGCACCCTTGCACGTCGTAGACTCACTTCTTCTTTTCGTGCCTACGAGGCCCAGGCGCTCCTCACCAACACCCAGGCTGCACCACGACACGCACCAGTGCGTCCGAGACTCACTTCTTCTGCTGGTGCACACGATGTCCAGGCGCTCCTCACCAACGCCCTGACTGCACCACGACACGCACACTGTCGTCCGAGTCTCGCTGCTTCCTTTGGTGCACATGAGGCCCAGGCGCTCTTCACTAGCACCCGGGCTGCACCACGACACGCACACTTGCGCGTCTGAGCCTCGCCTCGACTCCCTGTGTACTCCACGACCAGACGCTCCTCATCAATGCCTTGGCTTACACCACGACACGCACACTGCGCGTCTTAGACTTAGCTTACTCCTGCATGCCCAGGATCACACGGCACAACTTCTGAGGGTCTCAAGCGGCACAAAGCACGGGTACACCGTGTTGCTTGGGACTTCTCCGGAAACTTTTACGATCCTGTATTTACAAACAGGGAGCCAGCTCACCTCGGGCCCTTGGGGTTACAAGACACAGCACAAAGCACAGTCTTCTTCAAGCAGGGGGACCCAGCGCCTCCAAGCACAGTCCCAACAGCCTCTTCCTTAGTTAGAACAGCAAACTGCAGACCAGCCCCAGATCACGAAGCAAGGATTGGTCTATCCACCACAGTTTCTTCAATTGTTCCTTCTTTAGCAGAGGTTACTCTTGACCACAGAATGGGTCCAAGCCTTTTCAGTCTCAATCCATATCTGTTTCATCCCAACGTTCAGGGGTTTCAGCTCTCATAGTTATACCCCTTACTGTCTTTGAAGTTTGTATGTGCTCAGGGGTCCCTGAGCCCTCCCTAAATCAGTTCTGGGTGTCTCCCTCCTAGTGTCACCTCTCTACCTTTGATACTGGGGGTCTGGATCCTTAATCACTCAGCAGGAGATGGGTCAATTGGTTTATAGCACCAGCCCAGGCCTTTTCACCTCCCGGGCTTCTCCTCCCCCTACTCTCCAGATGCAGGGCAGCCTGGTGCCATCTCAACCCCTCCCTGGGTCAAGACCTCTCCCAGCTCCTCTCACTTTTCAATTCCAGACAGACAATCCGCATTTCAGAGACACACAGAAATGCTCAGAGCACAAAACTCAGCCACTTCTAAAAGAGTGGTTTATAAACACACAGTGACAAAACCACCTTTACAGAAAGATGCATTATGACACTGTGAGTTCACACATACCAAACTTCACCTCTCCATTATAAACTGACAGGAAACTAGGCTAACAAATACAACACCTAGCCTCCCCATTCTGTCCTATGGGCAGAATGGCCTTTCAGCAGTGAAAAACTAAATGGAGAGTTTTTCACTGCCAGAACATAACACACACCTCAGTTTATGTTCTGCCTTTTACCTACACTGCACCCTGCCCAGTGGTTACCTGAGACCTCTCACAGGGGTGCCCCATGTGTATGGAAAAGGGAAAGTCAGGCCTGACAAGTGGTTGCACCTGTCAGGACAACATGCTAACTTAGCATTCTGCGCGCAGGCCCTACACTGAAGGCCTGAGTTCCCTTCTCTGCGCGCCCTTGCTTTACTAGCCCTTGCACACACAGTGCACATCACTAGGGACTTTTACTAGTAAGGCAAACATAACAATCATGGCCAACCAATCACCATACATTTTACACAGGGAACTCCTGTACTTTATCACTGATCAGCAGTGGCAAAGTACCCAAAGCATCTAAAAGCAAAGGTGGTAGAGACAAAAAGTCAAGGGTAATCACGCCAAGATATGCCAGGTCTAACATGCATCCCCTCCAGCCGAAAAGTGGGGGGAACTACCCACCCTCATGGGAGTTCTCATCATTAAGGCGGAAAAATCTGGACAGACTGTCAGCATTGGCGTGTTCTATTCCTGGACGGTGTTCCACCGTGAAGTCCATCCCCTGTAGGGAGATGGACCACCTCAACAGCTTAGGGTTCTCACCCCTCATCTGCATCAACCATCTGAAGGGCCTGTGGTTGTTCTGAACTAAGAAGTGGGTCCCAAACAAGAAGGGCCTCAGCTTCTTCAGCGCCTAGACCACAGCAAAAGCTTCCCTTTCAATTGCACTCCACCTCTGTTCCCTGGGAAGTAGCCTTCTGCTAATGAAAGCTACCGGTTGGTCCAAGCCCTCGTTATTCAATTGTGAGAGCACTGCTCCCAACCCATGCTCTGAAGCATCTGTTTGCACTATAAACTCTCTGGAGAAATCTGGCGCCTGCAACACGGGTGCAGTGCACATAGCAGTCTTCAGGGCATCAAAGGCGGTCTGGCAGGCATCGGTCCAGACCACCTTCTTGGGCTGTTTCTTAGACGTCAGTTCCGTTAAGGGGGCAACGAGGGTGCCATACCCCTTCACGAACCGTCTATAATACCCAGTGAGTCCTAAAAGGCCCTCAATCCTGTCTGGGTCTTGGGGGGTTCCCACGCCAGGATGGTATCAATCTTTGCCTGTAGGGGCGCCACCTGGCCACCAGGTGTCCCAAGTACACCACGGAACCCTGCCCTATTTGGCACTTACTGGCCTTGATAGTTAGGCCCGCCCTCTGCAAGGCCTTCAATACTTCACAGAGGTGCCGCAAGTGTTCCTCCAAAATGGAGCTGAACACTGCAATGTCATCCAGGTAAGCGGCGCTGAATTCCTCCAGCCCACTCAGCACCAGGTTAACCAGTCTCTGGAAGGTGGCAGGGGCGTTCTTCAACCCAAAGGGCATAACCCTGAACTGGTAGTGCCCCTCGGGTGTTGAGAACGCCGACCTTTCCTTGGCCCCCTCGGTCAAGGCAATCTGCCAGTACCCCGTTGTCAAATCAAATGTACTGAGGTACCGGGCAGCCCCCAGCCGATCCACGAGCTCATCAGCTCAGGGGATGGGGTGCGCATCAGTCTTAGTGACCGCATTGAGTCCCCGGTAATCCCCGCAGAACCGAAGTTCGGGAGTGGCACCCGGCGCAGCAGCTTTTGGCACAAGGACCACTGGACTGGCCCAGGGGCTGCTGGAGAGCTCAATCACCCCTAGCACCAGCATCTTGGAAACATCCTCCTTGATGCTGGCCCTGACCTTATCAGCTACCCTGTAAATTTTTTGTTTCACAGGCAGGCTGTCTCCAGTGTCCACATCATGGACGCACCACGTGGTGACTCCTGGGGTCAGGGAGAACAGGGAGGCGAACTGACCCAGTACCTGGCGACAGTCCCTCCATTGTTCCGGGATCAGGGTAGGCGAGAGGTTCACCCCATCCACTGACTCATCCTTCTCCTGGGCTGACATTAGGTCAGGAAGGGGTTCACTCTCCTCTTCCGCCCCTTCATCTGTAGCCAAGAGCATGGTCACCTCAGACCTTTCAAAGTGCGGTTTGAGGTGGTTCACATGGAGAACCCTCAAAGGATTCCTAGGAGACCGGAAGTCCACCAGGTAGGTCACTTCGCTCCTGCGCTCAACCACCTCATAAGGCCCAGTCCACTTATCCTGGAGCGCACAAGGCTCCACTGGTGCCATCACCCACACTTTCTGCCCAGGTTGAAACTCAACGAGAGTGGCATTTTGGTCGTACCACTGTTTCTTATCCTCCTGGCTAGCTTCCAGGTTCGCCTGAGCGAGCTGCCTGAAACGCCTAGTTTGGTTCCTGAAGGCCAGCATGTAGCTGTATACATCCTGGGAGGGTTTACTAGGAGCCTTCTCTCAGCCCTCCTTCACCAAACTCAAAGGTCCTCTGACCGGGTGCCCATACAGGAGCTCAAAGGGACTAAACCCCAATGACTTCTGTGGCACCTTCCTATAGGCAAACAGTAGGCATGGCAAGAGGATGTCCCACTTACGCCTCATGGGTTCTTCCAGCCCCATAATCATGCCCTTCAAGGTCTGGTTAAACCTCTCAACCAAACCATTGCCCTGGGGGTGGTAAGGTGTGGTGAACTTATAAGTTACACCGCACTCCTTCCACAGAGATTTCATATACCGTGATATGAAATTAGTACCCCTGTCGGACACCACCTCTCTGGGGAACCCCACACGGGAGAAAATCCCCATCAGTGCACGGCCCACCACGGGGGCCGTCACCGTCGGGAGAGGGATGGCTTCCAGGTACCGGGTGGCATGATCCACCAAGACCAGGATGAACCTGTTGCCCATGGCCATCTTGGGATCCAGAGGCCCCACAATGTCAATGCCCACCCTCTCAAAGGGTGTGCTGACTACCGGGAAGGGTTGGACGGGAGCCTTTCGCTTCCTTCCACTCTTACCACTCACCTGACAAGTATGACAGGTCCTGCAATGAGTATCAGAACGCTTGAGCATGTGGGGCCAGTAGAACTGGGTGACAAGCCGCTCAAAGGTCTTGTCCTGCCCCAAATGTCCCGCCAAAGGTACATCATGAGCCAACCCCAATAGGAAGGCTCTGAAGCGCTGGGGCACCGCCAGCGCCCGGGCTGACACTGACTCAGCCACCCTTGGCTCACTATACAGGAGATCGTTTTCCCAGTAAATCAAGTGTGATCCCGACTGATCACCTGCTGCCTGGTTTGCTGCCTGCTGCCGCAAACCCACAAGAGAAGGGCATTTCTTCTGCTCCTCACAGAATTCCTCCCTGGAGGGCCCCCCATCCTGCTGCCATTCGGTCAGCCCGGGTAGGTCCCCTAGTTCAGCCACTTGTTCCCCCGTACGCTCCAGGGCATCCCCCTCCAAGGGTGCCTCCTCCTGGACCATGGGGGCCGGTTTCCCGCGCCCCCTGCACCTTCTCTTACTGGCAGGTACCTGGGCCACTGTTTCAGGCCCCAGGTCCTCTTGAATACGTTTACTGGCTATCATAGACCGAGTGGTCACACAAGCCCACTCAGGTAGACCCAACATCTCCAAATGCGCCTAGTGCTCCACCTCCTTCCAGGGGGAACTCTCCAGGTCATTCCTGAGCAGACAGTCTACAGGCATTGACGGACTTACCGCTACCTTCAAAGAACCTGAGACCCCTCCCCATTCAAAGGGAACCAGCGCCACCTTGCAGAGGCACACTGAATTGTCTGCTGACATTATAGGGTGAAGCACATCGGCAATTACTTGCTCTTCAGACACCCACTGACACCTGACAAATGTCAAACTGGCTCCAGTGTCCCTCAGAGCCTCCACCCTCCATCCATTGATGGTCACCCACTGCCTGTATTTCTTAATGTTCTCAGGCAGAGGGATTTCCTGGACCATCTCGCGGTCTACCAAAGAGACCAGGGTCATAGTCGCTTGCTCCTCCCCATTCCAAGGACTCAGTTCCTCCCCCAACGCTACACTCACTAAACCAGGTGTTGGAGCACCAGTGGGCGCAGATAACTTTTTGGGTCATTTAGGGGAGATATGACCCACTTCCTTACAGAAGTAACATGTAGGTGGAACTCGGGGCTCCTTCTTGCCGTTGAAGGCCCAGGCCCTCTTGGCCTTGGGAGACTGGGACCCTTTCTTGGGGGAACTACCTTGGGGCCCTTTAGGGGACTCCTTGTGGTTACCCTTGTCCTCCCACCTTCGGCGGGGGACCCTGCACACTCTTGGCAGTGGCACTCCCAATCCCCTTGTGGACTCGGGTGCTAGTCCAGCAGTCCGCCTCCTCAGCAAACTTACTGGGATCAGTCAGCTTACTATCCAATAGATGCTGGCGCAGCTCTGGAACACACAGGCTACTCAAGTGCTCCCAACTGATTAAATTACATAAGCCCTTAAAATCATTGACCTTGCTGCCCAGCATCCAACCATCCAGTGCCCATGTGTACTCATTCACGCATTCTACCCAAGTATGGGATTCTAGTTTCTTGGAGGCCCTGAACTTCTGTCAGTATTGTTCAGGAGTGAGCCCATACCGGAGGCATAAAGCCTCCCTCATGTTAGCATACGTCATGGTTCCCGCCCTCTCTAAGGGTGTTAGAACGTCCCTCCCTGAAGCCTCAAAGTGTTTCCATAGGCCCGCCCCCAATGCTTTTCAGGTACCTCATTCATCCTTAGTGCGATCTCATATGCTGTGAACCACGCATAAATGTCATCACCCCTCTGGTAATCTCGCACTAAATTCTTGGGAATGTACACCTTTCCTCCTGGCACTGGTTGTGCGCTGCCACCATTTGAACTGGGTTCTGCTTGTCTACCCTTAATGTCCAGTTCCCTCAGGCTTAACTCATGAGCGAAGAGAAGCTGTTTCTCTACCAACGCGAGAGCGTTCCTGCTCTCCTCTGCTTGAGTTTTAAGCTTTAACACCTCCAACTCATGCAGCCTGACCCTTTGGTTTTCCTCCAACTCCTCTGGTGAAAATCTCCTCCCTGAATGGCTACTACCAGCCCCTCCGGCTGGTACCTCCACTGGCAAATCCGGTGGACCAAATCCATTCCCTGGGTCATCCTCATCCACCTCACCATCACCTGTCTCCTGAGCCTCTTTGGCTTCCCACCAGGCCCTCAAGGCCACCTGCAGCTCCTCCTTCTTGGCGCTACTCTTCATGGGACATCCCAAAGCCCTGCAGAATTTCCTCAACTGATCAACCTTGTAGGTAAACAGTGCCTCAATGTCTAACTCCAATTCTGCAATCTCAGCCTCACCAGCTATCTGGCTCTCCCCCTGAGACATGATGTGTGGATTAAACTTAGAACCACCAAATCAAAAAACAATATGTTGTTGTATCATGGTCTACAATCATTTTATGATGAACACCAATTACTGTGAGTGGTTTTGCACATACGCATTTACTTTCTATTAGGATCGAATCCCACCGCTCTGCCGCCAAATGTTGGAAGTGGAGGTCCCTGTCGCTTACCGCCGCAACAAAATGCTGGAGGCGTGCGCCCTCGACCCCTCGCTTCAACGTTAGGCTAAGTAAGGACACCGTCTGAGATAGCCCTGCTCACCCCCTTAGTAGCTTGGCACGAGCAGCCAGGCTTATCTCCAAGGCACGAGTGTTCAGTATGTGCAACCACGCTCACAATAACACCATGATGTCATCACAAATAGACTCCACACGAGTATTGATAAAAAGAGTATAATCTTTATATAAGAAATTATACGATACGACCACACGATACAAAATCAACATGTAAGAGCGGGTAGTATTCTTTCCGGTGGGTTGGTAGGTTCTAATCCCAACCACCGCGTCTAACCAACAGTTAAGCTCTTCTCTAACCATTTCCCAATAGGTTAGACCAGTCGTATTGCTAGAAACACACGTTGCATAAGAAAACAATACTGCAATGCGTAATGATATTCTCTTATACTGTGCAACAGAGAAATAATGCCATACGTAGCGCCACAGTCATGTACTTTGCAATTGAAGGAATAATGGAATGCGTATCACCACCAGCATGCCCTGTACCAGGAAGAAACAAAGCAATGCGTCACGCTACAATCCTGTGCGGTGCAGTAAAGAAATAATACACTGTGCCACGTTATACTCAGATACTGTGCACTGACGAAATCATACAATGCGCTACGTTACAATCAAATAATATGCATGGGAGAAATAACGCAGTGCGTAGCGCACCAAGCATAAAGTTTGTTAGGCACAAATGAGGTCAGGCGTCATACGACAGTTCGATAGTTCGTTAGCAGCAATAATGCAATTGTGTAATACGACAGTTTTACGTAATCCAGTAACAGTGCCCCCGTTATGGATCAAATGATGACACACAAAGTACTGCTTCCCACTCCAGCCCCAGTACTGCCCTGTCCTGGGTCAGCACGAGCCGGGATCCGAGCCGAAGCAACGGCTCGCGCAGCTGACTGAGCAGGAGGCCGAGAGAGTGTCCCTCCAGGCCTGCACCCCACCCCTTGTGTTGATCCACGTTACCTGGGGGGGGCTCGATCCCACGCACCCTCCCCGACGTCAGCGACTTGGGCCTTGATCCAGAACTCCGTTGCGGGTTTTGGCGGACTCGGGCCGGCGGCTCAGCTCTTCTGTGGCTGCCAGTCTGGGCCGCTACTGATGGACTCCGAAGGCCCCGATGACTTGGCCCTCACTCTGGTGGACTCGGTCCACACCGAGACCCGCCCTCAGCACTGTGGAGACTTTTCTTCAGTTTGGTGCACAACCTAACCCGGCACTCCTCACCACCACCTCAGGTCGTACTTCGACACGCACACCGCGCGTCCGAGACTTGCCTCTTCTCTGGTGCTCACGACGATCCGGCGCTCTTCACGAACGCTCCACTTGCACCTCAACACGCACCCTGCGTGTTCGAACCTCGCCTCCTCTCCCGGTGCACACGATGTCCAGGCGCTCTTCCTCATGCCCTGGCTGCACCACAACACGCACTCCTGCGCGTCCGAGTCTCACCTCTTCTCCCGGTGCACACGATGTCCAGGCGCTCTTCCTCATGCCCTGGCTGCACCACGACACGCACCCTTGCACGTCAGAGACTCACGTCTTCTTTTGGTGCCTACGAGGCCCAGGCGCTCCTCACCAACACCAGGGCTGCACCACGACACGCACCCAGCGCATCTGAGACTCACTTCTTCCGCTGGTGCACACGATGTCCAGGCGCTCCTCACCAACGCCCAGACTGCACCACGACTCGCACACTGCGCGTCCGAGTCTCGCTGCTTCCTTTGGTGCACACGAGGCCCAGGCGCTCCTCACTAGCACCCAGGCTGCACCACGACACGCACACTTGCGCGTCCGAGCCTCGCCTCGTCTCCCTGTGCACTCCACGACCAGACGTTCCTCACCAACACCTTGGCCTGCACCACGACACGCACACTGCGCGTCTTAGACTTAGCTTACTCCTGCGTGCCCATGATCACACGGCACAACTTCTGAGGGTCTCAAGCGGCACAAAGCACGCGCACACCTCGTTGCTTGGGACTTCTCCGGAAACTTTTATGATCCTGTATTTACAAACAGGGAGCCAGCTCAACTCGGGCCCTTGGGGTTACAAGACACAGCACAAAGCACAGTCTTCTTCAAGCAGGGGGACCCAGCACCTCCAAGCACAGTCCCAACAGCCTCTTCCTTAGTTAGAACAGCAAACTGCAGACCAGCCCCAGATCACGAAGCAAGGATTGGTCTATCCACCACAATCTCTTCAGTTGATCCGTCTTTAGCAGAGGTTACTCTTGACCACAGAATGGGTCCAAGCCTTTTCAGTCTCAATTACCCCTTACTGTCTTTGAAGTTTGTATGTGCTCAGGGGTCCCTGACCCCTCCCTAAATCAGTTCTGGGTGTCTCCCTCCCAGTGTCACCTCTCTCCCTTTGATCCTGGGGGTCTGGATCCTTAATCACTCAGCAGGAGATGGGTCAATTGGTTTATAGCACCAGCCCAGGCCTTTTCACCTCCCGGGCTTCTCCTCCCCCTACTCTCCAGATGCAGGGCAGCCTGGTGCCATCTCAACCCCTCCCTGGGTCAAGACCTCTCCCAGCTCCTCTCACCTTTCAATTCCAGACAGACAATCCACATTTCAGAGACACACAGAAATGCTCAGAGCACAAAACTCAGCCACTTCTAAAAGAGTGGTTTATAAACACACAGTGACAAAACCACCTTTACAGAAAGATGCATTATGACACTGTGAGTTCACACATACCAAACTTCACCTCTCCATTATAAACTGACTGGAAACTAGGCTAACAAATACAACACCTAGCCTCCCCTATTCTGTCCTATGGGCAGAATGGCCTTTCAGCTGTGAAAAACGAAATGGAGAGTTTTTCACTGCCAGAACATAACACACACCTCAGTTTATGTTCTGCCTTTTACCTACACTGCACCCTGCCCAGGGGTTACCTGAGACCTATCACAGGGGTGCCCCATGTGTATGTAAAAGGGAAAGTCAGGCCTGACAAGTGGTTGCACTTGTCAGGACAGCATGCTAACTTAGCATTCTGCGCGCAGGGCCTACACTGAAGGCCTGAGTTCCCTTCTCTGTGCGCGCTTGCATTACTAGCCCTTGCACACACAGTGCACATCACTAGGGACTTTTACTAGTAAGGCAAACATACCAATCATGGCCAACCAATCACCATACATTTTACACAGGGAACTCCTGTACTTTGACACTGATCAGCAGTGGCAAAGTACCCAAAGCATCTAAAAGCAAAGGTGGTAGAGGCAAAAAGTCAAGGGTAATCACGCCAAGATATGCCAGGTCTAACAGTTCTCCTCCCAGATCTCAACAGCAGGTGCCATCCTTCTTTCCTCTTCCACTGGTCCAGTAGTGTTCTTGCTCTCTGTCTCTACCTTGTGCAGGGGTTTATACGTGTGGGTGGAAAGTCCTCGATACAAAACAGCCTTGGTCAGTCATAGGATGTTAAATTAGCCCTTCACACCTATCCCAACCCTCCTGCACAGCATTCTGGGATAATCTAATATGATGCTGTGAGAAATTGGGTTACTTGTTGAGTGGGCTGAAACCCTACTCAAGCAGCAACAACAGTCCTTGAAAGACTGAAACCACAAGAAACCCACAAATTAACCTGTGCTCTACCCTCTGAGAGCTTGGCATAGAGCATTCAGGCTTAACTTAGTGGCAGTGTGTAAAGTATTTATGCAGCACTTCAAACAGTAATAGAGTGAAAACACAACACAAGGAAAATCCCATACCAAATTAGAAAATCAGAGTACATTTTAATAAATAAATCATGACCAAAACCACAAACATCCAATCAGTAGAACTGGAGACATGCATGTTTAAAGATTTCAGTGAAAATAGCACCAAAAAGCCCAAAGTGCCAACTGTGGTTATCATGTTGCGCCGGACCGGGACAAAATCACAAGCTCAGGCCAACCATGATGGAGTGCGGATCAGCTACAGGCCCCCACTTAGGCTCAGTGAACAGTTGACCCTTAAATCCTGGTTGCAAAGAGATGTCGAGTCCTGTGGCAAGGAGATGTGACCCACAGCGGTGGTTCCAGTGAGTTGCAAAGTGCGATGTGATGTCCTTGCATGGAGATGCATTGCATTGTGGCAGTTCCGATGAGCTGCGAAGAGCGAAGCAACGTCCTTGCATGGAGATGTGCCACGTAGTGGTGGTATTTATGGGCAATGCAAAGTCCTTTCTTCAGGGAAGTCCACACAGCAGAGGTGATGCATCGATTCAGAGGGTGATGCATCGAGCATCAAAGGCAATGCGCTGGTTCTGCAGCAGTAGCGCCGCACCAGTGCAGGACTGGGGTGGCACCACTTGGGAGTACAGGACTCACAGATGGCAGTGTCCAGGTGCTGGAGTCAAGGTTGCCAGAAGCCTGTCTGTCCCTAAGGCTTCTGATCAGGAGGCTAGCCAACTAGCACTTGGAGTCACTTTGCGGTCTTAGGTTTAGAGTTGCAGGTCCAGTCCTTCTCACCCAGGCAAGAGGGCAGCAGTCCTTCTGGTAGCAGTCCAGCAGAGTAGCAGTACTTTCTGCATCACAGTAGTCCTTCTTCCTGGCAGAGTCAACAGGTCCAAAAGTGTACTGAAGAGTTGAGTCTAAGGGACCAATATTTATACCTGGTGCACTCTTTGAAGTAGAGGAAGCTTCTAGAGGCTTCCACCATACTGAGGACTCAGGCATTCCCTACCACCCTGTTCTGGCCAAGCTTGTCTGAGGTCAAAAAAGGCCAGTGCCAAACTCTTTGTGAGAGTGCTCAGTTAGGGCCTTTGAGATGTGCAAGTGTGGTAGGTGACTTTTCCTCCCCCTCGTTAACTCAGAGTGGGCTATCCTTCTAACACCTATCTTCCATTTACCTCACTGTCTGGGAGCAATACACAAAGACCAATGGCCAGCTGCTCCTAGTCATGTGACCCAGGACAGTCGGCAGGCAACAAATGGTTAAGACAAGAAAATGACAACTTTCTTAAATTGGCATTTTCAGAATTGTGACAAGAAATCAAAGTAGCAATTAAATTACAATTCTTTAGACACCAAACTCGAACTGTCAATTCTGCTCCCAATTAGAAATGATTACTTATTTAATGAAATAAAGTAACCCAATGTTACCCTGTGGGAGAGGTAGGCCTTGCAGTAGTGAACAACGAATTTCAGAGTTTTTCACTACCAGGGCATGTCAAACTTAAAAGTACTTATCCAACCTTTTAAATACAATGCACCCTGCTCTATGGCCTACACAAAGAGCATCTTATATGTATTAAAAAGAAAGGTTGAGGCCTGGCTGTAGGTTTTTTTTGCCAGGTCGAAATGGCAGTTTAAAACTGAACAGACAGGCTATAATGGCAGGCCTGAGACATGTTTAAAGGATACTTAAGTGGGTGGCACAATGAGTGCTGCAGGCCCACTGGTAGCATTTAATTCAGAGGCCCTGGGCATATGCAGTACCACTTTACTAGAGACTTACAAGTAAATTACATATGCCAATTGAGTTCAAGGCAATTCTACCATGTCTTAAGGAGAGAGCACAAGCACTTTAGCAATGGTTAGCTCTGGTAAAGTGTGCAGGGTCCTAAAAGTCAACAAAAATGGGTTCAGAAAGCAGGAGGGTGAAGGCAAAAGGTTTGGGGATGACCCTAAAGAAAGAGCCAAATCCAAGAGGTATCATCGTGTTTTCTTGGTGAAGAGCTCCTCTGATTTCCCCAGCTTCATCACGGCCAGATATCTTCCCACCAAAACTTTAATGGAGAGCCCTTCCTATGTTGGCTCCAGATGTAAGCGCGTCCTCCTTTGTTTAGTGGGCCTGGGCTGACCCAGCCCAGGTACAGTGTGACAGCTAATTACCAGATGCAGATTTCCCCCATCCATTCCTTCTCAGGAACTGAGTCAATCACTGATATTTGCTCCCTTTGTCTGGGGAAGTCTTTGTTCCCTCTGCTGGGGAGCAGATTAATTAACTTGACCCGTTAGGGAGAGAAAAGACCTGGAATCTGATTATGAGCTGAGCCATTGAAATATAACAATACTTGACGACCCATACAATGTGTACACATTTTATTGGGACCTGCATAGTGAAATCCGGCTTGCGTGTTTTAACCCAATTTGACACCTCACTGGACTGTGTATGCCTAAGTGGAGAAAAGCTGAACTTTAAGTCAGATTTCACCTATGTGTATAACATAGCGAAGCACTACAGATGTTCCAGTAAATCCTACTGACCTATTTATGAATGCCTAGTACTACTACAAGGCCTACCTCAGGTCAGCACCTATCCTTGCAGACTCCTCTCTGCACCAGGCTACCTCTGCTCAGTCACTAGGCTTTACATGGCTCACACATGTTCACTTGTAACTAGCCCAGTGCCCCTTATCCTAGTTATGCTGTAGCAGCCTTATCTTAAAAGGCGGACACTGGTGATAAACACACTTATTCCCAATTACTGTTACATTATAGTGTATAAGACTCACCCTCAGTAAAAGTACAAAAAAGCTAAATCAAAAGCAAAAAAATCTGTGGGGGCTAAATGGGTGGAACCCGTTTATTTTGCTACATATTTTTAAGAAAACACTGTATAACAAACAGTGTTTATGTCTTCAAAAAATCCTGGTACTTGCACAGGGACTGTCAACTTCTCTTTCAATTTCAATGAAAATCTAAAGAGAATAGTTCACTTTTCCTTGACATAATTGTATGTAAAAGTTAAATGTGTAATTGGAGCTGACATTCAGATCCTAACACTGTAGTACTTTTAAGCAATTGCATATATAATTTACAATAGCTTTTCTCAAAAACAGATCAGGTAATTTTTCGTCCATGCTAGATAGAAACAAAACATTAGCTATTATTCATAATCATATGTAACTGATACTGAAGAAAAACAAGTGAACATTATTTATTTATGCTTACTTCTTTAAAATTTCAGCATTTCAGAGAACCTGGTTGAGGAATATTCAGATGCATGCATTAAAAATACAAATGAAATGTGTCTTCTAATGCAGACTCTTGACAGCTACAGTAATGAAAAAGGCACTATGAAAAGGCGTGACTTTTTATGGAGGAATTGAAGTATAAAAATTATGATATGAGT
The DNA here is from genome assembly GCA_963921515.1 of Calotriton arnoldi. NCBI lineage: Eukaryota > Metazoa > Chordata > Amphibia > Caudata > Salamandridae > Calotriton > Calotriton arnoldi. The sequence goes on along the minus strand of CAWUFW010009754.1, from coordinate 297,475 downwards.
AAAACTACACTGAAAGCAAAGCAATTATCCATTATGTGTTGAATGTTTGGGCCTGATTCACAAAGGTCATGCTATGAGTGAGTAAATTCCCTCTTCTAGTACTCCTGCATACCCCAGGGCTCCGGCTGGTTTATGGGGGATACCTAAGTGGTCTGCATTTCTCTCTCCACAGCCCGGCACTGTGCAGCATTCCAGGGCATGATTTCAATAGAGGTGAGCGGGGAAGGTCCTGGAGAACCCAGTGGGAGGAGGGTGCGATTCCAGACCCTACCACTCCGCTGCGCCGTATGCTACAGGTTGGGCATGTTAGGGGCAAGCACCAAAGCAACTCACCCCTTTGTCTACTTTTCTTCAGAGGCATGACTCCTAGCCTTCATGGTGACTAACACAATCTGGCCCCTCCAGTCTGCAACACCGGTCAGAATTTAAGGAATGCACCATTGGAACTTGGAGCTCAGCTTGGTACTCCTGGAGATGCCCTTTACCCCCTTCACTGTGGCCTTAAAAATAAGATTTGTGTTTGGTTTCACCCTTTCATTTTGGGCTACTTCTCAGTAGGAAGGTTTAGGCTACCTTGTCGACAGGGACCTAGTTTGAGCTACTTCCTTAGCTGGATACTACTTTGGGCTACCCCTACACTCGAAATGTGTTTTGGGTTATTTCTCCAGTAAGCTTGCACCAGTGACCAATCTCAGCTTACTGTTTGGGGTGCCTCTTAAGTTGAAATGTATAGTGGGCGACTTCTTTTTTGCTGTACATACTCCAAATTGGAATAATTCAATGCTGAATCTTACTTATGTCAAATCCTGGTAATGTTCACCTATATTGCTATTTTCTTGCTTATTATGTCTATATGCGCATACTGCCAAACATGGTTCTAAGAGGTTCTGTTTACCAGACGCCAATATTGATTGGATGTTGGAGCATATTTACCCCAGAACTTGGTCCTTGTCCACTTTTCGTCATTATTGGCTCGATGCTTGAACATATCAGAGACAGATCCTGGTATTGTTCAACAACAACATTATCTTGTGCGTTTATTGTGTCTCTGTGTACATACTGCTTCATATGCTATCTGGAACACTTTCCCCCTCCCCTGGCTACCCCTCCACTGCCCAGCTAGAGCTACCTAGCACACCTGCATAATCTCAGTTATTGACTACACTGTTACTTTTACATAATCTACCTCATGCCAGCAGGAGTGTCCTTGCTTGTCTGATGCTTTTCTTGTCTATGTTTACCCTGATACCTTATATGCACTTTACATGCAAATATTATATATGCCCTAGAACTGCGTAAACCTCCCAGGAAAACTGGCCTACAAACCTAACCACAACCACCAACCTACAGACACCTTTACGATTAAGATCTCAAGAATTCAAACGGGTGTACCGGTGCTCATAGGCAGTCAAGGCACCATTTCCCTCACAGGTAACCCACTAAATCTTCTTGACAGCTTCCCCTCTCCACACTCACAATACTGACTTTTCCAAAGTAAATGCCCTCCACTCCTACACTGACCCTCAACTGCAAAAAAACAATCCACTCCTCTACTGAATGACCCTTCACTGCAGCAGGTAGCCATCTTGACAGATCCACCCCCAGGAAAGGCCTTATTTGACAGCTATTGCGGTAGGGCCAAACATCAATGTCCTACTGCAACTCTACCATGAAAAAATATAGCCTCAACTCATACCGCATTTTATTTTCAAGAAACCTCTCCAAAAGTGCTACAAAAATTTCAAGCACAATATCTTCAAAGAACATTCTGAGACTCTTATAACTGACATCTTCGACAGTCTAGGACATGGAATTAGGGGCCAGATGTACGACGTGATTTTGCATGCGCAAACTGGTTTTCGACCCATTTGCGCATGCAAAATCACTGTGGGCCATGTACAAAGCCTATTTAGCGAGTCGCAAATTATTTGCAACTCCCTAAATAGGTTTTGCGACTCGCTATTAGGAAAGGACGTTCCCTTCCTAATAGCGACCGCAGAGCCATGTATAAATGTTTTGTGACCGCAATTGCGGTCGCAAAACACTCGCAAATTACCACCCTCTTCAAAAGGGTGGTAATGGAGTCGCAAATGTGAAGGGGACCACTGCCTGCACTTAAAAAATGAAACAAAAACGTTTCATTTTTTTTTTTTTAAATACATCCCGTTTTCCTTTAAGGAAAATGGGCTGCATTTTTTTAAAAAACTGCTTTATTTAAAAGCAGTCCCAGATATGGTGGTCTGCTGAGCCCAGCAGGCCACCGTCCCTGGGAGGGCCTGTCATTCCCAATGGGCTCGCAAATTGCGAGAGGCTCATTAATATTCATGAGCCTCACAATTTGCGACCCAATTGGGAATCGCAAACAGTGTTAAACACACTGTTGTACATGCAAATTCGCGCCGCGAAATTTGCGAGTCGAAAAAGACTCGCAATTTGCGAGGCGCTATTTTGCACGTCGTACATCTAGCCCTAAGCTCTCTTTATCCCCATCCCAGAACTTCAGGTGAGATTTGTTCATAACCATTTACAAAAATGGGAATATACTAGTCCAAGCATCTGAGCCAAATCTTACTATCTTTGATCGCCACTTCCCTATGCGCTGTGCCTCCATACCATTTTGCTCCAGCCTGCCAATTCTCCCCCTCCCAGAGAATCAACCTCCCCACCCTCTCCCATGGAAGTAATTCATGCACCCTCACATCCACTTGTTGGTCCTTTATATTCCCAATCTTCTTTGCACTATCTCGACTGCCTCCCTACATACAGCCCCCCCCATTACCAGGTGCCCCAATGCAATGGTTTTGCTATCTCCTCTGGGCACCCCTCCACTGCCCTGCAAGAGCTACCTATCACACCCACAGCCTCTCAGTTCGCTAACATAAGCAGGTTGAATTCCACCTCAGCCTCCAGCCCAGACTCCAACGAGCTCTAGCATACCCCCTCCTCTACCGACTAAACCGACTCTTAGATGTTCCCCAGAATAGCAGACTCCGACAAGCAACAGCATGCTCTCCTCCACTACTGACCCGACCGTCACTCAACTGATCCCTATTTTTTTTGTTTAAATATCTTTATTGGTATTTTTCAGATTTTATCATAACTGACATCGTTATTGTATATAACATTATCAATCGTACATCCTAAGGTTATAGTGTCCATATGGCTTACATTAATGCAGCGGACAATAGCAATGAGATGGTGTTATCACATCAATCCTGTTTACAGATGCACACACTATTTCGGGCCTTCATAGATAAGTCCTGGTGTGTTATTGCATGCACATGTTACCACATCACAGTTACTGTGTTTGGTGCAGGGCCATATACAACTTAATTGGGACAAAACTTTGTCTGAGTCGATATCACAACACTTAATATACAGGCCACATCAGCTCAGAAGAGTAACTTGTCGATCAGACTTGAACAATTTTATGAACACAATAGTGTAGAATGACAGTGCATGATAGGTATTGACGTGCAATCACCAATAAGATCTGTTTTTCCAATAAACATATAATCAAAATATAAACATATAACGTTATAAACTGCCATCTAAATTACGCAAGTCGAGCCGCTACTACATATCTGAGCACCTCTACTTATTATCTGCACATCAATGCCGTGTGACTTGCCTTGCCAGGGGCCAACATACAGCATGTGTCTGTGGGTGACGAGGAATCCATCAATGGGTACTCCCCCTCCCAGCGACGCATGGGGTTTTAATGATCCCTAGTGTTGTATCGGGGAGTTCTTGGGTATGTGATTGTCTATATGGCTGGGCACATCAGCACCTTGGGTTACGATCGCTAGGTACTATCATGACTGTTGTAACTAAGTGTATTGCTCATCCGTTGCACTCGTCGCTTCACCACTTTGAAGAGCCACTAGTATGACATCCCAACCTTGTGCTATTGGATATTTGCGGAGCCCTACCGTCTCTTCCCTGTGTAGTGCCGTACTCTCTGCCTGTGCCCATACTACAAGCGAACGCTTCCAACCTGTTATCTCTGGCGGGTCCGCATGCTTCCATCGTTTCGTTATTAATCTTTTCGCTGTGATTAATCCTAGATCTCGGAATCTCGAGGTGGTCATATTTTTTTGGGATCTAGCAAAGAGTCCCAGTATACAAATCTCTCATGTCGATGGGAAAGGCGTGCCTGTACATGCAGCCAGCGTCGCGACCACTGCTTGCCAATACTGCTGTAGGTGTGTGCATGTCCAGAGCATATGTAACAAATCTGCATCCAATTGTTGGCAGCGTGGGCATGTGGAGGTGGTAATGTGGAAATACCTATTTATTTTATCTGGTGAGAGATATGCCCTCTGCACGATGTAAGTCTGTATAAGTTTAAACCTAGAGTTCCTTGGTATGTGTCTTGAACTCGCCAGTACAGCATCCCATTCTCTGTCCGTCCATGGCCGACCTCTATCCGCCTCCCAACTATTTCGGAGTCGTGACATTGGCTTGAGAGTATGTATAAGGAGCGCCTCCACCAACCAATGCACTACGTGGGAGCCCGCCCCTACAACATGTAGGTATTGAAGGAGCAGGTGTGTTGGCGGTTCCGCCGTCAGGTCTCCCCAGGCATCCGATAGGGCTTTCAGCAGGGAGGCGTGTAGAAGGAATTGGCCCACTGGTATCTCAGCAGTTGCAGCCAGCGTCGCAAAGGGCATGAGCACACCGTCGCTGTAGAGATCTCCTAGTGAGTCCACTCCCGCCGCGTGCCAGGGCGTCAGGGCTGTTTCCGATGTATCCAGTCTGCCTCGTGGCGTGCCGAGCAGTGGCAAGGTCGGGGCATATGGGAGGGTCTCGCGCGTAAGATATAAGCTCCTCTTATAACAATGCAATGCTAAACCCAGATGTATTTGTTTTGGCCGTGGGGGTTTCGCGAAAGGGTGAAACAAATGGCAGATCTGAGAGCGGGTCCGGGGGCTGTGTCATAGTTGCCGTATCTTCCAGGTGCTGACCATCAAGCCACTTCATCACCCATTGGAGCTGCGCAGCTAGGTAGTACAGTTCCATGTTCGGGACAGCTAGCCCGCCTCGATCGGCGGGAGCATATAGCTTCCATAGGGCCACTCGCGGTCTCCCATTGTTCCATATGAAATCCCTGAACAGCCGTTCTAGCTCCCGAAAGAGCCTAGATGGGACATAGAGTGGGAGATTTGAAAAATAATACAGCAGTTTGGGTAGTGCAATCATTTTCACCAGAGCGATACGGCTCATGACGTTTAGGGGAAGCGTCTTCCAGAACCGCATTTGAGCGCGGAGCGCCGAGATTGCTCTCGTTAAGTTACCCTCCAGTAGGTCGTCGGGTGTCCGATATATAAATAGTCCGAGATATCGAAATGTAGTGGGATACCATGTGAGAGCTGAATCATTTATGACCACGGCTTCCTCCGCTACCGAAGGGGTAAATCCCCGACTTGGCCCAGTTAACCAGGAGTCCAGATATTTCCTCAAAATTTCTGAGTATATCTGCAATGGACGACGGGATCGCAGTGACATCTCGAAGGTATAATAACAGGTCATCTGCATATAGGGAAATGGCGTGCAGCCCATCCCCTAACTGTATGCCCCAGTCTTCCCCATCCTTCCGGAGCATCGTCGCCAGCGGCTCCATCGCTAGGGAAAACAGCAACGGGGACAAGGGACATCCTTGACGCGTCCCTCGTCTCACCCTTATTGGATCCGAAATCAGCCTACCGGTGCGGACTCGAACTGTGGGTCGCTGATACAATACGGCGAACCATGCTTAAAAGGTGTCTCCCAGTTCAAATTTGCCCAGGACTGCCACTAGATAAGGCCACTCTAGAGAGTCAAAGGCCTTCTCCAGATCGAGAACCAGGCATCCCGATCTAGGCCATCTATGTGTTGCATAGCGCTGTATTCTAAAAAATCGACGGATGTTCAGAGAGGTGCACCGGTCCGGGACAAAGCCATTTTGGTCAGGGTGTACCAATGTTTTCACGGCGGGAGAGAGACGTCTGGCCAGCAGCGATGCAAACATTTTGTAGTCAGTATTGAGGAGTGCCAATGGGCGATAGGAGCCCAGGAGATCGGGGCTTCTATCAGGCTTAAGGAGGGAGACCAGTAGGGCCTCATTTTGTGTATTTGGGAGGGCAGAATCATCCAGCGCCGTTTCATACACTATCAATAACTGCGGTATCAGAATGTGAGCATATGCCTTGTAAAATTCGGTCGGGAGACCGTCAGGTCCGGGCGACTTCCCGTTTGACAGTGAAAAAATACTATCACGGAGTTCCTCTGAGTGAAGAGGGGCATTGAGAACCTCGCACTGAGTGGCTAGTGGCTTCGGTAGATCTAGAACTCCCAGGTAAGTCTGTAGCTCTAGAGGGGTGACCTGCACGCATGGTTTGTATAAACCCTGATAATGCATGATGAATGCTTCATGGATGCCACGTTGCGTATATGCAACACTTCCGTTTGCTGTTCGTACCGATATGATCGGCGCAGAGGAGTCATTTTGGCGAATAAGCCATGCAAGCAATTTACCTGCCTTATCACCCAGTTGGTGCGTTTGTGCCGAGTGAGCAGCGTAATTCAGGCACTTCAACCGCTCCAGTAGTAGCGCATGTTCTGCCCTGTGTGTATCCAGCTGTTCCCGGGCTCCATCTGTGGCAGTTTGTTCACTAGTGGCCAATCGCCTCTCCAACGCAGTAAGGTTCCTCTCTAGCTGCTTACGCATACCCGATTGTGTTCCCAGGCAGTGTCCTCTGACGACCACCTTAAAGGCGTCCCACTCTGTTAGCGGCGAGGTGGCTGTGCCCATATTTTCATCAAAATATTGTGCCACCGTGGTGGCCAGTGTATCACGGAAGGATGTGTCTAATAAGACGTCTGGTTGAAGGCGCCACATAGGGATTGGCGGCGTCTCAGCCTCCCAACATAGCTCAATCAAATGTGGGTTATGATCGGAGTGTGTGCGCCCTAGGTATGAGGTGTCGGTTATACATGGGAGTAGGTCATTCGATATCATGAAACGGTCTAAGCGTACATGTAGTTTGTGTGCCCCAGAATAGTAGGAGTATACCCTGTCCAGTGGGTATCTGAACCGCCACACATCGGTAAAGTGCCATTGCTCTGCCCAGTGCGTTAAGGCTTTCGCAGCTGCATGGGTTGCCGTTCCCGGCAAGGGAGGAAAGGAACGATCCAAGGAGACATCCAACACACAATTATAGTCCCCTCCCAAGATCTTGGGTACGTCGTGCCATGCGGAGAGCTTTTGCGATATCTGGTCTAAGTACACAGCCTGCTCAGTATTAGGCGCGTATATTGAGGCCAGCACCACTGGCTTACCATCTAGCACTCCTCGAACCATGACATATCTGCCCTCCCCATCTACCATTGTGTCTGTCACCCGAAATGGAGTACCGGGTCTCACCCATATTAACGCCCCACGTGCATAAGCAGAGTAGCCAGTCGCGTACAATTGCCGTCTCCACCGTCTGTGAAGGCGAGCGATCTCAGCATGGGGCAAATGTGTCTCTTGAAGGAGTGCAATTTGTATGTTATGTCTCCTTAAATAGGAATATATGAGGTAGCGGCGCTCCGGGCTATGGATCCCCCTCACATTCCATGTCGCTACCTTAACAGGTGCCATACATTATGTGTCAAAGATGCCGGTGTCGCCTTCCAGCTCAAGGACGGGGGGGGGGCTATGAGTGGATAAAATAGACACACACGTATACATATTATCATATGGGGATTAACGTCCCAGCAATCTCGTCTTCGTGCAATAGTGATGGCATAAAAAACAGAAAAACAACCTATATTTAAGAATACCATGAGAGCAATTCTACAACTGGTAGTTGCCCAAACTGTCAATACAACAACACACCACTAACGTCTGGGGAGACTATAGCGCACAACAATATGTGGGTTTACAGTGGTTGATTACAAATGGTGAAATGAATCGTCCCTGACCGTGAGATCCAGTTCTGGCTAGTCACAGATATGAGCAGGGCAGTTATTCGTTAAACATACATAATATTCCCATGTAAGGGGGGACCGGTATAAGGAGCTAAATGGGGGGCCAGACCATCCACAGATCAATTACTCCTTCATCTACTTCATATTAACAATACAGTATATCTGTAGGAGACTCAAGTTCTTATACTTGCGTGTCCGAGAGGATCTAGTATCAGGTGCCCAGCGAAGAGGGAGAAACTCAAAACTGCAAACAAATAAAATCTAAGTGATATCATCCGAGGTCTGCGGAGTAACGTGTGGTGGCACACAGGAGTCCTGGGATACAGGGATATTGTCCGACAAGTCGTCCTCACTGGGCGGCCCCTGCGTGTCAGAGTCCGAGTTGGCATCGTCGGCCGGCGAGCCACTCATGTTCACCACGGCCTGCACCGCTTCCAATTGTCCACTTAATACCAATTCAGGTGAGGGACCACTAGCCTGCGAGGTCGGGGGCAACGACTTCCGTCGTCTTCTGCGGCGTCATCTCAGAGGGACGTCTGCCCTCGTCTCCCTCCGCCCTGGTTGCGATGAGCCACGAGTGTCCAGCCATTCCTCCACACTCTCTGGGGTAGTGAAGAAGTGTGTTTTGCCATTTGCGATAACCCTCAGCTTCGCAGGGAATAACAGCGAGTATTTTAGGTCACTCTGTCGCAGTCGCCGCTTCACCGCAAGGTAGGAGTGCCGCTGTCTCTGCACTTGAAGGGTATAGTCCGGGAAAATCATCACTTTATGGTTTTCCACCTGTATGTCGTGTAATTTCCGGATTTCCTGGAGCACAGCGTCTCTATCCCTGTAGTTTAACAACCGAATTAGCAGTGGCCTCGGGTTTGACCCGGGGGCGGGGGCCTAGCCGGCACCCTGTGCGCCCTCTCGACAACAAAGTGCGGGGACAAGGCCTCCCCGGGAGCAGCGTGCGGAGCCAGTCCTCTGCATAATGTACCGCACTTCTTCCCTCAATTCCCTCCGGAAGGCCCACTACACGTAGGTTGTTGCGTCGGGCCCTGCCTTCCGCATCTTCCGCTCTGTCTTCTAGGAATTCCACTCTATTCAGCAGGTCTTGGATATGCGTCTCGGCCAAGGACACCCGTGGCGGGATCTCCGCAACTTTCCCCTCTGTTGCTGTGGCGCGGTCCGTAAGCTTTCGGTGGTCAGCGTGTAGCAGTGTGAGATCCAACGCCACTTTGTCTATTTTACCTTCCAGGGAGGTGCGTATCTGGTTCATTGTCTCTCCCAGTTTCTCCACTGCCGCCAATACTGCATCCAACTTGTGCGACATGGGATCCATCACTTCTGAGGACGCCATCTTGTCCGCCTGCGCTCGCGTTTGAGGATGGGGGGCCGCCGCTCCTCCAGTGCCAGTCTTTGCACGGCCTCCTCGCGACATGGGGCGTCAGGTAGCAAGGATCGGGCCCGCTGCCACTCCTTTGTGGACAACCCCGAGAGTACTATCAGGGGCCGCCCCCGCCAACAGTATCAATTTAGGCTCAGCACAACCCAGGCCGGGCGGGCGCAGCACACCCGTCCGTTTCCCCCCCAAATCGCAGCTCGGCAGACGCCGGGGCAGTCGGTCCAGGCCCACAGGCTCCCAGTGCAACCGCACAGATTCAAGAAGCCAGGCGCGATTAGCGTGACGCTCCCTGGGGTTTCGTCCTCCTCCGGGTCGTATCGCACCGGCCAACAGGCACCAGAGCGCAGCGCACAGCACACAGAGGAGTGCCGGGAGTGTGGATGCACAGGCCCGCCTGGGTAGAGCGGGCCTCGACGGTCACAGCCCAGCGCTTCGCACGTCCGCCCCACAGTGGGTCATGTCATTTAAGTAGGGCAGCACAGGTGGCGGGCCACAGACCAGGTCCCAGCCCGCATGAAACAGATTCGCTCTAAGAGCAGGCCCCGACCTGCGCTACATTCCGCGCGCAGTACCTCCGCGCCAGCTCCTGTCTGGGCAAGTCTCCGCTGTGGGCTCCGTGGTCCCCCGCCGAGGGCCGCCTCCGCGGTCCGTCTGGGCGCCCGCTCGGGCCGGAAGAGCAGGGCCGTACTCCGGCAGTGTTCGCCACTCCACGGGCAGCGGTGTAGCCGCTCAGCCGCCCGCCGCGTTCTCTGTGGATGTGTGTCGCCGTGTACAGCTGCGCCAGTCCCCCAACCTCCGTGCCCGATCAGCCAGGGCCAATGCGGTCCGCTTCTAAATTACTTGCCAATCAGTCAGAGATATAACTTTCCGCTGGATAATGAGGCCGGATGGGCGGGGCCAGTCCCCGGCCTCGCGCTCAGCAATGCTCCCGGCGTCCTGGAGCCTCCGGCGGCCAAGGTGTCTGGGGGAGTGGCCGTCACCGTAGCTCAGAAGTAGTAATGTTCCGCCCCCAGGTCGGGGCTCCAAGGTCACCTCCTGGGTATTGTCAGCGACTCACTGCCTCCGCTACTCGTTCACAGACGGATAATTATAGCCAGAAGTAGGAGCCACGGACGGAGCTCTACCGCAGCACGTCCAACTCCATTGCTGGCTAAGCCACGCCCCCCCACTCAACTGATCCCTATAATGGCACATCTAGAACATAAAATCAATACTATTTTTAGAAGAAGTTTTGTCACTGCGCATTGGTGCAAAAACCGGCCACTCCCTACCCCAACCCCACAAATCTAAGGTGAACTTCGATCCTGCCACTTACACTCAATTGTACCCCCCCCTCGCTCACTTCTGGACAAATGATCCCCTTCAGTTATCCCCACCTCAAAACTAGACGTACCATGACCGGAATGTCGCAGAGAGAACCCAAAAGGCAGAGCAATACTCTTGACAATGCCCCCGGCTAATCCTATCACCACAAGATCCTGGTCATACTTGGCAAGAATAGGAACCTGAACACCACTCGCCCACTCAGGCCGCCCATCCAACTAATTACAATCCAACCCAACCAGCCTTATCAGCGACCTTTACGTAGGCTTTGAGGCATGCTGCTAAACTGCTGATCAGCAGTCAAGCATGCCACTGAAATAGCTGAAACTATCTTGCGATATATCGTTCACATCTGCTTTCTAACTGAAATAAGACTAGAAGACCACTTATCCCCTCTCCTTGGCCTCTTCATCCCATGGACTTCTCAATCATTCGCTGCAACCGTAGTGCAAAGGGGTGGTGGAGTAGCCATCATACATAAAAGCGACGTTTGCGTAACTCCCTTCTGCACCAAGAAATACCTGTGAATACTTAGGAGTTCAGCTCTCCCTTAAGGGCCCCAAACCTATTTAACTTTACGTCATCTGTCACCCTCCAGTTAAAAACCCACAATTCATCGAAGAATTAACAAACCTAATATTGCAAAGCACCCTAAAAGGTACCACAGATACTATAAGATCTAAACCTGCACTTGAATAATTCTGAAGAGCCTACAGCACTAGCCCTATTCACCTCCTGGAAGCTAACGATCTCACCCAACACTGCGATAAACAAATGCATATCAAGGGTTCGACCCTTGACACAATCCTCGCTAAACATAACATCCTATCCCTCAACTCTAGCCTACCATCGGACTGGATTGATCATAGTTCAATCTTCTCCGATCTCAACACCATTGAACCAAGGCACTCCCACAAGCCAAACAGCCCAAACACTGGGTGAGGAACAAACACCATATCCCCTTAGAAGAATTAATCAGTTCCCAAATCATACCACCACCAAATGTCTCCTCTGAGGATGACCTTACCAGCCACTACAACACAAAAGTAGCAGAATTTGTAGATTCAATTGCCCCTCGGAAACTCAAAAAGTCAAGAACCATCCCCTCCAGGGCCTGGTTCAATAAAGAACTTAACAATGAGAGGAGGCAGCTCAGACTGGCTGAAAGAAATTGGAGGCAGCATCCCTCTTTAATTATTCTCTCAATTTTCCGGGCTGAACAGCTAAAATACAAAAAACACATCTTCAGAGAAAAAGCCTCCTTTTTCTGAACCCAACTGTAGTGGTCTAGGAATTGACCCAAAGATCTCTTCAACATCATCAAGCACCAAACCTCCGCTATCCTCCAACAATCAATCAATGACTCTACCAAGTGCTGCGAAGAATTCGCTGCATTGTTCTCTGAACAAATGTCTAACATTGAACTCTCTCTTAAACCACCTACCTCCACAACCTGCACCAAGGATGCCCCATTGTGCAAAAAGGGTCCTCCCAAAGCCCTTCCCCTAATTGATGGCTGTCCCCCACTGCCAGCAACACAGTACTCCATCCTCAACCCCCTGCAACTGAACTATCCCTGAAGAAGAAGTCCTCAAATCACTGACTAGCATAAAGCCGACATCGCACATCTCCAACGCCCTCCCCGCAGCGCTGGTAAAAAATCTCAGTCACATCATCTTGTCTCTATGGAAGCGATTGGGAATAGTCCCACCTGTAATTACTGTAACTGGTAGACCGGGCGTAATTCAGGGGATGGGATACAAGGGCCAAAAGCATCCATTTGTAACACAGAGATCACTCAGATAAGCATCATTTTTGCTGCTTTTCTGAATGTGCGCTCTCTAAATAAACATGCCCTTGACATCTTTGACTTGTTACAAGATTCCAAGCTCGATATCTTGTTTGTGACGGAAACCTGGCTTACAGAATTTGCCAACCCTTCTATTGCTATAGCTATTCCCCCTGGATATCAGATTCTCAGGAGGGACCGTGTTGGTGGGAAGGGGGGTGGCATTGCCATTATTACTAAAAAAGAATACCCTTGTTTATCTCTCCCCATGGAAGAAGTAGAGGGGGCTGAATGTCTCGGTTTTCAGTGCATACTTTCTCCCCATCAATCACTGACCGGAGTCCTTATCTACCGTCCCCCGGGGCCTGCAGGGAAGTTCCTTAAGTCTCTGAGTGACGCTATAGCTCCATTAGCCCCCAGGTATAACCATTTTTTCGTATTAGGGGATTTTAATATTCATATGGACAACTTGGAAATGCTGGATACCACTGCACTATTTGAATCACTTGATTGCTTGAATCTTTTCCCCTATGTGTCCCACCCTACTCACAGTAAGGGCCACACTCTGGATCAAATTTTCTCAAGTCTCAATATTGAAACGGTTGCCCCTGTACCTTTGATATGGACAGACCACCATTTGATCAGCTTTAGGATAGGTAAACTTATAAGAGAACCCCATGTCCCGGCAAAGAAACAGTTTTTACTTCCAGACCTTTTCATAGAGTCACTCCGGACGCATTGAGTGAGGAGCTAGCTTCACACGCCATCTCACTCAGTGGCAACACTGAGAGTGATGCCAATAAGCTTGAGAATTGGCTGAAGCAAAGTACCTGGGCACTTGCCCCCCAAACATTGCGGTCTTGCAAGGTCACAAGACATTCCTCTCCTTGGTTTAATCAAGCTCTGAGGCAGTGCAAAAGTGCTTGCAAACGCTTGGAAAGAGCATGGAGGAAGGATTTTAGCCCGGAAAATAAAGACATTTATAAAACTGCCTTAAATGCATATCACACCAAAATCCGTGAAGAAAAGAAGATTTTCTTCACCTCTAAAATTGAGTCCTCCGGCAATAAATGTAAAGAAATCTTTAAAATTGTTAAAGATTTCTCTGCTCCAAATGCAGTGTCTAGACTTTTTACCCCCACATTAGAATGGACTAATCAGCTAGCATCCTTTTTTCATGAAAAGATTATTAATATTCAAACTTCCTTTGCCGTATCTCTTTCAGAGGAAGATAAAAATATGATATTGCCATCTCCCAATAGTTTAGGAAATGGTTCTTCCCTTACACAGTTTCCCCCCCTTCTTCCAGAGATATCTCTGGAGATTATGAAGGGTCTTAAGTCCGGGTCTCCTGTTGACTCATGCCCCGCGAAAATATTGGCTTCCGTGGCTGAGATTATTAATACTAAGGCTAACACAGTACTTAACTCATCATTGAGTAATGGGCAGGTTCCTCGGATATGGAAATGCGCCAAAATACTCCCACTGCTGAAAAAGCCCTCCACTGATCCTCTAATTCTTACCAACTACAGACCAATTTCCCTCCTTCCGTTTTTCGCAAAGACCTTAGAGAAATATGTAAACTCAGTGATCACCGAGTACGCGGAATCTAATAATCTTTTTCACCCGAGCCAGTCCGGGTTCCGCTCCAACTTCAGTACAGAAACTGCCTTACTTGAAATCTCTGAGGCTATAAAAGGAAAACTTGATAATGGAGGTAAAGCAGTGCTGATCCTTTTGGATTTATCCGCAGCGTTTGACACTGTGCCCCATGTCCGCCTCCTGCAGAGACTGCAGGAGTGCGGCCTTGGGGACACAGTGTTGAAATGGTTCTCTTCATTTTTAGAGGACAGAAACCAGGAGGTCTGGTCCCCCCCCTTTTCTGCCACTATCCCACCTCTGAAAGTGGGTGTTCCACAGGGCTCTATTTTGAGCCCAACTCTGTTCAATCTGTATATGGCCCCTCTCGCCCCTTTGGTTGAAGCTTGTGAGGCTACTATCATTTCTTATGCTGATGATACGCAGCTGTTGTTCACATGAGAGAAGGGAGAAGATTTTGACGGAGAGCTGATTAAAAATTGCTTGAAAAAAGTTTGTACCTGGCTCAGACTGAATGAACTTAAATGTAACCCTGAGAAGTCCGAAATTATTTTTTTCGGATCACCACCCCAGGATGTATGGAAACAGTGGTGGCCAGCTGATATGGCACCCCCTCAGTCTTCGGTCAGGACAGTCAAGAATCTGGGGGTGAAATTGGATGATTCTTTGTCCATGAAATCCCAGATCCAGTCTGTCGCAGGTTCTTGTTTCGGTCTTCTTAAAATGCTTAGAAAGTTTCTGCCAATGTTATCTTTCCCTCATCGAAAGATCGTGGTTCAGGCCCTCATTACCTCCAGGCTGGACTATGTAAATGTTTTATACTTAGGCCTTCCGGAGTTTCTGATAAACAAGCTTAAGGTCGTCCAAAATGCGGCAGCTAGGGCAGTTCTCAGGATTGGCCCCAGAACCCGGATTTCCCCCCACCTGATTGCTTTGCATTGGCTCCCTATTCGAAACAGAATCCTTTTTAAGGCATTAGTTCTGGCTTTTAAGGCCCTTCATGGTTTGGGGGCCCATTATATCAGGAAGAGAGTCCTTCGTTATGCACCAGGGAGATCTTTAAGATCCTCTTATCAGTATCTCCTAGCGGTCCCGAGATTCTCCCGTGTGTGCAGAGGGGGCCGCTCTTTTCAAGTTCAGGTTGCCCGCAGCTGGAACAGTCTGCCTCAGCATCTCAGACAAGTTCCCGATCTGTTGACTTTCCGTAAACAACTTAAAACCTGGTTATTTCAGTAGAAACGTTAGCCTGGTATTAAGCAGGGTATTGTAGGGCTCCGTCCAGCGCCGGGACACTCTTTTGAGTAGCTGAGCGCTTTATAAGTTCACTATAACATAACATAACATAACATAACATAACATAACATCATCCCTTCGTTGTGGACCAAAATCATCAACTCCTCCCTATTGAGCGGCTCCATTCTGGCCCCCCTCAAACACCGTCAAGTCAGCCCGAAACCGGTCCCAGGATGCTTGATTCCGGTCCAGGGAAGACATGGCTTGGCAGTTCGGGCTAGACTGTTCCCATGAGGCACAGGGTCAAGACTGATTTGCATATAGCTGTGTCTGAACTGGGGTGGCAAAGTGAGCTAAAGAATGATGATGGATTCAACCCAGATCTGTGACTGGGGGTGAGTGTTTGAAAAGTTTCAGCACTCCGTCCATCATCTCCTTGTGTTTGCTTTGTTCGCCCTAAGTTGGCAGGGTATGCCCAGACGTGGGTCCCTTGCTCACTTTGCCACTGGATTCAAGCTAGCCTGGCTGATGAGGGCTGTTAGACCGAAACCGGTCCCAGGATGCTTGATTCCGGTCCAGGGAAGACATGGCTTGGCAGTTCGGTCTGGACTGTTCCCATGAGGCACAGGGTCAAGACTGATTTGCATATAGCTGTGTCTGAACTGGGGTGGCAAAGTGAGCTAAAGAATGTTGATGGATTCAACCCAGATCTGTGACTGGGGGTGAGTGTTTGAAAAGTTTCAGCACTCCGTCCATCATCTCCTTGTGTTTGCTTTGTTCGCCCTAAGTTGCCAGGGTATGCCCAGACGTGGGTCCCTTGCTCACTTTGCCACTGGATTCAAGCTAGCCTGACTGATGAGGGCTGTTATCCCGAAACCGGTCCCAGGATGCTTGATTCCAGTCCAGGGAAGATATGGCTTGGCAGTTCGGTCTGGACTGTTCCCATGAGGCACAGGGTCAAGACTGATTTGCATATAGCTGTGTCTGAACTGGGGTGGCAAAGTGAGCTAAAGAATGATGATGGATTCAACCCAGATCTGTGACTGGGGGTGAGTGTTTGAAAAGTTTCAGCACTCCGTCCATCATCTCCTTGTGTTTGCTTTGTTCGCCCTAAGTTGCCAGGGTATGCCCAGACGTGGGTCCCTTGCTCACTTTGCCACTGGATTCAAGCTAGCCTGACTGATGAGGGCTGTTATCCCAAAACCGGTCCCAGGATGCTTGATTCCGGTCCAGGGAAGACATGGCTTGGCAGTTCGGTCTGGACTGTTCCCATGAGGCACAGTGTCGAAACAGATTTGCATATAGCTGTGTCTGAACTGGGATGGCAAAGTGAGCTAAAGAATGATGATGGATTCAACCCAGATCTGTGACTGGGGGTGAGTGTTTGAAAGGTTTCAGCACTCCGTCCATCATCTCCTTGTGTTTGCTTTATTTATATATATACCATCTCTACCTCTATTATAGTCTAAATATACTACTGTTGCACCACAAACTTGTTTTTATATATTGTCATTATGTATTATTGTTTTTACTCCCCATGTAATTTGTGCACCTGCTGCTGCAATAACTTGTAAAGCACTATATACGTATGCACTGTACTTACCTCAAACCTGTAGGGTCAACAATTCCGGATGTCTAACATAAACTTCATTTTCACTCTATCACTTTGTATTTGTATTAACCATCAATGTAACTCATGTATTTGCTGCCATGCCAACTCTGTAAAGCAGTCTGATACCTTCTGCTCTAGTTCGCACTATATAAAACTAAAAAAATAAATAAAAACACATAAAATAAGTATGACAAATGTAAGTTAATGAAAATCCTTTGTGAACTGGGTTGTTTATCTTTTTGCCTTTATTTGATTACAATTCCTATTTTTCCACTATGGTATTTTGCATATGTTAGAGAAGGAACAGATGATTGCTGCTGCATCAGACCTCAGGTCAGGTATCTTTCAACTTGAGGTTGGTCATGCATCAGAAAAGTGAAAGTAAAAAGAAAAATCTCTCCCCATTAACAGCTAATCATAAGGCTACACATTTGTTGCAGGGGTTCTGTGCAAGTCAGAGAAACAAAACTCATCAAACTTAGACCAGTGGCATGCATTCTATTAACAAAAGAAAAATTAGCGACAGTGCACACCAAAACCAACTAACAGTGGCATAAAGAAAAATGATGAGGCCTTTCTGCAGAATGTGATGAGGAGCCTGTAAGACTCCTCCATCTGTTAGATATTCATAGGCCTTAGGCCGAATCATGGGCCCCTGAAGAATGTGATTATGTCCTCCACCATCTCGATGGAGCAAACTCTATCTGCCAAACACTAAATTGGCCCTTAAGATAGGACTAATAAATTAAAGTATAATCAAGTGCAGAAGCAACTAAGATATGGAATCATACTGTGAGTACCTAGGCCTAAATTATGAAACTTCGACCATGCAGCTGCATCATCACAGTACATGAACATCCTTTAGAATTAACAATTAAAGACAGTAGATTGTATTTTGCAGAGCTCAGCAACTGATGGACTGGGAAGATAAGGGAATAAGACATAATGTCCCCGTTTTTGGCCTTCACAAATGTTTCTCAATGTTGTATCTGAAGAGAGAAAAATGCATTATTTTGCTACTGTTATCTTCTGTACCAGGAAGGAATTGTTACATGTCAAATGAATGCGCAACTGTTTCTCTTGATTGAGAACCACAATGCTGGGTAAATTGCCATTGTTATTGGAGAATATATCTCTCTATGCCTAAAACTTATGTGGCAGACATTTCCGGAGGACTGGATCGAGGTGTCTCATCCATCTGAATAAACTTAGCTTTCAAAGAACAAGCCTGTTACTGAATTATACTTTGGAACTTGGTGTTGACAATACAACTAACATAAGAAATGAATGAGTGGAGTTCAAGTAGAGGGTGCAATAAGGAAACTTACCATATATGAAGTATAACATTTGTATTTTTTTCAAAGTAGCAGGCTTATTCTCATTTAAAAAAGGACATCAGGATGATTTGACCTGTTAGCCTTCCAATATCGCTCTTAGATGCCCTACTTGAAGAATTGGGGAGAGTTCTCTTAGGAAGGCTGGAAGATTGGGTGGAAGAGCAGTAAATTCTGTAAGTGTGTACGGACCTGTAAAGCACATTTGACTGTGTCTCACATGATAATATCTGGCACTTGATTGTGGGCATTGGTGCGGATCTGTCCATCCTAAATATGCTTGGGGAGACGATGTAGCCTGACCGCTAGAGCGGCCGACCTCAAAGCTGAGGAACCGGTTCCGAGTCTTGGCAGGAGGCACTCAACATCCTGTGATTCTGGGCAAAATCACTTAATCCTGTGCCTAACAAAAATGAATGTTTCCGTCTGTAACGCAACTGGTGCTCATGTAAAGTGCTCTGACAGCTTTGGGTCAAGTTTGCGCTATATAAAACTCCGGAAAGAAAGAAAGACATTTACAGTGGGACCACAGCCAGGGTGTAGTTGGTACCAATGGAGAACTCTCTGACAGGTTTCACATTGCTAGGGGGTCAGGCTATGATGTGTCCTTGTGCCCTTTCTTTTCACAATTTATAATAAGAACTTGCACAGGGTGCTGTCGGAGGGGTGTAGGGGCATGACTCATATTGGTCATTGCCCAATTCCTGTCGGACAATACTGTCTTAATGGCCCGCACACCAGTAGCCCTTCAATCATTACTGGATGGATCGATATATTCATGGCAGATTTGGACCTTAATGTGAACCTCTCTAACTTGTTCACCTTGATTTGTGGTTCTAAGAGAGATACTCCATGCCATATCTATATGAAATATACACAGTTAGTTCAGATGAAGATTTCTCTTAACTGGTGATTCTTTGAGCTTCTGTACAGGTACCCTGTCAGGAAGATCCCCTCGGATATTATGAGCTGCATGCTGGCCTTCAGAAGCCAGATGGCTAAGTTGTGGAAGCAAACTTCTGACAGCTTGGAAGCCAGTCAGGCTGTGATGAACGAGTGGTATGACCAAAATTCTACCACTGTGGAATTGCAGCCTGGGCAGAAAGTGTGGGTTAGGTAACCTGTGAAATCAGGGCCCTCCAATATCGTTGGACTGGGCCTATGAGGCAATTGAAAAGAAGGGCAAGGCTATCTACCTGGTGGACTTAAGACCCCAGGCAACCCCACAGAGTGCTTCACATCAATCGCCTCAAACCCCACGCTGACAGGTCTCAGATCACCATCCAGGTTTTTCTGCAGTAGTGATGAGAACTCCCTACAAGTTGGGTAGATCTCTCCACTTTCAGCTGGGGGTACATGTGTTATCCTTAGGGTGGTCTTCCCTGAACGTTTTGCCTGCTTGCCTCCACTTTTTGCTGTAACTTTATGTTGGACTTAGCACTCTGAGCACTTTGCCACTGTTAACCAGTGCTAAAGTGCATGTGCTTCTCCCTAAACATTGTGACATTGGTAAATACCTGATTGTCAAATTTAGTTTACTTATAAGTCCCTTGTGGAATACCATATACCCAGGGACTGTAATCTAAATGCAACAATTGAGCCTGCAGCACTGGTTGTGCCACCCACACAAGTAGCCTTTCAGACCTATTTTAGGCTTGTCATTGCAAGGCCTGTGTGTACAGTTTACTGCCACTTCAACTTAGCAAGCCTTAGACTCCCCTTTTATTACACATAGGTCACCCCTAAGGTAGGCCCTGGTTAGCCCTAAGAGTAGGGAGCTGTGTAAGTGAAAGGTAGGACTTGTATATTTAAGTTTTACATGCCCTGGTATTGGCAAACAACTACATTCTCTTTTCACTGCTATGAGGCCTACTCCTCTCATAGGCCAGCATTGGGAATTGCTTAAAACACTTTTAAGCTGGAATTCCTGATTAGAAAGGAGTAACTAAATAATGTCTCATATGTTTGGAATGGCAATGATAAATCCTCTTTAGTGGTAAGTTGGATTTGACATTACTATTTTAGAAATGCCACTTTTAAAAAGTGGACATTTCTCTGGTCTTAACTTTGCACTGCTTGCCTGCAGCCTGTCTCCAATGCACGTTTAGGCTGGGTAACAGCTACACTTTGTGCATTCCCGCTAGCCAACCATAAACATAGGAAGGGTGGGTGTAACAGAGGACTCCTCTGTATTCATCTGCATTCTGATAGCCTTCCTGGGAAGGAAGGGGGAGAGGGAGATCACTTTTACATCCTGTCCCCACACAAAGGACTACTTACTCCCCAAAGATGCCTGGAAGACAGGACTGGGATGAAAGGGGACCTTTGAGCTTCAAGAAACTGCTTTGAAGTCACCCCCACTCAAAAGGCACATTTGGGTATAAGTTCTGGGGCTCTGACCCTACCAAATCAGTACACTACTGGAACTGGGAAGAACTCAGCTGGAGTACAGGAATACAGACTGCTGTGCAGGAAGGATTGCCACTTTGCCTAGATTGACTGCTCCGAGGAACTGCTTCTCTACATTACTGAGCTGCCCTGCTACCTGCTAATCTCCGCCCTGCAGAAGACAAGGACTAGATCCATCTCACTTTAACCCAGAGTGACTCCAAGGGCTTGCTGACTTGCCTCCTGTTTTATGAAGTCTCAGGGACACAGAAGACTTCCTGCAAACCTGTTAGTGCTGCTGGACTCTGCCATCTGTGAGTCCTACCCTTGTCTGAGGTGCCCATCCAGTCCTGGGCCTCAGAAGTGGATTCTGCAGCTGATTTCCTACAAACCGGACGTATCGTCACCACTGCATCAGTCAGAACCGATGCATCGCCGTTCGACACCAACGCAGAGGCTGTTTGGCGACAGCAGTTCTACAGACTGAATGGGCCAACGACGATGCTCTGTGAGGTTCAACAATGATGCATTTTATGCATCTCAATGGAGCTCAAGGACGATTCTGTGACCCGACTTCGTGGAAAAGATTGGCGCAACATGCTCTCAGCATCGACACTTTGCTCCATGAATGGTGCGTTTTCAGTGGTATCACATGAGTCTTTTAGCCGGCCTGCCCTCCATCCCAGTCGGACTGAACTTTGGACTTACCCCAGTCCCTCACGACCTCAAGTACCAATTTAGCGCTATTGCCTTCTAGGAACTGTTTTTGTATTTATTCTTTAAAAATTCACATCTCAACTTCTACTGATTGGATTTTTGTCATTTTGGTCTTGTTTTGCTCAAATAAATATTCTCTACTATTCTAATCATGTGTGGAGTTTGTTTGTGGTGTTTTCAAATTGTTACTCTGTGTGTGTTTGTGTGTGTGTTGCACAAATACTTCACATATTGCCTCTTAAATTAAGCCTGCCTGCTCTTTGCCAATCTACTAGAAGGTCAGCACAGGTTAATTTAAAGTGTGTATCTAGTTTACCCTGACTAGGATTGTGGTTCCTACTTGGACAAGGTTAAACCTCTGCCAACTAGAGACTCCGGGCCTCATTTTCAAGAACTGACACATCGCTGCGTTGCATCAACAATGCATCAATATGAGTTACGATACGCTACACCAGTTTTACATGCCATGTATGCGCTATATTTATTGTATAGCACACCATGGCGTGAGGATCAGGCAGCATCGAAAAAAATTGATGCTGCCGTGGGCATGTTGTCTCAGTGGAAACTGACGTCTCAGGAGGAAAACTGACGTAAGGCTGGTTAGCAGCACGTAAAGCAATGCAAACCACCCTAGTATCACTTTTCATTGTGTCAGGTGTCAAAAATCTTTTTATAAAATGATGCTTTGGGGAAAAAACATTGCACACTTCACAGAAGGCAGCCATGGAGCAGGAAGAACAGAGCAGTATCCAAGACAATAACCCCAGAACCAGCCAGGATATCCAGACAGACTCCAAGGGGAAGAGAAAGAGCAACTTCAGTGAGGAGGAGAATGAAATCTTGATCACCGAGGTGACAGAGCACCAACCATAGCTATTTGTCACTTCACAATTGCCAATAGGAAAGAGGGAGGCCATTTGTAAGTTCATAGTTGCCACGATCAACAATGTGGGACAAGCCAAGAGCAACAGCAAGAAGCGCTGGCACGACTATAAGCGCAGGACAAAGAGAAACTGGCCAACAAGCTGAAGGCAGCCATGCAGACTGGAGGTGGAAGCCCAGTGCCACAGGAGGAGCTGGATGCCTTGGAGGAGCGGGTGGCAGCTGTCATCCCAGAGGAGTTGGTGACAGGAGATCCAGGACAAGACAGTGCAGCCCATGAGAAACAACAAGACCTACAGGGTAAGTCGCAAAAAGGGACAATGTGGGAGAAAAAGGTCATTTGTGCAGTGCAGTTAGCTAGGTCCCAGTGCTCCACTGTGCTGTGTGTAGGGCAAAGGGCAGGAATCTGGGTCATGTACCATTAAACATCACATAAATATAAGTCACACTGCCCAGTCACATGTGGCACAGCTAAATCCAGCTCCCTCACATTTATCCCTTCCACGTGTGAACTGCAGCACCAGTCCAGGTTCATCTTTGTATATTGGCACCTGTAGTGGGATGTATAACAAGAGTCACCAGAAATACAAGTCCCACAACACAAAGCACAGAACATGGGGCCTCATTTACAAGAGGGCTGCACCACCGGAGTGTCACTTTTTATGATGCTCTGGTGGTAGAAGCCTCTCGATCCTATCTATGAGGCGGTGCAAAGCCACCCTGCTTGGCTTTGCATGGCCTCATAGATATGGAGTAAGGTAAGGCAGAACAAATTACTGCCTTGCATTAGTTTACATCAAGGAGGCATGCCATGGGTGTTGTGGTGGGTTTTCTCATGCAACACCCATGGTTCCTGACACATTTCCAGATTTACAAGGATCTGTAAACCTGGGAATTCATCCAAACTGTGGATCTCGCCAGGGGAGGCATAACGAGGAGAAATATCTTTATTTCTCCTTGTTTATTCCTCTTTCAATGTGTGCTGCATTCTGAAGCACACATCGAAAGAGGAAAGCACCCCCATCGATTGTTTTTGTGGAGGAAGGTGTCCCTTCCAGCACCAAACACCATCCTGCCAACAAGGCAGACACCCTGCATTCATTTATTCCACCCGTGTTACCTAACGTGTGTTGCGGGCAACAGAGAGTCCGTATATAACTGTAGTGCAAGATCCTAACCACACTTGTGACATTCAATGTTGGCGGGTGCTTGACCTTGACGAAGTAAGTGGAATGCCTGTTCTAACTTTACGCCTATTCACAACCGGTTAAGGGTGATTACGGACGCGGTACAAATTCCGCCGCAACTAGCTTCTCTCTTTGACAAAGAGGATTAGGCAATTGGCACTAAATCTCCGGTTTAATTAACCACACATTGAATGTCATGAGTGTGGTTAGGCACAGCTAAGTCCAGCTCCCTCACATTTATCCCTTCCATGTGTGAACTGCAGCACCAGTCCAGGTTCATCTTTGTATATTGGCACCTGTAGTGGGATGTATAACAAGAGTCACCAGAACTACAAGTCCCACAACCCAAAGCAAAGATCATGGGGCCTCATTTACAAGAGGGCTGCGCCACCGGAGTGTCACATTTTATGATGCTCTGGTGGTATTAATAGTGCAGAATGCCTCAAGAGTTCTTGTGCTAGCTTCATTTTGAGTGTAACTTTTGTTTGAGATATGCTAAATATATGTTTTAGAAGCAGAAGAAGTATTTGAGAAATGATATAGGTATGCCACTCACAAAAGGTTTTGTGCTTTGAAAAATTTCAAAATGTTGTTTTCCGTTTTAGAAACTTACTGATGCATGCACATGCTCAGTAGCAAAGCAATGTATGTTTCTAGAGGGCCATCTATACAATTATATATCAAGTATGATACCTAGATTTCACTCACACATAGCTCAGCATGTATACAGTAAAACAGGTAGTTTGATACTGACAGAAGGAGATAACCAATGATTCAGAGATATAGTGACAATTGTATGTATCTAACAGGAATGAAGGTACTTTCTCAGTCAGTCAGTCAGTATTCCGGCACTCATGGAATCACCCAGCCACTACTCAAGCAGTCATCAAATCAGTGATTCCCTACCCATGGAGTTATTCAATTATCCAGAAACTATACATGAACTCTTGCAATCAGGCAGGCAGAAATTAGAGAAATTAGAGAACAAGGAGGAACACTCGTACGGCTGTAAGGAGCTACTATACTCACGATTGTGTTGCTGGGTCCTAGTGCAATACACAGGATCGCGCTTTATATGTATGCGAGTCTACCGTCTGAGACAATCAATATATGAGATCGAGTTTGCCTATTCACTTTGCCTTATGGGATTACGACCCACAATATATAACGGGTGTTCATATCACCGGTACCAACCGGTGCTTGATTAGGCATATTGAAATCCGTACGTTTATATATATTTCAAAGGTGACTTCACCTCAATTGTCAACTGCTGCACGCGGAAATTTCCGAATACTAAGCGACAGATTTCAGCCGTTTTTTACTTCTTTTATTTGCCCTGATGAAGTTCCCAATATGGGAATGAAACGCGTTGGCTGGAGTATTAATGTTTGATGTTTTTTAATACGGATCAAAATAAAGAAATTATATCTTTTTTGTATCTACAACTGACTACTGGACTTTGTGAGTTGCGCACCCCCTTTGGATTTAAAAGAAATGATGTAGTT
Organism: Calotriton arnoldi; assembly: GCA_963921515.1. NCBI lineage: Eukaryota > Metazoa > Chordata > Amphibia > Caudata > Salamandridae > Calotriton > Calotriton arnoldi. The sequence goes on along the minus strand of CAWUFW010009754.1, from coordinate 272,566 downwards.
ATTGAAGTATGCAGGCACTATGTATGCATTCATCTACTCACCTAGGTACTAACAAGGCTGTAACCAGTCCTTTGTTTGAAGAGGAAGCATTTCATTTTGATCCTAAATAGAATGAAGACTCTTGACAAAATAGTAGTGTGCATGAGGAGACAAAAACAGAAGAAAATATTAGTGAATAGAAGTAACTGTTGTACAGTTTTTAGTGGAGAATGTATACATACTTCTTGTACAGAGCCTTTCTTTAATGAAGAAAGCTAACTCCAGGATAACAAATAAGTTCATGCTATTGATTAAAGAGGAGGATGTTATGAAATTAAGAAAGGTAGTCCTATAGCAAAAGAGGTGATGGTACCTAGAAATGTAGAAGAAGTTATTGCAGAGGAGGTACAAGGAAGGCGTAGTCAGGGTAATGTATAAAAATGGAATTGTAGTAGTGTTTGTAGTATTAAAAAGCAATCCATTGATATATTAAGAAAATTACTACGCATCTTTCCAAGGCAAAGTTTAAAACACAAAATAAGTTATACCACTCAGCAATGCAAACTTTAGGTAGGAGGCTGTATTATGTGAAAACTCCTGCTTTATGTTTAGGAGAAATGAATAGAGTACTTTTGCATGGTAACGTGGCAGACGTAGAAAAGGTTTGTGGTGATGTGCAGTTTCGTTTCTTTGGTCCTGAGCAGGATTCTAGGGAAAATGAAGAGTTTTTAAGAAGAGTAGTTGCAGAACAAGACACATATAATACGGTTGATAGTTTTGAAGAAAAGATTACAAAATTTAAAACAGTGTTGTGTAAAAAAAATAGAGTTTGTTTGTATATGTTGTCGTTAGATTTACTAGAAGATTTAGACACAGACTGTTCACTTTTATTTAAAAAGTGAAAAAGTAAATCATGATAACTGGCAAAACGTACCTGTGTATTTATTTGCAGAGGGATGGTTTAACTTGTCTATATGGCAAGTTATATGTAAGTAGTGTTGCAATAAATTAGAAGATAATAAAATGAACAACACATAGATATTAGATACCCATTTTGTAGGATAATAAAATGCCTGCTAATGTTCCAAAAATAAAATCAACATTCATTATTCTTTGTAGCATTGCTTAAGGGCCGTTATGGACTGCTCTCCAGCACTCACTACAACTCCACAATCCATGCAGTATGCTGCCATCAGGGAAAACTGTGGAACCAAATCTTGAAGTTGAAATTGGAGTTTTGAATGGACACTCTGCTTCGGTGTTGTTGTGCTGCTGTTGAAGTCGAGGGTCCTTCAGCTTTGCGTTGCCTTCTTGCTGCTCACTATGAACTCTTCTTATGAAATGTGCAAAAAATATAAGAGAGGAAAAAGATTTACTGTGTATGATTTTTGGCAGAATTGCAAATAGCTCTAACACACTGCTCACCAGCTGTTAGAACAACAGTACAGTCTATGCAATACGTGGCCATTCTTGAAAACTCTGAAACCATATTTGTTGTAGTAGTCTGTACCTCTAAAAGGACTTTCTGGTCGGGAATTGTTGCTGCTGCCACTGATGTAGATGGTCCTCCAGCTTCCTTCTGCTTGATCGGCAGTTGGAGACATTTTCTATGATAGGTTTTAAGATGATAGAACATGAACGTCGTCCGACATGAGTCCCAAAAAAGTCTCCAGCCAAAATCTACCACCTGCTCACAATAAACTTCTGGAATAGAAGATTCAAGAAGTAGGAGTGGGTATATACTTCCTATTCATTTTACTGATCAGTATATTATCCAATGATATTCCCTACTTTACCGGTCAAGTGATGTTTTCAGATTGTGCATTGCACTAATTTGGCAACAGTTTTTAATTCTTCATGAGTTTGGGTAACAATGGGTAGTTTGATGGGTGTTTGGTAGTTATATTGTATTTGTGAGTTCAGATGTTGACTTATTTTTTTAAATTGTTGTTTTTGTTAAATGTGTTGTTAAAATAAAGTTAAACAATTATATCACTAAACAGCTAGACTCAAACGGTGTATAAAATATGTCTATATATCTGTTTTTCACTTTGTCATTTGTATTCATGACTACTGATGTCATTGCAACCTCTGGTGTTGCTGTGAAGAAGAAAAATGCATTTTTGATTTAGTTATTTCGACAAATCAATACAAATGAAAAGTTAAATTAATATCTTACTAAATAGCTACACTGAAACCTTATGTAAAATATGTCTATATATGTCATTTACACTTTGGAAAAAACACCCGGTATTCGCAGTCTGTCTTTGCCAAGAATCATAGAGGCAGTACCTATGCAATCATCAAGGACGTCCTTTCTGCATCACTCTGCAAACGTGCCTCATGGCATAGTACTAGTTCGGGGATGGGGGCCAAGTATCCCTCTTGTTACCTCCAGCAAGTTCCACACAGTCAGTTTGCTAAGAGTTGTTCTGAGGCCACACCCCCTTTCTGCATCACTTTGCCAACATGTCTCCTGGCACACTACTGGTTGGGGAATAAAGTTGTCTTTGATGCTAAAAGACAATGAGGACCAAGAAGCCCTCCTCGTACTTTCTATAAGTCCTACTCAGCTGGATTTCTGAGAGCTGGTCGGAGTTCCCGTCCCTTTTTCCACACCATTCTGCAAAGACCATTGCAACCTAAAAAATCCATGGAAATTCACTGAAAAAACCAAAGGTTACAGGGACGTTATAGTAAGGCTGACATTTCACTCATTCAAAACCAGAGAAATTCAGCACTTATAGTTCGCTGAGCTAACTATAACTCGCACCCGCACAATGCACTTTTTGTGATCTCACATATTACATCACTCATGACATGGCCAGTGACATCACTGATGACATCACTGATAACATCTCAAATTACAGCACTGATGACATCACTGATGACATCACTGATGACATCATTCACAGAATCTCTGACACACCTTCTCATACCCCATGTGACCTTTCATACAACTTCCACACTACCATTCTTGAAACCATTAACACAGCCATACTACTACTTACATACCCACTCACTTATTAATAGGTCTACACACACATCCACTCAGTCACCCATACAGCCACTCGTACACCAACTCACTCACTAATACAGCGACTGATATATCCACTCATACAGCCATACAGCCACTCACACACTGTCAGTCACTCATAGAGCAACTCACACACCTACTCACTCACCTATAGAGTCAGATAGCCGATTACTCACCTATAAAGTTATACCACACCCACTCACTTACTCATATAGATGCTAACATATAATCACTGACCCATACAGACCCTCACACACTCACTAACCCATGCAGCCACTATCACAATCCCTCACTCACACATACAGTCACTGATATACTCCAACACTTACCTATACTGCCTTTCACATATCCATTTACTCACCCATATATCACTGACACATCCATTCACTCACCGACACAGCCATAGACATACTCAGTCACTTATATAACCCTTCTCTTACGCTCACTAACCCATACACCCACTGGCTCACGCAGTCACTAATCCATGCAGGCAGTCACACACCCTCTCACCCACCCACTCAGACACTTATACATACATGCAGATACTCAGACAACCAATCAATCACCATACACCGACAGATGTACACACTCATCAACTCATCCAGCCACTTCAACACCAACTGAAAGATTGACACAGACATTCAGACAACCTAGTCAGTCACCCATACATTCACTGAGATACCTAATCTCTCACTTATACAGTCAGTCATGCACCTACTGAATCATCAATACAGTCACTCATACACCCACTGATTCATCACTACACCTTGGTATGTATATTTAACAATCATAAACTTATTAGAAACACTGACAGTCACTGGATGATGTCATCAGTGATGTCATCAGTGATGCCATCAGTGATGTCACTGACCATGTCATGACTATGTAATATGTCCTCCTCACAGTGAAGAACACAATGCTCAAAATTAATTTCTGGCACATTAAGGCACTTTTGGTAGGCCCTCACAGGAGCAATACGCTGCATTCTGTCTCCCTCATTCGGCCACTATTACCTTTTCTTTTGGACTGGTGAAGAGCATTCCTTCATCAGTGATGACTATCTACCTTCAGTGGGAGTGTATAAAACGGTGATATGAAAGAAGTGTACCACTCTTCACGTTACCAAGCATTGAGAAAAGCAAGGATGCCGAAACTCGTCTGTTTAGTAAAATAAATCAAATTAGCAACACTGAGACACGTGAGTGCTCCTTACTCCTTGGGAGTGTTGGTGTTGATGTGTTTACGTGCAGCCACTTGCACGACAGGAGCACCCATTCTGAAAAGTGTTCGGTGGAAATTAGTGGAAATTTTAGTGGAATGTTATAAAAGTCTGCCAGAACCGTCATAACCTGGACTAATGCCACACCTGCCCGTATGAACAGGACATTACTAAATGAACAGACGTCTGTTACTAAACATGAGCACCTGCAGGTATGTGGCAAAAGAAAAGGTAATAGCGGCCGAATGAGGGAGACAGAATTCCGCTTATTGCTCCCGAGAGGGCATACTGAAAATCCTTTAATGTGCCAGCAGTTAATTTTGTGCATTGTGTTATTCACTGTGAGGAGAAAGACTACTGAAGCTGTACTCTGCCCACAATGCACCTTGTTTGAAACTATCTTTTAAAATTGAAGAACTACAGCGGTATGCTGGCAATTGATTGGACTGGTGAAGAGCAGTCCTTCATCAGTGATGACTATCTACCTTCAGTGGGAGTGTATAAAAGATTAATATGAAAGACGTGTACCACTCTTCACGTTACCAAGCATTGAGAAAGGCAAGTATGCCGAAACGCATCTGTTTGGGAAAATAAATCGAATTGGCAATACTGAGACCCGTGAGTGCTCCTTACTCCTTGGGAGTGTTGATGCTGATGTGTTTACGTGCAGCAACTTGCAGGACAGGAGCACCCATACTGAAAAGTGTTCTGCGGACATTAGTGGAAATTATTTTGGAATGTTATAAAAGTCTGCCAGAACCGTCGTAACCTGGACTAATGCCACACCTGCCCGTATGAACGGGACATTACTAAATGAACAGACGTCTGTTTCTAAACATGAACGCCTGCAGGGTTGTAGCAAAAGAAAACATAATAGCGGCCAAATGAGGGAGACAGAATGCCGCATATTGCTCCAGGGAAGGCTTACTGAAAGTACCTTAATGTGCCAGCAATTAATTTTGTGCACTGTGTTATTCACTGTGAGGAGAAAGAACACTGGAGTTCTACTACGCCCACAATGCACCTTGTTTGAAGCTATCTTTTAAAATTGCAGAACTACAGCAGTAGGCTGGCAATTGATTGGACTGGTGAAGAGCAGTCCTTCGTCAGTGATGACTATCTACCTTCAGTGGGAGTGTATAAAAGATTGATATGAAAGACGTGTACCACTCTTCACGTTACCAACCATTGAGAAAGGCAAGGATGCTGAAACTTGTCTGTTTAGGAAAATAAATCGAATTAGCAATACTGACATCCGTGAGTGCTCCTTGCTCCTTGGTGTTGATGTGTTTACGTTCAGCCACTTGCACGACAGGAGCGCCCATTCTGAAAAGTGTTCAGCAGACATTAGTGGAAATTGTTGTGGAATGTTATAAAAGTCTGCCAGAACCTTCGTAACCTGGACTAATGCCACACTTGCTCGTATGAATGGGACATTACTAAATGAACAGACATATGTTACTAAACATGAACGCCTGCAGGTATGTGGCAAAAGAAAAGGCAATAGCGGCTGAATGAGGGAGACAGAATGCTGCATATTGCTCCCAAGAGGGGTTACTGAAGGTACTTTAATGTGCCAGCAATTAATTTTGTGCATTGTGTTATTCTCTGTTGTTAGAAAGACTACTGGAGTTGTACTATGCCCACAATGCATCTTGTTTGAAACTATCTTTTAATATTGCAGAACTACAGCGGTATGCTGGTAATTGATTGGACTGGTGAAGAGCTGTCACTCGTCAGTGATGACTATCTACCTTCAGTGGGAGTGTATAAAAGATTGATATGAAAGACGTGTACCACTCTTCACGTTACCAAGCATTGAGGAAGGCAAGGATGCCAAAACGCATCTGTTTGGGAAAATAAATCGAATTGGCAATACTGAGACCCGTGAGTGCTCCTTACTCCTTGGGGGTGTTGGTGTTGATGTGCTTACGTGCAGCCACTTGCACGACAGGAGCACCCATTCTGAAAAGTGTTTGGCAGACTTTAGTGGAATGTGTTGTGGAATATATATATATACATATATACATATATATATATATCCTTCAAGCACACTCTCCGCACTTCCACCCTGGCGAACAGAGAGAGATGGACCCGGATAAATCTGGCAGGTAAGATGTCTTTATTTTCTCCCTCTGCGACGCGTTTCGAGCACACTCTGCACCAATCACCAAATATATATATGAAGAATGTGAAGAAGACCTTTGCGGTCGAAACGAGTTACTTTAATACAGTAATTTTCTGAAAACACGACCTTGGAGTGTGAGTCTTTCTCTGTGTTGGAAAGTGGAATACAGGATTTTCTTTCATATATATATATATATATATATTGTATATCAAAGATGCTCTCAGCATTGAAAGAGCACTTGACCGTGCCCCCACCATCTGGCATTTGTCACCTCGCTGCAGCTTGCCTCTCACATGCCAAGCATTTCCTTCATGTCCGACGCGTTTCGAGGCAGACGCCTCTTCTTCATGGGCTCAAAAGACACGCATTGATAAACAGCTCATTTCCGGTATTTATTTCATTTGCCTAATTGGCTTTTGCCTCGTGCATCACAACTATTGCATTATGGATGTTAAAGTCCCGTAAAAAGAGTCTCACTTTAATCCTCCTATAGTAGGCTCAATGTCGTGTCTGATTAAAAGCTTGTAATTCACCTTTGTAGGTTTGGCACACTCAAGGCAGGCACAATTGAATGCTGGAACACGGTGCTGCACGGAGACAGACATTCAGCTCCCCAGCCTTTCAAGTTCACTCAACCGTGCCCCCACCATCTGGCATTTGTCACCTCGCTGCAGCTTGCCTCTCACATGCCAAGCATTTCCTTCATGTCCGACGCGTTTTGAGGCAGACGCCTCTTCTTCATGGGCTCAAAAGACACGCATTGATAAACATATATATATATATTTGATGATTTGTATACAAATTTTATTTTTTACTTACTAGAAGGGGAGATGTAGTGTCCTGATATATTTTAGAACTGAACCCTTTTCACTCCTAACGGACTCTGAAAAGCTGTGACATAGGTATCAGAGCGCAATGCCATGAAAGCTTGTTTCAGAATGTTGAGTTTGCAGTTACATGCAGCAGAATAAAGACGTGTAATGCAAAGCTCTCTGTGTTGAGCAGTTATTGGTGGGTACACAGGCTGGGGAAGACGCTACAATATGGTGCAAACATTTGGGGACACTTGAAGGTAAGCAGGCTACAGTAGTCAATGTGTACCTAAAGAGACTGCTCTCAGTCCCATCTAGGTGTCTCTCGGTGCTGGGCCATCATGAACCCTGAGTCTCATATGTTGAAGACCTCATTAAGGTACAACCCCTATTACTATGGCACAGGGTATGGGTGAAGGCTGAGGCAATCAATCAATCAATCAGTGCATTTATAAAGCGCACTACTTACCCGTGAGGGTCTCAAGGCGCTGGGGGGGGGGGTGGTGCTGCTACTGCTCGAATAGCCAGGTCTTGAGAAGTCTCCTGAAGGCCAGCAGATCCTGGGTCTGTCGCAGGTGAATGGGGAGGGTGTGCCAGGTCTTGGCGGCGAGGTGGGAGAACGATCTGCTGCCGGTGGTTGCTCTTCAGATGCGGGGGATGGTGGCGAGGTCGGCAGAGCGGAGCTGGCGGTTTGGGGTGTAGAATCAAAAAGAGCTATAATTTAAGACAGTCTATGTTTAGATTGGGCAGGCTATTTTTCCAGGTTAAGTTTGGGATAGGTTTGAACATACGCACCTCTTTGAGGATTCTAGTAAGCTGGAAAGGATGAGAAGGCGGGAAATAAAGACCATGTGCCTGAAGTCCCTATAGGAGATAATAGCAATTAAAAATAGACAAAAAATAAGCTATATTGCATATTCAACCGTAATAGTGGAAGAGGGAATGCAATCCTAGCTGGCCAATATGACAGCAATCAAAGATATTTATTAATCCGATTTAGCCTAAATATGGTATTCCGTATTGCGACTTTCCTCAAATTAAAATGACGAATCAAGAGAATTAAGAAAATGCGCCTGTGACAAAACCTCTATAGCAGGGGTGTTTCATTTTATGTTTTTTTGCCAACACTTTTGACGTGCCCAGATGTTTATTTGTCAAACTCGTGTTTAAGAAATAATAAATTAGACATTGTAAAGCAGCTCTGGTGCTTTTACAAAATCTGCAAACAGAGGAGGCCTGTGCCTATGTAGCTTCCTACATTATACAAGCTTCTAATATTAGAAAGAAATTGGAGACCCAGTTTTAGAGTGTTTTATACTTGTTTTCTGGTTACACGATTTTACCTATTTTGAGTTTGTAGTATTTGTTTTATGGCGATTTTATGAAATTCTGAAATATAAATGTACTCTTGTTATTTTAAAAACTTAAAATTGAATAAAGCTTACATTGATTGATTGATTCATTAAATTATGTTGCTTAAGCTCATCGTTAGGGGGTTCTGATGACAGAAATGGTTCTGCCTAAATCTGCTGTGAGATGTGGGGGTGCTGAGGCTCTAAACCTCATGGACATAGTTAATGGAGATGGATATCATACTCTCCTGCATGGTTAACTCCTTGCCTGTCAGCTGAAATATATCGTTCATCGCTCCAGTTTCCTACATTCCTAAGTTAGCATCACTTTCCATTGAGGGACCTGATACAGATTTGGTTGCTTCTAATGTCACAGGTTCTTCTTCCGCCTTGCTTGGACAGTGTAGGGGGGAAGTGGGTTTGCTTGGTGGATGTTCTTGTAAAATATTGGTGGAATATTTTGTTACCCCATGTGATGGTTCCTGCAGGCGGGTTGCGTCAGAAGCCACTCCAGACAGAACAACAAGGGCACAGAAGCACGTATGATTAACCCCTTCGCTGCTAGGCCTTCCCCCCCCCCCTGTGCTAAGCCTTTTTTTGGCTATTTGGGGTAGTTTGCGCTTAGGCCCCTGTAACTTTTTGACCACATAAGGTATCCACGCCAAATTTGCGTCCTTTTCTTCCAACATCCTGGGGATTCCAAAGCAACCCAGGGTTTGTGGATTCCCCTGGAGGGGACCCAGAAATTAGCCAAAATACAGCTAAATTTTGGTTTTTGGGGGAAAAATGGGAAAAAAGTGCTGCAAATGAAAGCGTCTGGGTTTTTCCCTACAAATGGTATCAAAAAAGGGTTTGTGGGGCTGAAAATCACCATTTTTCCAGCTTTTAGGGAATGACAGACTTTGTCAGAAAACCAAAGTTTTTTACACAGTTTTGGCATTTTTCTGGCACATAGCCTCTTTTTGCTATTTTTGGTGCTTTCAACCTCCTTCCAGTTAATGGTAGACATGGGTATGAAAGCAATAATGGATCCTGGAAAGCTATACATTTTTTGAAAATTCTGAATTCAGCAAGGGGTAATTTGTGTAGATCCTTCAAGGTTTCTTTATAGAAACTAACAGTTAAATATATGAAAAATTGAAAATTAGTTGAAAAAAAACAGCCTTTTGTGTCAATGTTTTCACCTGCAATTTCTTCTAATGCTCTTTGAAAGCAATATACCGTTACATCCGCTGGACCTTACTGGTTGTGGGGATATATAGGACTTGTAGGTTCACCAAGAACCCGACGAACCCAGAGCCAAAAACTGAGCAGCAACTTGCAATGGTTTTTATTATGTACCGGGTATATAGCAATTATTCTGGGAAAATGAATACATGGAAAAATCGGTATGAAAGACACCTATGTATTTCTGAAATGGGAACAAAATATAGAGTTTAGAAACAGTAGATATTTGCACATTTCCAAAATTGGGAATACTCATACTTGGGCCTCCCACACGAGTGAGGCACCATTTTTATCGGGAGACCTGGGGGAACGCTGGGTGGTAGGAAATTTGTGTCAGCCCGGTGATGCCACAACTTTCCCACACAAAAATGTGTGAAATAGTGATTTTTTCAGCTAAAATTGAGGTTTGCAGGGGATTCTGGGTAAGGAAACTTTGGGGGATCCACCCAAGCCATACCTCCATGGAATCCCCCGGGTGTCTAGTTTTCAGAAATGTGTGGGTTTGGTAGGTTTCCCTAGATGACCGCCGAGCACGGGCCAAAAACCCAGGTGACACCCCTTGCAAAACCAGGTTGTTTGGTGATAGGCAATTTTGATGTCGCCTCAATACGTTTTGGGCCCCTGCCTGTCGCAGGTACTTGGGCCTCCCACATGAGTGAGGCACCATTTTTATCGGGAGACCCTGGGGAACGCTAGGTGGTAGGAAATTTGTTTCAGCCCGGTGATGCCACTACTTTCCCACACAAAAATGTGTGGAAAAAGTGATTTTTTCAGCTAAATTTGAGGTTTGCAGGGGATTCTGGGTAAGAAAACGTTGGGGGATCCACTCAAGCCATACCTCCCTGGAATCCCCCGGGTGTCTAGTTTTCAGAAATATGTGGGTTTGGTAGGTTTCCCTAGCTGGCCGCCGAGCACCGGGCCAAAAACCCAGGTGACCCCCCTTGCAAAACCAGGTAGTTTTGTGATAGGCAATTTTGATGTCGCCTCAATACGTTTTGGGCCCTTGCCTGTCGCGGGTACTTGGGCCTCCCACACGAGTGAGGCACCATTTTTATTGGGAGACCTGGGGGAACGCTGGGTGGTAGGAAATTTGTGTCAGCCCGGAGACGCCACAACTTTCACACAAAAATGTGTGGAAAAAGTGATTTTTTCCAGCTAAAATTGAGGTTTGCAGGGGATTCTGGGTAAGGAAACGTTGGGGGATACACGCAAGCCATACCTCCCTGGAATCCCCCGGGTCTCTAGTTTTCAGAAATGTGTGCGTTTGGTAGGTTTCCCTAGATGGCCACCGAGCATGGGGCTGAGAACCCAGGTGACCCCCCTTGCAAAGCCAGGTTGTTTTGTGATAGGCAATTTTGATGTCGCCTCAATACGTTTTGGGCCCTTGCCTTGCGCGGGTACTTGGGCCTCTCACACGAGTGAGGCACCATTTTTATCGGGAGACCTGGGGGAATGCTGTGTAGAAGGAAATTTGTGGATCCACACAGATTCCAGAATTTTCCCACAACAGAATTGTGAGGAAAATGTGTTTTTTTCTTTACAAAGTTTGAGGTTTGCAAGGGATTCTGGGTAGCAGAACCTGGTGAGAGCCAGACAAGTCACCCCATCCTGGATTCCCCTTGGTGTCTAGTATTAAAAAATGTACAGGTTTGCTAGGTTTCCCTATGTGCCAGCTGCGCTAGGGCCCAAAATCCACAGGTAGGCACATTGCTAAAAAAAAGTCGGAGCCTAGTGGGCTTTCTGCCGCCCTGGGGGGGAATCGGGGGAGGGGGGTTCACCCCGATATGCCCCCAAGGGGGGCAGAAAGACTGTGGCTATTTTTTGTGGGGGTGGGGGCATAGGTATGACCATTTTGGGCAGCCCCCACCCCCACGCATAAAAAAAGCCTGCGTAATTGCTGGCGCCTAGTGGGCTTTCTGCCCCCCCAGGGGGAAGATCAGGGGCCACTGCCCCCATCTGCCCTCCCGGAGGGCAGAAAGACTGGAATTTCTCTGGGGGTGGGGTGGGGGTATTGTCATGCCCATTTTGGGCAGCCCCTACCCCTACACGAATAAGACAAAAAAATCCCTGCTTTCTAGTGGGCTTTCTGCCCCCGGGGGGCCAGATTGGGGGCTACAGCTCCCATCTGCCTCCCGGGGAGGCAGAAAGACTGTCATTTTTGTGGGGGGGCATTGGCGTGCCTGTTCCGGGCAGCCCCCACCCTAAAACAAATTGCGCAAAAAAAAATCCCTGGCATTTAGTGGACTTTCTGCCCCCACGGGGGGCAGAAAGTCTGTAATGGTGGCGGGGGGTGGGGGCATTGGCGTGCCCATTTCGGGCAGCCCCCACCCTAAAAACAAATGCACAAAAAAAAATCCCTGGCGTCAAGTGGGCTTTCTGCCCCCCCGGGGGGGCAGATTGGGGGCTACTGCCCCCATGCCCCAGGGGGGGCAGAAAGGCTGTAACGGTGGCGGGGGTGGGGGCATTGGCGTGCCCATTTCGGGCAGCCCCCACCCTAAAACAAATTGTGCAAAAAAAAATCCCTGGCGTTTAGTGGGCTTTCTGCCCCCCAGGGGGGGAGAGAGGATGTAATGGTGGCAGAGGGTTGGGGGCATTGGCATGCCCATTTCGGGCAGCCCCCACCCTAAAACAAATTGTGCAAAAAAAAAATCCCTGGCATTTAGTGGTCTTTCTGCCCCCAGGGGGGCAGAAAGGCTGTAATGGTGGCGGTTGGTTGGGGGCATTGGTGTGCCCATTTCGGGCAGCCCCCACCCTAAAAACAATTGCGCAAAAAAAAACCTGGCGTCAAGTGGGCTTTCTGCCCCCCCGGGGGGCAGAAAGGCTGTAATGGTGGCGGGGGGTGGGGGTATTGGCATGCCCGTTTCGGGCAGCCCCCACCCTAAAAGAAATGCACAAAAAAAATCCCTGGTGTTTAGTGGGCTTTCTGCCCCCCGGGGGGCAGATTGGGGACTACTGCCCCATCTGCCCCCCTGGGTGGCAGAAAGACTGAATTATGCCCATTACTTTATGAGGGGAGCGAAGGACCTTGCCCAAGGGGCCGCTCCCCCCTCCCTGGTGTCTAGTGGGTGGATCCCTGCTTGGGGATCGCCCTCCTGGGGCGATCCCCAAGCAGGGATCCACTGGGGAGGGGTACCATTGAAAAGGGGAGATTCTTCCCTTTCCAATGATACCTCTCCTGTCTTTCTACGTGCTCAGGGGGCTGAGAAAGCTCCCTGAGCATGTAGAAAGTGAAACTGAAATGAGCCTAAAGGCTCATTTCAGTTTCGGTTTCTGTGAAATGACGTGAGCGCGACGTGCGCGCTGATCGTCAATTCACAGAAATGGCGGGGGGCCTCGGGAGCTGGGGAAGCTCTTCCCCAGCTCCCGAGGTCACAGGGGAGAAATAGAAATCCCTCTGCTGTCTGCAGCAGAGGGATTTTGTGCCCCTGTCCTCATGACGGAATGGTTCCGTCATGAGCACAGGGGCACCGATGCTCATTACGGAACAATTCCATCATGAGCATCGAAGGGGTTAAGGTTCTTGAGCATTGAAGTTTGAGTTAGATAGGCGGGGTAACAGCAGCAAACGATACCAATAGCAACAGCAGGACAGGAGGAGGTAGCGACAGGAGCAAATATGCCCAGCACCATGCAGAAATAAACCAAATATAAACCAAAAACGCAAAAACGCAACCCAATTAAGAGGCTATATGTACAGGGCTTTGTAGGCCTCAATATGAGGCTCAGTAAAAAGATGGCAAAAAAAGTTGGTGAACAGGGGAGAGCACAAAGACAGACAGAAGTAGCTGCTTACCACTTGGCTATTACCCTGACCACCAGGAGAGGACAGTCAAATAGGATGCTTTCGGGGATTGTATGGCTTGTACGGTGGAATAGTTGGAAGCTCTGATGACAACAGCAAAAAGGCCAGCTGGCCCTAGGAGCTTCACGAAAGACGGCTTCACTGAATACTCATTCGGGCACCAAACCCACTGAAAACGCCAAAGCCAGAACTGCCAGCATGGTGCTGTGAAATGTAGGCAATCAGGAACGAAAGTAAACCACAGCCTGGAAACTGTCGAGTATTGGGGATGCCGCAAAACACTGGTTGACTCGTTGCTGGCAAGCCGCCCTGCTTGAGTGCACGCCTGTGGATTCATGCACACTCTTGTGCATGGCCACCACAGTCAGAAGAGCTACATCACTTCATTCTACTCCATGGATTCTTCCAATTGGGGATCAACCCAGCTGGTAAAAATTGTATTTCATTGCACTAGCAAAGCATTTAAGGGTAAGTGAATATGTTTTGTTTCTTTTCTTGTGAACTGTAAATTGATAATAAGAGAGAAAAATTGGAAAATCAACTAGAATACGCAGAATTGTCACTCAATATATATTTGAACATTAACAAATATTTAGAGCACACTCGTGGTCTTTTGTTAAGAATTAATATATTTATCTAAGCAATTAATTACTTTTTAATGGAGTGACTTATGGTCTCAAATTACAGTTTTTCTCTGAATACATATATGTTTTTCCTTTTTAAGATAAGCCCCAGTAAGGGGCTTATCTGGCTTGAGACTCCCAGTTTTAGTAAACAAACAACTATTCTCCACTCATGTTCCGACTCGCTCCTTCGAAGTATCTACAGGTAGCCTCCTTAATAAAACAAGCATTTGCAATGCAATAGGTCTCGCATTCACAGGAGTTTGAGCTATTGGCATTGTAAATGACAATGACTTTTATTTATGTTTTGGGTTTTAAAACATAAATAAAAAGCATTGTCATTTACAATTCTAATAGCTTAAACTCTCGCAAATGCAAGACCTATTGCATTGCAATAAAGGGCCTTCTCGACTGCTTGTTAGATTGTAAATATCAGAGGAAGAGACCGGCCTGTGACGTCTTCAAAGTAGTGATAAATAGTGCAGTGAAGTAGATGTGTAAGTGTAGTAAATTACACAGACACAAAAAGTGAAGTGAGAGTTACATATGATCCGAGCTATAAACTAGGCCTGGGCGGTAAATTTGCGGAATTTGGGTAATTTCGCGTTCCGCGGAGAACGCGGAATTGCCAAAAATTCTGCGATCCGCGGCTTCGCCGAATTTTTTGCTTGTTCGCGCTTTCAGAATGCGTGGTCGCGAGATATTTCTCCCCGAGCACGCAAACAGCGTTCGCGAACAGGAAAAAAGCATCGCGAACGGACGGAACAAGCAATTCCACGTGTTCGCGGAACTTTTGCGTGCTCACTGAGATTTTTTACCATTTCGCGGAGCTTTGTGTAGCACGACTACGTAAATTCTGCCCACCCCTACTATAAACACTCACAAAGCGCTCCAACACCTTTCGCTCTGTGATTACACTGTTGCGGCTCAGGAGGAAGAGCGGGAGGGGGGGCTATTTCCTGCCCCCTCCGTGATCTGAGTATGCAATGTGGCATTGGGTAATGTCATTGCTATCTTTAGCCCTAATAAAAAACACTTCATCTGTAGTAGGGGCCTGGCTTCACCTCCGGGTGCAGGGCGGTCTGTGCTTTAAGGCAGGCATGGAGGGAGGGATGGTCTCAGCTGCAGCTCCAGCCTCGTACAGTGCCACTGCTATTACTAGTGAGCGAGAAGCACTGAGGTGGTGGTATTGGTATTGGTGGTGGTAGTGGTATTGGTGGTGGTATTGGTGGTGGTGGTGGTATTGGTGGTGGTGGTGGTATTGGTGGTGGGGGTATTGGTGGTAGTGGTGGTATTGGTGGTGGTGGTATTGGTGGTGGTATTGGTACTGGTGGTGGTATTGTTATTGGTGGTGGTGGTATTGGTGGTGGTGGTATTGGTATTGGTGGAGGTGGTATTGGTGGTGGTGGTATTGGTGGTGCTGGCGGTATTGGTGGTGGTGGTGGTATTGATGATATTGGTGGTGGTATTGGTGGTGGTGGTATTGGTAGCATTGGTGGTATTGGTAGTGGTATTGCTATTGGTGGTGGTGGTATTGGTGGTGGGGGTATTGGTGGTGGTGGTATTGGTGGTGGTATTGGTATTGGTGGTTGTATTGGTGGTGGTATTGGTATTGGTGGTGGTTGTATTGGTAATGGTGGTGGTAGTATTGGTATTGGTGGTATTGGTGATGGTGGTATTGGTGGAGGTGGTGGTATTGGTGGTGGTAGTATTGGTGGTGGTATTGGTGGAATTGGTGGTGGTATTGGTGGTGGTGATATTGGTGGTGGTATTGGTGGTGGTACTGGTGGTATTGGTGGTGGTATTGGTGGTAGTATTGTTGGTGGTGGTGGTGCTGGTATTGGTGGTGGTAATTGGTGGTATTGGTGGTGGTGGTGGTGGTATTGGTATTGGTGGTGGTATTGGTATTGGTGGTGGCATTGGTGGTGGTGGGGGTATTGGTATTGGTGGTGGTGGTGGTATTGGTGGTGGTGGTGGTATTAGTGGTGGTAGTATTAGTGGGGGCATTGATGGTGGTGTTGGTGGTGGTATTGGTGGTGGTGGTATTGGTGGTGGTGGGGGTGGTATTGGTGGTGGTGGTGGTGGTATTGGTGGTGGTACTGGTGGTATTGGTGGTAGTATTGGTGGTGGTATTGGTGGTGGTGGTATTGGTGGTGGTGGTATTGGTGGTGGTATTGGTGGTGGGGGTATTGGTGGTGGTGGTGGTGGTATTGGTGGTGGTGGTAGTGGTGGTAGTGGTGGTATTGGTATTGGTGGTGGTATTTGTATTGGTGGTGGTGGTATTGGTGGTAGTGGTATTGGTGGTGGTGGTATTGGTATTGGTGGTGGTTTTGGTGCTGGTGGTAGTATTGGTGGTGGAGGTATTGGTGGTGGTGGTGGTATTGGTGGTGTTGTTGTTAATAAAACAGGCTTTTGAAAACAACCCATCTGGTGGCTTTAGTGCAGATGACATTTAACACAGATGTGCTGTTGTCAGCTTCAGCCCATTAGCACACGATTATGTGCTACCTGGAATTCACATGACTTATATCGCTAATCATTTCTAAATCCATTTTACTTGGGGGGTTGAAACAGACACAAGATAATGCTGGGTTAAAGTGATTGAAAGCGGGCGCCGTGTTACGGGGCGGCCGTGCTGCTTAAAAACACAAGCGGCTTCAGCTGAAGCAGCGCATGCCGGGCCTGCAGTAAGAGAAACTCAATAAAGTAAATAGTGCTTACAGACTAAATAACAGGTCCCGTGTAACAACCGAAGTAAAGGGGCCAGTAGCCATGGGAGGTTACAAATGAAGACAAGGCCGTACTAAGGAGGGACCAAGAAGCCTGTTAACGAACCTGAAGGCAGCATTTACGAAAGACAATGACACAAGCCAATAAAAATATGGGCGAAGAGTGGGTGCGGCTTCTCTCCCAAACTCTACTACAGCAGTCTCGAAGACCGAGCAGCGCATGTGCGCTGCTGCTAGGCTCGACCTAAAATGAACATAACTTTTAGACACTGTCTGACTGACATGTAATGATCCCTTCTTGATGTTTTTTCTAGTTTTTTTCAAACTATGTTTCTAATATCACATAAACACTGTTCTAAATCTTGCGGTATTATTTACTGTGTGCTTTATGTTGCCAACATTCTAAATTTCCAGAGCCAAACTCTAAGCTATATCTATTCCTTTGACTTTTGTTCTATGTCTGCCAAATTTAAGCAACACTCACCAAATGTTGTGGATTGCTAGTAATAACCTTTGGTTTATGAACCTCAGTCCTTGACCCATTGTAGGTTAACATGATATATTGTTATAGTTCAATTATGTTCTAAATGTTTTTTGGCTCATGATGTTTTTTTCCATGTGTGCATAACATGATAATGATATATCAGAGGGCTGCAGTTGCAGTTGTGCCTTGTTATCACGATTGATGCCTCACTGCTTAGGAAAACCCATTTCTACACCCCGAATAACTTTGTCCATCTTAAACAATCTCACCAAATCTATTGAAAAAGTAGGCCATATGGTCAATGAATAGTGTGCCAAATTGGATGCAGATTACTCTAAAGGTTCCAGAGATATAAGGGGGTTCACAAACCTGATGACATCACAAATAAAATGGGTTTTCCCATAGGAGAATTTCTGTATCTAACTCTGGTACTGCTGGAGACACGTTCACCAAATGTTTATGGCTCTGGGGCATTTCTATCATTTGAGGATTGTATTTGTTTTGGTGAAATTAATTTAACTGTCTTTAAGCTATGAGCCATGATCCAAGTGTGCAAATTTTCTGTTTTGCTAGAGATCTCTAGGTAATAGATTGCAAACAACAAAAAGTTACATAGTGCGCATGCTCAACACTTTACTAATATGCAATGATCATTTACAAAGGCTTTACAAAGAATGTGAAGCACAGTGGGTTACTTTGATGCTGTTTCATGCATAAATAGCCAGGTGTTGGCCGACCCACTTATGTGTGTGTGTGTGTGTGTGTGTATATATATATATATATATATATATATATATATATATATATATATATATATATATTCACTGAAAAAACCATAGGTTTCAGACACGTTATAGTTACAAATTAGCATTTAAAAAACCTTTGAAATTCACTGAAAAAACCATAGGTTTTAGGGACAGTTTTAGTTACTTGGACATTGCACTCGTACAAAACCCGTGAAATTCCCCCGTTATAGTTAGTTCAGCTAACTATAACTCGCGCCCCCGCAATGCACTGCTGATGACGTCACATATTACATCACTCATGACATGGTCAGTGACATCACTGATGACATCACTGATGACATCTCAAATGACATCACTGATGACATCATCCATGTGATAATTTCATGCATCTTCTCACACCCTAATATAACCTTTCATACACCCACTCTAAATTACAGACTGTCATTCGTAAAATCATAGACACTCCAACACCAATAACTACATACCCACTCACTGATTCTTAGGTCTACGCACACATCCACTCACTCACCCGTACAGTCACTCATACTTACGGTCACTCAGTACAGGACTATCATATGCACTCATACTCCTATATAGACACTCAAGCACCGCCACTCATCCATAGAGGTACTCACACACCTAGTCAGTCATGCAAATAATTAAACACACTACCATTTACTCACCTATACAGTTATACACACACCACATCACTTATTCAAACAGAAACAAACACATACTTACTCTTATACAATCACTGATACAAGCACACACGCATCCATACAGCCGCTCTCACAATGACACACTCTCACTTATAGCCATTTAAATACTCTAACACACATATATACTGCCTTTTACATATGTTGTTACTCGCACATGTACCACTGAGATATACATTCACTCACTAACACACCCATACACACACTCACCCACCCAAGCAGTCCATCACAGATGCACTCTTGTAATCATGCACCCAGTGAATGACTCACTCTCACATCTATCTACAGAGACTCACACACCCCACCCACACAAACACTCAGGCAGCCATACAGACATTCACCCAGTTTTGTCACTAACCCATGCATTCAGTAAGATACGTTAAATCACTCACTTATACAGTCAGTCACGCACCTACTAAATCAACAATACAGACACTTACACACCCACTCATTCTTCAATACGTCTTTTCCTATATATATTAAAAATATTTAAACTTTACAGAAACACACAGTCACTGGATGATGTCATCAGTGATGTCATCAGTGATGTCATTTGAGATGTCATCAGTGATGTCATCAGTGATGTCACTGACCATGTCATGAGTGATGTAATATGTGACGTCATCAGCAGTGCATTGCGGGGCGCGAGTTATAGTTAGCTGAACTAACTATAACGGGGAATTTCACGGGTTTTGTACGAGTGCAATGTCCAAGTAACTAAAACTGTCCCTAAAACCTATGGTTTTTTCAGTGAATTTCAAAGGTTTTTTAAATGCTAATTTGTAACTATAACGTGTCTGAAACCTATGGTTTTTTCAGTGAATTTCAAAGGTTTTTTAAATGCTAATTTGTAACTATAACGTGTCTGAAACCTATGGTTTTTTCAGTGAATTTCAAAGGTTTTTTAAATGCTAATTTCTAACTATAACGTGCCTGAAACCTACAGTTTTTTCAGTGAATTTCAAAGGTTTTGTAAATGACAATTTTTAAATGTATTAATTGTTATATTAATTTTTTTCATACTGATTTACTACATTTTTAGAAACAATTTTTTTTACATATTTTATTTTTTAAATTACATTGTAATTACATTATACATTACATTACAAAAATACTTTCTCAGAATGAATTACTTTAGTTTAAATACTTTGCAGATAGGCAATAGACTTTTAAGTACAGTAGTTACAGTTGTTTCAATGGGCAACACATTTTCAAACACAATGCAACATTCAGCTCAATGTGAATTTCTAGTTAAATGCAATTAGTTACTTTATGGATTACTTTTGTAACCACAGGACTGGATCCTAGATTCAGTCCTGGTACATCTCCTGTAAACAGTTGAGTAAAAGCGTTTTGGTTACAGTCGTGATTTTTAAGGAATATTATTGTATTTTAAAAGTTGACACTTAGAAACTTTTTCTCATAGAATCACCAATGTTATCCTATGGAAGGAAATTCACTTAGCAGGTAAAAACTGTTATCGTTACTTTACTCAGTGTTGGATCCTGGATCCAGCACTGGTGCATCTCCTGTAAACAGTTGAAAAAATGCGTTTAAGTCATACAGGCGATTTTTAAGGAATATTTGTAGTTTGTGAAAATCAACACTTTGAAACTTTTTGCTGAGAACCAGTCAATCTTAGCCTATGAAGGAAATTCAAGTTACCGGTAAGTACGGTTAAAATTACTTTTGAGGATCAGTACTGGGCTGAAAGATGCAGCACTGAGGTCTCTCCTGATAACAGGTGAGTAAATCGGAATTCGTATTTCGGCTGATTTTAGAGGTATATTTTAAAGTTCCAAAACTCCACACTTAGAAGAATTTCCAAGTGAAACCAGTCAATGTTAGCCTATGGAAGGAAATTCAAGTTACTGGTAAGTATGGTTAGAATTACTTTTCAGGACCAGTACTGGGCTGAAAGATACAGCACTGAGGTCTCTCCTGATAACAGGTGAGTAAATCGGAATTCGTATTTCGGCTGATTTTAGAGGAATATTTGCACAATGGTGAAGGGAGGGGCGGGGCCTGAGGTTACATCTGTGCAAACGCGCCCCGTGGCGCGTTTTAAGTTGGGGGATTAAGTCCCCTTGAATCCTGAGGGTCCCTAGGGGCCAACTAGCCCACCAGGAACCTCCAATATGCGCCAGGGGGCTGCGTTGCAGAGACGTGTAGAGAGGCCACACCCCTTTTACACCTCTCTGCAACGCAGCTCTGTGGCGCTTTCTGGATGTACCTGTTGGGCTAGTTGGCCCTCAGGGACCCTCAGGATTGAAGGGGATTTAATTCCCCATCTTAAAACGCGCCACGGGGCCTGTTTGCACACATGTCACCTGAAGCCCCGCCCCTCCCTTCACCACTGTGCAAACGCGCCCGTGGCGCGTTTTAAGTTGGGGGATTAAGTCCCTTGAATCCTGAGGGTCCTCGGAGTCCAACTAGCCCACCATATACCTCCAAAAGTGCCACAGAGCTGCGTTGCAGAGAGGTGTAAAAGGGGTGTGGCCTCTCTACACGTCTCTGCAACGCAGCCCCTGGCGCATATTGGAGGTTCCTGGTGGGCTAGTTGGCCCCCAGGACCCCCAGTATTCAAGGGGAATTCGTTCCTCCTCTGCAAACGCGCCAGGGCGCGTTTGCAGAGTGGTGAAGGAAGGGGGCGGGCCTGCGGGCCCGATCGTTTAAAAAAAAAAAAAAATTTGTCCTCTGAAGGGGGCTGTGTAGCCCCCTTCCTTTTTCCTGTTTTTATGCCCTGGGGACCCCATCCTCCAGGCCCTTACCCCTTTTTTTTTAATTTTTAATAAAAAAAAACGGGAAGGGGCCGCGTGGCCCCCTTCCCTGGGCCTGTATTGGCCCCGGGGACCCCATCCCCGGGGCATGGCCTCTATATTTATTATTTTGAGGGGGCAGCGTGGCCCCCTCCTCTGGCCATTTAAGGCCCCGGGGACCCCATCTCCCGGGGCCGGCCTTTACGTTGTTTTTTTCTTTTTTTTAAATTTAATTTGTAGAGGAGGGGGCCACGTGGCTCCCTCCCGGGCCACTACTTGCCCCAGGGACCCCATCCCCCGGGGCTGGCCCTCTCCGTTGGGGACTGTGGGGGGTCCCCAATCCCCCTCAGTCCCGCCGGCTCCCACGTCCCTTGGGAGCCGGCATTGCTATTCCACATGGGGAGCAGCTGACATGCTGCTCCCCATGTGGAAAAGCAATCGCTTTGGATATTGGAAGAGAGCAGGTTTCCCTGCTCTCTCTTCCAATATCCAAAGCAGTTTGCTATGGCAGGACGGGAGCCGCGAGGCTCCCGTCCTGCCATAGCAAACTACAGTGTCCCGGGTAGGCACCCCGGGACACTGCAGGAGCCGGCCCTGGGGGTGGTGGTCCCCAGGGCCATCAAGGGCTCCAGGAGGGGGCCGCGCGGCCCCCTCTCATTCAGTACACAGCCCCGGGAGGTGGTGGTCCCCGGGGCTCTGGGGGTCTGTAACGGACCCCATATTAAAATGTTTAGTGCCCGGGGAGGGGGCGGTCCTCGAGGCGTGTGGGGGCTGGAGCCCCCCACATTGGTTTTATTTTCAATTAAAAAAGCCCCGGGAGGTGGTGGTCCCGGGGCTGCGGGAGGGCTCAGAGCCCTCCCGCACCATTTTTAAAAAGCCCCGGGGGTGGCGGTCCTCGGGCTTGGGGGCCCTTGAGGCCCCCACACATTAAATTATCCCCCCACCATGCCCCCGGGACTTGGGCCACCCGGGGCCAATTAACATCGAAGCGCGGAGACCGTGCTTCGATTTTTTTTTCGGCAGGATTCGCGCACCCTGAGCGCATCTTGACGATTTTTTTAAAAAAAAAATGCTTTTGCCCAGGGGGTCCTTGTGGGACCCCTGAGCAGGCCTAGGGGTTAGGGTGTTTCTACCCTGCCCCCTTTGTGCGTTTTGCGCACTTGTTTCTGTCCCTCGGTTCTACCGAGGACAAAATGGCTGCCAACATTTCCTGAATCGGAATGTTGACAGCCAGCTGACAGCCAATTAACATGCAGCTCGTGATCGGGACGGTGCGCGCAGGGTGCGCTGAGGGTACGCGGATCCGACGCGCCCATAGATATATATGTGATTTTAATTGTGAATTTCTCAGGAACTACTGAACGGATTTACACCATTTTAGCAAAAGGCACCAGTCTGAACCAAGGGCTACCTCTTTGCCAAATTTGGGGTAATTCCGTTCAGCAGTTCGGGCTGTAGCTGCGACTAAAGGTTCCTATGGAAAAATGAATGGGGAAAACGTGTTTTGGGACCCCCTTTTTCTCGGCCCCCGCTTGACGTATCACCCCGAGACTTTCAGGGTAGGAGCGGACCGGAGCGCCCCAACAAGTTGGAAGCTTTGCGAAGATTCGTCAACCGGCGCCAACGTTATTGCAAATAGAATGTCGCGGATTTCCTATGGATAATAGGTTGTAACTATAACTATCTACTGGCGACCGCCAGTAGATAATATATATATATATATATATATATATTGCTGCCCAACTCCTTCGTCCACACAAAGGTACGCGGTGCACTCACGAGTCGTTTTTAAGATTTTAATATTCCAAAACCACCATAGCTGACAAACGCGTTTCGGCCATACGGCCTTTGTCAATGTCAGCGTGTATATCTTCATTAACCCATTATATACATTGTGTAACATGATTCACTCGAAAACGGACTTTAGCTTTCATTGAAATCGAGAAAGGACTTTATACAATTGCCGTAATCATAGCGGCCATCTTTAAACATACTATTTTAACATAATGTTCTATATCTCGACTTGATGTAATACCAATATAATACATTTGTTACTGTACCCAAATGATATAATCACAGATCACTGTTTCTATTTTTATATCCTACATAGGCAATTCCCTCAATATAATTTAGATAATTAATATTTTATAAAAACTAAATAATGTTTAAAGGATCTTCGCAGATGCCAAACATCTATTTGCCTTCTTAAGCAATCATTATCATACAATTGATACATTTATCAGTCTTTGTATTTTGCCCTGAATGGGCGATTCTATTGACTGCAACTTAAATATAGTCTTGGATGAACACATTTGGGCAAATCTCAAGATGTACTAATTTCTCATTTCAACAATCATCATCTCTTGCTTAATAGCCCTATTATATATAAAGTCTGTTAATTAAATCCATCAATCTTTCAATAAAATCCCTAATTCTTAATTCCTAGTTCAGTGAAAATATAAAGGGGAGGGGCACATACTATTCTGCTTGTTAAACGATTCTCCACATTAGCTGTGTTTTTGATTCAACTCTATCCAACATGTACCCATAATTCCTCTTCACTATTGAGGCCATATGGGGCTAATGTTCTCAATTCCACAATATACCTTGACTCCAATTGTCGTAGGGTCTTAACCCTGTCACCTCCTCTTTCTTTGATCTGTACATGATCAATACAGAAAAAACTGAGCAATTTACTGTCACTTTGATGATGTATTGCAAAATGCCTGGCGACAGGGTAGTTCTTATCCCTGTTCGTTATCGCCCGCATATGTTCAAGAACTCTTTTCTTTGCTTGATGTACCGTGCTTCCCACATAAAGTAGGTTGCACGGACACATCAAGCAATAAACTACAAATTCTGTATTACAGTTGAGTAGTTTTAAAATCATTTTCTTAGATTTTCTCCCTGGAACTGAGTATTCCTTAACCTTCACACTTTTTTACAGGCTTTACAATTGAGACAGGGATAGAAACCTCTTATTTCTGAAGCACCCTTATTTTTGTTATCAAAGTGGCTGTGGACTAACAGATCCTTTAAGGATGTGTTTTTCCTATAAGTAATACTTGGATATTCCGGAAGTTTATTACCTATAACCGCATCTGCTTTTAGAATATTCCAATGTTTTGTCACTATCCTACGGATCTCTGTAGAGTCAGTAGAATATGTCAAAACCAGCCTTGTAACTTCATCCTGTTTTCTATCTGTTCTCTTGTTTAGAAGTTCCTCTCGGGTTTTTTTATCTGCTCTGTCGGTTGCTATTCTTAATGTTTTTGGGGATAACCTCTTGCATTGAAGCGTTGAAGTGCTTCTTTTGCTACTTCATAACTTTCACCAATGGTACTGTTACGTTTTATTCTCAATAATTCCCCATAGGGGATGCTATCCACTAAACATTTAGTTTGCTGACTTGAATAGTGAAGGACTGCATTGCCCGCAGTCGGCTTGCGATACAGTTTTGTCATTAGTTGTTTATCCTTCACATATACTAACAGGTCCAGAAACGCTACTTCAGAACGACTTATATTACTGGTAAATTGCAGGTTATAGGGGTTAGTATTTAGTATCCTTAGGTAGATTTCAAAATCTTTTGGGACCCTCGCCAGACAATAAAAATATCGTCTATATAACGTGTCCAAATGGCTACTTTTTGTGCCCAAACTTCATTGGTCCCAGCCCAGGCCACGTGCTTCTCCCACCAGCCCACGAACAGATTCGCATAACTGGGGGCGAAGCACGTGCCCATCGCTGTACCCTGCCTTTGAATGTACAGCTGGTCTCCAAATAAAAAAATATTGTTATTTAAACAAAATGACATAAATTGCAGGATCATTGTATTATGTTCCGCATATTTTAACGGTCTGGTCTTCAAAAACATGTTCACTGCCTCTATGCCTTGTGTATGATTGATACTTGTGTATAGACTTGAGATATCAAGGGTAACCAAAAGGAATTCATCTTCCCATGGAATTTCAGCTATTGTTTTTATAAAATCTGTACTGTCTTTGACATATGATACCAAGTCATACACAAATGGACTTAACACTGTATTCACTAACATTGATGTATTCTCTAGAAGACTACCTCTTGAGGACACAATCGGGCGTCCTGGAGGTTTGTTTTTATCTTTGTGGAGTTTTGGGATATGATAGAATGTGGGGGTTATCGGATGTTCTACTTTTATGAATTCATATTCATCTTGATGGAGTATCCCCCTATCCCTCCACATAGTTATCATTTGATAAAAATTCGAAATACTGTCATTATATTGTCTCTTAGTGATTTTAATGTAACATGTTTTGTCACTTAATTGTCTCATCGCCTCCTCTTGGTATGATGATTTATCCTGTACAACGACATTTCCACCTTTATCTGATGGTTTAATTTCGATTGACATGTCTTCTTGTAATGTTTTTATAGCATCTCGTTGTTTCTTGCTTATATTTTGTGACAATGTTTTTCTTTCAGTGTGTACGGCCCTTAATTTGTCTAGATCTTGAATAATCACCTCATGGAAACTGTCGATCATGTCAAAAGCTGTTTTAGGAATACATTTTGATTTCTTCTTGAGATTACTTGTAGCTCCCACTTGGGGAATTTCAATTTGTTCCAAAAATTCTTGTCCCTCTTCCAATGTTACTCCCTGCGATGTATCTGTTTCATGGCCCAGTTCATGTAAAGTTCTTAATATTGTCAAATCCTCTACTGTTAAAATATCTGTGGATACAGTAGATCTTTCTATATTTTCGGTAGATCTTCCAACTCTACCCGAGAACATCTTTCTCAACTTTAATTTCCGAATGAAGTGATACAAATCTATTCTAGTCTGTACATAGTCCCATTTCGTTGTCGGACAGAAAGTAAGTCCTTTTCTAAGAACTTGTTTTTCAGCTTTCGTGAGATGCCTCGATGAAAGATTTATAACTGTTAAATCATTTGTTACTTTCTGAAGGCACCCCTCTTGCTCCTCGTCACTCTGGGGGTATACTGTTGTTTTCCTTCTTTTGTTGCTCCGTCTGGTTTTCCTTTTTCTTGTTCCGGATGTTTCGGTCTTTGGGGATTTTGTCTCCATGATTGTTGTATGACTTCGTATTCTTGGGGAAAATTTATTCTGCCACCAGGATTTTCCAATGTTCTACCACTTCCTCCTTCAGTTTCGGACTGATCCGTTTCAATTTCGGATTCTGAGGTGTCTCTCATATTCGTTGCACCCATCTTGTTCTTAGCTTCCTGTATAGTTTTGCGTGGCTGATCGAAATTCTTCGCAAAGGTTAACACTCTCCCAGTCTCGTAGTCATATTGATCTCTAGCGAATTTGTCATGTTTCCGCCGTCTTATCACCTCCTCATATTTTACCAATCGTGACTTCATCTGTTGTCTTAAATTGTCCGCCATTTCTTTCGCAGAGTCTTGTGCAATAGGATCTTCAAGTCTTTTTATCTCCTCCAATATTTTACTACGATCACTTATGGCATATTTAATCAAGATTTCTACCATTCCCTTAGCTGAATTAGTAGTATGTTCGGCCCATTCTGCCAATAAATTCGGGTCCGGGTTCTCGTATGAGGGGACTGTATAGATCCGGAGACCTCTTGGAATTCGTTCTACTTCCA
Organism: Calotriton arnoldi; assembly: GCA_963921515.1. NCBI lineage: Eukaryota > Metazoa > Chordata > Amphibia > Caudata > Salamandridae > Calotriton > Calotriton arnoldi. The sequence continues at coordinate 245,341 of CAWUFW010009754.1, read as the reverse complement.
AGTATCGATGTAGAGATGTTGCTTCCCATCATTTTCGCACCTCTTTTTCGTATGTTTTTTCCAGAGCATTAAAAAGACCTTTCAGAGTGCTTGGGGTCGTATTTCCTCCTTGTGTATTTCTTCCCCCACGACTCTCATTCGGGTTCACTGTGAAAATCGAAGCTGCAGCCTCCAACCGCTCCTCTTCACTGAACATTTTAGGAATATAATATGGTGGATAATTTTCAATTAATAGCTTTCGCACTGATCCTGTGCTTTTCAGCGTTTTATTGCACACTCGTTACACCCAACCAAGCAATCATTCGGAGTTTCACAGACAATTGCTGCCTGACTCACTGGTACGGGTCCTCGACGGGCTCGCGGGTCCTCCGACTCGCCTCCTCCCGATTTGCCGTCCCAGAGCCGTCACTGCATATCGCTGCTGGACTTCATCCGTCCACACTTGCCGAGAATATTTCCTTCGTTCTCCGTTACGCTTGGCGGAGCTGGCAGTACTTCCAATCGAATTCCAACCACAGTCTCGTCAACCAACCGCCACTCACTCCTGGGTGGGTGCTACCGCAAAGCGGTGACGAACCGCCTGTCCTTTCACTGGCAGTCACCATTACGGCGTCACCAAGTACCGTATTTTCACGGCGGGCTTCCTTGACGGCTAGGACCAGCCGTACATAATCCACAAAAAGAGTTGCCCTCAACCAAGGAGCCCACACAGGTAAGTATGCTAGTCCATTTATCAAGTGAGATGGCGGACCTTGGTGACGCCGTAATGGTGACTGCCAGTGAAAGGACAGGCGCTGTGAATGGAGGCTGTGAGTAGCAGCGGAGCAGCTGTAAAGTGTTACAACAACCCACTGTGGATTTTAATAACTTTATTGAAAGCGTGACAGGTTGAAATATGGGCGCATTTTGGCAGTGCATGACTGGTGATTACAAGCCTGTGATAAAGGGCAGGAGCCCGAAACGCGTCTGCTTTGGAGAACTGTTGGGGGCTTTTCTCTGTTTACGCTGCAGCCACCAATAAATGGACTAGCATACTTACCTGTGTGGGCTCCTTGGTTGAGGGCAACTCTTTTTGTGGATTATGTACGGCTGGTCCTAGCCGTCAACGAAGCCCCGCCGTGAAAATACAGACCTTGGTGATGCCGTAATGGTGACTGCCAGTGAAAGGACAGGTGCTGTGAATGGAGGCTGTGAGTAGCAGCGGAGCAGCTGTAAAGTGTTACAACAACCCACTGTGGATTTTAATAACTTTATTGAAAGCATGCACGCCATCTCACTTGAGAAATACAAAATGTTAGCACTACCAGTACCAAGAGGCCGTGCGAGCGGCCACGCGCACTGGGGCAGGTGACAGGTTGAAATATGGGCGCATTTTGGCAGTGCATGACTGGTGATTACAAGCCTGTGATAAAGGGAAGGAGCCCGAAACGCGTCGGCTTTGGAGAACTGTTGGGGGCTTTTCTCTGTTCACGCTGCAGCCACCAATAAATGGACTAGCATACTTACCTGTGTGGGCTCCTTGGTTGAGGGCAACTCTTTTTGTGTCTATATATATATATATATATATATATATATATATATATATATATATATATATATACCAGGCCTGCTGCCTGACAGACGATGAAGGCTTGTGGGTAAGATATGCCCTTCACCTACACCTCCTGACAAACCGAGGGTCAAGGGGATGACACATCAGCACACTCACTTACATCTCAAGCCAGGGGGCGTCAAAGAGTAACTCTGTGTGGCCGTGCCAAAATGCTCAGAAAAAACTTGGTAGCCGCATCACCATCACACCAAAATTCACCTCCTTTGAACTGCTGGGGGTTCAGTTCTTTACACCTCCCCAGTCTTTCCTAAGAGCTGAGGAGGATTTATTATGTCCATACTACATGCTCTGCCTAAGTGCATGGATGGTTTCAATAGTTGCGCAGGGGAACTCAGAGCTACCCCAGTTATGAGTACCTCCCTCCGATATAACCATATGGGTAAAAATGTAAATATTCCCATGCAGTACCTTGTCCAAGGGCAAGGGTATTCTCTGTCTCCCTACCCAACTTTGCAAAGCTAAGGTTGGGGGGATCATTCAATGTAGGCACACATCACAGTTAATATATGCCCTGCTGCTCTCTTTGCATTTGAAAAGCTTGCATCAGGACAGTTGTAAGCTGACATGTCTCTTCTGTATCCTCACAAAAAAGAGGGTGAAGGCGAGAGGGCACCATTCCTTGTTGATTCGCTGGACTATTACAAAATAAGAGCAGGACTATCTCTGTTCAAATGGCTTGTTCACACTGTGAATAGTGCTAGACAGCAATGCAGCTAGGAGCTGCCACAGCTTTTATTCACTCTGAATTATATGTCTCATTATATCATGCAACATCCTACACCAACACACCGAGCCTTATACACCAGCACACCCACCATCACATGTCCACATTACCAAAATCATATGCAACCGCCAAAAAATCACATTTATTTATTTAGTGTTTTATATAGCGTGAACGTGACCCAAAAGTTTGTCAGAATGCTTAACAGAGATATAGCGATCCCAAATGCGACAGCAGCAAGCATCATACACTTACAAATGAAGCACTATATAAAACAATATATGAAAACAGTGCCAGTAAAAGTTCTCTGTGTTTACAAGAGTATCTGAGACTGACCGACTACCTCAAATTACAAATTTCATTTTTAACCATCGAAGGACTCAGAGTTCAAAGGTTTAGCTGAGTGCTCGCCTCAGGGGTACAACGAGCTGGGGACCCTGGAAAAGACTGAGCAGACATATTTGCTTAAATATTATATATCTATAACCAACATTATATGCTACGGCACCTACCATAATATGTTCAGACAACCAATGTCATAAACCACTAGACTCATATCACATGCCAATACACCCACCATCATACACTACTGCAACCAACATTGTTTACCAATTCCTCAGCTATTGAATACTAACACAGCCATCATGATATATCCACTAAACCAACATAACATGCCAAAATATCCACCATGATATCTTCAGACAAAAGACATCATTCCCAATACAACAAACATCCCACATCAACACATTCATAATCTAAACCAACACACTCACCATCATATAACTGTACAACAAACATCATATACATCCACATCCACAATCAAATGCCAAGACACCCTCCATAATATTTCTGCACAACCAAACATATACCCCTATAGAACCACAGTCTTCCTCCAACATACCAATGTAATACTTCCACGCAACCAACATCACATACCAAAACAAGCAATATCATAGTCCAACACACCTGCCATCAAATTCCATACAACTAACATCCCAAGACAAGTCTCCCATTTCATATATCAATGCACCCAATTATTATACTCTACTATACTCATTGTGTGCCAACACAGCCATCATATGCCACCATCATACATCCATACAATCAACATTATAGACTAACGCATCCACCCTCATACGCAAACACACCATCATATGTTTGTATTACCAACATCATATGCCAACACAACATCACATGTCCACACAAGCAGCATCCTATACAAACTCACCGACCATCACACGCCAACTATCTCACCAGCACCCACTCTCACGTCCAACATCATATACATCTACCTTCATACACAGACCACCCACCAACATACATTCACTCAACCAACATCATATGCCAATACATCCACCATCAGATGGCCACACACATGTAACCCCATAGAGTAACATAAATAACATCATAATCCAACTCACCTACCATCAAATGTCCACACAGGCGATAAACGCAACATAAAATGCCAACACACAAACCATTTGCCTAGTCAAAAGTATAGGCCAAAACAATCATGATCGAATGTCTACCCATCCAACATCATACCCAACACAACCAATACCATACATCTATACAACTACCATCATAAACCAACACACCTACTATCTAATGACCACTCAAGCTACAAAATAAACAAACACACCCACATCACATGCCAACACACCCAACATCATAAGTCCACACAACTGTCATTTCACATCTACACACCCACATCAAACCCTAATATACCCAAATCAAAGGCCAACACATCTGCAATCAATTGTCCATACAACCAACATCATATGACAACACACCCACCATAGAATGCTAACACAACCACCATCATACATCTTCACAACCAACATCATATGTCAAAACACCCACCATCATATCTACATATAACAAATATCATGCCCAACACAGACAACATTGTACGTCAACACACCCATAATCTAAAATCAACACACCCTCTGTCATGTAACCACAAAGCTGACATCATACATCGCTACACCCATCATCACATGCCTTAATACTCCCCATCATATTTCTACAAAACCATTATTTTACATATTCACACTCACATTGTACATGAACACACAGAACATCATAGGCCAACGCACCTGCCATCACGTGTCCACACAACCATCATCATAAGCCATAAACCAAAATAAAACCAACTAATAAAACAATTACCATCATACAATCACACAACCAACATCATATGTACACACAACAAACATCCTATGTCAACACACTCATGATCATAAAACACACACTATAATATTACAACACATCCAGCATTATACCTCTACACACAGATGATATACCAGCACACCCATATAATATATACACCCAATGCATATCATTGGACAACACACCCAACATCTTAACCAATGCATCTATCTTCATATGTCCCCACACTCAATCATTCACAAATCCAATATCATGTTTTAACACACCCTTCATCAATTGTCCTCACAACCATCATCATAAGCCTGTACACCCACTATCATACATTAACTCACAGACCATCATGCATCCACACAAATGACATCATGCACAACACACCAAGCATCAAATGCTAAAATGCCCACTATTGTAAACACTACCAACATCATATGCCAGCACAGAAAATATCATAGGTTAACATAGGAATCATCTAGCAATACAACCATCCTCATATGCCAACACCAGCTCTCTTATTTCATCACAACCAACATCATATGGAAATATACACATTATCATATGTCCACATAGCCAACATCATGCACCACAACAAACTAACACACCCGCCAACAAATGTCCACATTGCTACCATCATCCACCAATAAACTCATTATACATCTACACAACCACCAATATAGACAACACACATGCCATGAAATTCCCACTCACCCAACATCACTCCCCCAATATCCAATGCCCAAGTGCCCAACTTCATAAATGCACACAACCTCACTATAATACAACACTTGCACCATCATATGCCCACACACCCACTATCAAATACCCTTGCATCCACTATCAAACTAAACACACAAAACAACACAAAGAATTAATGAATTTTCCTAAGAAGATAAAGCTGAATGGGAGTTAATGCTGACAGTTGATATGCCACAAAAACTAAAAAGACATAGGGCCTTATTATGAGTTTGACTGTCCGATGGACCGCCAAACTCACGTGGCGGTGTGGCTACCGCTGCACCAGTAGTCTGACCGCCCTGTAACAAGTTTGGCAGTTAGACTGCCATGGGACCGCTGCTGCTGCAAGGGATCTGTGATCTCTGGTGGTGTTGCCGCGGTCTTGAGGTCGCAATATGCTTTGCGGGGTTAGGACTTTCCTCTCCTCCACGGTTTTCATGGAGGTGAGACTGCCATGAAATTGTGGTGGAGAGGAAACAAAGGGGGCCCTACAGGACCCCCTGTTACCTCTGTGCCAGGGGATGCATGCAGGGAGGCACATGGTGTACCCCCTGTCTGCATGCACCACCAGTTCCTGCAAGACATGGATTTGACAGTCCATGCCCTGCAGGAACTTGCTTTTGCATTCCCTTTGCGGTGCCTTTTTTAAAGACACTGCCATAGGACCACCAATGAACACCCCACATGTGACGAAAAAATTGTGATCTGGTGGGCGGTGCGAACACACGTTTGGCAGTGCGTGGGCGGGGCAGTCTTCCCCTGCACCGCCAAGCTCAAAATAAGGCCCACAGTCTCCCACAAACTGGCCATAAAAACCTCAGCTCTTACAGTCATCATGCATCCTTGTCTGTGTCAAATGCATTCTCAGGCACAAAAATTGTGTCTACTGCACAATATCAGAAGATTACACACAAAATAATGCCACTTGGATGGAATCCAAATTTTTAATTACCAACAACACAAAAAAAGACATTTCACTATACCCCGATCATAAACTCTTTTCAACATGAAACATGATTTCGCATTCAAATTAACACATTACTAAAAATTCAATGTCTACATTTTCAAATATGCTACTAAAATATTGATGTGAACCAAGTAGCAAATCCTAAAATTCTGAATAAACAACATACTGTCACAAAGTACTAAAATAAGCTTACAGTTACATAGTGTCATAAAAAAAAGTAAGTAAACTAAAATAAAATAAAATGAGGACCTACTGAAACTACGATGACTCCATCCCTCTGTTTCATAGAAAGCAATATGTAGTTCAGCCGAACTTTGCAGTAGCAAACATTGTGATATGCATGCCGTGGAAAAGGGGGCCTTTGCCTATATACCACTATCCCAATGTTAATGGGAAATGAATAAACTTGAGATAAGAATAACTGAAAAAAATAATTTTATATCAACATTTTTGGCACTTTAACATCTATACAAATTAAGAAATCAAGCAGGTAGAAATCAATACCAAACTCATTTTTCATGATCCAAACCTATAATTTTGCCATGTTCCCTAAAGCATTGGGAATACTGAATATGATATATAGTATCTGAATATTGTATGTGACCTTACTTACAGTACTCTTTATTTCAATGTTTTAGTGTTTCCACATTTTTTGACTCGTATAGCACATTAGCTGGTTCTAGAATAAATACACCCGGAATCCATGCAAAATGGTAGAAAAGCAAAGTACCCGTTAATCCAATCTAATTTGAAAGAGCACTTCAGCAGTGGGGCAGACAGTGGAAAGGCCACTGCCAAGTCCAAGAGCAGTGAGGCACGTAACATCTGCATACTGGTAAGAAATTAAAAGGGCCGGCTGTCGAGTAGTATTGGAGTCAGTGGCCTACTGTAGACACAGTGGCGGCTGCCAGCTATGGAGAGGGATCGGCAGATGGGGGCAGAAATATATAAACTAAATTCATGCCGACATGCATTACATTATCGTTTTAAAGTTAAAAAGTTTAACTTTAAAACAGTAATGTAATTCATGTCTGTGATTTAGGGAATAATAAAGATGAAATACATTTGAAAAAATGAAATAAAGCACACTTACCTTGCTGCATGCCCTCGCTACATCCCGGTGTTCTTCTCTCCTTGGGCCCAACAACTCCCATAACAAATCCTGGTGCTGCTCTAATGTTGTTGACCAGCATGAGAGCAGAGCCAGGATTGGATGGAGCAGGGTATCTCAGCGCTCCAAAGAGCACTGGAGGCCTTTGCTCAGTCTCAACCCAGCTGTCCAAGACAGCTGGGTGGAGAGGTTTAAAATGTGCATGTTTGGCTGGCTGTCGCTAGATGACCTGCCAAAGAGACATGCTCGCATTAAAGTGCCCAGTCCATTACTCCTCTCTGCTTCTGTCTGTCAGCAACGGCCCCGCCCCTGTCCTTAGACTCGGCTTGGGAGGGCGGTTTGCAGTGTCTATGAAAAATAAAATGGTAATAATGTCTGTTACCATTTTATTTTTCATCTGGGGGCATTTTAACCCACACCCAGAACCCATGCCAGGAACCTCTGAATACTGGACGGTCACACTGGACTTGACTGCACAAGTCAATGCCATCACTGCATCCCGTTTCCACACCCTGAAGATGCTGAGGAAGATTTTCAAATCGCTACCAAGCATCACAAGAAAAACTGTCCCTCACACCCCAGTCACCATCAAGTTGGACTATGGGAACAGCCTTCAGGCAGGGATCACCAAACAACTAACTAGAAGACTATACACCACCCAGAACTCGGCTGCCAAACTGATCCTTAACCTCCCACACAGAACTCACATGACACCACACCTCAGGGAACTATACTACCTTCCAATACATAAACAAGCTCTCTTCAAAGTCCTCTCACACACATTCAAGGCAATCTGCAACTCAGTCCCCACGTACATGAACAGTTGCATCTTCATCTACCAACCATCCAGACACCTCTGCTCTGCAGGACTCCTAATAGCCAGCAACCCACGCATACACAGAACCGGATCAGGAAGGCAAGCATTCTCTTACATCGCTCCTAAAGGATGGCAGGATCTCCCTCTCCACATCAGAGTCTCCTCCTCTCTTCTTGATTTCCACAAAAAGCATAAGACTTGGCTTTTCAGTTAAAAAACATACCATAGGTAGGGCTAGGCACAAACACCTACTCAGCACCAGGACACCCTCACAGATTCACTTTACAAATATATATAACATAACATCATTGTCATTGTAATACCGATCATCATAATAGTCATACTAATAATCATAATTTAAAATGTCTCTTTATGTAGAACCTAATATCACACCTTTTGCCATTTCTAAGCATTGTCACAGCTCCTAGTATTACCCATCACAATGGTTCTCAGGTTATCCACCTCAGAAGGGTACAATTAAAGAAACGTCAAATATCAGCAGATAGTGCTAACCTCACTGTGCCATCTCTGTCCACTCTGATGAATGTCTACATTTGGTTGAATTCCCTAAAGTGTTTAACTAACCATTTGCTATCTAACTCATTTCCCAGCGAGCATACAAGGTTGTTTAAACCTCACAATGTTCCTTTAGTGTATTGCTAGTTGGATTAATGTATTTGCAAAGCCCCCCAATTTCTAAAGCATGTGATTTCTGGCTGCATAAATAACATCTAGCCCTGATGCCGTTATTATAAGAGAACATGTGAGAATTATACTTAAAAACGGGGCAAACATAAACTTTGGTTTGTAGCTCTTACCCCTCTCCCCACTGCCCACTCCGAATTTCACATTCATCACATTCTGCAATTCGGGCTAGAATCATGGTGTCATCTTAAGGATTGTGGTGCCCTGCAAGCCATACTTCAGGGGCCCCTGTCCGGCACAGCTTTGCTGTTCAAGCCATATCATGCCAGACAATATTGAATAATACATTAAAGGTTGACATAGAGAAACAGACAAATGTGAGATAGAGAGAAAGTTCGTTTTCCCAGCGGGCCCCTTGGAAGGTGGGAGCCCTGAGCAATTTTCCCACTTTGCCGGTGCTTTAAAACGTCTCTGGAATCATGCTGTTCTGTGATTCTTGACAAATACTCGCTTTCCAGGTTCTCCTTTTATCGTTGCTGCCTTGGAGAGATACACCTATGCCTGGGACATGTATCACTTTTCTCAACCTTTGAAGTCTTCAACCCACGTGTGCTGTCTCACCGAGCGTAGGAAGAAACATCTCAAAGGCTGAACCTTGAGGGTGTCTCAGAATGCACCATAAAGCAAAAAGACACATATCCTAGCAGCACATAACATCTCTGCGGAAACGGTGCCTGGCTGCGTAATATATATATATATATATATATATATATATATATATATATATATATTATCTACTGGCGGTCGCCAGTAGATAGTTATAGTTAGGACCTATTTTCCATAGGAAATCTGCAACATTCTATTTGAAATAACTCTTGCGTCGGTTGACGAATCTTCGCGAAATTTTCAAACTTTATGGCCCGCTCCGGTCCGCTCCTAGCCTGAAAGTCTCGGGGTGATTCATCAAGCGGGGCCGAGAAAACAGGGGGTCCCAAAGCGTGTTTTCCCCATTCATTTTCCCATAGGAAACTTTAGCCACGGCTACAGCCCGAACTGCTGAACGGAATTACACCAAATTTGGCAAAGAGGTAGTTCTTGGTTCACAAAGAACACTTTTGTTAAATGGTGTAAATCCGTTCAGTAGTTGCTGAGAAAATCAAAAGTAAAATCACATATATATCTATGGCCGCGTAGGGTCCGCGCACCCTCCCGATCACGAGCTGTATGCTAATTGGCTGTCAACACTCCAAATCAGGAAGTGTTGGCAGCCATCAAGAAAGCAGTAAAAAAAAGTGTGCAAAACGCAAAAAGGGGGCAGGGTAGAAACACCCTGACCCCCTAGGCCTGCTCAGGGGGTCCTACAAGGACCCCCAGGGCCCCAAAATTATTACTTTTTTTTTTTTAAATCGGCAAAAAAAGTGCTGGGTGCGCGGATCCGGCCGATAAAAAAAAAAACGAAGCGCTTCGTTCTTAATTGGCCCCCGGGTGGGCCAAGTCCCGGAGGCATGCGGGGGTTTATCATATTTATGATGGGGGGCCCTCTAAGGCCCCCCCCAAGCCCCGGGGACCGCCACCCCCCGGGGCTATAAAAAAATAATGGTGGCGGGGGGGCACACGGCCCCCCCGCAGCCCCAGGGACCGCCACCCCCCGGGGCTTCTTTTTTTAATTTTGAAATTACCTGTGTGGGGGGGCCACCTCCCCGGGGCACTAAATAATAAAATGTGGGGGTCCGTTTAGGACCCCCGAGCCCCGGGGACCACCACCTCCCCGGGGCTTGTCACAGGATGGGAGGGGGGCCGCGCGGCCCCCTCCTGGAGCCTGTGGTGGCCCTGGGGACCGCCACCCCCCAGGGCCGGCTCCTGCAGTGTCCCAGGGTGCCTACCCCGGGACACTGCTGTTTGCAATGGCAGGACGGGAGCCTCGCGGCTCCCGTCCTGCCATTGTAAACTAGCTTTGCTTCATTGAAGCGAGAGCAGGGAAACCTGCTCTCGCTTCAATGAAGCAAGCAGATTGCTTTTCCATAAGGGGAGCTGCATGTCAGCAGCTCCCTATGGAAAGCAAAGCCAGCTCCCGCAGGACGCGGGGAGCCGGCGGGACCGTGCGGGGATTGGGGACCCCCACGGTCCCCAACCAGTGGCCAGGCCCGGGGATGGGGTCCCCGGGGTGATTAGTGGCCCGGGAGGGGGGCCACGCAGCCCCCCTCCCCAGTAAAGGAATTTGTATTTAAAAAAAAAAAAATAACGTAAAGGCCGGCCCCGGGGGATGGGGTCCCCGGGGCCTTAAATGGCCTGAGGAGGGGGGCCAAGCAGCCCCCCTCCGAATATTTATTTAAAAAAAACAGTGGGCATGCCCCGGGGGATGGGGTCCCCGGGGCCAATAGAGGCCCAGGGAAGGGGGCCACGCGGCCCCCTTCCCGTTTAAAAAAAAAAAAAAGTAAATCCTCAGGCCCCGGGGGATGGGGTCCCCGGGGCCAAAAGTGGCCTAGGGAAGAGGGGCCTCGCAGGCCCCCTCCCATAGAAAGAAAAAAAAAAGAAAAGAAAAAAAGTCCGGCATCGTGCCGGAGGCCCCGCCCCCTCCCTGCAGAAGTCTGCAAACGCACCCCCTGGCGCGTTTGCAGAGGGGGAACGAATTCCCCTTGAATACTGGGGGTCCCTGGGGGCCAACTAGCCCACCAGGAGCCTCCAGTATGCACCAGGGGGCTGCCTTGCAGAGAGGTGTACAGAGGCCATTCCCCTTTTTACACCTCTCTGCAACGCAGCTCTGTGGCGCTTACTGGAGGTACCTGGTGGGATAGTTGGACCCCAGGGACCCTGAGGATTCAAGGGGACTTAATTCCCCAACTTAAAACGCGCCACGGGGCGCGTTTGCACAGTGGTGAAGGGAGGGGGCGGGGCTAAAGGTGACATGTGTGCAAACAGGCCCCCTGGTGCGTTTTAAGATGGGGAATTAAATCCCCTTCAATCCTGAGGGGCCCTGGGGGCCAACTAGCCCACCAGGTATGTCAAGAAAGCGCCACAGAGCTGCGTTGCAGAGAGGTGTAAAAAGGGGCGTGGCCTCTGAACACCTCTCTGCAACGCAGCTCTGTGGCGCTTACTGGAGGTACCTGGTGGGCTAGTTGGACCCCAGGGACCCTCAGGATTCAAGGGGACTTAATACCCCAACTTAAAACACGCCACAGGGCGCGTTTGCACAGTGGGGAAGGGAGGGGGAGGGGCTTCAGGTGACATGTGTGCAAACAGGCCCTGTGGCACGTTTTAAGATGGGGAATTAAATCCCCTTCAATCCTGAGGGTCCCTGAGGGCCAACTAGCCCACCAGGTACGTCCAGAAAGCACCACAGAGCTGCGTTGCAGAGAGGTGCAAAAAGGGCGTGGCCTCTGAACACCTCTCTGCAACGCAGCTCCCTGGCGCATACTGGAGGTACAGGGTGGGCTAGTTGGACCCCAGGGACCCTCATGATTCAAGGGGACTTAATCCCCAACTTAAAACGCGCCACGGGGCGCGTTTGCACAGATGTCACCTCAGGCCCCGCCCCCTCCCTTCACCATTGTGCAAATATTCCTCTAAAATCAGCCGAACTACGAATTCCAATTTACTCACCTGTTATCAGGAGAGAACCCAGTGCTGCATCTTTTAGCCCAGCACTGACCTTGATAAGTAATTCTAACCGTACTTACCAGTAAATTGAATTTCCTTCCATAGGATATCATTGCCTGCTTTTTGCTCAAAAAGTTTCTAAGTGTCGATTTTTGAAACATACAAATATTCCTCTAAAATCAGCAGAACTACGAATTCCGATTTACTCACCTGTTATCAGGAGAGACCTCAGTGCTGCATCTTTGAGCCCAGTACAGATCCTGAAAAGTAATTCTAACCGTACTTACCAGTAACTTGAATTTCCTTCCATAGGATATCATTGCCTGCTTTTTGCTGAAAAAGTTTCTAAGTGTCGATTTTTAAAACATACAAATATTCCTCTAAAATCAGCAGAACTACGAATTCTGATTTACTCACCTGTTATCAGGAGAGACCTCAGTGCTGCATCTTTGAGCCCAGTACTGATCCTGAAAAGTAATTTTAACCGTACTTACCAGTAACTTGAATTTCCTTCCATAGGCTAACATTGACTGGTTTCACTTGGAAATTCTTCTAAGTGTGGAGTTTTGGAACTTTATAATATTCCTCTAAAATCAGCCGAACTACGAATTCCGATTTACTCACCTGTTATCAGGAGAGACCTCAGTGCTGCATCTTTGAGCCCAGTACTGATCCTGAAAAGTAATTTAACCGTAATTACCAGTAACTTGAATTTCCTTCCATAGAATATCATTGCCTGCTTTTGCTGAAAAAGTTTCTGTGTCGATTTTTAAAACATACAAATATTCCTCTAAAATCAGCAGAACTACGAATTCCAATTTACTCACCTGTTATCAGGAGAGACCTCAGTGCTGCATCTTTGAGCCCAGTACAGATCCTGAAAAGTAATTCTAACCGTACTTACCAGTAACTTGAATTTCCTTCTATAGGAATCCATTGTCTGGTTTTCTGCAGAAACGCTTCAGTGTCGATTTTCACAAACTACAAATATTCCTTAAAAATCGCCCTTATGACTTAAACGCATTCTTTCAACTGTTTACAGGAGATGCACCAGTGCTGGATCCAGGATCCACCACTGAGTAAGAAAAAGTAACGATAACACTACTTACCTACTAAGTGAATTTCCTCCCATAGGATAACATTGGTGATTCTATGTGAAAAAGATTCTGTCAACTTTTAAAATACAATAATATTCCTTAAAAATCACTACTGTAACCAAAACGCTTTTACTCAACTGTTTACAGGAGATGTCCCAGGACTGAATCTAGGATCCAGTCCTGTGGTTAGAAAAGTAATCCATAAAGTAACTAATTGCATTTAACTAGAAATTCACATTGAGCTCAATGTTGCATTGTGTTTGAAATTGTGTTGCCCATTGCAACAACTGTAACTACTGTACTTAAAAGTCTATTGCCTATTTGCAAAGTATTTAAACTAAAGTAATTCATTTTGAGAAAGTATATTTTGTAATGTAATGTATAATGTAATTATAATGTAATTTAAAATATAAAATATCTAAAGATAAAGTTTAAAAAAATGTAGTAAATCAGTATCAAAAAAATAAATATAACAATTAATACATTTAAAAATTGTCATTTACAAAACCTTTGAAATTCACTGAAAAAACCCATAGGTTTGAGGCACGTTACAGTTAGGAATTAGCATTTAAAAAACCTTTGAAATTCACAGAAAAACCATAGGTTTCAGGCACGTTATAGTTAGAAATTAGCATTTAAAAAACCTTTGAAATTCACTGAAAAACCATAGGTTTCAGGCACGTTATAGTTAGAAATTAGCATTTAAAAAACCTTACAAATTCACTGAAAAAACCATAGGTTTTAGGGACAGTTATAGTTAGTTGGACATTGCACTCGTAGAAAACCCGTGAAATTCCCCCGTTATAGTCAGTTCAGCTAACTATAACTCGCGCCCCCGCAATGCACTGCTGATGACGTCACATATTACATCACTCATGACATGGTCAGTGACATCACTGATGACATCACTGATGACATCTCAAATGACATCACTGATGACATCACTGATGACATCATCCATGTGATAATTTCATGCATCTTCTCACACCCTAATATAACTTTTGATACACCCACTCTAAATTACAGACTGCCATTCTCAAAACCATAGACACTCCAACACCAATAACTACATACCCACTCACTGATTCTTAGGTCTACACACACATCCACTCACTCACCTGTACAGTCACTCATACTTACGGTCACTCAGTACAGGACTATCATATGCACTCATACACCTACATAGACACTCACACACCGCCACTCATCCATAGAGGTACTCACACACCTAGTCAGTCATGCAAATAATTAATCACACTGCCATTTACTCACCTATACAGTTATACACACACCAGCTCACTTACTCATACAAATACTAGCACATTCTTACGCTCTTATACAATCACTGATACAAGTACACACTCATCCATACAGCCACTCTCACAATCACACACTCTCACTTATACCCATTTATATACTCCAACACACATATATACTGCCTTTCACACATGTAGTTACTCATGCATGTACCACTGAGATATACATTCACTCACTAACACACCCATACACACACTCACCCACCCATACAGTCCATCACAGATGCACTCTTGAAACCATGCACCCAGTGAATCACCCACTGATACATCTATGTGCAGTCACACACACCCCACCCAAACAAACACTCAGGCACCCATACAGATACTCAGACAACCAATCAATAACTCATATAGACACTCATGTAGCTATTTACAAACCCATGCAGCCACTTACACACCAACAGACAGACGGATAAAGACATTCACACAGTTTAGTTACTAACCCATGCATTTAGTAAGATACGTTTAATCACTCACTTATAGAGTCAGTCACGCACCTACTAAATCATCCATCCAGACACTTATACACCCACTCATTATTCAATACACCTTGGCATATATATTAAACATATTTAAACTTCATAGAAACTCACAGTCACTGGATGATGTCATCAGTGATGTCATTTGAGATGTCATCAGTGATGTCATCAGTGATGTCACTGACCATGTCATGAGTGATGTAATATGTGACGTCATCAGCAGTGCATTGTGGGGCGCGAGTTATAGTTAGTTGAACTAACTATAACGGGGGAATTTCACGGGTTTTCTACGAGTGCAATGTCCAACTAACTATAACTGTCCCTAAAACCTTTGGTTTTTTCAGTGAATATATATATATATATATATATATATATATATATATATATATATATATATATACGCGTGCGTGTGTGCGGGTGTGTGTGTGTGTGTGAATGCGTGTGCACACGTGTGCGAACATATTTAAAATTGCCAAAGACTTCTATTTTCTAAAACATTCTGATTGACAATTAAATGAAATTTCAAACTGCGATTTGCCTTCCGGCCTTCTTAACTTCAAGAGACTCAGTTTCCTTCTATGTTTCATTTTATTTTGAGTTTAAGCACATGAAACGCATATTAATTTCCGAAATTCAATGCATACAAACTAATGACAAATATGTTTTTTGTTGCAACTTTGTCTGTAGTTCTCATCTTTTTTCACGTCCTGTTACTTCATAAAAGGAACTAGCTCATATTTTGGTAGAAAGAACTGATGCACGGCAATACCAAATCAAAAGACAGGGTCAAGTTGATCATCGGAAAGAAAGAGATTTAATTTAAACAATTATATCACAAAATGTGTTTATTCATTGTAAGCTCTAGAAACATGCTTAAACCATATTTCTAACTCGTGAAAATCTAGCTTTTCTGAGCATATCTCTTCTGACTGCCTGAATGCTACCGTGATTTATACCAGGTCAACTTTGCAAACGCACAGCATTCGTCACAATTTATGTCAATTATATTTTAATCAAACTTTTCAGACTTTGCCTACGCAAGTTTTATAGCCTTTCGCTATTTCTAATAAAATAAAAGTTACCTATTTTTTAACAGTGAAAAACAATGGAAAAAAAGAAATGTTTATTAACTAAAACTGAAGTAGATAAATGTTCACATTCTTTCTGGTAAGTGCCAATTATGGCATCAACCCTGGAAACTCACCCAATTTGGAAACCGAAGCAACTACAGATCGTGGTTTTGAGTACAATACGAAGTGCAGTAAGAAGGGGAGTTTCAATGCACAGGGTCAATCAGTGGCCATGGAGAAGAGGGGCACCACTAGCGTATGGGCTTTGCGTACCTTGGAGCCCACATGGAACATGCCGTCTGTGAACCAAGAGCTGCACAATAGCTGGATAAGCATCCATTGTGGGTGACATCACAGCAACGATCACCCGAAAACATACTGCATCAAGTGCATGTACCAACAATGAGAGGTGACTTCTTGCGATGTGCCATGATTGATCCTTGAAAAAACACACATATGAAACAGGCAAGACCTGAAGGTTCTCGGTGGGCTATGGATAATGAATTTCTAGCATATTTAGGTTAGACCAGCATTATAACTACCACTTAGGAAACGTGCTAGGACTGAGCCCACCAAATACACCACTTATTACAATAATGAAGGCATCCCAATGGGACATTTAACACCAACAAGCAGAAGAAATGTTGGAGACTGTGGTACTCCTCCCTTACAATGCTGAAGCATCTATTAAGGGAACCTACTTCTACATATAACACCTCCAGTTCGGACGCCATAAATAGTGCAGCAGATTACTCAGTACAAGACAGTAACCTCTTCAGCAAGAAGAAGCAACGGTCATAAGCAATTGGCAGGACCCAAACCAAACATGGTGGTGTGGTAACTTCACCCCTATCTGTGACTGCCTGAATGAATCACCAGTCCCCTATGGTCAACATGATATTGATATTTACTGTATTCATCTCTCAACCACTGTGGCAACCGGATGTATTATAAATGTAATTGTAACTGTATTGAAATAGCGATCACTTCCCCTGGATGAGGCATTGAAGTGCTTTTCGGTAAGTAGCACACTACTCCAGAACCCATAGTTGATAAGTAGTTGATAAGTATAGCGAAATCTAACTTGAATAATTTGACCGGTGTACATGTGAGTTTGTTAACTCGATTGGATAGGGTAAAGGAGGGATAGAGGAAGGAAGAGTTTAGAAAGTGTTATTTGGGACATCATAGTAGTAAAATGAGTTTTGGGATGAGACAAATGAGGGATAGAGGAGGGAAGAGTCTAGAAAGGGTTATTGGGGAGATCATAGTAGTAAAATGAGGTTTTGGAAAATTCAGAGAGTGGAGGTAGAGGATACATGCAAAGAGGTATAAGACAGAGTAGTGAATTGGAGAGAGAAGAAGATTTTTAGTTTTGTATTTATTCATTTTTTCTAAAGTAGCCGTAAAATAATAAATATATAGATACATAACTACATAGAAAGGTACACATGTATATGGAAAATAATAAAGAGATATAAAGTTGCATTTTATAAAGTCCCATATGTACACATATGAATAAATGGTTATAAAGGCAGCATTTCAAGTATTGCTGTACATAAAGCTAATTTATGTATTTTTTAATTTATTTTTTATTTGATCATTTATTATTTATAATTATGTATTTTTATTTTACATTTACCCAATATTTCAGTAGTGAAGCACTTATAGATACAATTGTCATGATCATATTTACACATTGTGATAGATGAAATAAAAACAGAGACCCAAAAACAAATAAACAAATAACTTATATAACTTATCACATATTGTGATAGATACAATTAAGTAAAACAGAGACCCATAAGCATATAGTGAAATGAAATAACTTATATGTAAACGAATGCTGTGACCTATATTTGATATACATACACATATATATATATATACATATATTATCTACTGGCGGTCGCCAGTAGATAGTTATAGTTAGGACCTATTTTCCATAGGAAATCCGCGACATTCTATTTGAAATAACTCTTGCATCGGTTGACGAATCTTCGCGAAATTTTCAAACTTTATGGCCCGCTCCGGTCCGCTCCTACCTTGAAAGTCTCAGGGTGATTCGTCAAGCGGGGGCCGAGAAAAAAGGGGGGTCCCAAAACGTGTTTTCCCCATTCATTTTCCCATAGGAAACTTTAGACACGGCTACAGCCCGAACTGCTGAACGGAATTACACCAAATTTGGCAAAGAGGTAGTTCTTGGTTCAGAAAGAACCCTTTTTGTTAAATGGTGTAAATCCGTTCAGTAGTTGCGGAGAAATTAAAAAATAAGAGTCAAAAAATAAATTTCCCATAGGAAACTTTATGCAAGGCTACAGCCCGAACTGCTGAACGGAATTACACCAAATTTGGCAAAGAGGTAGTTCTTGGTTCAAAAAGAACCCTTTTTGTTAAATGGTGTAAATCCGTTCAGTAGTTGCTGAGAAAATCAAAAGTAAAAACACATATATATCTGGGCGGAGCCTAACCACACATGTCATCGTGAGATCTGATTGGTTGTCAGCACTTCATCCTGGAATTGCTGGCAGCCATCTTGGGACCAATATAAATGCATTGTAGTGAATCGAAGATTTTGAGGGTTACCAAAAGGAGAACTATAAAGGGTGATAACAGACTTTAGTTACATTAGAATTCATTTGTTGATGGTACCATACTAATTTCAGGAATTGTGGTGTGTTCTAAGGTGATTTTACCCTGTGAAAAACCTTCTGCTGGGATATCATGAATCATGTTTGAGAGAAAACTATTTTCACATGCTTGTCCCATACAGTTTTGGAAGGTGCTCCAGAAGCTAAAATGAGAGCATATTTTCTGTAAATTCACATTATCTTTCTCAGTCATGTGAGAATGAAGTCTGACATTCTCAGTAAAACATGTACATCCAACAAGGGCAGAGACTGTCAGTTGATTCCTTTGTGTTCTACTGCAGCTTCCCAGAGTGTTCTAAAGAGCAACTAGAGTGCTAACAGCCTTACTTATGACAAAAGTATGGCACACCTGAAGCCATCTTGATTGGAATAAACTGGTAACACTTAAAACATTTAATTTAAAAAGGAACAAAATGATGGGGTTCATCTTGTCATAGAAATTATGGTTAGTGCTCTGGAAAGAAAAATTAGGACATGTTTCAAGTGTGATCTCAAATATCTTCCTGTTATATTTCAACAGGAGCAGCCTGTCAGTTGATGCCTTTGTGTTCTACTGCAGCTTCCCAGAGTGTTCTAAAGAACAACTAGAGCGCTAAAAGTCTTACTTATGACAAAAGTATGGCACACCTGAAGCCATCTTGATTGGAATAAACTGGTAACACTTAAAACATTTAATTTAAAAAGGAACAAAATGATGGGGTTCATTTTGTCATAGAAATTATGGTTAGTGCTGTAGAAAGAAAAATTAAGACATGTTTCAAGTGTGATCTCAAATATCTTCCTGTTATATTTCAACAGGAGCAGCCTGTCAGTTGATGCCTTTGTGTTCTACTGCAGCTTCCCAGAGTGTTCTAAAGAACAACTAGAGCGCTAACAGTCTTACTTATGACAAAAGTATGGCACACCTGAAGCCATCTTGATTGAAATAAACTGGTAACACTTAAAACATTTAATTTAAAAAGGAACAAAATGAGGGGGTTCATTTTGCCATAGAAATTATGGTTAGTGCTGTAGAAAGAAAAATTAGGACATGTTTTAAGTGAGATCTCAAATATCTTCCTGTTATATTTCAACAGGAGCAGCCTGTCAGTTGATGCCTTTGTGTTCTACTGCAGCTTCCCAGAGTGTTCTAAAGAACAACTAGAGTGCTAACAGCCTTACTTATGACAAAAGTATGGCACACCTGAAGCCATCTTGATTGGAATAAACTGGTAACACTTAAAACATTTAATTTAAAAAGGAACAAAATGAGGGGGTTCATTTTGCCATAGAAATTATGGTTAGTGCTGCAAAAAGAAAATTTAGTGCATGTTTTAAGTGAGATCTCAAATCCTCTTCTATTTCATTAGAAAATTCTGACATGCAGACTGAAACAATCACTTTCAATACCAGCAGTAGACTTCCAGTTAACTCCTTGGTGAGCAGTAGCTTTACTACAGTGATCTAATGAACAACTAGAGTAATAACATTCTGAATTTATGGCAAATGTGTGACACATCTGAATGCCTTCTTGATGGAATCAAAGTAAAAACTGAAAGCATTTCCTACTGAGGAGACTGCAGTAAATGAGGAAATTAGGAAACTTCATAACAAAGAAGTCTTCCAAGATGGCCACCAGTGAAAAAAGAGCCCAAATGTAGCACAAATATTACCCAGATGTAGCCCACATATAGCCCAATGACAAAAGTGTGCAAAACACTTTTTATTTTTAGTTTTTGCAGTTTTTGTAGTGCAGACTGGTCAGGTATTGGAGCGTTGCATCTTAAAACATGACCCCCTACACTACAAAAACACCACTGCACTACCCTAAACCCTAAAACACTACCCCAGCACTACCCCCTACACTACACAAGCACCACTGCACTATCCTAAACCCTAAAACACTACCCCCAGCATGACCCCCTACACTACACAAACACCACTGCACTACCCTAAACCCTAAAACACTACCCCAACACCACTGCACTAACCTAAATCATAAAACACTACCCCCAGCACGACCCCCTACACTACCCAAACACCACTGCACTACCCTAAAACATGACCCCCTACACTACACAAACACCACTGCACTACCCTAAACCCTAAAACACTACCCCCAGCACGACCCCCTACACTACACAAGCACCACTGCACTACCCTAAACCCTAAAACACTACCCCCAGCACGACCCCCTACACTACACACAAACACCACTGCACTACCTTAAACCCTAAAACACTACCCCCAGCACGACCCCCTACACTACCCAAACACCACTGCACTAACCTAAATCCTAAAACACTACCCCCAGCACGACCCACTACACTACCCAAATACCACTGCACTACCCTAAAACATGACCCCCTATACTACACAAACACCACTGCACTACCCTAAACCCTAAAACACTACCCCCAGCACGACCCCCTACACTACACAAGCACCACTGCACTACCCTAAACCCTAAAACACTACCCCCAGCACGACCCCCTACACTGCCCGAACACCACTGCACTGCCCTAAACCCTGAAACACCAGCCCCTGCACGACCCCATACACTGCCCGAACACCACTGCACTGCCCTAAACCCTGAAACACATACCCTAGCACGACCCCCTACACTGCCCGAACACCACTGCACTGCCCTAAACCCTGAAACACCACCCCTTCACGACCCCCTACACTGCCCGAACACCACTGCACTGCCCTAAACCCTGAAACACCACCCCCAGCATGACCCCTACACTGCCCGAACACCACTGCACTGCCCTAAACCCTGAAACACTACCCCCAGCAAGACCTCCTACACTGCCCGAACACCACTGCACTGCCCTAAACCCTGAAACATCACCCCCAGCAAGACCCCTACACTGCCCGAACACCACTGCCCTAAACCCTGAAACACCACCCCCAGCACGACCCCCTACACTGCCCAAACACCACTGCACTGCCCTAAACCCTGAAACACCACCCCTGCACGACCCCCTACACTGCCCGAACACTACTGCACTGCCCTAAACCCTGAAACACCATCCCCAGCACGACCCCCTACACTGCACGAACACCACTGCACTGCCCTAAACCCTGAAACACTACCCCCAGCAAGACCCCCTACACTGCCCGAACACCACTGCACTGCCCTAAACCCTGAAACATCACCCCCAGCAAGACCCCCTACACTGCCCGAACACCACTGCCCTAAACCCTGAAACACCACCCCCAGCACGACCCCCTACACTGCTCGAACACCACTGCACTGCCCTAAACCCTGAAACACCACCCCCTGCACGACCCCCTACACTGCCCGAACACTACTGCAGTGCCCTAAACCCTGAAACACCATCCCCAGCATGACCCCCTACACTGCACGAACACCACTGCACTGCCCTAAACCCTGAAACACTATCCCCAGCAAGACCCCCTACACTGCCCGAACACCACTGCACTGCCCTAAACCCTGAAACATCACCCCCAGCAAGACCCCCTACACTGCCCGAACACCACTGCCCTAAACCCTGAAACACCACCCCCAGCAAGACCCCCTACACTGCCCGAACACCACTGCACTGCCCTAAACCCTGAAACACCAGCCCCAGCACGACCCCTACACTGCCCGAACACCACTGCACTGCCCTAAACCCTGAAACACCACCCCCTGCACGACCCCCTACACTGCCCGAACACCACTGCACTGCCCTAAACCCTGAAACACCACCCCCAGCACGACCCCCTACACTGCCCGAACACCACTGCACTGCCCTAAACCCTGAAACACCACCCCCTGCACGACCCCCTACACTGCCCGAACACTACTGCACTGCCCTAAACCCTGAAACACCATCCCCAGCACGACCCCCTACACTGCACGAACACCACTGCACTGCCCTAAACCCTGAAACACTACCCCCAGCAAGACCCCCTACACTGCCCGAACACCACTGCACTGCCCTAAACCCTGAAACATAACCCCCAGCAAGACCCCCTACACTGCCCAAACACCACTGCCCTAAACCCTGAAACACCACCCCCAGCAAGACCCCCTACACTGCCCGAACACCACTGCACTGCCCTAAACCTCGAAACACTACCCCCAGCAAGACCCCCTACACTGCCCGAACACCACTGCCCTAAACCCTGAACCACCACCCCCAGCAAGACCCCCTACACTGCCCGTACACCACTGCACTGCCCTAAACCCTGAAACACCACCCCCAGCATGACCCCCTACACTGCCCGAACACCACTACACTGCCCTAAACCCTGAAACACCACTCCCAGCACGACCCCCGACACTGCCCGAACACCACTGCACTGCCCTAAACCCTGAAACACATACCCTAGCACAACCCCCTACACTGCCCGAACACCACTGCACTGCCCTAAACCCTGAAACACCACCCCTTCACGACCCCCTACACTGCCCAAACACCACTGCACTGCCCTAAACCCTGAAACACCACCCCCAGCATGACCCCTACACTGCCCGAACACCACTGCACTGCCCTAAACCCTGAAACACTACCCCCAGCAAGACCTCCTACACTGCCCGAACACCAATGCACTGCCCTAAACCCTGAAACATCACCCCCAGCAAGACCCCTACACTGCCCGAACACCACTGCCCTAAACCCTGAAACACCACCCCCAGCATGACCCCCTACACTGCCCAAACACCACTGCACTGCCCTAAACCCTGAAACACCACCCCCTGCACGACCCCCTACACTGCCCGAACACTACTGCACTGCCCTAAACCCTGAAACACCATCCCCAGCACGACCCCCTACACTGCACGAACACCACTGCACTGCCCTAAACCCTGAAACACTACCCCCAGCAAGACCCCTACACTGCCCGAACACCACTGCACTGCCCTAAACCCTGAAACATCACCCCCAGCAAGACCCCCTACACTGCCTGAACACCACTGCCCTAAACCCTGAAACACCACCCCCAGCACGACCCCCTACACTGCTCGAACACCACTGCACTGCCCTAAACCCTGAAACACCACCCCTGCACGACCCCCTACACTGCCCGAACACTACTGCACTGCCCTAAACCCTGAAACACCATCCCCAGCATGACCCCCTACACTGCACGAACACCACTGCACTGCCCTAAACCCTGAAACACTACCCCCAGCAAGACCCCCTACACTGCCCGAACACCACTGCACTGCCCTAAACCCTGAAACATCACCCCCAGCAAGACCCCCTACACTGCCCGAACACCACTGCCCTAAACCCTGAAACACCACCCCCAGCAAGACCCCCTACACTGCCCGAACACCACTGCACTGCCCTAAACCCTGAAACACCAGCCCCAGCACGACCCCTACACTGCCCGAACACCACTGCACTGCCCTAAACCCTGAAGCACCACCCCCTGCACGACCCCCTACACTGCCCGAACACCACTGCACTGCCCTAAACCCTGAAACACCACCCCCAGCACGACCCCCTACACTGCCCGAACACCACTGCACTGCCCTAAACCCTGAAACACCACCCCCTGCACGACCCCCTACACTGCCCGAACACTACTGCACTGCCCTAAACCCTGAAACACCATCCCCAGCACGACCCCCTACACTGCACGAACACCACTGCACTGCCCTAAACCCTGAAACACTACCCCCAGCAAGACCCCCTACACTGCCCGAACACCACTGCACTGCCCTAAACCCTGAAACATAACCCCCAGCAAGACCCCTACACTGCCCAAACACCACTGCCCTAAACCCTGAAACACCACCCCCAGCAAGACCCCCTACACTGCCCGAACACCACTGCACTGCCCTAAACCGCGAAACACGACCCCCAGCAAGACCCCCTACACTGCCCGAACACCACTGCCCTAAACCCTGAACCACCACCCCCAGCAATACCCCCTACACTGCCCGTACACCACTGCACTGCCCTAAACCCTGAAACACCACCCCCAGCATGACCCCCTACACTGCCCGAACACCACTACACTGCCCTAAACCCTGAAACACCACTCCCAGCACGACCCCCTACACTGCCCGAACACCACTGCACTGCCCTAAACCCTGAAACACCACCCCCAGCATGACCCCTACACTGCCCGAACACCACTGCACTGCCCTAAACCCTGAAACACTACCCCCAGCAAGACCTCCTACACTGCCCGAACACCACTGCAGTGCCCTAAACCCTGAAACATCACCCCCAGCAAGACACCTACACTGCCCGAACACCACTGCCCTAAACCCTGAAACACCACCCCCAGCACGACCCCTACACTGCCCAAACACCACTGCACTGCCCTAAACCCTGAAACACCACCCCTGCACGACCCCCTACACTGCCCGAACACTACTGCACTGCCCTAAACCCTGAAACACCATCCCCAGCACGACCCCCTACACTGCACGAACACCACTGCACTGCCCTAAACCCTGAAACACTACCCCCAGCAAGACCCCCTACACTGCCCGAACACCACTGCACTGCCCTAAACCCTGAAACATCACCCCCAGCAAGACCCCCTACACTGCCCGAACACCACTGCCCTAAACCCTGAAACACCACCCCCAGCACGACCCCCTACACTGCTCGAACACCACTGCACTGTCCTAAACCCTGAAACACCACCCCCTGCACGACCCCCTACACTGCCCGAACACTACTGCACTGCCCTAAACCCTGAAACACCATCCCCAGCATGACCCCTACACTGCACGAACACCACTGCACTGCCCTAAACCCTGAAACACTTCCCCCAGCAAGACCCCCTACACTGCCCGAACACCACTGCACTGCCCTAAACCCTGAAACATCACCCCCAGCAAGACCCCCTACACTGCCCGAACACCACTGCCCTAAACCCTGAAACACCACCCCCAGCAAGACCCCCTACACTGCCCGAACACCACTGCACTGCCCTAAACCCTGAAACACCAGCCCCAGCACGACCCCTACACTGCCCGAACACCACTGCACTGCCCTAAACCCTGAAACACCACCCCCTGCACGACCCCCTACACTGCCCGAACACCACTGCACTGCCCTAAACCCTGAAACACCACCCCCAGCACGACCCCCTACACTGCCCGAACACCACTGCACTGCCCTAAACCCTGAAACACCACCCCCTGCACGACCCCCTACACTGCCCGAACACTACTGCACTGCCCTAAACCCTGAAACACCATCCCCAGCACGACCCCCTACACTGCACGAACACCACTGCACTGCCCTAAACCCTGAAACACTACCCCCAGCAAGACCCCCTACACTGCCCGAACACCACTGCACTGCCCTAAACCCTGAAACATAACCCCCAGCAAGACCCCCTACACTGCCCAAACACCACTGCCCTAAACCCTGAAACACCACCCCCAGCAAGACCCCCTACACTGCCCGAACACCACTGCACTGCCCTAAACCTCGAAACACTACCCCCAGCAAGACCCCCTACACTGCCCGAACACCACTGCCCTAAACCCTGAACCACCACCCCCAGCAAGACCCCTACACTGCCCGTACACCACTGCACTGCCCTAAACCCTGAAACACCACCCCCAGCATGACCCCCTACACTGCCCGAACACCACTACACTGCCCTAAACCCTGAAACACCACTCCCAGCACGACCCCCTACACTGCCCAAACACCACTGCACTGCCCTAAACCCTGAAACACATACCCTAGCATGACCCCCTACACTGCCCGAACACCACTGCACTGCCCTAAACCCTGAAACACCACCCCTTCACGACCCCCTACACTGCCCGAACACCACTGCACTGCCCTAAACCCTGAAACACCACCCCCAGCATGACCCCTACACTGCCCGAACACCACTGCACTGCCCTAAACCCTGAAACACTACCCCCAGCAAGACCTCCTACACTGCCCGAACACCACTGCACTGCCCTAAACCCTGAAACATCACCCCCAGCATGACCCCCTACACTGCCCAAACACCACTGCACTGCCCTAAACCCTGAAACACCACCCCCTGCACGACCCCCTACACTGCCCGAACACTACTGCACTGCCCTAAAACCCTGAAACACCATCCCCAGCACGACCCCCTACACTGCACGAACACCACTGCACTGCCCTAAACCCTGAAACACTACCCCCAGCAAGACCCCCTACACTGCCCGAACACCACTGCACTGCCCTAAACCCTGAAACATCACCCCCAGCAAGACCCCCTACACTGCCCGAACACCACTGCCCTAAACCCTGAAACACCACCCCCAGCACGACCCCCTACACTGCTCGAACACCACTGCACTGCCCTAAACCCTGAAACACCACCCCCTGCACGACCCCCTACACTGCCCGAACACTACTGCACTGCCCTAAACCCTGAAACACCATCCCCAGCATGACCCCCTACACTGCACGAACACCACTGCACTGCCCTAAACCCTGAAACACTACCCCCAGCAAGACCCCCTACACTGCCCGAACACCACTGCACTGCCCTAAACCCTGAAACATCACCCCCAGCAAGACGCCCTACACTGCCCGAACACCACTGCCCTAAACCCTGAAACACCACCCCCAGCAAGACCCCCTACACTGCCCGAACACCACTGCACTGCCCTAAACCCTGAAACACCAGCCCCAGCACGACCCCTACACTGCCCGAACACCACTGCACTGCCCTAAACCCTGAAACACCACCCCTGCACGACCCCCTACACTGCCCGAACACCACTGCACTGCCCTAAACCCTGAAACACCACCCCCAGCACGACCCCCCACACTGCCCGAACACCACTGCACTGCCCTAAACCCTGAAACACCACCCCCTGCACGACCCCCTACACTGCCCGAACACTACTGCACTGCCCTAAACCCTGAAACACCATCCCCAGCACGACCCCCTACACTGCACGAACACCACTGCACTGCCCTAAACCCTGAAACACTACCCCCAGCAAGACCCCCTACACTGCCCGAACACCACTGCACTGCCCTAAACCCTGAAACATAACCCCCAGCAAGACCCCCTACACTGCCCAAACACCACTGCCCTAAACCCTGAAACACCACCCCCAGCAAGACCCCCTACACTGCCCGAACACCACTGCACTGCCCTAAACCTCGAAACACTACCCCCAGCAAGACCCCCTACACTGCCCGAACACCACTGCCCTAAACCCTGAACCACCACCCCCAGCAAGACCCCCTACACTGCCCGTACACCACTGCACTGCCCTAAACCCTGAAACACCACCCCCAGCATGACCCCCTACACTGCCCGAACACCACTACACTGCCCTAAACCCTGAAACACCACTCCCAGCACGACCCCCTACACTGCCCGAACACCACTGCACTGCCCAAAACCATGAAACACCAGCCCCAGCACGACCCCCTACACTGCCCGAACACCACTGCACTGCCCTAAACCCTGAAACACCACCCCCAGCACAACCCCCTACACTGCCCGAACACCACTGCACTGCCCTAAACCCTGAAACACCACCCCCAGCACAACCCCCTACACTGCCCGAACACCACTGCACTGCCCTAAACCCTGAAACACTAGCCCCAGCACGACCGCCTACACTGCCCGAAAACCACTGCACTGCCCTAAACCCTGAAACACCACCCCCAGCAAGACCCCCTACACTGCCCGAACACCACTGCACTAAAGCCTGAAACACCACCCCCAGCAAGACCTCCTACACTGGCCGAACACCACTGCACTGCCCTAAACCCTGAAACACCACCCCCTGCACGACCCCCTACACTGCCCGAACACCACTGCACTGCCCTAAACCCTGAAACACCACCCCTGCACTACCCCCTACACTGCCCGAACACCACTGCACTGCCCTAAACCCTGAAACACCACCCCTCAGCACGACACCCTACACTGCCCGAACACCACTGCACTGCCCTAAACCCTGAAACACCACCCCCAGCACGACCCCCTACACTGCCCGAACACCACTGCACTGCCCTAAACCCTGAAACATCAACCCCAGCAAGACCCCCTACACTGCCTGAACACCACTGCCCTAAACCCTGAAACACCACCCCCTACACTGCCCGAACACCACTGCACTGCCCTAAACCCTGAAACACCACCTCCAGCAAAACCCCCTACACTGCCTGAACACCATTGCTCTGCCCTAAATCCTGAAACACTAGCCCCAGCACGACCCCCTACACTGCCCAAACACCACTGCACTGCCCTAAACCCTGAAACACCAGCCCCAGCACGACCCCCTACACTGCCCGAAAACCACTGCACTGCCCTAAACCCTGAAACACCAGCCCCAGCAAGACCCCCTACACTGCCCGAACACCACTGCACTGCCCTAGACTCTGAAACACCAGCCCCAGCAAGACCCCCTACACTGCCCGAACACCAATGCACTGCCCTAAACCCTGAAACACCAGCCCCAGCATGACCCCCTACACTGCCCGAACACCACTGCACTGCCCTAAACCCTGAAACATCAGCCCCAGCATGACCACCTACACTGCCCGAACACCACTGCACTGCCCTAAACCCTGAAACACCAGCCCCAGCACAACCCCCTACACTTCCCGAACACCACTGCACTGCCCTAAACCCTGAAACACCAGCCCCAGCACGACCCCCTACACTGCCCGAACACCACTGTACTGCCGTAAACCCTGAAACACCAGCCCCAGCACGACCACCTACACTGCCCGAACACCACTGCACTGCCCTAAACCCTGAAACACCACCCCCTGCATGACCCCCTACACTGCCCGAACACCACTGCACTGCCCTAAACCCTGAAACACCACCCCCTGCAGCACCCCCTACACTGCCCGAACACCACTGCACTGCCCTAAACCCTGAAACATAACCCCCAGCAAGACCCCCTACACTGCCCGAACACCACTGCCCTAAACCCTGAAACACCACCCCCAGCAAGACCCCCTACACTGCCCGAACACCACTGCACTGCCCTAAACCCCGAAACACTACCCCCAGCAAGACCCCCTACACTGCCCGAACACCACTGCCCCTAAACCCTGAACCACCACCCCCAGCAAGACCCCCTACACTGCCAGTACACCACTGCACTGCCCTAAACCCTGAAACACCACCCCCAGCATGACCCCCTACACTGCCCGAACACCACTACACTGCCCTAAACCCTGAAACACCACTCCCAGCACGACCCCTACACTGCCCGAACACCACTGCACTGCCCTAAACCATGAAACACCAGCCCCAGCACGACCCCCTACACTGCCCGAACACCACTGCACTGCCCTAAACCCTGAAACACCACCCCCAGCACAACCCCCTACACTGCCCGAACACCACTGCACTGCCCTAAACCCTGAAACACCACCCCCAGCACGACCCCCTACACTGCCCGAACACCACTGCACTGCCCTAAATCCTGAAACACCAGCCCCAGCACGACCGCCTACATTTCCCGAACACCACTGCACTGCCCTAAACCCTGAAACACCACCCCCTGCACGACCCCCTACACTGCCCGAACACCACTGTACTGCCCTAAACCCTGAAACACCACCCCTCAGCACGACACCCTACATTGCCCGAACACCACTGCACTGCCCTAAATGCTGAAACACCACCCCCAGCACGACCCCCTACACTGCCCGAACACCACTGCACTGCCCTAAACCCTGAAACACCACCCCCAGCACGACCCCCTACACTGCCCGAACACCACTGCACTGTCCTAAACCCTGAAACATCAACCCCAGCAAGACCCCCTACACTGCCTGAACACCACTGCACTAAACCCTGAAACACCACCCCCTACACTGCACGAACACCACTGCACTGCCCTAAACCCTGAAACACCACCTCCAGCAAAACCCCCTACACTGCCTGAACACCATTGCTCTGCCCTAAATCCTGAAACACTAGCCCCAGCACGACCCCCTACACTGCCCGAAAACCACTGCACTGCCCTAAACCCTGAAACACCAGCCCCAGCACGACCCCCTACACTGCCCGAAAACCACTGCACTGCCCTAAACCCTGAAACACCAGCCCCAGCAAGACCCCCTACACTGCCCGAACACCACTGCACTGCCCTAGACTCTGAAACACCAGCCCCAGCAAGACCCCCTACACTGCCCGAACACCACTGCACTGCCCTACACCCTGAAACACCAGCCCCAGCACGACCCCCTACACTGCCCGAACACCACTGCACTGCCCTAAACCCTGAAACACCAGCCCCAGCACGACCACCTACACTGCCCGAACACCACTGCACTGCCCTAAACCCTGAAACACCACCACCAGACCGGCCCCCTTTACTGCTCGAACACCACTGCACTGCCCCAAACCCTGAAACACCACCCCCAGCAAGACCCCCTACACTGCCCGAACACCACTGCCCTAAACCCTGAAACACTACCCCCTGCACGACCCCCTACACTGCCCAAACACCACTGCACTGCCCTAAACCCTGAAACACCACCCCCTACACTGCCCGAACACCACTGCACTGCCCTAAACCCTGAAACACCACCCCCAGCACGACCCCCTACACTGCCCGAACACCACTGCACTGCCCTGAACCCTAAAACACCACCCCCAGCATTACCCCCTACACTGCCCAAACACCACTGCACTGCCCTAAACCCTAGAACACTACCCCCAGCACGACGCCCTACACTACCCGATAACCACTGCACTACCCTAAACCCTAAAATACTACCCCCAGCAGAACCCCCTACACTACCCGAACACGACTGCACTGCCCTAAACCCTCAAACACTCCCCCAGCACGACCCCCTACACTACCCGAACACCACTGCTCTGCCCTAAACCCTAAAACACTCCCCCAGCACAACCCCCTACACTACCCGAACACCACTGCACTGCCCTTAACCCTAAAACACTCCCCCCAGCATGACCCCCTACACTACCCAAACACCACTGCACTGCCCTAAACCCTAAAACACTACCCCCCGCATGACCCCCTACACTACCCAAACACCAATGCACTACCCTAATCCCTAAAACACTACCCCCCGCATGACCCCCTACACTACCCTAAACCTTAAAACACTACCCCCGCACGACTCCCTACACTACCCAAAGACCACTGCACTACCCTAAACCCTAAAACACGACCTCCTACACTACACAAACACCACTGCACTACCCTAAACCCTAAAACACTACCCCCTACACTACACAAACACCACTGCACTACCCTAAACCCTAAAAAACTACCCCCAGCACGAACCACTACACTACCCAAACACCACTGCACTACCCTAAACCCTAAAAAACTACCCCCAGCAGTATCCCTACACTACCCAAACACCACTGCACTACCCTAAACCCTAAAACACTACCCCCAGCAGTACCCCCTACACTACCCAAACACCACTGCACTACCCTAAATCACTACCCCCAGCACGACCCCCTACACTACCCAAACACCAATGCACTACCCTAAACCCTAAAACACTACCCCCAGCACGACCCACTACACTACCCAAACACCACTGCACTACCCTAAACCCTAAAACACTCCCCCAGCACGACTCCCTACACTACCCAAACACCACTGCACTATCCTAAACCCTAAATCTACCCCCAGCATGACCCCCTACACTACACAAACACCACTGCACTGCCCCAAACCCTGAAACACCACCCCCAGCAAGACCCCCTACACTGCCCGAACACCACTGCCCTAAACCCTGAAACACCACCCCCTGCACGACCCCCTACACTGCCCAAACACCACTGCACTGCCCTAAACCCTGAAACACCACCCCCTACACTGCCCGAATACCACTGCACTGCCCTAAACCCTGAAACACCACCCCCAGCACGACCCCTACACTGCCCGAACACCACTGCACTGCCCTAAACCCTAAAACACCACCCCCAGCATTACCCCCTACACTGCCCAAACACCACTGCACTGCCCTAAACCCTAGAACACTACCCCCAGCACGACCCCCTACACTACCCGATAACCACTGCACTACCCTAAACCCTAAAATACTACCCCCAGCAGAACCCCCTACACTACCCGAACACGACTGCACTGCCCTAAACCCTCAAACACTCCCCCAGCACGACCCCCTACACTACCCGAACACCACTGCTCTGCCCTAAACCCTAAAACACTCCCCCCAGCACGACCCCCTACACTACCCGAACACCACTGCACTGCCCTTAACCCTAAAACACTCCCCCCAGCACGACCCCCTACACTACCCAAACACCACTGCACTGCCCTAAACCCTAAAACACTACCCCCCGCATGACCCCCTACACTACCCAAACACCAATGCACTACCCTAATCCCTAAAACACTACCCCCCGCATGACCCCCTACACTACCCTAAACCTTAAAACACTACCCCGCACGACTCCCTACACTACCCAAAGACCACTGCACTACCCTAAACCCTAAAACACGACCTCCTACACTACACAAACACCACTGCACTACCCTAAACCCTAAAACACGACCCCCTACACTACACAAACACCACTGCACTACCCTAAACCCTAAAAAACTACCCCCAGCACGAACCACTACACTACCCAAACACCACTGCACTACCCTAAACCCTAAAAACTACCCCCAGCAGTATCCCTACACTACCCAAACACCACTGCACTACCCTAAACCCTAAAACACTACCCCCAGCAGTACCCCTACACTACCCAAACACCACTGCACTACCCTAAATCACTACCCCCAGCACGACCCCCTACACTACCCAAACACCACTGCACTACCCTAAACCCTAAAACACTACCCCCAGCACGACCCACTACACTACCCAAACACCACTGCACTACCCTAAACCCTAAAACACTCCCCCAGCACGACTCCCTACACTACCCAAACACCACTGCACTATCCTAAACCCTAAATCTACCCCCAGCATGACCCCCTACACTACACAAACACCACTGCACTATCCTAAACCCTAAAACACTCCCCCCAGCACGACCCCCTACACTACCCAAACACCACTGCACTGCCCTAAACCCTAAAACACTACCCCCCGCATGACCCCCTACACTTCCCAAACACCAATGCACTACCCTAATCCCTAAAACACTACCCCCCGCATGACCCCCTACACTACCCTAAACCTTAAAACACTACCCCCGCACAACTCCCTACACTACCCAAAGACCACTGCACTACCCTAAACCCTAAAACACGACCTCCTACACTGCCCAAACACCACTGCACTGCCCTAAACCCTAGAACACTACCCCCAGCACGACCCCCTACACTACCCGATAACCACTGCACTACCCTAAACCCTAAAATACTACCCCCAGCACAACCCCCTACACTACCCGAACACGACTGCACTGCCCTAAACCCTCAAACTCTCCCCCAGCACGACCCCCTACACTACCCGAACACCACTGCTCTGCCCTAAACCCTAAAACACTCCCCCCAGCACGACCCCCTACACTACCCGAACACCACTGCACTGCCCTTAACCCTAAAACACTCCCCCAGCACGACCCCCTACACTTCCCAAACACCACTGCACTGCCCTAAACCCTAAAACACTACCCCCCGCATGACCCCCTACACTACCCAAACACCAATGCACTACCCTAATCCCTAAAACACTACCCCCCGCATGACCCCCTACACTACCCTAAACCTTAAAACACTACCCCGCACGACTCCCTACACTACCCAAAGATCACTGCACTACCCTAAACCCTAAAACACGACCTCCTACACTACACAAACACCACTGCACTACCCTAAACCCTAAAACACTACCCCCTACACTACACAAACACCACTGCACTACCCTAAACCCTAAAAAACTACCCCAGCACGAACCACTACACTACCCAAACACCACTGCACTACCCTAAAAAACTACCCCCAGCAGTATCCCTACACTACCCAAACACCACTGCACTACCCTAAACCCTAAAACACTACCCCCAGCAGTACCCCTACACTACCCAAACACCACTGCACTACCCTAAATCACTACCCCCAGCACGACCCCCTACACTACCCAAACACCACTGCACTACCCTAAACCCTAAAACACTACCCCCAGCACGACCCACTACACTACCCAAACACCACTGCACTACCCTAAACCCTAAAACACTCCCCCAGCACGACTCCCTACACTACCCAAACACCACTGCACTATCCTAAACCCTAAATCTACCCCCAGCATGACCCCCTACACTACACAAACACCACTGCACTACCCTAAACCCTAAAACACTCCCCCAGCACGACCCCTACACTACCCAAACACCACTGCACTGCCCTAAACCCTAAAACACTACCCCCCGCATGACCCCCTACACTACCCAAACACCAATGCACTACCCTAATCCCTAAAACACTACCCCCGCATGACCCCCTACACTACCCTAAACCTTAAAACACTACCCCCGCACGACTCCCTACACTACCCAAAGACCACTGCACTACCCTAAACCCTAAAACACGACCTCCTACACTATACAAACACCACTGCACTACCCTATACCCTAAAACACTACCCCCTACACTACACAAACACCACTGCACTACCCTAAACCCTAAAAAACTACCCCCAGCACGAACCACTACACTACCCAAACACCACTGCACTACCCTAAACCCTAAAAAACTACCCCCAGCAGTATCCCTACACTACCCAAACACCACTGCACTACCCTAAACCCTAAAACACTACCCCCAGCAGTACCCCCTACACTACCCAAACACCACTGCACTACCCTAAATCACTACCCCCAGCACGACCCCCTACACTACCCAAACACCACTGCACTACCCTAAACCCTAAAACACTACCCCCAGCACGACCCACTATACTACCCAAACACCACTGCACTATCCTAAACCCTAAAACACTCCCCCCAGCATGACTCCCTACACTACACAAACACCACTGCACTATCCTAAACCCTAAATCTACCCCCAGCATGACCCCCTACACTACACAAACACCACTGCACTACCCTAAACACTAAAACACTACCCCCAGCACGACCCTCTTCACTACCTAAACACAACTGCACAATTTGTTACAGGCGTTGCAACGCAGGCCTGTGGTGCTTACTGGAAGTACCTAGTGGGCTAGTTGGGCCCCAGGGACCCTCAGGATTCAAGGTGACCTAATCCCCCAACTTAAAACGCACCACGGGGCGCGTTTGCACAGTGGTGAAGGGAGGGGCGGGGCCTCAGGTGACATGTGCGCAAACACGCCCTGTGGTGCGTTTTAAGTTGGGGAATTAATTCCCTTTGAATCCTGAGGGACCCTGGGGGCCAACTAGCCCACCAGGTACCTTCAGTAAGCACAACAGAGTTGCGTTGCAGAGAGGTGAAAAAGGTGCGTGGCCTCGGAACGCCTCTCTGCAACTCAGCTCTGTGGTCCTAACTGTAGGTACCTGGGGGCTAGTTGGGCCCCAGGGACCCTCAGAATTCAAGGGGACTTAATCCCGCAACTTAAAACGCGCCACGGGGTGCGTTTGCACACATGTCACCTCAGGCCCTCCCTCCCTTCACCACTGTGCAAACGCGCCCTGTAGCGCGTTTTAAGAGGTAGTTTTAATCCCCCTGCCCTATTATGTACTAGGGACTTGCAGAGGAGGTCATGCTAATCACAGGGGTACCCCAACGCATAGTGTTCCCTAGTGTATGTAGGTGTTTTCACTGTATTCTAAGTGTCTTTTAGCATAGCACTGGCTCTGGTTAGTCAGAGTCAGTTACCACCAGTACCCGTCTGAAAAAGTTGTGGGCACAGGATGATTTTGCAACAAGGCCTCTTTCTGCTCCTCTGTTGGTTCTTTCTGCACATCTTTTGCTTCTTTCTGTGCGTTTTTTCTTCTTTCTTCACATGTCCTACCTCTGTGGGCATAGTTAGAAACTAGCATTTAAAAAAACCTTTGAAATTCACTTAAAAAATCATAGGTTTCAGGCACGTTATAGTTAGAAATTAGCATTTAAAAACCTTTGAAATTCACTGAAAAAACCATAGGTTTCAGACACGTTATAGTTAGAAATTAGCATTTAAAAAACCTTACAAATTCACTGAAAAAACCATAGGTTTTAGGGACAGTTATAGTTACTTGGACATTGCACTCGTACAAAACCCGTGAAATTCCCCCGTTATAGTTAGTTCAGCTAACTATAACTCGCGCCCCCGCAATGCACTGCTGATGACGTCACATATTACATCACTCATGACATGGTCCGTGACATCACTGATGACATCACTGATGACATCTCAAATGACATCACTGATGACATCATCCATGTGATAATTTCATGCATCTTCTCACACCCTAATATAACTTTTGATACACCCAATCTAAATACAGACTGCCATTCTCAAAACCATAGACACTCCAATACCAATAACTACATACCCACTCACTGATTCTTAGGTCTACACACACATCCACTCACTCACCCGTACAGTCACTCATACTTACAGTCACTCAGTACAGGACTATCATATGCACTCGTACACCTATATAAACACTGACACACCGCCACTCATCCATAGAGGTACTCACACACCTAGTCAGTCATGCAAAAAATTAATCACACACCCATTTACTCACCTATAGAGTTATACACACACCAGCTCACTTACTCATACAAATACTAGCACATTCTTACGCTCTTATACAATAACTGATACAAGCACACACGCATCCATACAGCCACTCTCACAATCACACACTCTCACGTATAGCCTTTTAAATACTCTAACACACATATATACTTCCTTTTACATATGTAGTTACTCGCACATGTACCACTGAGATATACATTCACTCACTAACACACCCATACACACACTCACCCACCCAAGCAGTCCATCACAGACGCACTCTTCAAATCATGCACCCAGTGAATCACCCACTCACACATCTATGTACAGAGTCGCACACACCCCACCCACACAAACACTCAGGCACCCATACAGATACTCAGACAACCAATCAATAACTCATATAGACACTCATGTAGCTATTCACAAACCCATGCAGCCACTTACACAGCAACAGACAGACGGATACAGACATTCACCCAGTTTAGTCACTAACCCATGCATTCAGTAAAATACGTTTAATCACTCACTTATACAGTTAGTCACGCACCTACTAAATCATCCATTCAGACACTTATACACCCACTCACTCTTCAATACGCCTTTCCCTATATATATTAAACATATTTAAACTTTACAGAAACACACAGTCACTGGATGATGTCATCAGTGATGTCATTTGAGATGTCATCAGTGATGTCATCAGTGATGTCACTGACCATGTCATGAGTGATGTAATATGTGACGTCATCAGCAGTGCATTGCGGGCGCGAGTTATAGTTAGCTGAACTAACTATAACAGGGGTATTTCACGGGTTTTGTACGAGTGCAATGTCCAACTAACTATAACTGTCCCTAAAACCTATCGTTTTTTCAGTGTATATATATATATATACATATATATATATATATATATATATATATATATATATATATATATATATATAAATATATATATATATATATTGAAACCAGCAGCTCTCCAACCTCCTGACGGCGAAATAGAGAGAAACGGACTCCAAAAGCAGATTGGCAAAGATTTAATCACACACCTCCGTTTGATGCATTTCGAGCAATATATATGAAAGCACAATTTCTTCTGTTACAAGAAAATTTCAGGACGCTCAGGGCTGCTTCATAAGTTTATTGGCAAGGTTGCTCAATACCAACGCGTTTCACCTCTCGGCTTTTTCACGGTATAATTGATGCCGCCATTTTGCTGTTTTACATACACAGTATCAGTAAAAATAAGAAAGGACCATCATAGTGCATCATTACTAATCCTCTAATACCATGAGCGCCATTTTTAAATGTTGTAAATATCAGACAAATGACTTACCATTGATGTCTCCCCTAGATGGACTGCAGCGGTGGGTGTGAGGACCGTGGCCAACAGGTTTGGGGCACCACTGGGTGCACGAGTGCACAATTACTTAATGTGCACTTGCACGTCCATCCGACACAACGATGGCCTTAGGGCACTGGAATTTTACTTGTCACGCAGAGGTACTCAATACGCAAAACACACCAACATGCTTATCAGTATGGTAGAATTTTGTTTAAAAAATAACATTTTCATGTTTCAAAATTCGCTATTTCAACAGTTAAGGGGTGTAGCGATGGGGGCCAGCTTCTCCCCAGTTACGCCTGCCTTCATATGGGCTGGTGGGAGGAGCTGGTCCTCATGAAGGAACATACTGAAGTCATGAATAACAATGTGAAAACTTGGTGGAGATTTATTGATGATCTCTTTTTGGTATGGTGTGGCACTCAGGTAGAGGCGGAAGTTTTTGTTAACAAACTTAACCAAAATCAATTGAATTTACACTTTACCGCCTCTATCAGTAAAACTACAGTAAATTTCTTGGATGTTGAGGTATATGTTCATAACGATAAACTGGAGACCAGACTCCACAGAAAGCCGACAGCAGGCAACGCAATATTGCATGCGAGCAGTGCACACCCAGGTCATCTTGTCCAAAGCATACCATATGGTGAATTATTGCATCTTAAACGCATTTGTAGCAATGAGAAAGATCTGAAAATGGCACAAGCACAGTGTATAACACGATTTAAAGATAGGGGTTACACCAAAAAATGTCTAGACATAGCCCTTAAAAAGAGCAATCTTACACCAAGGGAAGTACTCCTCACCAGAAAAGAAACAACAGAGAGTGAGTCCAAAAACAACCCTGAAAATTTCAGATTAATTCTAAACTACAACAGACAAGAAAGAGCAGTCAAAAATATAATTACAAAAAATTGGCATTTTATTAGAAGAGACCCTGTGATTCGTGATCTGGTACCAAAAAGACCTGTAATCACATACAGTAGAAGCCCATCCAGGAAAGACGTTCTAGTCAAAAATGATCCTACTGGTCCGCAAACAAAAGGCACATGGTTAAGTCAGAGACTGGGATTTTATAAGTGCAAAAGCTGTAAAGCTTGCCAACATGGAGTAACAACAACAACGTATAAAACTCCATTTGGTGAGAAAGAAATAAAGATTGATAAAGCACTTAATTGCAAAACAGACCATGTTGTATTTGTGCTGGAGTGCCCTTGTAATTTAAAATATGTGGGTAGTACAATCCTGCAAGGACACAAAAGGGTACTCCAGCACATGCGGGCTATAAAGAACAATGATCAATCGTACCCAGTGGCATGACATTTTAATGAATCTCATGGAGGTAATTTTAAAGATTTGAAATACTTCCTTATAGACTCTGTGCCACAAAACAAAAGGGGTGGCGATCGAGTGAAAGCTCTTCGCAGATTAGAAATGTTATATATTTTAAACCTCAACACCAAATACACGAAAGGCCTTAATGCCACTGAGGAACTACATGCAAGTCCGTTTGTTTAGATAATATCCAAGTACAGCATGAGAACCAGCGTTGCACTTTACATTGAGTAGTGGGTACTAAAAATCTGCTCATCCATGAACACACACGATTTGAAACAATGAGTTTTTAAATAACCGCCAATCCCATCCCTATTTTTTAACACACATAGTAAGATATGAGTTTCTGTTTACACATAGGTTAATGAACCTGCACTTGACACTTTTCTATTCACGCGATTTTGCACATATTTATATTCAGGGATACCAACAGTGAGTTCCTTTACATACAGGTACACTTTTAAGATTTAGTTCGGTGAAAAACAAGGTATTTGTACCAAAACAACAGTTTGGGAAATGTAATAGGCCATAAAAATTAATAAAGCCAATAAAAATCATATTGGTTTTGATGAAAACACATATTTATAAAACATTTTTTGAAAAAACA
The DNA here is from genome assembly GCA_963921515.1 of Calotriton arnoldi. Lineage (NCBI taxonomy): Eukaryota > Metazoa > Chordata > Amphibia > Caudata > Salamandridae > Calotriton > Calotriton arnoldi. The sequence goes on along the minus strand of CAWUFW010009754.1, from coordinate 204,507 downwards.
GGGTTTTTAGGTATTTATATTGAAATTTTATATGTGATTTTATACAGTAAACTAATATTTGTATTATTTATTCATGTATATATATTAATGTAAATGGATCATGTAAAGATTTATTTACATTATAAAACCTACAATAACACCTGTATAAAACCAAGAACAACATGTATTGAAAGTAAACCATGACAGCAATTTCCTGTTAACTGTGAAAGTTGTTACAAAGTTTACCGTTTGTAAGTAACTTGTCTATGCCCATAAGTATCCTGATACCTTTCACTCATGCACACGTCACTTTAAATCACGTGACAAAAAAGAGAAAAAAAAGGAAAAAAAAGAAAAAAAAGTAATACTATTTAAACGAATTATCTTGCTGAAAGCGCGTCATGTGATCAAGTCCCCTGTGAGGGACGAAACGCGTCATGGCAACTACGATCTACTGAGAGCTTGATAATTAACTAACAGCACCAAACTACAGCGGTCCATGCACTTTCTTTCGCAGGGAGGAAGTGAGATGAGAAGGAGTATTGGCGCATATATATATATATATATATATATATATATATATATATATTTGAAAGCACAATTTCTTCTGTTACAAGAAAATTCCAGGACGCTCAGGGCTGCTTCATAATTTTATTGGCAAGGTTGCTCAATACCAACGCGTTTCACCTCTCGGCTTTTTCACTGTATAATTGATGCCGCCATTTTGCCCTTTTACATACACAGTATCAGTAAAAGTAAGAAAGGACCATCATAGTGCATCATTACTAATCCTCTATTACCATGAGCGCCATTTTTAAATGTTGTAAATGTCAGACAAACGACTTACCATTGATGTCTCCCCTAGATGGACTGCCGCGGTGGGTGTGAGGACCGTGGCCAACAGGTTTGGGGCACCACTGGGTGCACGAGTGCACAATTAATTAATGTGCACTTGCAGCGGGACACACAACACCTGGCGTGGATTTGCCCAGGGAGTAGCGCATGCAGTGGCTATACAGCGGAGGATAGGCTAACAGCATACTCCAATGGGAGTGGACCGCTGAATTTTCAAATAAGCCTCTAGGTGGAATATCGCTGTTGATGCTAATGTGGAACTGGCACTGAGGAAAGCCGCAAGGCTGAAACGCGTCTTCTTAAGCGTTTCATGAGCACAGCATTTCAACGCCATGCGCCTGATGGTATGGTAATAAAGATCCTTTGATGTTACTGAGCATGTGTCGGACCCATTCTTATGTGAGTGGGGCTGGATCCTATGTCTTACCAGTCAGCAGGCACTGGTTACCAGCACGTCCTTTCGTTCTGGAGCAACGCGCAGGCTTGCAAAACTTGGACTTTGTATAAAAATACAGCACGTCGCCCCCACATGCAGAAAAGAGATTTACTGGAGAATACTGCTGCAAGGGGAGAGAGGTAGCAGCATTGTACTGCGTAAAGGTAACAGACAAATGACTTACCATTGATGTCTCCCCTAGATGGACTGTCGCGGTGGGTGTGAGGACCGTGGCCAACAGGTTTGGGGCACCACTGGGTGCACGAGTGCACAATTACTTAATGTGCACTCGCAGCGGGACACACAACACCTGGCGTGGATTTGCCCTTGGAGTAGCGCATGCAGTGGCTATACAGCGGAGGATGGGCTAACAGCATACTCCAATGGGAGTGGACTGCTGAATTTTCAAATAAGCCTCTAGATGGAATATCGCTGTTAACTATAACTCTGGCGTCATTTGACCAATCTTCATAAAATGTTTCCCCCAAAGTGTCAGGGTAGGTTCTGGTTGTCATGGGAAGTTTAGGGGTGATCCATGCAGTCAGGACCAAAAATTTGGGGTTTCAAATAAGGGTGCGTTTGTAATACCAATTCCTATAGGAACTTTTAGCCACACCACCCAGCCCAAACTGCTGAACGGACTTACACCAAATTTGGCAGGGAGGTAGATGTTGGTTCAGGGAAGTGCCTCTGAGACATTGGATAACTGCTGCTCTGCAAGTTCTTATTTGTTCCTTCCTAAAGGCTTCCCGAAGGACCGTTTTTCGAGTTACTGCTAGGAAGGGGCAGATACATATTAGATGCAGTAAAGACTCGTCCCCTGCTCCGCATCGGCGGCATTCCTTTGTTTGCCATTGGTATTTCCATTTCGGGGTCAGGTTCTTTGATGGAAATGACCCAAGCCTCAGTAGCGTGAAGAAGTGTTTTTTCTGGTGAGGAAAGTGGTCTAACAAATAAGGTTGAGGTTGCAGCCTCTGGTATGCCTGTATCACTGCCCAGGCGTGAGATTTTTTTGCAAGGGCTATTTTGTCCATTGATAAGGAAGTCCGTTTAATAGCTTTGTTGACCACAGATTTAAAGCCAGAGTAGGTAGGGACAGTGAGCCAGGCCTCCTCTAGCTGCAGTGCTGAGAGGGAGGCCTTCAAAACTTTGAAGATTGAATTGTTTAGCCTGGCTTGGTTTTCGATCTCTACCCAGCAGTAATGTGCGAGGGTGTTATCCTCTGCATCCCTCATCCTCCAATAGTACTTGACTAGTGCACCTTGTCTATCGGGGATCTGATTTCTTAGGCCGTATTCTAGTCGAATTTAGGCTTGTTGAATATAGCGGGGGATTGCAAACAGGTTCTTGAAGAGAATTGATTGTGCTAGATTTAGAACTGTAGCGTCTTTGACGTTCAAGATTTCTGTGCCATATGAGATGGAGGGAAGGAATTTTGCTGCCATAACTTTTAGCAAATGTCCGGTGGAGCAGCCTGTGAGCTTGTTTTTTAAGATTTTGAAAGCGAACTGCAGCTGTTTGGCTTTCGTGCAACATTGGTCCAGATGTATCTTGAAGTTGAGGTTGCGGTCTATTTGAAATCCTAGGTATTTATACGAGTCCATGGGTCAAGGGTTGCTTGTCCAAAGTCCAGATGAATTTACGATCTTTCGCTGCGTTAGGTTGTTTGGCAAAGCACATCACCTTCGGTTTTTGGTGGTTGATGGTTAATTGAGCCGAGGTGATATAAGCTCCTAATTTGGTGATTAGTCATTGCAAGCCTACTGGTGTTTGCGCTAGTAGAACAATATCGTCCGCATATTGAAGGCTAGGTGTAGGTATTTTGCCAAGTTTTGGAGGATCGGATTGGATTGACCGAAGGTGCTTGTCAAGGTCAGCGATGTAAATGTTGAAAAGGCAGGGCGCCAGCACACACCCTTGTTTTAACCCGTTAAGAGTTGTGATCTTGTTAGTTATGCTGTGCCCATCTCCTTTCTTGATCTGGACCCACGTCTGAGAGTACAAGTTTATTATGGCCTCCAGCAGCTTAGCCAGAACCCCCCCATTGTGCATTTTTGCCCATAGCGTGGCTCTCGAGACTTTGTCAAAGGCCGCTTTAAGGTCGATGAAACATGCGTACAGTGGCCTTGATTTTGCGAGGGCTTGGTTGGCTAGGAGGGTTACTGCAGAGATGTTCGTAAGAGTGCCCATCCCAGGCCCTGAATCCAGTTTGCATGTGGGGAATAAGATTTGTTTGAGCAGCCCAGTCCTCTAAGTCTGCCAGCAGGTTCGATGCGTATATTTTTGCCTCCACATCAATTAACGCAATCAACCTGTAGTTTGAGGGGTCAGAGCGAGCACCCGACTTATATATTGGGCTTAAGATACTTCCCCTCCAGGAGTCGGGGATCGTGTTGGAGGCTAAAACGTCGGAGAAGAGAGGGGTCAGATGGCTACCCCACAATGGAGGATCATACCGGGACAAAGCGTTTGGAAGACCGTTGGGCCCTGGGGCGCCCTCGGATCTTAAGTTTTTTTATTGTTTTTGAGACTTGCTCATTAAGGATCCGCGGGGGGAAGTCAAGTAATTCGGAGGTGGAATCGTCTTTTACTAGACCTCCGGCAGCGACTTCGTTCCTTATTTGAAAGCCACGGTCAGCGGTACCTGGGGTTGGAATTTCGTTGTATAGAGATTCAATATGAGCTCTCCATGTTTCCTCCATTATGTCCGAGTTGTGGTGTCGGTTCCTGCCATTGGTTAGCTGGTTGATAATTTCCCAAAAGCGCTTGGAGTCTCTTTGTTTACAAGTGTAATGGAGTTTCGCCCAGAGATGTTCATGAAACGCTTTCTTGGCCGCCTTTATGTCTCTTTTAAGGTCTTTTCTGGCTTTTGAAATTAAAAGCAGGAGGTCTTGAGAGGAAGCTGAGCCCCGGGTTCTTAGTTGTCGTAAATATTTGTTCAAATGTTGTTTTTGAGTCCTGAGACTTTTAGTAAACCACGCTGCCCCTGAAGGTTTTCCTACTTTACTGCCAGTGGCCTGATTTGAACATTTGTGATTTAGTTCTCTAATAAATGACTCCCAGGACTGAATGCTTGATGGTTCTGTTTTGGATTTCTCCAGGAGACTAGAGCATGCGCCCATGATGTCGCGTATGTTGTCCTTTTTCCATATGAGATGTTTGAGGTTGTAGCAATGCAGTTGTTGTGACGTTGCGTTGGCAAGGACTGGGTTTGCAATATTTCTTAAGAGCGTGAAAGATTGCGGTTGATGGCCGCTCTCTGCTCTGTCCATAATTTGAAAGTTCGTAATGTAAGGAGCAAAGTCGTGATCCGTGAGAGTATAGTCAATGATTGAAGCTGACTTTTGAGTAATCCTTGTGTATGCTGCTGGGCAGTCTGTCGGGCTTTGACCATTCATCACGCTCATTGAAAGGTCGTGCAGGCGAGCTGCGCATCTCTTGCCAAGAGTGTCGCGATGAGTTGGGGCCTGGGTGCGTCCCTTAGTGCCTTTCGTCTCTTGCAAATGGGTCATATTAAAGTCCCCTGACAGAATGATGTTGGCGTCAGGGTAGGCGAGTTTTAATTTGGCAAGTGAGGCTAGTAAGTGTTCGATTCTTGCCCGTTTTTGTTTGAGCGCTGGGTGGATGTAAATGTTAAGGATCAGCAGACTGTTAAGAGGCGGGGCGTCAAGTTTGACGCATTGCAACCAGGAGGAGTCAACGTCTATGGCAGAGGCGAGTCCCGAAATATCAGTCGATATGAAGGTGGAGAGACCCCCTTTTGCTCTCCCTTGGTTGGTATCCCTCTTAGCCGGTTTCAGGAATTCCTTGTAGCCGACTAAGGGTGTAGAGTTTGTCAGCCATGTTTCCTGGAAAAGGAGTATATTGTACTGTGTAATAAACTCCATAAAGTCCAGGTCATCTAGTTTCGTGCTGAGGCCAAACACGTTCCAGGAGCAGATGTTGTGGCCCTGGGGTGGGTTTGTGGCTACGTGTGGATTTTTTCATGTTGTAACTAGAGATGTTCCGGCCGTGTTTAAGTGCCGAGATCCTGGTGACTTGCTGGCTTCTGGATGAGCAAAGGTGATGGTAATTGTCCTGGCCTTAAGGTCAGTGCCCATTAAAGGGCTGCCATTGTCCGGGCCTTTGGCACCTTTTAACAGGCCCTCTGAATGTGTTGGCGGGTGAAGTGGGCTAGGATAACACGGAGGGTCGATCTTTTATAACTTGATGCCCCACTTTTCAAGAGGGTCCCTCTGCTGCCAGATTTGCTCGATAAAGAGGGAGTCAACAAACATGGCTGTAGTTGTTTCTTGAAATTCTGTGGAATGCGAGTTCTGTTTGAACTCTATACTGTCTATGTCACTGGTGTTAATGTGGCTCAAGGGAGGGAGAGCTTTGAAGAGTTTTAGCAGAACACTTCCGTTGAGAATGTCATGGTTTCCCCTTGAAACGTATTGGGGAATAAAGTCCAATTTGTTCTTGTGTAAAAAGGGGTCATGCTGCGGCACGTAGTCAGCACCCCTTTCCATTGCTTTGGCTGCCCCTGTGGGCTCTGAGTACGTCAAAAGCGGATTCGAGGAAACGTTAGTATTATTTTGAAAATGTATTTCGTTGGCCCTTACGTTGGTAACGTCATTGCTTCCCGGGCTAGGGTTGTGGGTTATGACAAGGTTGCGGCAATCTTTCCTAGCGTTGTTCTTGACCATGTTGACCTCTCGAGGACAGATTATGCTTGTTTCTTTCGTATCACTCCTTGATGGGGGTACGAGTTTTGCAATTTGTGTGGCCGAGGTTTTAGAATGTTGTTTCTCTTTCCTGGTCAAGGGTTTAAATAAACTGTATAATTTTTCTGGCGACGGTTGTTCCCTTTTGGTGTAGTTTGGGCTGCTAAGTATGGTGGGTGGGTTGGATGGGGCAGTCGAAAGTTCCTTGTTTCTTATTACTTCTGGAGCGTTTGAGACCTCATCTTTTTCGCTTTGTTTCCTTCCCTGTTTGGGTTTGGCGGGGGTTGCGTTAATTGACTGTCTTGATTGTTTACTTTTCTCGCTTTTCTAAGGCGTTTTCTCTCCCGCTTGGTTAGAGGCTTGGTTTCTTTAGTCGGCCTTCCTGGTGGCTGCTCTCTGTGATCAAAGGATTGAGAGGCCAAAGTGATTAAATTTTCGCAGGCGCTTACAGCAGTGGGTGCAGGTGAATTTGCGTGTATTGGTGCTGGGGAGGTGCCCATGCCGCCTGTAGTTTGTCCCTCCATGGGGCTGGAGCATACCGTTTCCTTTTCCCATGGTGCCTTGTGAACTTTCCCAGCTTGAGGAACGGTATTTAATAAGGCATCCCTGGTTGTACCCAGGAGGTCTGTCAGTAATGTTGGAACAGCGGCTAGTTTGTCAATAATTTGAGTACAATGGCAGTGGCAGGATAGGTATGTGGTGTCCCGGTCTCGCTGCACCTTCGTGATCATCTCGTTGAAGCTGTGCAGTTTCTGTTCGACCCCCATGACGTTAATTGCTAGAATGTTTAAGAGGTCTACTTGGGTATCTAGCTTGTCAGCATGGAAAGTCATGGCTTTGCCAATTGTGTCCATGGTTTTTAGCAGAAGTGGCCAAACAAAGGATGTTGGAGAATGACTGGATTCTGCTGGGGATGCCTGAGCATGGTGTTCCCTGTTGCTTTGGGATGCTGGAAGAGGGTCGCTCGGGCAGCTCGGGGTCCAGCTGGGTTGGTCCTTTTTTCTTGAATCCTTTTTTTGAAAGGGGGGCGTCGAGGGGGTAGTTCTATGTGTTTCGAACAGGAAGAACGACTCCTCCAGTAATTCGGCCTGGCTGAAGATCTGGCCTTTATGTTGTTCTGCTTCCAATAGATGCGGCGATTGTTCGGGCTTGTCACTGCTATTTGAATTAGTTTTGACGGACTTTTGCGCTTTGAGGTGTTGGGCTCCTGATGGCATGATCAAAATGCCGAATGGACTCATGAAGTTTGTAGTCGACTGGTGGGTAGGGACACCATCCTTGGGTCCTTTGAGACCTTGGGAGCCAGGTGAGGGTGATAGTAGTGTCTGCGGGCAGGAAAGAACTGGGAAAGGCTGATGATGATGAATTTGTGCCTCAATGACTAGGGGCTTTGGCCTTTGATGCAGGTCCAGAGAGTGGAGAGCTTTTGATGATAAAGTTTGAAGGCTTGGGACGGCGCTAATTACTTTGGGCGTAGCTGACCAGCCCTTGGCCTGGGGAACCAGGGGTCCACTCCTTTTGCTCTTGCAACTTGTGGTGGTTCTGTCACTTAAGGGACTCGTGGGAGCCTCGCTTACAGAAACTGTGGTGGTATTGGTTAAGTTACTTGCTTTCAGGGTCTTGGAGTCATTGCGGTATCGGTTTTCCATGGTAGACTTGATGGCGACTTTTAAAAAGTCAGTAATCAGGACCCGTTAACTGCTGTTTAGACCTGAGTAGGGCCTGGTTGAGGCCGTGAGTGAGGCTGTGGTGCTGCCTTGCCACTTAGCATCCGGGGTCGATGCTGTTGGTTTTTTTGGGGTTGCTATTGGCTCGGCATTTGCCGGAGGTTGGGTTACATCTTTTGAGTCTGTTGAGGCTACCGGCTCGCGCAGAAATTCCAGTTCTTCTCTGCTTGGTGAGCCGGGTCCTGAGGGGAGCTTGCTGGGAAGGACTGTGGTAGTGAGGGTGTCAGGTGCCATAAGTTCTTCTTTAATCTTGTGCTTTTCTTTTGATGGGGCCGCTCCTCTGGTTTTCCCTGAACGCATTCCCGGGTTCCGCTGCCCCTCCGGAGGTGGAAAATGGAGGGAAATGGGGCGGTTTTGGGGAACGCCCGGTGAGGGCCTGCTGACTGCGAGTGGTAGGGCCATGGGGTGGTTACCCCCGCTTAAGCACTTGGTCGCTCGGTCGCTAGGCTTCGTGACTTCGTGGCTTGGCATGTTTGGCTGGTTCTGTGAGGTTGAAGGGAGCTCGTGTCCAGTGAGCAGCGGGCGGGTGGGTTACCAAGAGGCCGGGAGGCCTCGGTGGAGGCCCCCTGGCCAAAGGTGGCCGAGATGGCCGGGGTGGCAGTTGCACAGTTCAGGTTGCAGTTAAGTTAGACGTAGCAGTTGGGGAACAATTGAAGAGTGTCTGAATAGAGGTGACTTGATGACCTAGAGGATGGGGGAAAGAATTGGGGTGACCTGAGCAAGGCTGAAAGGAGGCTGAAAGGAGGCTGAAAGGAGGCAGTGTTGTGGGCTGTGTTAGATGGAACGAGCCCGGGTTGCAGGGACTGGAGGCAGGGGGTGCAGGGGGTGCAAGAGCAGGGCTCACTGGGGGTGCCGCAAGCTGCACCCAACCTAGTTGGGCCACTTCTGCGAACACTCCCGGGCACAACACTCCGTGGCCGCCGCTAGCGGAGGTCGCGCTCTCACACACTTGGAAGCCCTGCGGGGGAACCTCGTAGCACGCTAGCCTGCTTGCCTACACTTGCCTCCCACTCGTCTGGATCTCCGGATGTCCTCCCATCCTCCCGTCCTCCCGTCCGGCCGAGGGCTGTCAGAGAGCCGTGGGAGGGGTGGTGGAACTCTCCCGGGGACTTCCCGGCTCCGCACGTCTGCCTTGCTCCGAGCTAGGAGCTCCGCTCCAAACCCCACCTCCTGCTGTGTGCTCGTGCTCATGCTCTCGTTCGCATTATCGCTGAGTCTTCCTCAAAAACAGAAAATAGGTCTGAAAGATGGTTTTTAAAGAAACTTAGTACAAAAATATGAGTTTAAACATGCTTTGAACGAAGTATGTATGTAGTAATATGTGTAGTGCAATGTTAAGAATAGATTTTTTTACATATTACTTTTGGATGTGTTGGTGGTCATTGAATGTCTGGTTTTGTTTTCTGCTTTCGCAATGTTTCCGCTAGGATCGTTACATTGTCGCAAAGATTATCAACAAAAAAAAAAAAACCTTTAGAAAGAAACTTCACAATATTTTGGGTACTGGGGTTGCTCTGACAAGAGCTGTTGCTTTGGTTGTGTGTATATGGTTGCTACACATAAGACCAGATGCAGAGTTTCAGATTACTTAGAAACACCCTGTTGCCTTCATCTGTAAAGTGTGTAAGTGTCTCTGTGGGTGTGAGAGTGGGTTTGTGTGTGTTTGGATGGATGTTTGAGTGGGTGTGTGCATGTCTGTGTGGGTGTGTGAGTGGGTGTATCAGTGTGTCAGTGGGTGGGTCAGTGGTTTTTCATAAATGAGGAGCATGAAAACTTAATAATCAGTTGTATTCCTTTAAACAAGTTGAATCTGCATTTACTCTGCTGTCATCAAATGCAACAAGATACAAACCAGACAATGTCCTAAATGGAGAAAAGGCTGCATATGACATATCTTCCTAAAAAACTGTACTACCAATATTAATAAATGCTGCATTCACTCTTAAACCTTGTGATTTATGAATAGTAACAGCATATGCTAGAGAAACTGGGGACTGTTTCCTTCGAACATATAAATCTTTCACAAGCAAAAAGCATGCAGTAGATTGTCCATTTTGCTTTGTAATGTCAATCTGATTAAATTTAATGAGGAGGTATTCAACCTCATACCTATTTGGAAAATTAATAAAATCAACAACTTTACCAATAGCACCATTAACCAAATCTTCTTCAACATTTGATTTTTGCAGCAAAATCCCTATACAGTTTTTGCATAGATTTAAACATGTCTCCAATCCTGCATTTCATGAAATCGATTTGTCTAATGATTCCAGTTTTGTTTGTAACTTTTCATTTAGAAATACAGTGATACCCTGGTGTTCCATTGTATCTGTTGCCTTCAGTTGCAAAATGTCTTCTTTCTCCAATTCCAGCAATTCAATTTTGAAAGACGCGCATTCCTAGAATGTAGGCATTAGACACACCTTCTTGTATAAAACTGAACATTAGTTCTGCTGCTGTCTTCGTTATTGGTTAATGTTTTTTTAAAATGACAACTTTCTAAAACATGCCTTCCCTCTTTTGAAAGAACACCTATTTCCATATTTTATGTCAGATGCTTGTTGCATATTCCTAATCAATTCTTTGTATTCGTAAGTTAACCAAATATTCACATTTCAGTTACTTTCTAAAGAATTCCTACCTTTTACCATGGAACAGTGTTTGAACACAGGCTGACCCTTCACAGGTGTAAATTGCAGTAGATCTCCAAAAATGTTTTCTTCCAAATTGGACATCATAATCTGTTCTCAAAATGTCTTGCATTCTCAAATGCATGAAAACAAGCATTATGTTTGAGTCCATGATCACCTCGTTAAACCTCAACGAAAGTTTACATTTTTTTAACACTCTTGAAACTTCATGAGAAGCTTCACCGGATAACTTTTGGTATTCCATTTTCTTTTCATATTCCACAGGCAGCATCCGAAGACGATGTAGAACTGTTTCTGCATTCCTCCGAGACCACAATATGGGATCTATACACCACAACAATGATATGGATGGAATATATTGAAAACACAGAGTCAATTTCACAGACGGAGGCAACAGGGTGTTCCTCAACAACTTGAAAGACTGAATTCTGTTCTATGGATAAATATCATCTACACATATTAAACACAATTACTCTTTTCAGAGCCAACCCTTTTCCCAAACACTGTTTCTTTTTGTTTTCAAATCCTTTCTTTTAATTTTTCACTCAGAACCGTCGATCCATCACAGCTACCTAGGCAAGTAAGGGGTCTGCTGTCTCTGTTGCAGGCGAATCCATGATGGATCCACAGATCTGTTCTCAAACCAAAAGCAGGCATTCAATACAAAACAACAACACATTTAATACAGTGGGTATGACTGTGTAGTTCTGTGAGTGGATATGTGAGTGGGTGATTGAGTATGTGAGTGGGTGTGTGAGTACCTGTATAGATCTGTGAGTGGGTATGTTAGTGTGCAAGTAGCTATGTGAGTGGGTGTGTGAGTGACTGTATGGGTGCCAGTTTGCCTGTCTGAGTGACTGAATGAGTATGTGAGTATGTCTGTGAGTGGCCGTGAGGATGTGTGAGTGGGTGTGTCAGTGGTTGTGTGGGTCTGTGAGTGGGTATGTGATTGATTGTGTGGATCTTTCAGTGGGTGTATGAGTGCTTTTGTGAATCTATGAGTGGATGTGTCAGTGGCTGGATGGGTGTGTAAGTGGGTGGGTAAGATCCTGGATAGGTGTGTGAGTGGGTGTGTGAGTGCTTGTGTGGCAGTGAATGTGGGTATGTGAGTGAGTGACTGCGTGTATGAGAGGCTGTGTATGTGTGTAGGTTGGTGTGTGAGTGGGTGTGTGGGACTGCATGTGGGTATAGTAGTGATTTTGTGGGTCTGTGAGTGGGTGTATGAGTAGCTGTATGGGTTTGTGAGTTGGTGTGTGAGTGGCAGTGTGGGTGTGCTAGTAGGTGTGTGAGTGTATGAATGTCTGTGACCGTGGGTGCATGATTGGCTGTGTGGGTCTGTAAGTGGATATAGTAGATTGTTTTGAAGGACTGTGAGTGGGTGTATGAGTGCTTTTGTGAGTCTGTCAATGGGTGTGTCAATGGCTGCTTGGGTGTGTGAGTGGGTGTGTGAGAGCCTGGATGGGTGTGTGTGTGGCTGTGTGAGTCTGTAAGTGGGTGTGTGAGTGGCTGTGTGGGACTGTAAGTGGGTGTAGTAGTGATTTTGTGGGTCTGTCAGTGGGTGTGCTAGTGACGCTATGGGTGTGTAAGTGGGTATATAAGTGGTTGTGAGGGTGTGCTAGAGGGTGTGTGAGTAGGTATATAAGTGGCTGTGTGGGTCTATGATTGGGTGTAGTAGTGGTTTTTTGGTCTGTGAGTGGGAGTGTGAGTGTTTTTGTGAGTCTTTGAGCGGGTGTGTCAGTGGCTGGATGGGTGTATGAGTGGTGTATGAGAGCCTGGATGGGTGTGTGAGTGGTTGTGTGAGAACCTGGTTGGGTATTGTGTCGATGTATGAGTGGGTATATGGTTGTCTGAGTGGTTGTGTTAGTGCCTGTTTGGGTGTGTGAGTGGGTATATAGGTATCTATGGGGTCTGTAAGTTGGTGTGTGAGTGGTTGTGTGGGTCTGTGAGTGGGTATGTGATTGATTGTATGGGTCTGTGAGTGGATGTGTCAGTGGCTGGATTGGTGTCTCAGTGGGTGTGTGAGAGCCTGGATGGGTGTGTCAGTGGGTGTGTGAGTGCTTGTGTGGATGTGCAAGTGGGTGTGTGAGTATCTGACTGGGTGTGTGAGTGGGTGTGTTGGTCTGTGAATGGGTATCTGAGTGCTTGTGTGGCTGTATAAGTGTATGAGTGAGTGTATGAGCTACAGTTTGGGAGTGTAGGAGAGTGTGTAAGTGGGTATGTGTATTTTTTCCATTGGGATCCAGCTCCACAAAACCACCACAGATTCACATGGGGGCACCCTGAGCACAGCTACAGTTCTGCAGATCCTTGCATGTGGAATAAAAAAATTTTTGGGCAATTTCTTGCCCATCAGGAGTCCCTCACCAACCCCTCTATCACACCTATGGGGTCAGGGTACCTCTACCCTGACCCATTTTTTTAGCTTTCACTGTTCTTTTCAGCCCCTGGGCCCATGTCCCGATATAGAAAATGGCGACTGCAACTTTCCTTTCAGGTAATGGCCAGCCAATCACAGCATTGCTGGTGACGCATGGATCTGCGTTGCTTGCGTGATAGGGAAAGGGCAGGAATGCACTGTATTTAAGGCAACACAGCTCATTCCTGCCCTTTCCCTTGCACTAGCACCCTTTTGGCAGCCTAGTTTCAATGCAGGCACACTTGCACCTTGGTACAAGGGTGCCTGTGTTGCATACATGCTTTTTTGTTCAGGAAGTGGCACCTTCCTGCCCAAAAACAACTCTGGGAGGCATAGTCCTCTTTCTATGTGTGCTACAGAATGCAGCACACATAGAAAGAGGAAGAAATTAGGAGAAATAGAGATATTTCTCCCCATTAGGCCTCCCCTGAGAAGATGTAAGATTTTGGAGCACCCCCAGGTTTACAAGTTCTTGTAAAACTGGGGATGTGTCAAAATAAATGGGAGTTGCTTGAAAACACCCACACAATGCCCATGGAATGCATTCCAAGGGCAGAGTAATGCAATGCAGTGATTTGCGCTGCCTTTATTTGCTCCAGATTTTTGAAGCCGCTCAGAGACACACAAAGTGGCTTTGCGTGGCTTAAAAAATCTGACTTAAGGTTTGTGTTGCTCTTGCACCATGTTGCGTGGTGCAAGAGCAACACAAACTGGGTCTTAAATAGGCGCCTTAGTTCTTAGTTTCCACTGCAAAACAAAAAGTGCTCCCTGGACTGCCAAAGTCCAGATACAGAAGGTATTTATGTGAGGATCAAAGATAAAGCATGCCACTGATAGCCCTAGTAGGAGAGAGTCCTCTTAAACAAATAAGGATGAACCTCTAGGTCTGGTAGAGAGACTGTCATCGTAAAACTAACCAGCTACTAATAATGAAATAAACAAGACATTGCCAATGATGAACAATGTTTAAGTAAATAATATAAATATGATGTGAAGAAATAGGGTATATTGAAGAATAATACTGGTGGTGAAAATGTATCTCTGGAAGGATAAATACTCTTTAATTCATTTGAAACAATTGAGGATAGAGGGACAGTAAACCACATTAACAGAGTAGTAACGCTATTTGATATAGCGCAGGTAGAGTCTAGGGACTTAGGCCTGATTTTGCTCGACACCGAGAAGGCGTTCGACCGCGTGGCATAGGACTTTTTATGGGAATGGCTGCACCAAATGGGGTTTGGTCAGGGATTTATCCGGGCTCTCCAGGTTTTATATCGAGCTCCCTCTGCCACTTTATGTACAATGGGGGGCACTTCCGATAGGATCCAGATCTCTAGAGGGACACGGCAAGGATGTCCCTGCTCCCCGCTCTTATTTGCTCTGTATATCAATCCCTTTATAAAAATGTTAGAGCAGAATGATCAGATTGCACCTTTCATTGTCAGACAGGATAGGTTCAGTGTGTTGGCCTATGCGGATGACATTGCAATTATAACATCTAACCCTGCCATAGCTTTACCTGAAATTGAACATCTGGCTCAGGAGTTTGGCTCTGTCTCGGGTTATAAACTCAATACAGCAAAAACACAAATGTTATGCACAAATCAAACTTTGCTCAACGATTCTAGGGTTGTTAGGGAAAATACATAGTTGGGTATTAAGATCCGGCCCTGTTTGAAAGAGTTGGTTGAGATCAATTGGGGGGATATCATCGGCAAGATAAAAGGTTCGTTAGAGAGATGGGAGGCTCTACATCTCTCATTGGTTGGTAGATCCAATGTTTTAAAAATAAACATCTTGCATAGGGTCATGTACTTTTTTAGAGCAGTACCTTTAGAAGTACCTAGTAGACAACTCCAGTATTTACAATCTCTATGTGCTAGATACTTGTGGGCTCCAGGGAAACCACGCAGAGCTGCGCGTTATATGACATTACCACGGGAGAGAGGCGGATGGGCGATCCCGGATTTTACTCTTTATTACTACGCCTGTATCCTGTCAAATATGCGTATTTTATTGACAGGAGAGGAAGTTGGCAACGCAGCTGAGGCCCCCTCAATTTATCGGATGGTTTTAGGACCAGAGGTTAATCATTGTTTGTTTAAGAGAATCGATGGTAGTTATTATAAAAGAACCCGTTTCAAAGTGTTGGGAACTGCTTTTAAAGTTTGGAATACGATCTGCAGAAAATTTCAGCTACCAGGGCTAACACTCTATACACCTATGAATGCAGCAGGATTACTCCCATCGGTATTTTGGGATCATGTGGCAACTCAGTGGAGTTTAAAAGGAATTACTCTACTGGGGGATCTGTATCAGACCGGGG
Organism: Calotriton arnoldi; assembly: GCA_963921515.1. Lineage (NCBI taxonomy): Eukaryota > Metazoa > Chordata > Amphibia > Caudata > Salamandridae > Calotriton > Calotriton arnoldi. Next base: position 189,408 of record CAWUFW010009754.1, on the reverse strand, counting down.
GTCTGTTTGCCGTTTTCACTTTTGGTGGATAAATATCATTTTTCTAAAAACAATTTTTTTAAATATTTGCAACTACGGTATTTTCTAGGCAAAAATGTAAATAATATGGTGCCATATAAGATAGTTGAAGCCATTAGGCGTCAGGGGTAAATTGGGTCTCTATATAAAATATTGTTAACTGAGAGACCAGATTATTTAGATAAACAGAATGCTAAATGGGCCAATTTGTTGGGAGACAGCTCGGTTTCTGTAGAAAAATCAATTGATATGGCAGGGGAAATTCTCCTTGTAGCTAATCTAAAAGCACAACATTATAAAACGCTTTTTAACCTCTACCATACCCCGGCAAAGATGTTAAAATGGGGGGGTGAACATAATGGGAAATGTTTTCGGTGTGGGGCTGATGATGCCGATATTCTCCATATCTTTTATTCATGCTCCAATTTGATCTCTCTAATAAGAGATATGGAGAGATTTTTGACTGAAGTAACTGGGACACCTATAAGAATATCGGCCTCTAAGATGCTGTTAGGTATTGGAGAGGAGGCCATTCAGGGTAGACCAATGTTTAAATTTCGCTACCTGATGTTTATGGCTACAGCAGTAGCCCGGTTATCTATAGCATCTGCCTGGCTGCAACCACAGGCTCCACCCTTTGAATTTTGGCGGGCTAAGTTTCTCAATACATTTAATATGGAATTTAGCTTGTACTCTGTTAAAGGGCCAAGAAAACGGAAAATTGGTCTTTTGGTATGGGGAGCAATGATTGACTATATGAGGGATTCTTGAGCTTATCGAGTTAGTGATATGTGTTTAAAGTCTTAAACTATATGTAAAGTTTTATTTGGTGGTGTATTCTGGACATCGATGATTTGCTTAGAGGACAGAAATGAAATATGTTTGTATTATGATTTACGTTATAATTTTATATATTTATGATCTTGAAACTGTGGATTTTTTAAAATAATTTTTTTTATAAAAAATTAAAAAATGAAACATTGAGGCAAATATAAAAGAGATGTTTAGAACACAAAATGAAAAAAGTTTTCGGTTAGTGAATCAGTAACTATTTACTCATTCGGTGAGCGAAATTAAAGAACATTAACTTCCCCCCAAAAATTATTTTTTCAGAATTTACCTTCAGAGACCGGCAATGTACAGAGAATATCCAAACTGTGTTTATGGGGTCTAATATCACTAGGCAATACCCTGAGTGGTGACTGTACGCTGATTTTGTTCTGCTGATCTTGCTAGCATGTGCTTGTTTTGGCTGATCCTCCAACATTAGTAGTCTGCTAACCATGTAGATTATATACTCATAAATAATTGTAGTTACTTCTTCAGAGGTGGTCCCTGAGTCCCCACTTGTCTTCAGAGAAAGGATGTGCAATGTGCTACTCACAACTGGTTTTGCAGGCCTTCATGGTCCTCCATGAAGCACATCTGTTTAGTGAGATCCTGTGAACTGGCCAGCAGACTACCTATAACCAACTTAAATGGAATTGACAGTTCTCGAACATGCCCAATGCGCATGAATACTTGCAAGATTGAGAGATCATTTTTCACAGCTGAGACATCTTTCTTTCCAGTTCAACTTCAACCCTTTATCTAAAAAAGGGAGCTGGGAAGTGGCCTTATAAGCAGATTCCATCAGATGATGCAACTAAGGTCTTGGGAGATTTGTTTAGCGAGAAATATATAACGTTATACATTAGTAACATATTTGTCCCATGCCACAGTAGCTAATGATGATAAACTGTCCTTAAGGCCGGATGCATGCTACCTGAACATTGATTACGGAGGTCCAAAAATGGTACTGTCTGTTGGTAAATCTCCCCGTTAAAGCTTGCTGCCTCTCTGGTTCTGTCAATCAATCAATCAATCAGCAATTTGTAAAGTGTGACTACTCACCCATGAATGTCTCAAGGTGCTGAGTGGAGGGAGAGGTCTGCGGTTCAGTCAAAGAGCCAGGTCTTGAGGTCCTTCCTGAACTGCAGCAGTGATGGGGTTTGCCTGAGGTACAGAGGCAGGAAGTTCCAGGTCTGTGTTCTGTGGAGGTGCACAGTGTGTGGTCCACATCAGATGGGAGTACTAACTACCAATGGAGCCTACTCAGTTTTTTTTAATTCTGAGCAGTTCTCTGCCCACTGGGCCTACCTCTGTTCCGCTTACCATCCAAATGCATGCTGTTGTTTGTGTGAGTATGTTTGATGACATCACTATCTGTAGAATACAGGAATTGTGAGAAAAAACATTGCAGAAGTTGTGATGTGAATCTATTTTAAGAAACAAGATTCACCAAAGAATCTCCTATTCTGCATGGGCCTTTTGTTGTGCTTACCAAATTGTCTATCAGCAAAACCTCCCACAGGCTTTTGCTCTCTTGTGCGGTCAGCACCATATACAGTCACTGATGTAGCAGTGTTGTCTCTCCACACTATTCTGGAGTGACTGGGATGTTGGTCATAGTGAAGGATCTATACCAATGATAAAGAGATGGACTGTCCAAAGAAGAGAGACGAAATCGCTCAAAGATTCTTTCCGGTTTGCATTGCAAGGACACCCTTGTGTCTAGTAAGGCCCTCAAACGCATGCTAATCATGTCGCATGCTTCATCATCGGACCCGTGTCTGAAGAAAGAATCAACTGCAGACGGGCTCCACCTCACATTGGGAGGGAGCTCCTTGATATTACTTGTCCTGACTGAGTGGATCTTAGAACCTAAATATGCTAAAAATACCTATAGAGTACCCCATAAAGACTCTTTATTATGTGGTTCCCACGGTATGATTAAAAAGAAAGGTGACACAAACTGGCCAGAATAGGCCTGATGTGTCTCATGGTCAACATGTTTCATTCGAAAAACATAAGGGTTCGGATTTCTTCTGGACCACCTAAGATCCTACGCCTAAGAGGAGGGCCCTATAATATAGGGTGCAGACACTCACACTGGTATAAAAATACACACACTAGAATTTTTTTTATACTGAACCAGGCTATTCAGGGTTGTCCTGTAGTTCTCTACTCTTGTGGGAGTCCTCATTTCGGAACCTAAAATGAAAGAGTAACATTCTCCTCATTAGTCTTGTCTCAACACTTATACCTTATTTAGGAACATTAACCTGTGATGTCACAGCACGCTCCATATTGCTCAACTGAAAAAAAAATTATAAAAATAAATTACTTTCTGCCATCAATTATCTGTTATAAAATATCCCTGTTGTGCTGGTATCCTTATCAAATAACCATTATAAAAATGTGAGTTTAATTGCAAGCATATTCAAGTCTTAGCCCTCTGTTTATGGGGTTACTTAGGTAGAGGCATACTCCTTCCTGAAGTTGCATTCCTACAACCTGGAGAATATGCGGGGGCCTTGGTCTCTTTGTTTCACTCTGGAAAGAATGACATGCACTCATTAGAAACAATGAGAAATAGTGTGCCCCTGTTGGTAACGTAATCCACATGCTCGCTTGATTGTACTCAGTTTGTCAAGATAACCATAGCCCAGTACGCCTAGCTCTGGCCCACATCTCTAAATGTTGAGGGAGATGCAATGCCAGAGATCTCGTAAATAGCCAGGAAGTGGGCAGAGTGCTATGAGCGCACTGACGTGTGCATGAAGCTTGGCTCAATTCGAAAATGAAAAAGAATAGGATGCTAGCCTACTTAATGTAATAGCATTTTTCAATCCTCAAGAATACTGCCCATTGTTTTAGAAGGGTAAGAGGAAAACAGCAATATACTGATTGCAAAATATATATAAATTGGGCAGGATAATAATGTAGAGCTTGTGGGCTACCCATTGGTGTAACAAAAAAGAGGGAGAAGGGGGCAAAACCCTGTGAGCCTAATGTTAGATGGCTCTGAAGATGGTGGAATCGTGTTCATACATACTAACCACCCTAGGTGACTGGACTGGAGTGTTTTTGAATGCTTCGGGATTACCAAGTTCATCCCCCCTTGTCTCAAAGTGTAAAAATATCACACTTGGAACGGGAAGTCAGATAAGGGTAGCCCTGCTAGTAATGCCCTGAAAGAGTTAACAAAGAGAGGACCACAGGATGTCATCATTCAGGCCGAATAGGTGGGCCTTTAAATGGTACACTCACTGTTGTTCTCTTCCCAAGAGAATTTGGTTGAGGCTCAAATTGGGGCCACCACAAACCACCTGTTTCAAGACTGTCCAGTACATGTCATTATTGGTGTGTTTTTCTGTAACAAATTGAATTGGCCAATTTTGTGCTTGCCCTATTAAACCTGATATTGCTCCTGTATTCATCAATTCTTAGCTTAACTTTGCCACATGTCATCCCCACATACCTTATATTGCAGTGGCAAGTGAAGGTGTAATCAACACCAGTTGAATTGCAATTGGAGTGTCGTCTTTGGATCCATGGGCTGAAGAGACCCAGGTCCAGCTCTGTTTGTTTGTTTTTGGTAAGATGATACACACTGCAGTTACCACAAAGGTGGTTTCCTGTTACTGAGACTTCAAAGTGCCCCCTCATGTACATGCTTTTGAACTGTCTTCTTGTCCCTAGTTTGTGGTATTCAGAATGGAACACCTCTTATTGATTATCTTCTTCACAATGTTAGATACAGGCTATAGGTGGTCACACAGACCAATTGGTTCGTAGGTGTTTTTTAGCAACTGAGTTCTTTGAGTGTGTCTCGATCATTATTGCTGGCCATCTTGAAAGTTTTTTAATTATCCTGTCTGGATATTTTCGCTTTCCCTTCTGACTGTGTCCTGAAATCCTTTTTCTTGGTACAATTCCTCTTCAATCTGAGGAACTGCCCAAAGAGTACATTTTCTCAGAGGGGTCAAGGATGCAAATTGTAAAATTCCAGTAAATTGTTACGGTCAGTGCTTTTGTGAAACAAGTCCGTTATGAGCATCTCATTCTCATGAGTGATAGACACATGCAAAAATGGTAGCCTGTCTCTACTGATGCAGTGTGTAAACTTTAGGAACTCCTTTTGTGTATTAAAACAGAACATAAAGGTGGTAGTTGATGTTTCTTTGCTTTCCCAAATCAATAACACATCATCAATGTAACACTTCAAGAATAGTATCTGGTCATGGTACGTATTACTATGACTGAGGATGATGTTCTTCTCTAAGTGATGTACGTATAGACAGGCTACACTGGGAGCAAATGAACTGCTCATAGATATACCTTGGATTTGTAAGAACTATCAGGCACATGCATCATCCGAAAATCGGGTCGCAAACGGGCAGATTCGCAGAATCTGCCCCTTTGCGACCTGTATTTTTGCATTTGGGATGCATCATCCCAAATGCAAAAATCGCAATTTAAGGAATCGCACAATTGCGATTACTTAAATTGCGATTGCATTTAAGGAATCACAAATTGAGATTCCTTAAATGCAATGCAACAAAGTTAAAAAATTAGCGATTTCGCTACTAGGGGGCGCAATTTACCATGAAGTTGAACTTCATGGTAAATTGCAAAAACTTTAAAAAATGCACTAAAATCCATTTTTTAAAGTTTTAGGTTACACACACACATGCCCTTGGGGCATGTGTGTGCGCAACATGGGTGCACATCATAATTTCAGGGGTGCAACAGGGTGTCATTTTGACACCCTTGCACCTTGAAATTGCATGAGCAATTTGCGAGTACCTACTGGTACTCGCAAATTGCTCATGCAATCTCCAATTCATTCCTATGGGCCTGTAGGCCCATAGGAATGAATGGGACGGCATTCCTTAATTGCGAGTCGCAATTAAGGAATGTTTAGGAATCGCTATTTTTATAGCGATTCCTACATGCATAGGCTTTTGCGATTCCTTAATTGCGATTCCTTAATAATCGCAATTAAGGAATCGCAAAGCCTACCTTGATGCATGTGCCAGAATGTCCCATTGTACTCAAAATAATTCCCAGTTAATGCTAGTCTTATACACTCAATAGCAAATTGTTTGGGGCCACATGATGCCAATCAGTGGAGTAAGGGAGTTCCTCTATCTCTCTCATGGCTTCAGCTTGGGGGAGACTTGTAAAGAGGCTCTCCACATCCAAACCAATTAAGAGATTCCTTGCTTGGTCAAATGTCAGGTGTCTAAGTTTCATCAACAAGTCCTTGGTGTCTTTTAGGTAAGTACATGTGTGTTCCAGAATAGGATGGAGAAATACATTGCTGAACATTGATAGCGGTTCGGGAACAGAATTTATACCTGATAGAATCTTGCTTCCTGCGGTAGAGTGTTCGCTTTTGTGTATTTTGGGTAAAATATAACAGCCTGGTATGACTGGGTTTTTGGTGACTAGGAATTTGGTTTCTCTCTTTGAAATTCATCCATTAGTCTTGCCCTCTTCCACCAAGGTTCGAATCTCACATTCAAGTGACTATGTGGGGTCCACAGCCAACTTTTTGAAGTTGCGCTCAACAGAGAGAAGGTGACCGCATTTAGTGTCATAGTCAATACGATTCTGAAAGACCATTGAGCCATCTTTGTCCACAGGCTTTATGATGCTAGACTATCACTGCAAAGGATGTTCAGAGCATTGTGTTCTATTTTCATCATGTTCTGGTATGTGTGTCAATTTTTGCTATCAATAGCCTCCACATCATTAATTACCATCTGCTCAAAGATAGAAATTTCAACAGGTATTGCACACTGTGGTTGAAGAAAAATTGATTTCTTCCTTAGACCGCTGTTGAGTAAAATGGAAAGCAATGTTCTGAACACTCTCAGCAATGAAATACAAAAATGTGCCTAACTATCCTATATCACATGTAGCTGAAATGTATAGGGTGAAAATAGAAGGCACAGAGTTACATAGGGCTCGTTAATAGGGCTTTTGTAAGTAGAGATGTTAGATAAGAGCAAAAATTAATTAATAAAGTTCTTACTGAAGGTTCCACAGAGTAACCATATGATCCCAATATGGCTCGATCTCTTATTAAAACCTATCTTTCTTGTCATAAATCTGAAGTCTTAACCTTATTAGAGGTGTATTCAGGTACTAAAAGAGTTGGGCCCATATAGAACGGCTTTGCAAGATCTAATCTAAACGCCCCCTGCTCTGGAGCTGTCCTGGGCTTCCTTTGCAAAATTAAGGTTTAGGACTTTGAGCCTGTGTGACTACTGGGAGAACAGAACAATGATTTCTATAACATCTCGAAAACTGTAGAAACTAGTTATTGGCAAGTTGTTTCTGGTAGATGGCCATTGGATAATGGTGGGAGTTTAACAACTACTTTTCTAGAATTTAAATGTGATGATACATTTGAGGATTTTGGATTATAATAATCCAGACACGATGAGAGTGCTTAACATTAAATTTATATTTGTCATCTTTCCACTAGCAAACTTCACTTAAAAGTGGTTGAAAAATACATTAAAGTTTTCCATGTGCCCAGCATGTTACATCTTGAGTGTTAGAAATGGGGTTTCTTGTTCGCTAGGTTATGCACCTAAGCCAGGCAGAACCCACCACTCTGGTCACGGTACAGGAGTTACACACCCAAGATAACCCCTGCTGACCCCTTGATAGGTTGGCAGAGCATTTAGGATTATCCCAGAGGCAATATGTAAAGTGCTTGCGCAACACACACACACACACACACCAGTGATACAATAAATACACCACAAAAGGGACTCCACACAGTATTATATGAAAATACATATTTGTATTACATATAAGCATAGACCAAAATCACATAAACTAATAATCACTTTGCCAACTAGGCAATTGTCATAATATCACAGTTAGCACAATAAGATAAAATCTTAGATGTTGCACACATCATGAAACTTAATTACTGCGCACATAAATTCAATCCTGAAATAATATTCTTTAACTGGCCAGCACAAGAACAAAAATGACATATATTGGTACATTCAGGGTAGGTATTGCAGCAAGTAATGACCCAGGAACACAAGATTTCCCAAACACATCACCAGAAAATACTTGGCAAGTTATGCAGAGAAATACCTCAGTACAGCTCCCATTACATCATGCCATAAACATATGGGGGTAGCAGAAAAGCATGTGCATCCCCTCAGACAAGCCCGGATCCAGGACTATCTGCTCCTCTATTAGGGGAAATATGGCCACTGTCACACAAGGGTGGGCCCCAGAGCACTGCGCTCCTATTCCAGGGACCACAACAACTCAGTTGAGAAACCCCCACAGTGCCATCCTGAATGCGAGAATGTATTTCTCTAGGGTCGGACCTCCATCGAGGTGCTTCAAACAAATGTCCCCAAGGTATGACCACACCAACAAGGGGGGAGTGGGGAACTCCCTCTGACCCCCGTGTGCATAATAGCTACAGGCAGCTGCCCATGAGCGTGTGGGATGTTGCCGAAATTAGCCCCACAAAGCACAGAGCTGCCGTGAGGAGCACTGGACTGCTTCCCTGGCAACAGGGGTGCCTCTGGTGGTCAGGATTTTCCAGTGGCTTTTGGGTGCATCCTGGTGTGTCCCAGGTGAAGAGCCAGCAACAGATCACGTGAGGAGACACTGCCATGGCACCTCAGCCAGCAATCAGCTGCAAAACTTTCCCCCAACACTGTTCAGAGCCTCTGGTGCCACTCATCAAAGCAGTGGTGCTGCGGCGGTGCTACTCCAGCACTGATCGACTAGTGGGTGCTTTCCTGTACTCAGCAGCGCTGATCTTCTGGTGGGGAAAAGCGAAGGCTGGCATGAGGTCTCCTCGTCCTGAAGGGTTACGGCCTCATGGGGCCACCGTGCACAACATGCGCTGAAGGTGAAAAGGAGTAGGAGTGCGGTGATCCCCACGCACTTCTGGACACGGGTTCACCGGGTGCGGGGAGATAGCACAATAGAGCCTTTAACAGCGCACACCACGGGCTGTCAATAGAAATAATGTGGCACGGTCTGGAGCACTCCAGCATGACTCCATCTGTAGAACACACTGCTGCCAGACTCGCAGACCATAAGAGTCCCATGGCGGAGGTGAACTGATGCAATTCTTGATGACCCTGGAGTTGCAAACAACCAGAGAAGGCAAACCAAACTGACCCTGGGAGATCACTGGGGCACACAAGGAGGAAAGTAGGCAGTAGGCCAGCATGCAGGGTTTTTGAGCAACTTTTGCAGTCTTTCTAGTGGCCCAGCAGGTCAGCACAACAAGGAAGTCAGTCCAATGACAGTTCTGCCTGGCAGCATAGCAGTTCCTTCTGACAATGTACAGTTTTGTAGACCCAGCAGCGTCTGGTTACAAGTCCCACATAGTGTCAAAAAAACAGGGGATCAGAGCCCCTGTGCTTATAGTCAAAATGTCTTTGATGTAGCGGTAACTTCAAAAGAACTTTAGGAATTGAACAACACCACCATTCAATCCTAGCCCTGTCTCCAGACATCGGTAGGGGGCAAAGGAGCCCTTTGTGTGAGGGCAGAACACAACCTATACAAATGTAAAGTGTCTACGCCCCTCACTCTCCCAGCCCAGGAAGGCCATTCAATATGCAGATGAATGCAGAGGCAACCCTGTTACACCCAACGCTTCCTGTATGATGGCTGTCTGGAAAGTACGCTCAAAGCCCAGCTGCTACTCTACCCTAGACAAAGATTGAAGTCAGGCTATAAAGCACAAAGAGTCATAAGGACTTAAAAATGCCCACTTTCTAAAAGTAAACACAAGGAGATGATGGACGGAGGCCTGAAACTTTTCAGACACTCACCCCCAGTCACAGATCTGGGTTGAATCCATCATCATTCTTTAGCTCACTTCGCCACCTCAGTCCAGACCCAGCTATATGCAAATCAGTCTTGAGCATGTGCCTCATGGGAACAGTCCAGCCCGAACTGCCAAGCCAGGCCTTCCCTGAACCGGAAACAAGCATCCTGGGACTGGTTTCTGGGTAACACCCTTCTTCAGCCAGGCTAGCTTGAATCCAGTGGCAAAGTGAGCAAGGGACCCACGTCTGGGCATACCCTGCCAACTTAGGTCGAACAAAGCAAACACAAGGAGATGATGGACGGAGCCCTGAAACATTTCAGACACTCACCCCCAGTCACAGATCTGGGTTGAATCCATCATCATTCTCTAGCTCACTTCGCCACCTCAGTTCAGACCCAGCTATGTGCAAATCAGTCATGACCCTGTGCCTCATGGGAACAGTCCAGCCCGAACTGCCAAGCCAGGCCTTCCCTGAACCGGAAACTAGCATTTTGGGACCGGTTTCTGGGTAACACCCTTCATCAGCCAGGCTAGCTTGAATCCAGTGGCAAAGTGCGCAAGGGACCCACGTCTGGGCATACCCTGCCAACTTAGGGCGAACAAAGCAAGCACAAGGAGATGATGGACGGAGCCCTGAAACATTTCAGACACTCACCCCCAGTCACAGATCTGGGTTGAATCCATCATCATTCTTTAGCTCACTTCACCACCTCAGTTCAGAACCAGCTATATGCAAATCAGTCTTGACCCTGTGCCTCATGGGAATAGTCCAGCCCAAACTGCCAAGCCAGGCCTTCCCTGAACCGGAAACCAGCATCCTGGGACCGGTTTCTGGGTAACACCCTTCATCAGCCAGGCTAGCTTGAATCTAGTGGCAAAGTGAGCAAGGGACCCACGTCTGGGCATACCCTGCCAACTTAGGGCGAACAAAGCAAACACAAGGAGATGATGGACAGAGCCCTGAAACTTTTCAGACACTCACCCACAGTCACAGATCTGGGTTGAATCCATCATCATTCTTTAGCTCACTTCGCCACCTCAGTTCAGACCCAGCTATATGCAAATCAGTCTTGACCCAGTGCCTCATGGGAACAGTCCAGCCCGAACTGCCAAGCCAGGCCTTCCCTGAACCGGGAACAAGCATCCTGGGACCGGTTTCTGGGTAACACCCTTCATCAGCCAGGGTTTTGTGCTAACAGCCCTCATCAGCCAGGCTAGCTTGAATCCAGTGGCAAAGTGAGCAAGGGACCCACGTCTGGGCATACCCTGCCAACTTAGGGTGAACAAAGCAAACACGTGGGTCCCTTGCTCACTTTGCCACTGGATTCAAGCTAGCCTGCCTGATGAGGGCTGTTAGCCCGAAACCGGTCCCAGGATGATCGATTCCGGTCCAGGGAAGACATGGCTTGGCAGTTCGGTCTGGACTGTTCCCATGAGGCACAGGGTCAAGACTGATTTGCATATAGCTGTGTCTGAACTGGGGTGGCAAAGTGAGCTAAAGAATGATGATGGATTCAACCCAGATCTTTGACTGGGGGTGAGTGTTTGAAATGTTTCAGCACTCCGTCCATCATCTCCTTGTGTTCACTTTCTAAAAGTGGCATTTCTAAAATAGTAATGAAAATCCATCTTCACCAATAAGCAGTACTTATCACCACCATTACAAACATGGCAACGCTGCTCCTTTCAGATCAGAATTTACCACTGAAAACCGTATCAGAGAATTCCTAATACAAACATTTGAGAGGAGCAGGCCTCGCAGCAGTGAGAAACCAACTAGGCTGTTTGTCACTATAAGGACATGCCATTTAATGAAGGCACCTTTTACCTACACAGCACCATGCCCATAGGGCTACCTAGGGCCTACCTAATGGGTGACCTATATCTAGAAAAAGTGGAGTTTCAGGCTTGGCAAGTATCTTTAAATTTCAAATCAACGTAGCAGTAAACTGTGCATGCAGGCCCTGCAGTGGCATGCCTGAGACAGGGTTGAAAGGCTACTTCTGTGTGTGGTGCCAGCAGCGCTTCAGGCCCACTAGTAGCATTTAATTTTTAGGCCCTGGGAATATGGGATACCACTGTACAAGGGACTTACAAGCAAATTAAATATGCCAAACATGTGTAGACCAATCATACCAAGTTTAAAGGAGAGAGCACGTGTGCTTTAGCACTGAATAGCAGTGGTAATGTACCCAGAGTCCTAAAGCCAACAAAAACAGTTCAGAAAAAAATACAGGAGGAAGGCAAAAATGTTGGGTATAGCCCTGCAAAAAAGGCCAGGTACAACAATGAGGGAGAGTGAGGAGAATCTTTTATTCTTCTGCCCAGAATATTATAAACCTAGATGTAACTTAATAATTCCACTCTGTTGGCTTTTGGAAGTTAGACACTGCAGAATAGCTCTGAGTATATCCAAACCTGATACCAACAATCATGTGTCAGTTTCTAAATTCCTAGATTCAGCATGATATTTTAGAAAGAAATCTTTAGCATAATTGTTGACTTGGTTTTATTTTGCTTGATTGTATGAATTTTAATGAAGAATTTAGTTTTTGTAGATCAATGTAAACATTTAACAATAGTTTTTTTTGTTAATGGATTATTTACCCTGATTGAACATTAAATAAATAAATTAAATGAAGGCATCCAGTCTGTGTTGCCTCTATTCTTTCCGTGCTAGACATTTTCCAATGCGTTACTGTAGAAATTTTTACCACAACAATTTTAAGAGCCCTGGATGAATGCTTATTGCTGCTAGCTTCAATTCCACAATTTGTTGGTATGTTATGATATGTTAATTCAATTTGTTGAGCACACTAGTCACCTGTGAGGGTATCCAGGTGCTTGAGCAGGTGTGTAGGTCATGTGAGCTGTCTGGAAGAGATCAGCAGCATTAGTTGAAGAGTCAGGTCTTCAGCTGTGTTTGAGGGAGGTCATTACAGGTCTTGGCAGTGAGGCAGGAGAAATAGCGACCCCTGGCCGTGCTTCTGTGAATTTGTGGGATATGTGTGAGAGAAAGAGATGCTGATTGCAGTTGTCTGGTTGGTTGGTAGAATTATAGGTGGTGGTTGAGGTAGGCAGGTCTGATGTGGAGGGCCTTGAAAGCGTGGGTGAGGAGTTTGAATTAGCAATGTTTCTGAATGGGGAGCACGTGCAGCTCTCTAAGGTGTTGTGCAGTGAGGGAGGTGGAAGATGAGTCTTGTGGCGGTGTTCTGAATAGTCTGGAATCTGTGTGAGGTGGGTTGGGATTCTGGCATAGAGTATATTGCCACAGTCTAGCCCACTCGTGATGAGGGATTGAGTCATGGATGCTCTGGTATTTTGGGGTAGCCACTTGAAGTTCTTGCTTAGCATTCGAAGGATGAGGAACAAGAGGTGGTGAAGGAGTTTACCTGAGAATTTATGCTCTCTTGGGTGAAACTCAGCTACATTGAAATGAACAGGGTCAGAGCCCTAGACATTTGATTTACTATCTTGACATGCTAAGCTGGTATCTGCAGCCCATCTCTGTTAAAGTTTGCAGAGAACATCTAAGTAGGTTGGATTTCTCCTGCATTGAGGTACATTTAACTTCAGGATTTGCTGTCATAGAAACTGGGCCTTATTTAAAGTTGAATGCCCGAATCTCCATTTATCTTCCAACTTTGCTTTTACCTTTTCTTAAAGACAAGGGGCCCTGATTCCAAAATGTAAACTCACACTGTTGTGCAAGTGTTAGACTCTGCCCTTTTTGCAGGGTCATCCCTGAACTTTTTGCCTTCCTCCTGGTATTTTTTCTGACCTGGTGTTGGTGGTTTTAGGACTCTGAGCACTTTATCACTGCTGTCCAGTGTTAAATTGCATGTGCTCTCTATGGTAAACGTGGTAAGATTGGTCTACACCTGTTTGGCGTATTTAATTTACCTATCAGTCCCTTGTAAAGTGGTATCTCATATACCCAGGGCCAGTAAATTAAATGCTACTGGTAGGCTTGCAGCGCTGCTTGCGCCAACCACCAAAGTAGCCTTTCAAACCTGTCTCAGGCCTCTCCCATTGCAGGGCCTGCGCGCACAGTTTACTGCCGCTGTGACATGGCACATAAAGTGGGTGCCACTTCTGTGACTCCCCTTTTACTATATATCAGTCACCCCTAAGGTAGACCCTAGCTAGCCCTATGGGCAGGGTGCAATGTAGGTAAAAGGTAGGACATGTGCCTTAACTGTGTGGCATGTCTTGGTAGTGACAAGCAGCCATTTCGGTTTCTCACTACAGTGAGGCTGCCCTCTCATAGGAATGCATTGGGGATTCCCTGATATGTGTTTCAGTGGTAATTCCTGACATGAGAGGAGTAGCATGATCAAATTTGGTATGTTTGGAATAGTGGTAATAAATGCGGTGTAATGGTGTTCGCAGATTTATTATCACTATTTTGGAAATGCCACTTTTAGAAGTGGGCATTTCTGTGTGCTATGTGTCTTTGTGCCTGCCTGTTGTGTATTGCATGTCTGGCTCTGGAGTGACAGGGGCTGGGGAGGTGCAGTGGCTCCAGAAGGGCTGGGTGAGTCAGCGCTAGGCTGAATAGGCCGATCTGCATTTGGAGTAGTGAGAGGAGTAGCACCTGGGCCTGAATAGGACTGTGCTTGCCTTACACAATGCTGGCTCCGCCCCCCTGTGGTGTGTCTGGGGCCAGAGCCTACACTAACAAAGGAGGTTGTGGTGCACTGTAAATATGTTTTCAAGTGCCCCCCAGAACTGGTTTAGACCAGGCACAGAGCCCTGTGCCAGGGCAGAACAAAGACTTGCATGAGTATAAGTATTGGGGCTGTGACCCCATGAAGGTGTGCTGTTGGGTGCTTACTTGGAATGGAAGGAGCACTCTGCCAGGAGGAACGGCCATGGGACCCAGCTGCTGCCCTCTGCTGGGCCCTACGTGCTGGCCTGTCTGTGCCCAGGTCTGCCCTGGTGGACTTGGGGGCAAAGAGCGCTGTCTTCAGGAGGGAGACAGGCTGAGTACTCGTGGATTGTGCACTCGGAATTTGAGGGCAGGTGGGCGCTTTGGCCTGACCCAGGAACAGATGAGTGGGGAGCGCTGCATTGCTGCATTCTGGTGCCCCTGAAGAGAGGGGGTCTTGCCCACTCAAAGCGCATTGTGAGCGCTTCATCTTTTGACCCCCCCTTTAAGCCCGAGAAGGGGGCTTCTGCGGTGGAAACGGCGAGAACCGCCGCACCTCGAAAACGGAAGTCAGGCGAGGAGAGCCTGAACTGGGGCATGGCCAGCCAGAGGAAGCAGCGCCGGAGCCAGAAGTCAGGCAAGCCTGTGCCTGAGTGTGGGCGGGGCTCCCATGTTGCAGTAGAGCCACGCGTGTTGCCCACGAAGGAAGAAAGGAGCCAAGCTGATGGAGACTTCCTCCGCATAGGGATGGCCCTCCCGAGGCCGGACATCAGGCAGGATAAGCCTGGTTGTGAGAGAGGAGGCCCGCGGAAGAACCGAAAGTCAGGCGGCGACTCGGCCTGACTGTGGGCGGGGCCCTAATCCAGGAAGAAGAGAGCCTGTGTGTTGTAGGAGCGTGAGGGCTCCCCCCGAGGACACAGAGATTGCGGGACCTCAGGAGAGGCCGGCCAACACATCGGGGAGAAGCTCTCCAGGCCCCTGGAGTAAGGGTGAGTCCAGAGGGGGAATCCACCCCTTCCCTTGTCTACACGGATGCAGCCGCACCGCGGAGTAGCGGGCGGCCACTTTTTGGCCATCTCTTTTTTGTCCCTCATGGGGGGACCAAGTGAGGTCTTCCCGCCCTAAGAGGCATTGCGCTGCCCTTTTGGGGAAGTATTGCGGGGTGAGCCCAGGACGGGGCTCCCGCTTCGGAATGAACATATGTTGTGCCCGGATGTAACGGCACGTGGCCTGTGAGGTGCCCTAACGGCGATGAGGAGGCCGGGGCAGTGACTATGTCTTCTAGAGGAATTATGGCTCCTGTAGTTATGGGCCTGATGTATTTATGCTATGTGCCCTCTGAGAATGTTTACTAAGGTACACTGCTGGGTATGATGGGGCTATGATGTTCAGGCTTCATGATTTATGCATAATGTGTTTATGCTAAGTACAGTGTCTACCAGTAGTTACGTGGTTGTCCTCACTAACGGTGACATGTGTGATGTTATGACAGTGGCCTGATTGGCCCTCTAAGTGTATATAATCCCTGTAAAGTAATACCTAGTGCTAGAGGGGCACAGTGTATATATGTGATTACGCTCTAATGTGTTTTATGAGTAATACAAAGGCTATTTTTATATAACCTTGTGTCGAGTTTTTTTTGTGGTGTGCCTAGTGTGTCACTGCTGTGTGAGTGTGATGCGCAAACGCTTTACACATTGCCTCTGGGATAAGCCTGACTGCTCATGCCAAGCTACCAAGGGGGTGAGCAGGGGTTATCATCAGCATGTAACTCCCTTGCCCTGACTAGAGTGGTGGTTTCTGCCTGGCTTAGGTGCTTGCCCTAGCCAACCAGAAATCCCATTTCTAAAGCAAGTTGCTATTTTTTTGATATTCACAAACTATGAGTTAATAGTAATTTTACGACTCTGGAGACTCTGCAGTCAGGGCGGAGAACTCTGCACATAAAAAGTTAGGACAGACCTCCACGTTCATAAAATGACTATTAACTTGTAGTTTGAGAATACCAAAAAATGGTACCCTTGCACAAAAGTGTAAGCTTACCTTTGTGAATCAGGCCCAAGAAAGGGAACGAAAATGCCGCTGTCCATCTACTGGATAATACAAACAGAGGGAAAAATTAACTCCTCTCCATACCCTGAGGAGTAATGAGTTAACCTAATTTGTGCAGTTTAAGAAGCACGGTGATGAACATCCCGGCATCTTAGACACAGGCATCAAAATTGCAGGGAAAACAGAAGAAACACTAGTACACACAAAGTCAAAAAAAAAATGGCCCACCTATACGGAGGCTTGTACTCAGAGATGTACCGCAGGCCACTACAGCGCCTGTCTGTGCAAGGGTGGGCTCAAAGATGCTGGAATAGTTTTCTATGCGGGGGTGCTGGCCAGTGGAATCCTCTCAGTAAAACTGAAGGTGGTTAAAAAAAATCATCATGTTACTGAATGACAGTGTGCAACAGTTGACTCTGACCCTTTCAGCTGGAAGTGTGGAGAAAGAGCTTCTACTCCAAGACCTTTTTGTAATTATAGGACCCATGGTTTGTTTATAATAGATTTCTAAATAGGTAAATAGGTAAATTCTGTTATGACCATTCACAGTGAGCTCATCACGGAAACAATTAAACAATGGACTCACGCCAAGATAAATGTTTGTGTGAAAGGTTAAATCGTATTCACCTGAAACAGGATCAGAGATCTCAGTGACTGGCTGCCCTCTGGAATGAGGATCTAAGGGTTACTAAACTGCATACAAGGAACATTGTTGTTAGATTGTAAGTTTTGTCCAGGTTGGCTATGGTCATGTCATAGTAACACAGTTTAATTGGGGAGATCAGGGGGTCACCACTTAAGTAAATGGCAACTGTCATCACAGGACTCATGGTGACAGCCAAGCAGAAGAGCTGAGAAGGAGAGACAGGAAAGTACACAGGATGTTCGGTTAACCCCTTCTCCCTGTCATCAGTGTGTGGCCAGTTCAAAGATTCAAGCTCTCTCTCTGCCGCACGATCAGGGCTTGTCTGACCTACCGGGCACCTGGCGCTTCGGTGGGCTGGCAGCTGGGGGCCAGTTGCACTGCCAGTGGGTGGCCGGCTTTGTTGCTGGGGAGCTGCCGGCCACATTCCTACTTGCAGCGCTTCTAAGTAAACTATGCAAAAACAAATGGTTTGAAAGTATGCATTAAGCATGCTTTAACACCATTTATTTTTGCATTGTTTAATTCAGAATCGCTGCACGTAGGAACGCTGCAGACCGGTAACCAGCAATGAAACCGGCCCCCACCCCGCCAGCCCACCGAAATGCCTGGTAGCCATTCCGGCACAGGACTCCTTGCAGGTACAGGCACCGGTACACTTGCAACTGTGACACCTCTGTCTGCATCCACCCAGGGGACAGGCTCAACAGTGGCACTCTTATGTGACACAAACTCTGAAGCCTCTGCGTGGAACCTACTTACATATATATATCGTCCTTTGGGGTTCCAGTGTCACAAGACTCTCATAAGCCTTTGTGTGCATCTATCCCAGTATTGGGTTCACACTTTGATGCTCCTTTGATCAAACTCCCAAAAGCTTTTGTGTGCAGTCACCACAGGTGAATCCTTAATCTTTAATGCACATGTGACCTCTATAAGCCTATATTTGTGCAATAATTTTCAGATTGCAGGTTCATTCTTAACTTCGCTTATATGACTGTGCCTCCACAAGCATCAATGTGCAACCACACCCAAGCATGCAGGTGCAGCCATGGAGACACATATCTAGGAACTTTTGGGAGCGCACCTGCCGCGCGGAGCTGCCAAGTTTCCCAGGTCCATCGGTGACCAGATAAGCCAATCACTTTTTTTTCTAATAATTCTGGGTCTTGTAGTCTTGTTAACTCAGCATAAAACCAGGACTACAAGTCCCAGAATTCTAAGGAAAAAAACCTGGTACTGAACTAACAAGTCACGCATGGACATGGGAACCTTGGTGTCTATGCTGCCGCGCACCTACTGCTAATGACACTGAGGGGGACCCACCCTCAAGGGGCTCCCTGTTCAGTTGAAATCCTATGAATATCTATGAGTTACAAGAAATCCAAGGGCACCCACCACATTCTGCAGGTAAGTCCCATCATCTTGAAACGCAACTGCTTCTACCAGAGAGGAAATATATTAACGTTAGAATGTGTGCTGTTGAAAGGATACCTCACAGGGCTTTCAATTATTTTCCCTCCTGTTATGTTTCACAACATTGATTGCCCATAGTTTGATTGGTTTGTCTAATTGAGCTCTGGTAGTCACTTCTGAATGCATAATGTCTTTCGTTTTCTACCAGAGGACCCTATTAGTATGCCTTCTGTCGAGCACTCTGTGCTGGAAGCATTTTCAAGTGCGTGTAGGAGTGCACAAGGTAGCTTGATTATCTGAAAGTAACTTGAAATCTTGACAAGCTGCAAGAAAAAGTGACTAACCGAAGATTAATGTCAAAATGTGTGAATGCTAACTTTCCCAAGAGATTTTCAAACACTCATAGTTTCCGGAATATGACATTTTACTTTAAATGTGAACATGCAAGTTGCTGTGATTATGCTTTTTCTTCCATTACAGGCCTAGGTGCTGTACAGATGTTGGTCTGACTACTTAATTCATATTGAACGAAAGACAGCTTGCCAGACAGAATCCCCAATCCAGACTGTTAGTGTCCAGTGAAATTTCTTTAGCAATTGTTCAACCTTGTTTTTTTTTTTTTGCTTTTCTTCAAAAGTATTAGCTAAGGGAAACCCCTAAACACGAAATGGCAAGGAGGCGAGCCAATTAAAATAACCAATTTAAAAATGAAAGCCTTTTTGAGATCAAAGTTGATGAGTACAAATTAAATCTAAAAAAGATGCATTCATTCCTGCTCCCTTGAGGTAGAGCAAAGTGAAGTTGCTTCTCCACAACTTCGAATCTCCAAAACTCTTAAGTTGACAACTGCAGGTGCTTAATTGGCTTATAAAAAAAGAACATGGAAATAGTACGTTTGCACAATGTTCGCGCCGAATCTTAATCTCTCCCATGGGGATCGACCATATTCTTGTGATCTTGGACTACCCGTCGACCAAAAAGCGCCACCGCATAATGTATTTTTGATTTATGTCACCAATCCTTCAGTTTTGGGAGAAGGAAAAAGCTCTGTGGTCATTCACACATTCCTCTACAAGTCATACTCTGGCAGTGAGTGGCGCTGGAACAATTTTCAGAATGGTTGTGTAGCTGTCAATGTTTTATCAGTGGTAGAGGTTGTGGAAAAAAAAGTGTCACAAACAGTGCAGTAAATGAGTCACGCCCATTTGGAAAGAGATTGGCAGAGGAGTAGTATGTGCACAGTGGTGTAATTTAGAACACATTATCTGAAACTTCGGCTACTGCCTTTGACAGAGAGCACATTTTCTTTTGAAATGGCCACTAACTATATGCATCAGTAATGCAGCTGTACTGCTAAATATATGTGACACACAAACGATGACATGCATTTCTGCCCATATTTTATTACTTATTAAGTACAGAGCCTTGTTTGTTTTGATCCTATTCATATTTTTGTTTCCATCACACTTCAGAATAAAAAATATATGAAAACATTTTAACTTTTCTTGCTGCTGAAATATTTTGAAATATTTGTAAACTTAATTTACAAGTAGTTTAGTGTTTTTGCCTGCTAAAAAACATTTCATATCTTGCAACATTTCCTTTCATACTTTCTGTACCCCGGTACGATTGTCAGTTGGTTCACATTTCGATGTTTCTTGACTTTGCAGTCATGGAGTGAAACAGTAAATGCCGATATCCGTGTTAAATAAGCAGTGATTTGTCAGAAGACATTGCATGTCACTTGACCTATGTCTTTGAATTCACAGCAAATATGACAAGATAAAACAAAAGTAAAGGACTCCTCATTGTTCGATGCCCTTATGAACTCCAACAAGGTTAATTTGGGGATGATGCAGTAAACCGCCAGCCCCTCCCCCCTCCCCCCCGCACCCATACTTCATGTGCCCCTGAACTGGGACCCCCTCAATAAATGTAGTATGACTAACTTGGTTAAAAATTCAATATTTTCACTTAATGCCACACTGACCATTTCCTTAATGAGATAGATGCGTCTGGTTGAATTTCCCAAGGCAAATTTTCATATATTGAACAATACAGATTCGTGGGTGGCAGTGGAATGAAGTATAACACAACACCGCCTTCTGCACCACAAATAACATGCTGTCACGGTGAGTGTTATAGGCAAATATCAAGACAGAGGGCCTGATTTAGAGTTTAGTGGATGGGTATTTCGTCACAAATGTAACGGACATCATGCCTGCCTTATTACGTGTGCATTAGCATGTAAAGCACTTGTAATGAGGAGGACGGGATATCCATCATGTTTGTGATGAAGTACCCGCCCAGCAATCTCTAAATTAGGCCCAGAGCCCTTAATTCTACAATAAAGAGGCCACAAGAAAAAGACAACATGAATGTGATTAATCGCTGGAAGCCTAAATTTTAATTTGTAATTAAAAATGGGGTTTACATTTTTGTTCAAATACCTCACAAAAGCAATAGAAACAAAATGACTCATTGTACAAGAATGAACTTAAGGAGTATTGGTGGTAATTTTAAGTCCCAATTTCAAAGGCAAGACTATAGTGAGAGGATTTGAAAGATGTTTTTTTTTTTTTTACCACACACTAACTCTCCACAGTGGCCCGCACAGTCATGCAGCACGATATCCAACAGGATATGAAATTGCTTAACCAGAGTAAGGCACCCATCAGGCAGCAAGAAAGCCATCTCCTTCAAACTCCATCCCAAAAATATTTGAAATATTGCATACATGGTACAGTGTATTCGACGAGCAACTATACACTTGATATATCTGCAGGGGAATGGGACAATACTTGGTGAAATAGACATAACCAAGGTAGAGTTCATGGTTTTCTTCATAATGCATCATCTCTCGTTGCTGGCTGTGGGTGATCTGCGCAAGGATTTGTACAGGGGCACATTCTCAAGTTCAGACGATTAAATATTGTAAGTACAGATCTCTCTACAGTTATTTAATTTCTGAATTGCAGTTTCGTTTAGAGGTTAGTGCTGCAAAATCATGGATGCCAATTCAATTTCGTCAGAGGTAGAACCAAGTACCCCTGGGTTGCCCTCTCTTACCCCTAGCACTGCCCTTATGACCCCTGGCAAGCAACGTTAATGCCTTCACATGTGTACTTCAAGAAAACCTGCAGGCTACAAGGAATTCCAATCATCCAAAGAAACATAACATTGAAAAATGTGTTTTTTCTTTCTCACATTGAAAACATGCATTGAACCAAACACCATTCAAAATGTTGCATGCGTTGTGTCCTCATTTGTATGTTGTTTTAAATAATGAAATACTTTCCTTAGTTCAAACATAGCATATCTTACTCATCTTGAATAAAAGATGTCTACTGTTTTTCAACATATAGTTTATGTTTTGGTGAGCATGCTGGTGCTACTATGAATTTATGCTGGGTATATCAAATGTGAACTGCAAACGCATGGGATATATTGCTATCATTTTAACAGGACATTAAACATGACTATAGCACGTCTCAAATTACAAATTAAGATTTAATGAAACTACAGTTTTATGATATATCATATTCACCATTCAACTGCAAACCAGGAAGTGAAATGCCTGCATGTACCGGTGTTTTTACCGGTTGTCATTCACTGATTTTTTTGAAAGAATAAAGTCCTGTACTTCCTCACATTTGAACCAAATTCTGACCCCTAAGAGTACACTTTCTGATCGATAAGAGTACACATTCGGATCCATAAGAGTACACATTCTGATCCATAAGAGTACACTCGTCTTTTTTCACTTCATACATTTCTATCCATCCGCATATCTGCACAAAAGCCTGATACAGTCTTTAGAGGACTTTCTTACCGTTCTTAGGGGCCGATTCACAGAACTAACCTGAGTTAAAATCCTAAACTTACTACTTTTGGTATTCACAGAATAACTTTACTACTACTAAGTTAAGATAAAATCCTTAACTTACTACTTTTGGTTAAACTTACTACTTTTGGTTAAACTTACTACTTTTGGTATTCACAGAAGACATTTAGTAGTAGTAAAGTTAGGAGTCCTAACTTTACTACTACTAAATGCCTTCTGTGAATACCAAAAGTAGTAAGTTTAACCAAAAGTAGTAAGTTTAGGATTTTATCTCAGATTAGTTCTGTGAATCGGCCCCTTAATGATTATATTCTTTCATATTTTATGTTGTTTCTACTTTGTCAGCAATAAGGGGTTTGTTTGGAGGTTTACAGACAGGGTATTCTGCCATGAATGTGGCAGAGTGTCCAGTCCGTCAAACTCTTGGTTTGTTCGCTCTGTTTACAGTCAGGCTCAGTTTCATGGCACTGCCAGTGCAGCCTCCACTGACTCTTCTTGTGGAAACCCTAGACTGAAGGCCCATGGACATCACATCATTGTTCAAAGTGCCTGAGACCATCCTCTCTATGTAGGGCAGATGCTCTAATGTACTTTTTTCCTGTTTGGGATTCCAAGGGAAAACTTGACAGTCTCAAACAGGAAAACAAATTAATGACCCCCATATGTAGGGAGAAAACTCCAAGGGTGTAAGGTACATTTGTTTTTTTATTTTTCAAACACAAACTCCCACTTTGGGGATTTGTTTTTGAAAAAGAAAACACTTTGCTCTGTGGGTGCATAGTAAAGGTTTAGCGCTTTTAGAGGTGCCTCTGTGGTGGATATGGACACAGCTATCAACGGTGCAGCAGGTGCGGTGGCACTGGGGCCCAGAAGCTCGAGGGACCCACTGCACTTTAATTATTGCTATATTCGATTACTCAACCACTGTTCTGGGGGTCCATTTTCCTTCTTTTCACTGGGGCTCATGGCACTTTTGCTATTTCACTGGTGGTGGTGGCTCCTGTGAGGTAAAGAGATCTTCCCCAGGCAGGTAGAGATCTCTAAATATGGTGAGCTGAAGTTCACCATAGCAGTGGAGTGGAATAGAGCTCATAAAGCTCTAAATCAGGCCCACATTTGTGGAGGTGTTCTTTGTCCGCCAAACTTTAAATAAACCCCTATTTTACAAAAGGTATACAATATATTGACCAGGGTCACATTAAGAGAAAGCTATTGGTCATAACTCAAAAATGCGCTCTCATAGCAATCCCTACCAGTGCCCTGAATGGGACTCATTCTTAGAACAGTCGCGGCTGACATGACCCGCGGGTGGGGGGGCAGGAGGTCCCGCGGGGAGGTTTAATTTAAAAATAAATAAAAAGTTAATTCACCTTAACCGGCCTGGTCCGGTCCTGCATCATCTCTGCTTCTCTGCTCCTCACCTGAACAGGAAGCAGGCAGCATCCCTCCACTCCACTAAGCCAATCACAGTGCTGCAATGGCAGCATTGTAATTGATCAGGACGCCGACCAGCCAGGTGTCTATTTAGAGGCCATTTTCTCCATGTAAGCTGCATGCAGCCTGTAAGAAATGGGATTTCTGGTTGGCTAGGGCAAGCGCCTAAGCTAGGCAGAAACTACCACTCTAGTCAGGGCAAGGGAGTTACACGCTGAAGATAACCCCTGCTCACCCCCTTGGTAGCTTGGCACGAGCAGTCAGGCTTATCCCAGAGGCAATGTGTAAAGCGTTTGCGCAACACACTCACACAGCAGCGACACACTAGGCACACCACTAAAGAAACTCCACACAAGGTTATATAAAAAATAGCCTTTGTATTATCATAAACACATTAGATCCTAATCACACAATATACACTGTGCCAATTGGCACTAGGTAGTAATTTACAGGGGATTATATACATGACAGGGCCAATCGGGCCACTGTCAGAACCCTTAGAAAGCACAAGTAGTAAATATGAAACAACCAGCAACTACTGGTAAAATACTGTACTCAGCATCATCACATTAGGCATAACCACATTATCCATCACATTAGGCATAAACACATTATGCATCACATTAGGCATAAGCACATTATGCATCACATTAGGGCCTTATGCCCTCCCAGCACATCAGGTGCTTCACAGGCCACTGGCCTTTCCTCGGGGGCCCATCTGGGACTTCCCCGTCATGGCCTAACAGGCCAGCACCAGAAATGAGGGCGAGGGTGTAATCCACCCTGGTCTCTCTAGAGACCCAAAACAATGCCCCGTGGTTGCAGCTGCCTGCAATCAGGCAGTGCAGCTGTGACCAAAAGAACTCGGCACTAGCAGTGCCTCCTCAGCCCCCCTCACCGGGGCTTCTATGCGGCCTAAAAAGGAATGGCCCCATCATTGCAGCTGCCCGCGACCTCGCGGTGCAGCTGTGAAGCCCAAAAATCGGCACCACCAAGGTGCCTTGGGAGGCCCCTCACCGGGGCTCCTCTCGCAAGTAGATCAGCGGGCACCCATAGGCACCGATAATGCTCCCCTCCAGGCCGCCCACTCACCGGGGTTCTTCTGTGCACTCGGCACCAACAGTGTGCCTTGGGGAGCCCCACTCACCGGGACTTCTCTGCTTTCATCGATGCCATTGCGGGTGCGAGCCCTTGAGGCTTGGTTTCCTCCTGCTGCCGGGATCCTGCCCACAACCAGGCACTGTCACGCCTGTCTTCCTCTTCATGGCAGGAAGAGCCTGTGAGGCTCTGTCTCTGGTGCAGAAGCTCCGCCTCCGATCAGGCGGACTTGCCTGACTTCCGGTCCGTGCCTGGGCCGTCCGGCATCTGGAGCGAAGTCTCCTTTGGCTGGACTCCTTTCCGCTCCCTCGGCTGCAGAGGATGTCCCGAACCGGGAATCCTCGTCCTTGTCACCCTGCTGGACAGCTCGGGCCACGTAGCAGAGCCCTGGCAGCTCCGCCGCAAGCTCTGCCCACAACCAGGCGATGCCTTACTTCTTGGCTGCACGGAGGGAATCCCCACACCGGGATTCCTTCGGCCCCACGTTCTCGAGTGCCGAACCCTTGAGGCACTCTTCCCATCCTCTGGCGCAGGCAAGGTTGGAGTCCCCCTCTCTGGGGCTCCGGCAATAAAGATGTAGCGCTCACGAGACGCTAGAATCCAGGTTTTTTAGAGGGCCAGAGCTGGGCACAGGCAGGCCAACATGTAGGGACCCCCAGGAACAGCAGCTGGGTCCCACGGCGGTTCCTCCTGACACCCAGCAGTCCTCCAGCCCCTAAGCAGGTACAAGTAAGCACCCAAGCATGTCACAGACATGGGGTCACAGCCCCAATATTTATATCATGCTTTGTCTTTGTTCTCTCCCCCTGGCACAGGCCTAGACCCAGTCTAAACCAGCTCTGGGGGGGGCACTCCAACATTTCTATGCAGTGCGTAAACACCCTCATTGTCAGAGTAGGTCCTGGCCCCAGACACACCACAGGGGGGCGGAACCAGCATTGTACCAGGCAGGCACAGGCCTATTCAGGGTCAGGGGCTACTCCTCCCACTACTCCAAATGCAGTCCTGCCTATTCAGCCTAGTGCTGACTCACCCAGAACCTCTGGAGCCACGACACCTCACCAGCCCCTGTCACTCCAGAGCCAGACATGCAATACACATAAGGCAGGCACAAAGACACATAGCACATAGAAATGCCAACTTCTAAATGTGGCATTTCTAAAATAGTGATAATAAATCTGCGCACACCATTACGCAGCATTTATTATTACTATTCCAAACATACCAAACTTGACCACGCTGCTCCTCTCATATCAGGAATTACCACTGACACACATATCAGGGAATCCCCAATGCATTCCTATGAGAGGGCAGCCTCACAGCAGTGACAAACCAAAATGGCTGTGTGTCACTACCAGGACATGTCACACAATTAAGGTACATGTCCTACCTTTTACCTACAATGCACCCTGCCCATAGGGCTAGCTAGGGCCTACCTTAGGGGTGCTGATATGTAGAAAAAGGGGGGTCATAGACATGGCACCCACTTTATGTGCCACGTCACAGCGGCAGTAAACTGCGTGCACAGTCCCTGCAATGGCAGAGGCCTGAGACAGGTTTGAAAGGCTACTTTGGTGGGTGGCGCAATCAGCGCTGCAAGCCCACCAGTAGCATTTAATTTACTGGCCCTGGGTATCTGAGATACCACTTTACAAGGGACTGACAGGTAAATTAAATACGCCAAACAGGTGTAGACCAATCATACCATGTTTACCACAGAGAGCACACGCATTTTACACTGGACAGCAGTGCTAAAGTGCCCAGAGTCCTAAAACTACCAACACCAGGTCAGAATAAAAGACTAGGAAAAAGGCAAAAAGTTCAGGGATAACCCTGCAAAAAGGGCCAAGTCCAACACAGCCTACATGGAGAAAAGGCAGAGTGCGCATGACTGTTTTTGTCGGCCCCAGAGGGCCGACCAAACAGTGAGCGCCCTCAGCAGTGGGCAAGCGACTCCTCCCCTGCCCTAGAAAAGGCCCGGCCACTCGCCCGCCCCCAACCAAACACTGTTGCTTTCTCGCAGTGTGAGAAACAGAAATATAAAATGGTATTTATAATACCATTTTATGTTTCTGCTTCTCGCACTGTGAGAAAGCAGTGGGGCGACGCTCCTCCGTCCACATGGAGGAGCCGCCCCTGTCTTAGAAATGTGCAAAGTGGAAAATCAAGGGCAAACGGTTTTTGCACCCAGTTTTAGACGTAGCAGCCATTACGTGATGAGTGAAAACACAAGGGTCTCACAGTTTTCTACTAACATGTTTCTCCACATGCGACCTACTGGAATTTGTGCATGTAAAACTGAGCAGAATACAATTGCTATCCCAGTGTTTGGCTCCCATTATAGCCAACATCTGGATTGAGATCCTATGTGTCTCTTCAGTAATCTTCAAGCTTATGCCTATGATGAAGAACGTGAAGAAACACACATTGCATGTTCTTCCTAAGGTCATATGATGCCACTTCCTGTGATGGCATCAGGATCCCATCCCCCACGGGATCGATTCCTCTGATGGCATTAGCATCAAAGGCTCCATGCTGTCACTTTAGTCATAATACTGCCAAACGGCGATAGGTGGGGGGTGTCCCTTCTGATACCCAGTCTTTTAGGTGAATCTCTATGCATGAGCGAACCTCCATCTTATAGAAGTCACAAAGGTGGGCTGCCCAATCATATTGAACTGCTGCTGCTGTCAATTCATCCACAATATTTGGAAACCATCTTTAAATCCGATGATGAACAGCTATTTGTGAGAGTGGTGAGTCCACAGCTTGCCATGGAAGAGTGTCAGCAGTGGGTGAGTTCGAGTCTGAGCTTTCGACATTTCACGCCCCACTGATGAGAAACACAGCTTAGTAAAATACACACAGCTAGGTGTGTTCGGGTTTTGCCACAATGCCAAACATACAGTTATTTCGAATACACACCACACTGTCGCACACCCACACACACATTTCACCCAGACCAATGGAACAGTGTCTTAAAGTATTTTATGTCCTAATAGGACACTTTCAATGGATTGTGTTGCATTTAGAAAGTATTGCATGCACAAGGTATTGGCATGCTTGTTTGTTTAAATGTCGTCTGCCTACTTGTGCTATTTGTTTTTATTTTTGCAAACTATTGACGAGGTTTAGATGAGAAACGAACACCAAAAAGCGTAAATACAATGTGAAATGTCTAGTCTGTGGCATTTCTCGGTATTCATCCTCACGGTTGATGTGCATGGACGTAGAATGAAAAGGATGACGTTAATTGTGTTAACATTTTTCTGAAAGCAATGCAGTACAGTGAAGAGTTTGTTCAAATAAAGTTTTTTTTTACGGTACATTATTGTCAAATGCAGGCAAGGCCAGCAATTCATCAAGGCATGACTATAAACAGAAAACCCCACTTCAATATTTTCAATAAAGAGACACACATCAACCATTATACTACAAGTCTGAAATACTTTCGGAACAGTTGAAGTCAGGGGCACATTTCATCATATGTCATCATATTTATTTAATAGATTTCAGCATTAAGCCATAATCATTTTTAAAATTCAGAATATAAAATCATATAAATACATTGCATATGCTAGCGTTCATTTGTTATACCGTAGTGCAATACAATTTCCAAAGTCAGAGTACTGAACTATCTGTAAAATCGCACTGAAATAGTGCAAATGCTGTCACAAAATGTAAAACATTAATAGGGAGACGTACCCTTATAGAAAGGCATACGGGCCCCATCCCCTCTCTAAGTTTTCATTTTAGGTCTAACTAAAGCTATCATCTCATTCCTTTTTTGGCTACTCCATAAAATGCAAATATTTTGCTCACTACGAAATCAAATAAAATTTAGATCAAGTAAAAACCTAGAAGCCTGCTCTGCTGCTGCATCACTTTTTTTGACACACCTGCGGCTCAGAGTGCAGACCCATACGTATGAGGTGTCGCAAAGCTACTTTACGTGGCATTTCATGGCCTCGTAGATATGGAATAAGGCAAAGCAGCGCAAGTCTCTGCGCTGCCTTACTCTGCATCAAAGAGGCATTCCATGGGCGTTGCAGTGGTTGTTCTCACGCGACATTCATGGATTTTGACACATTCCCAGATTTGCAAGGACTTGTAAACCTGGAAATGTGTCAAAAGTCTACGCCTCTCCAGGGGAGGCGTAATGAGGAGAAATATCTTTATTTCTCCTAGTTTTTTCCTCTTTCTATATGTGCTTTCTGCAGCACGCATAAAAGGAGGAAAAGGCCTCAATTGATTGTTTTTGTGCCGGAAGTTGTCCCTTCCTACAGAAAAACAATCATACCTACAACGCAGACACCTGCTTGCTTTTTGCGCTAGGCAGCCAATTGTGTGCCAGTGCAAAGGAACGGACAGGGATATGTTGAATTGTTATAAATATGATGCATCCCTGCACTTTCCTTGTGGCACAGTGCGGCGCAGCAAGCTGGTTTGCGGTGCTGCGTTGCGTCAGTTTGTTGTAAATATGCCCCCTAGGGGCTTATTTATGAGAGCCCTGCGTCACATTTGCACCTCGTACAGTGGTATATGCATGATGCAGGGCTCTCGTAAAGATTTATGAAGCCACTCAAAGCCCACCTGCGTGGCTTTGAGTGGCCTCATAAATCATGAGTAAGGTGGCGCTGCGCAAGTCGCTGCGTCGCCTTACTCTGCGCCTGTGAGGCGTTCCATGGCGTTGCCGTGGATTTTCCCATGCAACCCCCATGGAATTGATGCTGCCCCAGATTATCAAAAACGTGTAAGCCTGGGGAAATGCCAAATCCTTACGCCCCCCCAAGGTTAGATGTAACTAGGAGAAATAACCTAATTTCTCCTCGTTTTTCCTCTTTCCACTTGTTTTGCTTTCTGCAGCAAACATAGAAAGAGGAGAACCCCCTCAGGATTGTTTTTGTGCAGGAAAGGGCCCTTTCCTGCACAAAAACAATACTGCCTGCAATTAAGGCACCCTTGCACCATGGTGCAAGGGTGTCTACGTTGGCACTAGGCTGCCGAAATGGCACAAGATCAGGCAGAAAGGACAGAAATGTACCATATTGCTTAAATATGGTGCATTCCTGCACCTTTCACTTTGGCATAGGGCATCACAGCAAGCTGACTTGCTGCATTGCCCTACGCCAAAATGCTAGAAATGAGGCCCCAAGTTAACAAGAGATGTGTAAAGAGCATAGACATAAGACAAATGCTAATCTGCCACAGATCCTAGTGACAATGCAAGCATAATCCACCCCCCACGCCCCAATCCTTCAACTTCTGGCTCCAGCAGCAATTTATGATTCTATCCCTATTTTGACTGTTCAAAACATTGCCAGTGCTTTTGTGTAATATAAGAACAAATGGAATCTAAAGCAGTTCAAGAACAGGATTAGCAAAAGATATGGAAAGATGCAAAGTGCTAGTGCAAATGTTGATGTACAACAATCAACACAAAGAGAAAAAGCTGACCGATCTTGTACCTTATTGAAGTGCTCTTATGTGAGGTTATGATAATAATAAAGCAGTTACAGCAAGATAGATCACCCACCAGACTTATGCATTTGTAATCAGGGAGTCCCCTTTTCCCAGGGCGCAGGCCAACCTTTTCCCACAGTATTTTTGCAACTCTTGTTATTTTTCAGGCTGCATAAATATAAAACACTACCTCCAGGTAGATTTCCTTCTGGTCTGTTCTGTAGCAGAACAGTAATGCCTCACTGCAGTATCATATGTTATATTTTAAAAACAAAGTCGTAGAAGGTATCCATGAGCACTCTGGGATCTTTTGCATATCAACATGAAGTGCGTAACTGTTTATCAGCTGCCCAGTGGTAACTGCACTGGTCAATCATATTTTGCAGAGCCTTGGACAGCTTTTTAATGAAGGACAAGACCTGAGGTGTTTCAACACATTTAAATGCTTTTGCTACAATTTAAACAACACCCATGCACACCATGCCGACTGCTCATCTTCCACTCATTTGTTGATGCTACATTTTATAGGTCTTTGATTTGCTTGTGCCTATAAAATTGTGACAGAACATACTATTACGCTTTATAATGGCGGAGGAGCATTGCCCCACTGGTCAGAATCTGTCACAGAAGAAATAAAATTATATTAAAACAATAATATCTTTTTTTTTTCTGTGAGGGGCTCTGGCTGACAGTGCATGTGAGCGGGGCGGGTCTGGGCCATCATAGGCAGGAGAGGTGGGCACTTAGAAGTGCGCATGTAAGTTTTGCTGCCCGTCTTAGGCTGGCCAAACAGACATGCGCACTTCTATTTCTTCAACCCAGCTGTTTACACAACTGGGTTGAAGAAAAGCAGCAGGCTCCCAGGCAGTGTCTGAGTGGCAAACCAGGCCGCTCGGACCAATCCTGGCGCTGGTCTCATAGCATGAGAGCAGTGTCTGGATTGGCTGGGCAGCCTGTGCCTTCCCTGAGACTGCCGGGAGTGAAGCACTGAGATGGGCGTTGGCGTCGGGCAGCGAGAGGTTAGTTTTATATTTTATTTTTACCCTCAATACTCCCCCGTACTCCCTCCCTCCCTCCCTCCCTCCAACCCACCAACTTTCATTGGGCGGCAGCCGCCACTTGAAAGCATATCTTTTTGGCGCATTACCAGGTCTACTTGTTCTGGAAAATCTGGAAATGCATCAAAAACCATGGGAGTTTCATGAGAACACCTACACAAAGCCCATGGAATGCCTTCTCAGGGCAGGGTAAGATAACACAGTGATTTGCAGTGCGTTGCCTTACTGCAGAATTATAGAGCCACTCAGGGCTATGCAAATAGATCGCCACAACGTTCGGAACGAGGGATTGACCCGGGATAGCTGCTCCTCTCTAAATAAAAAATTTCAGCTTTTATTATATTTGCTTGAAGACCAATGTATCGTATATCAAATCAAAAGGAAATTGTTCTTTGATCCTCTGATTAATCAATTAGCCTTGAGAAAGCCCTGGTCTTATTGACCACCTAGGGCGAAACACGTGTCGGCTGTTGCACCTTTACAGTACAAAACAATATAACTCTGGAAAAACAAGGATGTAACCAATAAAGAATCTTTTCAAGATAACAAAAGACAATTGCCTTTTTCTAAAAAAACATCAGAACCTTAAAGGGAATTACCTGAGAGATCTAAATACACGTACCAATCAAGGAGGAGTATACGCTCAAACTCTCATTGTACAGTTACAGAAACGAGGCTGGAAAGGTCCAGTGCCTCGAGCCAATCTCCTCCACCTATTAAAAACAGATGTAGGCAATATCACCCAGGACCAGGACCCCTGGACCTTTCTTGCATTTACGGACAAAGCCCATGGAATGCCTTCTCAGGGCAGAGTAAGGCAACACAGTGATTTGCAGTGTGTTGCCTTACTGCAGATTTATAGAGCCACTCTGGGCCACGCAAATTGGCCTTGCGTGGCTTCATAAATCTGACTTAAGGTTTGCATCGCTCTTTCATCACGTTCGTAAATAGAACCCACAATGTTTTTCTAAGAGAAGAGGGAGACTGCAATTTCACATATCATAGAAGACATTTAGTGCATTTAATAGGAGAAATAACATCTCATACAACCAAATTACACAGAGTATCACAATAGTCTGGGAATACTTTGACATAATCTGAAGACCGTAGAATGTATGGCCACATGTTCAAATACAAAATGCAGCAAGCGTATATGCAAATGTCCAGATGGATATATTTTTAACATCCTGATTAAGCTGCTTGCCCCTGAGTTATCCTAATAGATTTTCAATTTGTCCAGTTCCATAGTCAGGAGAAATTGGCCCTTTTCCTGTCCAAGGGTGATTGAGAGGACCTGGAAAATCTCTAAACTTCAAAAAGTTAAATATATAATAGAAACACAAAGGGCCTTATTCTCCTCATAAATGTACTTCTAGTTTTATTTTAAAGGGATGGTAATGCACAGCTCAGTTTAATTCCAAACTAACAGAAACTGTGCATGAGTAGAGAATATATTTATTTGGATGATAGGGCTTACGTTAATTACAAAGGATTAACCTGTGGAGAAAGATTCGTGAATTGCATCTAGTGGATAAATTGGCAAGTCAAACTGTGGAGGGTTTCATTCTGCTCACTTGGTTCATAGATTGGAAACTACAGGCTATATTCATCTATAGATTGAATTAAACTCAACATTTTTCAAGAGACGCCACTTTAACTTCAAAAAACACATCCCAATGATGCCAATGTTTGCCTCTTCAAACTCTTTTTAAGCATCTGTTTTATTCTAATGTAAATTTACTATAGGTTAAAGGATGCAAATAAATCGATTTTCAATGCAAAAATATTCAATAAAGTGAGTAGATAATATTTTCTTTGAAGGTATTCAACAACTAAGTGATTGCCTTTAAAAGAGCAAGTTGTTTTTTTGTTGACTTGTCAGAGTACACAGGTTTGGGATATTGGAGAACTTTAGACACAGAGGTTGACATATATAAGCGTAGATGTTTTGCTGACACATAACTTTTGAATTCCATTGCCTCAGTGATGTGCCCAATCGATATCCAATGCCTAGGTTGACTATTGGATGTAAGCTAAAACCAAATGGGACAGCACTCAATAGAAATTTATAAGGTTTTGATATGATTGATTGTACTTGCTTTAATGTGTCACGTTGAATAATTTTCATTAATCACGTTTCAATTTCTGATTATTGAGTTCTGTTTTTGAATAGGAGAACATCCAATTATATTTACATATGACGGTTAGCATCCATTTACATGACAAAAAAATATAATGCTGAGATTTTACTCTAGTTTAGTCTTGCTAAAGGGTGTGTCTTTTTCTGCCTCCAGAGTGGAAGTGGATAACATATTGGACCTGTCACATTGAGCTAGATTTTATGCAGAATATCTTCAGGCCCTGTTAAAATAACCAAGTGAATAGGAACCAAAGCAACCAAATACTAAACCTCACATAACAGAGAGTTGAACAATACTCTCCATGACACCACAGAAGCATAGAGGTGTGCTTATGCCCCTACTATGCACAGACTTGGTCCTGATTAGCTTTCCACTTCCACACTCCCTTCTTGGGGCTCTCTTTGCATGAGGGGTTTGGGAACAGGTGTGGAGATGAGTGTTGTGGGACAGTTGGCACAGCTATGGATAAAGGTCACAAGCACTGCAGCTTGGTCGTGTTTCATTGCAATATTTTCTACTGCATATCCTGCAGTCAGGAGCCGACACAAAGGGCAGGAAGAGTGAAGAGATTGTTGTGGGTGCCAGAACCACTTCTGCTCCAGTTTGGAGAGAGGGGAGTGGAGATCTTGGCTGTCTACACCTGCATTTGCAGAGAGAGGTGAGCATGCCAGCATTTGATCTGTGAAGAATGGACTGATGTATGTGAATTAATGAAAAAACAGAAACTAAGAAAACCACATTGGAGGAAACCAAAAAAAGTAAAGTAAACAATTTAAAGGAAAGATCATTTTAAGAAAAATCAAAAATAACATTAAACTTGGGTAGAGTTTAGAATTAGTGAAGAGTTTTTGGGTTCAGGGTTGGGTAATGCTTAGGGGTGATGAGGGGATTTTAGGAGTCAGGAGTGGGTGGAGTTCATGCACAGAAAGGGTTTTACAGAGTTCATGGATGGGTGGAGTTTAGGGGTGGTGACAATTTGATTAGGTATCGTGATTGAGTGTAGTTTAGGGGAAGGGAAGGTATTTTTAGGGCTCATGGTTGAATGGAGTTCAGGGGTGTGAAGTGTGCTTTAGTGTTCAGGGATGGGTGTTGAGACATTTTAGTGATGAGTAGAAAAGAGGAGTGGTGAAGAGTTTTTTAGAGTTCAGGATTGGGTGGAGCTTAAGGTGGCGAGAGGATTTAAGGATTCAGGGATGGGTGGACTTTAGATGTAAAGAGGGACTTTTAGGGTTCAGTGATGGGTAGAGTTTAGCAGTGGTGAGAGGATTTTTAGGGGTCATGGATGCGTGGTGTTTAAGGGCAGTGAGGGTTTTTTAGGGTTCCAGGATGGGTGGGGTTTGGGTGTGTTGGGGAGTTTTAGTGGGTCAGGAATGTGTGAGGTTTAGCCATAGAAATAGGTTTTTAGCGTTCAGAAATGGGTGGAGGTTTGGGGTTGTGAGGGTTTTACAGTTCAGGGATGGGTGAAGTGTAGGCGTAGAAAGGGCTGTTAGTGTTGAGGGATGGATCCTAGGGTCAGGTATGGATGTAGTCTAGGAATAGTAAGGGTTTTTAGGTTTCTGGGATGGGTGGAGTTCAAGGGTAGAAAGGGTGTAGAAATGGGTGTACTTTAGATCTGGTGAGGAATTTTTAGTGGGCAGGGATTACTGCTGCTTAGGGGCTGTGAGGGGTCAGGGATGAAGGGGACAGGTATGGATGTTGTTTAGGGGTGTTATGGAGTCAATCAATTAAAAGCATCAGAAGTACTTTTTGACAATGTAAAAGATAAAAATCTGACGAAAAGCATCTAAATAAATACATCAGACAAAACTGTTTCTGGAATTATGACCTGCAACCATTGCATCTACACCCTAAAAATAAGCATGCAAAAATCAATTTCAAACAAAAAGACATTCTATTAATTGGTTTCTATGAAATGGTAAATGCCATTCATTATGAAAATTTCTATTAATCAGTTTAGGTGAAATGGTTTCTCAGTAATACTATTCCATGAAATTGTTTTTCTATGAAATCACATACAACCTGAATGTATTGGTGGTTCATCCGATCAATGTTTGAGTGGCTTGATTTTTCTAGGTTTTGTTGTAAATTCTTGTTTTTACCTACCCCACTGGAGACTTGGGGCTTTATGTAGAGTTTGGCAATCTGTACTCCATTCCACCAGGGCAGCAGAGGGATGCAGTTCGCTGCTGTGGTGGACTACAGCCCACCAAATTTAGAGAACTCTGCCTGCCTTTGGAGATCTCTGAGCCTTCAGAGAAGCCTCAGTCAAGTTTCCTCTGAAATGCAAAACGAACAACTGATGGACAGAATGCTCAACAACGCCAAACACTCACCCTCAGTTAGAGATCTGGGCCTAAATCCATTGTTTGTTTTTGCACACCACGCCAAACCAGTGGGATTTAGGCCCATATCGCTGAGTGGGTGTGTGTTTGGCATTGTTCAGCATTCCGTCCACCGATTGTTCTTTTTGCAAGTTTCCTCTGAAGGCAATAAATCCTTGCTGTGTTGGGTCATGTGCAGTGCGCACACACTAACGTTTCTTGATTTTCGAAATTAAACTAGCAAACTAATCCAAGATCATTAGAACAATGATGTCCGTGGGACTGTTGGCCTAAAGTTTCCAACGCCATAACCAGCGGAGTCTCTGCCAGTGTAAATGTAACAGTTCGGCCGATTTTAAATGGAGTGAGGGAGTCGAGAGTTGGGTGAAGTACAATGTTTGCCAAACTTAAAATAAGCCTTGTGGTCTGCTTTAGGTAAGTGGTAATATCCCAGAGTGAGAAACATTGTTAGAACCCTCCCCGGATGCCAAAAAAATGTGCAGTCCTTAAAAAGAAGGGCGAATGTGACTCAGTGTGCAACAATGTAGCAGCAATGTAGAACTGACAAAAATAATGTCATCTTTTAATATATTGCAAACTGATACAGATATATGAATCACTAACGGAACACATAGGGCTTGCTGTCAGTCGACAAATCAAAGGTTCACTTCGACAAAAAAAGTTTTTGCAAAAAGCCTTGCACAACCTACATTGCCTCGGAGTTGACCATAACACTGATGACCACAGTTGCATTAACCCATCAGTCCCCAGAAGTGAACAAGTTGTCACAGCTAGAAAGTAGCCATGTTTCAAGTATAACTATTTCCCCTGTCATGGAAAATTCTGATCTGAAATCTCTCAGCGTTAAAGTAAAGCAACTGATTAAGACTGCCATCATGTATCAAATGGAATTGATGGGCTAGTATTTATCATTTTATCTGCTTATTATATGTTTATTAATACAACATTAGTTGCAGCTATTAAAGCTCACAACTAGCAAGCAGAAAAGTTTGAACTTCAGCTTGATTTACGACAATTCCTGACTTTATCTTTTCTAATACTGACTGAAAAACGGACAGATTATTGAAAATATTAGATAGCTTTCTCCCAAAAAACCTCAAATGTGTGCCTGTTTTCACACAGTACAGACATTATGTTCCCTGACATTAATAAGACAATTTTTGGTGATTGATCTAAGAGCAGGCAAAGACAGTGGTCAATTAAAGTGCAATAGCCCCGATGGTTATGAGGAATATCTGCATTTATATCAAAATGCTTAGCTGCCTACAAACCCGTCAAGTATGCTTGATGGTACATCAAGGGTGAATAAAGTGGTTTACCAAAGCTCCATCTCTCGTAAACAACCATCCATTAAGTCTCTGACTAACTAAACCGACACAACCTCACAAGAAGCTGCTCAAGATAAGGTGGCAAATCTGTCAGCTATGAATGGGGCCAATCAATGCAAGGTCACTAACAAGAAAAAACAAGAAGCAAAAGAAGAAGTCTGCAAAGTCAGAATGAACATCAACCTATATTCAGTCTCTGGTGGGGAGTAATGGCCACTCCAAGGGTCCACTCAAGTAATTTCTTCTTTTTCAGATTATTAACGAAGTTATAAAATCAGACCCAGAGAAGTGTGCATCAGTTGCTAAGATATATCTAACACAAAAAGAGCAACAGAATTCATTAGTAAACAATTGCAAGCTCATTTTGAGTTTGTCTGCTCCTGGCCCTACTGCAACTACAACCAAAGATTGAGATGAGGGGGCCATACTACCGTGCATTCCTCACGATATTGGAAATTACTTGCTATTATCATCTGGATAACCAATGAAACTGAATCTGCCGCAAATACTGAATGTAGCAGTCAAACTGACAGCCTGCCTATTGAGTCTTATTGGGCTCAATGTCTTTGACATACATTCAGTGCATATGTTCACCCTTCAAGGGATTTATCAATATATGTGATCACTTCCTTGAAAGGTAGGGATGTTCAATTAGTGCAGGTCTCTAATAGCATGCAAGCAGTGCTTATTGACAACTGGCTGGACACAATGGCTCAAGCCGGATTTTATTTATCAATGTGTACCATAATCTTTTCACCTAGGCAGAAAAGCAGTGGCATAGTTTGCTTGTCATTGGTGTCATGGGCCTTAATGCAAGCAAGGAAAATTGGCTTTGCGCCCCCCTATACTGCCACCTGTGGGATATTAAAATATAAACACAATTGGGTTACATTGGGCCCCTCAAATGCCTACACCTCAGTGTCACTGCACCTGATGCACTAATGATAGCTGTGTCCTTGCTTATGAGTCTCCAAGTTTCGTAGTCTGTCTTTTCTTCTCTCCTTCCTCTCTTCTGTCCTCTCTTCTCTCATATTCCTCCTCCTTTTCACTATTTGTTCCCTATCCCATCCTTCTGTTTCTCTGTTCCCTTTTCTGCCCGTTGCTCATCCTTATTTGCTACCTTTATTCTATCTGTGAAATCTTTTTGTTTTATTCCTTTCTCTTTCCTTGCCCTGTTTGCTCTTCCTTATTTATTTTCTCTTTCATCATTATTCCTTTCTCCAATTCTGTCACTTTTCCTCCCCTCCTCTCCTTTCTATTGTTTTTCTTCTCACTTTCTTTCATCCCTAGGACCCAGACAAGATCTGTCTTTAAAACAATTCTGACCATGAGACCACAAAAATAACTGCAGCTGATGCAGGGCAGCCAGGCTCCCCTCACAACCTTGGGCCTGGGTGCCACTGCATCAGCTACACCCAGGGCCGGCTTTAGTATTGGTGGCGCCTGGTGCGAAAATGTTTGTTGGCGCCCCCCCCA
This sequence comes from Calotriton arnoldi, assembly GCA_963921515.1. Lineage (NCBI taxonomy): Eukaryota > Metazoa > Chordata > Amphibia > Caudata > Salamandridae > Calotriton > Calotriton arnoldi. The sequence goes on along the minus strand of CAWUFW010009754.1, from coordinate 150,780 downwards.
CCCCCTGGTGACCCCCTCCATGACCTTCTTCTGCACGGATTTCCACATCACCACGCTCCAAGGGTGCCATCATATCTTCATAGCCCCTTCTTACATTTATTCTTTCATTTCTTTTATGGTGCTACTAGACCCAAGTGGGGTGTCAGAGCACATTACATGACACACACATATATTATGCTGAGACAATGATTCATACATGTGTAAATCAATGAATAGGAAATGCTGTATAAGACAATAAGAGATACGAGGTGTTGTAGTCACATGTAGTCCATATTGGTAGGCTTTGTATGCTACCAATGCTTAGTGTGGAAAAAGACAAATTCAAGTTTCAGAACGTAACAAAGTGGTTGGGGTTGTGCTTACTAATAAGAATATATGACTTCCCAAAGGAACAGTAATTAGTACCTTAGAATGAGGAAAGATTGAGGAAACAATTAACTTTCTAAACTCACGCCTTGCAGTTTGCATGCAGTGGTTCATAACTCACTGTGTTATATTCGAATGATTATAACTTATGAACTGCTAGTAACAAAAAGTTCTCTATGACAAAACCCACTGACCTATCTACAAATAAATACAAATCTGTGATAGACATGTTACAAGTAGTGCTTTGCGGGAGGCACCTTAACCCTCTATGCCAGGGGTATCCAATCTTTTTTCTGATAAGAGCTTCTTATGCTCAATGAAAATCAGCCTGAGCTACTAATATTATTAGTGATGTAATAGTAACCACATCAGAAAAGAATACATTAGTGGCCACCTCATGCAAGATTACCAGCAGTGATCACCTCAGCCACCAGGCGGGGATGCCAGCAATAATGTAAAACAGGAATTTTCAATTTTAAACACCCCAACCTGAGTAATGCATAACAGATATAGCTGCAATGCACCAGGGTAGTAATAAGTCTCCCAACGCCGCATGTTTTGTCTCTCAAATATCAGCTTTCAATATAACATAACATATATATTTGTAAACTACATGTTCACCAGGAGGGGTATCTTGGTGCTGATATAACATATGTTTATTGTTACCAAACTCAAGGGTTGAAATGTTTAAATTGGAAATTCAATTATTTTTCACCAAACATCAGCTGATGAAATCTGAAAATTCACAATTTTCATCTTGAATGCATGCTTTTTAATTTTTGTATACATATATTAATTCAACCAAGCAACAGCTTCTAATTTAGTAGGCTGGGCTGCACACAAGGGAGCTACTTACAGGTAGCGGAAAAGCTACCAATAGCCCATGAGCTACTCGTTGGAGAAGCCTGCACTATGCTACTTGATGAGGAGTGAAAACTGTCACTAGACAAAACACAGACCTCTTCACCAAGCACATTAACCACTAGACTTATCATGCCAATATTATTATGCTCTGCAAATCACTGGGCACACAAAGATCTCTTCAGCGGGTGATTTAGCACTGCAAGAGGTTTTAAAATGCACCATCTTTGTGATCTAATTAAGTAAAGCCAGCAAACACATTGCATACAAAAGGGTTCTTCCTCAACTTACAGGAGCTCACTCATGGCTGAGATGCACCACAACAAGTTTGTGCAGCTAATTCCGTGATGGCCTGGGTCGGGTCGCAGGTGGTGGCCACTGCAGCCCCTAGCGGCGTTGGATGACAGGCTGTCGTGTGGGCGAGAACCATAATGTAACCTAGTAGCTCAAACTTTCATCCTTCTAATGTTAGTAAAACAAAGACTGCTGGTTAATAAGTGACCCTATTTTTAAATCTATGAGTTGCAGTTTTACAGTGTCAGCTATAAACCCATTTATTATTATATAAATAATGGTAATAATAATAGCAGCTGGCAGCTTAGCTATCTCACAATGCTCTCCAAGTTCTCAGATCATGAGGGTGTAAAATCTCTCTCATTCTACATTCAAGGGCTAGAATTTTAGAACCCATAAAGCAGAAAATTGAGGAAGCCAGAACAAATGATACAGCAAACCAAAAAGCGTAGACTGGAGGGCCTCATGTGGTTGCCATGGTCGCTATACACCTAGCCTGGTAAAACAAATAATTAAATAGCTCTTTTTATTCAAGTAAAATGCTCAAAGTGCAAGTTCATGTAAACTTTTCACATGTGCAAAACACAGAACTGCTTTTAGCGAAATATTTGCTACGTGTGGTAGGGCATTGGTCAAACAAGCTTTGCTTCAGTGAGTTTGATATTTAGATCTTGAAAACTGTTACAAGAACAATTAGAAAACAGAATTTTTCCAATATTTTCTCTTTTTTTCATTGGAAAGAACATCAATAGTGCAGAACTCACTTAAACATATTTAAAAATTAGTTACATAGAGGGCTACACCTTATTGCTCCAAAAATATTTCAAATCACTAATTAGCTCAGCTCGTCATGCTGCGCTGTCGGCTTGTGCGCATGACGAGCTGAGCTCGTCACGACCATGCCCGCGATCGAAATGTCCAGCACCTGGGCGGAATTCCGATCGCGGCGAAGGTGTTAATAGAGAAATGTGCATATTGTGGCGTCCAACATCATGAGGTGGAAAGGAAGTGCAATGGAGCTTGCTGGAGAGCTCTGTGCGTAACCTGCAGGCAACCAATCGGAGTAGAATAGCTCAGGGATAACACCCTTACTGCAGAGTTTGGCTGTGTAACTTCTAGCTTACAGGTGCCAGTCCCATTAAGATAACTCAGAGGGTTAATGCTCTTTCATGACAGAGTCTAGGTCCACTAGGTGTACTAGACATGGTAAAACACAACTCACAAAAGGATCCGGTAAAAGGCCACAATCCAGGAAGAGTTAACTCAGAAATAGGTTGGGCAATCATTACTGCTATGATTAGAAGCGCCAAGAAACTATACCATTCGTGTTGTATATTAAAGGAGCAAGGGAACTCTTCTTCAGCCAGGAGTGCCGCAAAGATGCAGGTGATGTGGGTGGGCAGGGCTGTCACAATGCCAGGGAGGGATGGTGGATGCTTCGGGTGCAAGCAGAGGGTGGTCTGAGTTACTGGGTATCAGAGCACGAGTGGTCACGATGCAAGTTGTTCCTGATGCATGATGTAACAACGCTACAGCACTCCTTCCTCTGTTATCAAGTCCAGTGAAGTAGGTTATAGATCAGGGAGGGGGCCCGAATGACGGGAGATGGGGCGGCTCTCTTTGTAACATGAAAGAAGCTAGGGTTGAACACCGAAAAGGATCTGAAAGTAATAAAATCGCATCAAGGGATCTGATTGAACATATCGAGAAATCGCATGTAAAGTGAAAGAACTCCTGTTTTTCAAACAACAAAGGGTAAAATTGAAAGATTGAATGCAACTATTCCCCCGCTCTGCAGCAACAGGACGATACACCAGTTTCCAACTAGAAATGAAATTGTCTTTTGGAACTTTAGCAGTCATTATTTAGCACTAAAAGTGCGCTTTTTGTCGAGATATGAAGAATATATGCAGAGCAAGGCAAGCCCTGTACAATGGCCATCGCCATTGCGTGAGCAGCGCTGTTTGTCTTCTTTTGTTTCCACAACCCTTGAAAATGAAAATTAGTAACGACATTCAGTTCCATGCAAATGGTGCCCCCCGGAACCTGGCACCGGTGCGGCGGCACCGGTTGCACCGCCCTAAAGCCGGCACCGGTTGCACCGCCCTAAAGCCGGCACTGGCTACACCACTGATCGCTACACCCCTGCAGTTTTCTTCTGCATCAGAAGCAATTATACTTGTGCATTGTGATTTAAGTATGATTAGCACTAAATATATTAGTAGATCCATTTACTAATTATAAATATTTCAATCATATTGAACAGCAATGAAATGGTCCTCCTTGTTCCTCAGTAATTCAAATAACAGATGCTGAGGACACCAGCATGGTGGATCCCTTACACAGACACAGTAGAAGGGCATTGAGTGGCTGAACTGTTTCAAACACTCCTTATAACTGTACACATCTTTCTACTCATAGGCTCTCTTGGCAAATTCTATTGTATCTCTCTGTAGGAAAGATCCCTTTTTGTATGGGTTTCCCCCACTTTTGTGTCTCAATGCTGAATGACTCTGAAAGTGCACTGGAGCCTGCTGCCCAGGACCTAGTGCCAGTGGTCTCTGCCCAAAACTAATGCATAACCCCAATTGGAAAGGACTTTACCCCCTTATAAGTCCCTGGTAAATGGTACCAGTGGTACCCAGGGCATGGGAGTTAAAGGGTTCATCAGGGCCTGAAGCACTGTTTGTGCCACCTTGAGTGACCTAAGTAAACAGATGACTGCAGTCCTGCCCTTGCAGACTGTGGGGGCAATGCAAAGGCTGGGGTGAATGGGCAACTCCTGTGAATTGAAATATTGAATAAAGTTGGATTTAAAAAAGACATACAAGACACTAGAATGATCACATTGCATTGAATCATTAATATTGGATTAGTTGCTTTGAAATAGTATGATTTTGGATTAATGAAATGATACTTTTGTTTGTAAATCTATGCTCCTTTTTCAGTTGTTGAATTGGCAGTGCAAAGTTCTCAAACTCGAGTTTACCCTCTTCATGCCATGCACTATTTTTAACGTATGCCAGTCACCCATAAAGAAGGCAGGGTACATTATATTAAAGGTGAGGACATATAAGTGCAAGCTTATATGTTCCTTTAGTAGCCTATTCCATTAAGGGCTACTATATGGGATTAGGGGTCCACAGGATAACATGGGCTGGCATCCGGCACCCCAAGGTTGCCAGCTCCATTATGGTACCACCGACATATGTCAGGTTTAGTATCAAACAACTTGCATGATTCTCATGCCAAGGTCGATGTGGCATGCACCTAGGTGGTTACCTTAGAGGTTGCCCACCTGGTTGCCCCAGTCTTTCCTGTGCTCTGGCAGCCAGCCGCAGATGCTGCCTCCAAGACAAGAATCTGACCCCCTGCCAGGAGGTGTGAACTCTCCGAGGAGTCAGAAACAATGGCCTGGATGGGAAGGAGGTCACACCTCCCTTCCTGACAGGAAGGCTGGTGAAGTGGCACATCAAGGCTGTGATATGCAACCAGGCTGCCTACCAAAGGAGGAAAGAGCCCTTCCCCTGCTCCATGCATATTTGCACCCAGGTAGGTGGGAAAATTATGTAGTCAGGAGGTGTACACTCCCAGAAAGCTAGCCACACCTTTAGTGTGGGCTACCTGGTCTGTACAGCTAAGGAAGGTTTCTGACATTTTTGTGGCAGAATAGAGGGTTCTGGGTAAAAAATGTGACACACACCCCTGGATGTGGTCCCCTCAGGGGTGGATTAGCTGCTGGGGCGAGTAGCCCATTGGCCACCTGCACCCACACCTCTAACAACCCTAAATCTAGGGTTTAAGGGTCACCCCTGGCACCAGAACCTCATTTCTGATTCGAATTGCTACAGAGGACACAGAAGAGACCCGAGTCTGCAACAACAGGAGCTGCAAAATACCAAAGGCCTGATACTCTGCACCTGTGGCAACCATCCTGAAACTGCATGACTGCACCTCGTCCCAGACCAAAGACCTGTTCTCCCAGACAGAGGAACCTCTTTGAGACCCAAAGGCAAATCCAGAGTCCCTTGGTCTGGTAGCACTTATCCTCTGCAGTCCACAGGTAAAAACCATGTACTGGAACCAAAGAATCGCTAGCCATTAGGCCCCCCCCGAGAGAACGCCCAAAAGTAGATTGTCTAGGGCATTGTGTGAAATGTAGTCTCGATCTCCAGCAAGTTTCAGGCAGCTGCTGTTTCCTCCTTTCACCTCTGGATGTTGAAAAAACATCTTGCTGATTGTATCGCTGTCAAGACTTGTTGGTGGCCAGTCTGGCAACCACCACCTTTAATCGCCGCTGCAACTCGAGGGAACACCTTAGCACCTTCAGCTACCACAGCAGTGACCCCGTTGTCAACTTTTTGCACCCATTTCCTTACCAGCATTGTGTAAGCGGTAACCCCAGCTCCCCTGCAGCTCCCGATTCAGCATCAAGGACAGCCAGGACAATTCTGCACCCGGGCTTCTTGAGCCAGGTAAAATTGAACTGACTGTTGTTGCTTGGTCCTGGGACCCGCATCACCTTATCCTGCTGTAGGTTCCACGCAACTCGATCTTCAAGTGACCGATTGTCACTAGTGCTTTGCAGTATTGATTTCCACTGATTTATTTTTGCTTCTAAAATCCTTACCTCTCGTTTTATGTATCTGATTGACTTTGTTTTGGTGTCTAAATGTATGTAAAGATCTGCTCTATGTTCATAAATTGGTGTCGGATCTTTTTCAAGTCTTGTCATTTACTTTTCATTCATTTTGGTACTCTGAAATGCTTAACATATATCCTCTAGTAAAGCCTGGCTGCCCTTTACCACTCTACTAGGACTGAGCCACTGGTTTATTATTGTGAATTCAAGGGGGAGAGGATGTGGCCTAATGGCTAGAGCGGTCAACCTCGAAGTCTTAGCAGGGACGTTCAACATCCTGTGATTCTAGGCAAATCACTTAATCTCCCCGTGCCGAACAAAATTAATGTATCCATTTGTAAAGCAACTGGTGCTCATGTAAAGCACTCTGATACCTTCGGGTCTAGTTTGCACTATATCAAACAAAAAAAAAAGGACCCCTTTTCATGTCCCTTGAGAGTATTGCATAGTGAAACACAGCCAGCATCCCTACATAACACACCACCTTCCTAAACCTTCCCATTGTTTAAGCTGATCAGTGATTTTGCCATTGGATCTACACTGGAAACCGACCCTTCCACAGTCGATTCTGATTAAACACACCTTGCATAGCAAATAATATAAATGCAGTTGGAAGTTTATCAGGTGTGATACAAAGTCAAATAATGTAAGAAAAAACTGTGAGCCTTATCCCAGCAGCTTCCAAATAACTATTTTCAAACATAATGCCACCTGGTGGGCCAAGATCTTGGCACCTTTTGCCTCAGTCGCTCTTCAACATGCTCTAGTCCCTAACTCATAGAAGGGATCCATACTTCATCCACTTTTTAAGAAAGGCAATTAAGTAATTCCAGACATCTGTAGATTATTTGCTTTTCTTCATGTGGAAGCCAAGGAATACGCAACCATAATACTTGGCAAATTAAAGAAGTGGGTGGATGACAGCTCCTTTTTACTGTTCTATCAAACAGGGTGTTGAGCCCAATGCAGTCCTTTGGACAACATCCTTGAAATCTCATGACAGATTATTCAAGCAATTGGAAATAACCACTTCAGCCGCTTTCTTGATTAAAACAATGTTGTGTATTGCAAAGCATGATCTGCGATGTGATCTTACTGGAAGCTGAAGAATATGGTAAGGAACGGCAAAATATGTGGAAAGCCACTCTCCAGGGCACACTCGAAGCATTGCAAATGCAGGCACTTTGGTCTTCTGGGATCATTTACAATGCTTTCAATAAAGCAGTAAACCGCCATTTGAAATTGGATTGCACCAACGTTGAGTTAAAGAGGCACTGACTATTTAATTGATTTTTAATTTCCTTCCCCCATGCATGAGTATCTTTATGTAGCATCACACTGACAATTAGCCATAAACTTCTCAGGCACATATTTATAATTTTTTCACGCCACAACGCAAGACAACTTATTACCCTATGCTGACTGAAAGAGAGAGGGCAGGAATGTGCCATAGTTAATATTATATGACTCAAACCTGTCCTCTCCTAGCGCACTTTTGGCTGCCTAGCGCCAATGCAGACACCCTTGCATCATGGTACAAGAGTGCCTTTGTTGCAGGCAGGATAGTTTTTGTGCAGGAAGGGCCACCTTCCTGCACAAAAACAATCCTCTAAGAGTGCAGCACATATAGAAAGAGGAAAAAGTTAGGAGAATTAAAGATATTTCTCTTTGTTATGCCTCCCCTGGCAAGGTGTAGCATTTTGATGCATTCCCAGGTCTAACACTCATGGTAAATCTGGGAATATGCCAAAATCCATGGGTGGATGTGTGGAAACACCCACGGCCCACCTATGGAACACCTCCATTGGGCAGAGTAATGCAAGGCAAACACTTTTGCGTTCTTGCGTTACTCCAGATTTTCCAAGCACCACAGGGGCCCGCAACGTAGCCCTTGTGTGGCTTGACAAATCTGGCTTTACCTTGAGTGACACAAGGGCAATGCAACCCTGATAAATCTGACCCCCAGTCTGTGATTCGCCCTGGCGCCTAGTGGAGAATTTAGAGAAAAATGGTTTTTCATTAGTAATAACTATACAGATTGTCTGAGCTCTTATCTGAAAGAAACAATGTAACACCTTTTATGTTCCTGCCCAAATTTTTTTGCCGTACGCCGGCTTTGGCAGTGCCCATTGCACTTATAATTTGGTGTCAGAATGTGTGTTAATGTGGTCCATTTTAGTTTCTGTTCTGGGGTTCAACAGACTCTATGCGAAATTTATGGCCATCGCTTGTAAGAAACTGCTTAAAGTTTATAACGCCTCTTTTATTGTTTTTTTTATTTCGGGTGTTGTCTATTGATGATCAGTTCTTATTTATATTTCACAACTTTTATTCAATATTTTAATATTGTCCTTTGGTATAATCCTATTGATGATGATTTTTAATAACTGATCAATAACAACTTTGGGGTCTATTTATGAGCCAGTTTGCGTCACTCTTGCACCATGCAATGTGGGTCAAGAATGAAGCAAACCTTACATGTGACATATGAAGCCATGCAAGGCCAGATTGCATGGCACAGAGACGCTCCAAAAATCTGGAGTAGGGGGGCGTGGCTTAGGAGCCGCCGGAGATGGCCGCTGGATTGAGGAGCTCCGTGCCGCTGTAACGCGACGGGCGTCCTCCTGGCTTCTTCGCTTCAGCTGTGGACCCAATTTTAGTCACAGATGCGTCGGAAGTCCTCCTGCACCACATGTGACCTTCGTGAGTGATTGGGCTGAGCCCAAACCATGTTTTTCTGACTTTCTTAGCCGGCCGCAGCTATTTGCGTAGTCGCGGCCGCCATTTTGAATTCCGGCCGTTTTCTCCCGTTTGCTGCCTAACGACCTGAGGCGCCCTTTCTCCTCAGAATATGCTCAGAAACCTAATTTTTGACCTTGCCTTTTTCTAATTTTCGGTACTTTCTCCCCAATGGACTTGTACTTTAAACCATTTATTTTTCACCTCAGAGGCATATTTTCAGAGCATTAAACGCCTTTATAGGAGTCTGATTTCTACTATTTTACGCAGCATTTTTTCTTCTTTGGGAGGTCTTTTTGCTCTCTGCTTCCATGGCAAAACCTTGTTCTAATCGCAATGGTGCTCAGTCCATGGTCCACACACCTTTAGAGGAATATAATCCCTTCAGTGTCTTGCAAGACAATGTGGATGATTTACTCTTTGGGACTTCTAATGGCCTACCTCCCAACACTTCTCATTCTAACTCTAAATTGGGGTCCAAAATACCCTCTGCGTCCAGCTCTGCGCCAGGCAAACGAGTTAAAAAGGATCCACCTTCTCCTACGTCTCCTTCCTCTTCAATCTCTATGGAGTTGCTCCTTGAGGAAATACGTGCTCTTAAACCTTATATGGAGGAGACCAATATCCGCCTCCAGAGCATCGAAGATAATTGGTCAAATACTGAGCAAAAAATTGAGGATTTGGTGAAACGAGTTGATGTTATTCAAGCAACCACTGGCCAAGTTCCTCCCATGAATAAAGAGATAGCTTATCTTAAGCAACAGGTGGAAAACTTGGAAAATCGCAACAGAATCAACAATCTACGAATTTACGGCCTAGCTAAGGGTCTTGAAGGATCTGACCCTCTCTCCTTTTTCAAATCCTTCTTGGCATCCCTGAGTCTCCACCTTTGAATATTCAATGAGCCCATCGTCTGGGTCAAGGCCCTCGTTCTACTTCTTCTTCGACGAAACCTAGAGGTGTTATTTTGTATTTTCTGCAATACACTGACCTACTTAAAGTCCTCTTTGCCGCCAAACAGAAAGGAAAAATCTCTTGGAATGGCTCTAATCTCTTTTTTTGCCCAGGACTATGCCAAAGTTACAGCAGATCGGTGTAAACAGTTCCTGGATATGAGACCAGCACTTCATAACTTGAATGCTCGTTATGGACTGTTTCACCCCTGCATTTTCAAAGTGACCTACAACAATAGAACAACAAATTATGAGGATCCTACACTCCTTCAATGTTTTCTGGACACTTGCAGAAATGATTCTATGGACATTCCTCAACCATAAATGACTTAACTGATGTTTCGATGTCTCCTACTTTTTGTTTTCTCTCCCTTTCACAATATAAATGTTGTTGTATTGTTATGCTTTTGTAAGTAATTCACTTTCTCTTCCTTCCTTCCCTATCAGGTGCGGTTTTTATGGTCCCTCGATATGTGTCCCCTTGTGTTTTGCCTGGAGGATGTTTCCCCCTCGACGTTTTCGTCCTGGAGTCTTCGATTCGGCGTACTGTCTCCCTCATGTGGCATCACCATCCCCACTTTTATTGTCTTCTTATGGTATGCCTTTTAGTTATCCCATTTCAATATCAATTGTCTGATTTGTATTGTCTTTTTGTTCCTTGTTCTGTCCTTCCTTTATCTTTTCCTCTTTCTTTCTTCCCTTTCCTCCTTCTCACTTCTCACTCCTCATGACCTCTGTCTTATCTCGCCTTCCCCCTTTTTCTCCATCTTACAACAATATTCTTATCTTCACTTTTTCATTCTTTTTCTTCTTTCAATAATGAATCTGATGGTTTTACTGTTTGCATACTTATTGTTCATTTTTAAAATGTACTTGTCGTATTGTGAGTTATTACATGGAATGTTAAGGGAATAAGTATAAAAAGACAGCGGGTATTAGCCCATTTAGCTAACTTAGAAACAGATATTGCTTTAATTCAAGAAACTCACTTATCTGATTCCGAAGCTTCTAAACTTAAAAGAGGTTGGGTAGGCAATGTATTTTCTTCTTCAGCTCTCGGTAAGAAGAATGGAGTTTCAATCCTTTGTCATAAGAAGTTTCAGATTTCAATTGCTCATCAAGAATCGGACTCAGAAGGTCGATGGGTAATAGTTAGACTTCTTATTAATCAAATACCGTTGGTTCTTTTTAATGTTTATGGTCCAGTTAATGTTGATAAAGTCTTTTGGACCCAAATTTCTGATGATGATTATATTGTATTTGGTGGTGACTGTAATCAAGTTTTAGATCCCATATTAGATAGACATTCATCTGTCAAGTTTGTTAATACTAAGATGCACTCACAATTCACTTCTGCTATATGTCGTAAATCCTTAGTGGATATTTGGAGACTCTGTAACCCGGACCTCCGTGAATATAGTTTCTACTCCCCCCCACATCAGTCACAATCCCGACTCGATTACCTCTTTTTAAGTAAATCCCTATCTCAACAGGTTTTCCACTCTGAAATTGGTTCTATTTTAATATCTGATCATGCCCCAGTTTATGTTGATTTTGACTTAATACCCTTTACCCCTCATGCTGGTAGATGGCGTTTTAATAATAATCTATTAACTGATCCTAATTTCTCCAACCAATTCAGTTCTTTTATTTCTGAATTTTTTTCTCTCAATTCAACTCCTGACTCTTCTATTGTAATGATCTGGGACTCTTTTAAGGCTGCAGCCCGGGGCTTTATAATAAATTTTGTTTCACAAAAAAGAAATCCTTTGAAACTCGGAATGCCCAATTACTTTCAAAGATCAAACAACTGGAAAATATTTATTATCATTCAAACACCGAATCCTCTTTAAAAAATCTTATTGATGCAAAATTCACTTTCAACAAACTATCCACTGAAGCTGCATCCTCATATCTTTTAAAATGTAATTCTCGTTATTATGGAGGCCAAAATAAAATGGTGAAGTTGTTAGCTAACTATTTGAAGATAAGGCGTGAACGGACCAAAATAGAATTCCTTCGGAATTCTGCCGATATCTCCCTATTTAAAGACAGTGATATTTTAAATGAATTTGTCTCTTTTTATAAAAATTTGTATACCCCTGAAAAACAACCATCTTCACTAGATCTCTCCTCTTACTTTCAATCTGTCGATCCCCCCCCTTCTCATCATGTTGATTTTGTCTCTTTAGACGACGATATCACTTTAACAGAAATTACTCATGCAGTCTCGGTATTAAGAAGAGGGAAAGCCCCTGGACCTGACGGCTTTACTATTGAATTCTATGCACATTTTGCTAAACTTCTTCTCCCTAATCTCTTATCCTTATTTAATTCTTTTATTACATCTGGTTCTTCTCGGGAACGTTTCAAGAAGCCATGATATGTTTAATCCCTAAGGAAAATAAAGATCCATCCCTATGCAAAAACTATAGACCTATCTCTTTAGTAAACACTGACTATAAAATATTTGCAAAAATTCTTGCTCTCCGTATAGATCCTATATTACCTAAACTTATCGGCCCTGAACAATCAGGATTTGTAAAAGGTCAACTATCAACAGACAATTCCAGAGTTTTCTTCAACAACCTCAGTAAAGCTTCCACTCTTGACTATCCCATTGCACCCATAGCTTTAGATGCAGAAAAAGCCTTTGACAGGATTGGATGGGACTTTATGTTTCAGGCCTTTTTATGGATAGGTTTTCCTCCAAAACTAATATCCTTTATTTCAATATTATACTCGGGCCCCAAAGCTTCTATTTTTGTTAATGGTAAGACCTCAGATTATTTTCCTCTCTTCAGAGGAGTCATACAAGGTTGCCCTTTATCATCATTATTATTTGTAATAGCATTAGAACCTTTTTTAACCAAAATCCGACAAGACTCTCAGATTACTGGTTTTCAACTTGACACCTGTCAGGTCAAAATGTCTGTTTATGCAGATGATATTCTTTTATATTGTTCTAACCCCACAACATCTATCCCTCTTTTCTTAAGCAGGTTGATATCTTTTCTCAACTCTCTGGATATCGCCTTAACAGAGATAAATGTGAGGTTCTGCCTCTTAATGTGACTTGTCTTAAACATTATTTTGCTCATACCGGTTTTTCTTGGCAACACTCTAAACTTAAATATTTAGGTCTATGGTTCTCTTCAAATATTTCAGATACTTTGAAAATAAATTTTGATCATATCATTAAAACTCTAAAGGATACTATCGATCGCTGGCATCCACTTTTTCTTTCTTGGCGGGGACGATTAGATTCCATCAAAATGATGCTTTCTCCTCTAATTCTATATACTTTATCAATGAATCCTGTTCATTTTCCTGGGTTTTACTTTAAAAAAATTGATTCTCTCCTAACAAAATTTCTCTGGAAAGGTAAATCCCCTCGAATAGCTCTATCCTCTTTAAAGGCGGACAAATCTAATGGTGGTCTTAAATTCCCTGATTTCAAATCATATCATTATGCCTTCTCTTTAAAACAGTCATTCCGTTGGCTCTCTCTTGAGGATGGTACTTTCCCCCCTATATGGATCTCCATAGAAAAGTCTTTTGTATCTCCCTTTGATTTTAAAGAAACTCTTGCTTTTACTAACAATATTGCATCTTTTCGCTCTCCTGTTATTTCCCATACTCGTAAAATTCTCATTCCTCTTTTACCATCCTCTTATCCTTTTTCCTCTTCTTTGGATCAACAACCCATTTGGCACAATAATTTATTACGCATAAAAAATCGTACAATTTATTGGAAGTCTTGGAGGCACAGGGGGTTGTTTTGGATTTCGCAATTGTTGGCTAATGACATCCCTCTATCTTTCGCTGACCTCCAAACACAATTTTCATTGCCGTCATCTTGCAAATCACAATATAATCTCTTACTCCCTGCTCTTACTCAATATCTTTTCTCGCTAACATCTGCTCCTATGCCACCCATGAGAATCTCAACTCTTTTTCCTTTATTAGCTTCCTCCTCTTCTGCTTCTTCTTTATAGAAACTCCTATATCTATCTTCAGATAGAAACAAATCAAAAACTGAATTGGCATGGGAAAAGAACTTATCTCAATGCTGGTCGACCCTCATTTGGGATAGGAAATGGTTCAAACTCAACAAAACTTCTAGAGCTGCTAACACTTCTCAAACCCTTTATTTTATATATCAATGTCTACTATTCACTCCAGCAAAATTAGCATCCTTCTCTCAAAATACTTCTTCTACTTGTTGGTCCTGCCCCCATACACCTGCTCACTTAAAGCATATGCTTTTTGATTGCCCCACTATTTCACAATTTTGGCTTTTAGTCTGGACTCAAATCAATAAATAAAATATTTAAAACTAATGTACCCTTTTCCCTATCTAATATTTTCCTAGGTACCTTATCACCTCAATGGCCCCAATCTCCTTCTAACTTTAAATTAATAGATTTACTTTTAAGGGTAGCCTTACATTTAATAACTTCAAATTGGAAACAAGCAGACAGGGTGAATTATATTACCCCTATTTCTTTATCTATTAAAAGAGATCTTTTATGGCTCCCTCTGAATACCTTTTTAACCTGTGTTGCATCATCTATTGTTCCACCTATCACTACATCAGATGAAGTTCGGAAACCACCATAATTTACCATGTTGTCTTTTCTTCTTTTGACTTAACATATCAATATTATCCCTTACTTCAATCAATCAATCAATCAATCATGTCACTTATAAAGCGCACTACATACCCGCGAGGGTCTCAAGGCGCTGGGGGAAGAGGGGGGTGGTGCTGCTACTGATCGAAGAGCCAGGTCTTGAGGAGTCTTCTGAAGGCCAGTAGGTCTTGGGTCTGTCGGAGGTTGGTGGGGAGGGTGTTCCAGGTCTTGGCGGCGAGGTGGGAGAAGGATCTGCCGCCGGCGGTCATTTTCCAGATGCGGGGGACTGTGGCGAGGGCGAGGCTGGTCGAGCGGAGCTGGCGGGTGGGGGTGTAGAAGCTGAGTCGTCTGTTGAGGTAGGCTGGTCCGGAGTTGTGGAGTGCTTTGTGTGCGTGGGTGAGGAGCTTGAAGGTTATCCTCTTGTTGACAGGGAGCCAGTGCAGGTCTCTCAGGTGGGGTGTGATGTGGCTGCGTCGGGGGATGTCGAGGATAAGACATGCAGAGGCGTTCTGGATGCGTTGCAGCCGTCTCAGGAGCTTAGCCGTCGTTCCTGCGTAGAGGGCGTTTCCGTAGTCCAGCCTGCTGGTGACGAGGGCCTGGGTGACTGTTTTTCTTGTTTCGGTGGGGATCCACTTGAAGATCCTGCGGAGCATTCGGAGGATGTTGAAGCAGGATGAGGAAACGGCATTGACCTGCTTAGTCATGGAGAGGGTGGGGTCGAGGATGACCCCTAGGTTGCGTACGTGGTTGGTGGGTGGCGGGGCTGTTCCCAGTGATGTTGGCCACCAGGAGTCGTCCCAGGCTGAAGGGTTGGAACCAAGGATGAGGACCTCCGTCTTGTCCGAGTTCAGCTTCAGGCGGCTGGTCCTCATCCATTCGGCGATGGCCTTCATTCCTTCGTGGAGGTGGGCTTTGGCGGTGTGAGGGTCTTTGGTGAGGGAGAGGATCAGCTGGGTGTCGTCGGCGTAGGAGATGATGTTGAGGTTGTGCTGTCGGGCGACGTGGGCGAGGGGTGCCATGTAGATGTTGAACAGCGTTGGGCTGAGGGAGGAGCCTTGGGGTACGCCGCAGATGATCTTGGTGGCCTTGGATCGGAAGGGGGCGAGGCGGACGCTTTGTGTTCTGGCGGAAAGGAAGGATGTGGTCCAGTCCAGGGCCTTCTCTTGGATCCCGGCGTCGTGAAGGCGTGTTCATAGTGTGTGGTGGCAGACCGTGTCGAAGGCGGCTGATAGGTCCAGGAGGATGAGGGCTGCTGTTTCTCCGTTGTCTAGCAGGGTCCTGATGTCATCGGTGGCGGCGATGAGGGCGGTTTCGGTGCTGTGGTTGCTGCGGAAGCCAGACTGGGAAGGGTCCAGGATGTTGTTCTCCTCGAGGTAGCGGGTCAGTTGTTTGTTGACGATTTTCTCGGTGACCTTCGCGGGGAACGGGAGCAGAGAGATGGGTCGGAAGTTCTTGAGGTCCTTGGGGTCTGCCTTGGGTTTCTTGAGTAAGGCGGTGATCTCGGCGTGCTTCCAGCTTTCCGGGAAGGTTGCTGTCTCGAAGGAGATGTTGATTATTTTCCGGAGATGGGGCGCGATGGCTGTACTGGCTTTGTTGAAGATGTGGTGAGGGCACGGGTCTAGCGGTGAACCGGAGTGGATGGTGTTCATGATCTCGCTGGTGTCCTCGTCGTTGATGTTGGTCCAGGAGAGCAGGCGGTTGGTGGTTGTGGGGGCAGTGGTCTCGGTGGTTGCCGGGGCGGTCGTGGTGTTGAAGCTGTCGTGGATGTCGGCGATTTTGCGGTGGAAGAAGGTGGCCAGTGAGTCGCACAGGTCTCGCGACGGCTGGATGTCGTTGGTGTTGGAGCTGGGGTTGGAGACTTCATTTTCTATATCATAGTATGATAGTTTTTCATTTAATTGATTTATGCTTACAGTTCATATTTTTCATATGTTATTCTCCTATTTTATTGTTATAAGAATGATATGCACTTCTTCCCATGTCTTTTCCCCTCTCCCCCTCCCTTCCCCCTTCTCTTTCTTTATTCTATATTATTACGCAACATGTTTTCTGATAATAATTCTTTTGATTTTTATTTTCTTTCTTCTTTTATCATATTTATATGTATATGAAGTATATCATATTTTTTGACCCTGCTGTTCTTCAATTCTTTTATTAACTCACTGTTCAATAAACTCAAACTTAAAAAAAAAAAAAATCTGGAGTAGGGCAATACAGCACAAATTACTGCGTTGCCTTACTCTGCCCTCTGAAGGCGTTCCATAGGCATTGCGTGGGTGTTCCCATGCAACTCGCATGGTTTTGGATGCATTCCCAGATTTACCAGAACTGATGGACCTGGGAATGCTCCAAAGAGATGCACCTTCTCAGGTGAGGCGTAACAAGGAGAAATATCTTTGTTTCTCTTTGTTACTTTTTCTTTTTATGTGTGCTTCATTCTGCAGAACACATTGAAAGAAAAATATGTCTCATGGGAATGTTTTTATGCAGGATGGAATACCCGCTCTGCACAAATACAATTCTGCGTGCAAGGCAGGCACCATGGTGCAAGGGTGCCTGCATTGGCACTAGGCTACCAAAAGGGCACTAGCACAGAGGAAAAGGCAGGAATGTGCCATATTGCCTTAATTAAAGTGCATTCCAGCTCTTTCACTGTCATGCAGTGCAGCGCAGCAAGGTGACATGCTTGCCTGCAATGTGTGACATTCTCGTAAATAGGCCCCTTTATGTCATGGTACCAATATATAACACACAAACTCCAGTAGAATTCCTGGTTGGTACCCCTAGATGTCCAAGAGAAAGCAAATTATGGGAAAGAGGATAGGCCAGGGGATAGTTCTAAATTGATTCTAACTATGTGCTTCACTCCGTCCCGAAAGTTCTGCCTTTTACTCTCATCTTTTTATGTGCTGTCTGCAGCACACATGGAAAGAGGAAAAAACTTGGAGAAATAAAGATATTTCTCCTTGTTACACCTCACCTGGGGAGGCGTAGTATTTTGACGCATTCCCAGGTCTACCAATAATGGTACACCCGCGCTCCACCTATGGAATGCCTCCCTGGGGCAGAATAACACAACTCAGTGATTGGCGCTGCTTTTTGTTACTCTAGATTTATCAAGGCACATAGGGCCACGCGAGGTGGCCATGCATTGTTCATAAATCTGACATAGTAGTTACGTTGACCATGCGCCCTCTTGCATGTCACAAGGGCAACACACCTCCTTGATAAATCTACCCCTTTGTGTCGATCTTCCACAGCCCTTTTCTGACTTCTGGCTCACTAGAATTCTTTACCTAACCTTGATCCTTGCTTATTGACTTTTCCTCATTTTCAAATCAGTGATGTTACAACAGAAGTTGTAGGAACGAAATACCATCGAACTTGGGTCATTATAATAAAGCCATGTCAGTGATCAGCTTAAGAAACTGGCCAGATGCATGAAATAGGTCTGATCTCACACAACGTGTGGTATGCAAAAATGCAAAATCTACTATTGCAAAGCATAAAAGAGACGTTGCTTATCACAAATGGCTTTGAGATTTGCAAAGTCCACATTCTGAATCCTTGTAAGAAGTACTGAATCATTGAGAAAGTGGGCTGGAAATGGCGCACCCCCTCCCTCCACCACCCAACATGAAAGGATATTTATGAATTCAGGGCTGGCTTTAGGGCAGTGCGACTGGTGCGGTCGCACTGAGCGCTGATCTGTGGAGGGGGCGCTGGCCTCATGGGTAGGGTGCTGTGTTTAGCAATAACTTGTGCTAGAAGAGATGAGGGGCACTTTTGCCTTGTGGTAGAGAGGCAATCCGAGGAGGAGGTCATGGGGTGTGTGGGCACCAAACAAGAAATATTGCAAGGGGCTCCACCAGCGCTAAAGCCGGCCCTGTATGAATTGCTTGCAACCAGAAAGCAGGTGTCAAGGGATGAAGGAGGGCTGTATACATTTGCAAAGTGGATGCTACGTGTGAGGGACACTTCACTTTGTGAAAGTCCATAGCGGGCTTGGACGAGAGCTGCACGCTATTTCTCATCTTGCGCCTATACTCTCCAATTGCAGTCTCTGCCCCAAGACAGATGCTGGAATCTCTGCATTTTGCAAATGTGAAAGGAGGTTTGAGGGGTGCGGGGGTCTATTGCCCCTCGAAGCCCTCCTCTCTTTATTTGCAGCCAGTAGAACCAATCAGAAGGGTAATCCAGCCTCACAATACTTTGGGAGAGATGTCAGTAAATCACTGTCATTGGCTGAATGGCGCTATGCTAGATTAGGAAGTAAATTACTGTGCAAAAAAGGGTCAGACCGCGCCGCTGCGCAAAAACAAAGAATGCTTTGCCCCGATCCCTCGTACACTGTCGCCATATTTATGCATTTAGAGAATGTAGCATTGACCAAGGTATGTAAAGCACAGATATGTAAAGCACAGATAATACGCTTGATAAGCAGTTGGCAAGTACATCTCTCGTGTTATTATCCGGGTGCACCGCAAACAACATTGAATGCAAAGTTAGTTCAGGAAAGAGCTCGTTGTACTAAAATGTCTCAATCCATGGCAAAAATGCTGGCTAAACACTAAGAAAGATTTTGTGAATCTCTATTTGTCATTTGAAATCTATGCATACACCTGTGTAGATATATTTCATTTTCCAAGAAAAGAGCTCGCAAATATTGCAGGCCTTATGAATGCATTGGTAATTGTCCCTATTTCGTCGATGCACCGAATGAGCTCGGTGATGTATTACCCTACCCATCGCATTACGAGTACATAAAGGTCACCATGTTGGAAAAATGATTCCGGCGGCTTTGGTAGACATTATTTTCTCAAGGAGCCGCTCGTTTTATGATCCGTATTATTTAAGAGGTCTTTGGAATCTAGGCTGAATATCATCGTCCATCTCTGCTGTGAACATTCGTCCCTAGGAATTAGTGTCAGTGGCAATTCACAATCTCGTATAGAGATGCCTGCATCACAGTTGGAAAGCAGATATTTCTGCATTCTCTCTACTCCTCAATGTATCAGAAATTGACCCGAATTCTCAATTGGATAGCTCACTATTTTCTAATTGTATTTTATTTTTGCAAGTAAATTTCTTTTTTTTTTTTAATCGAGCTGCATATTAATATAGTTCACTCGTTCAATTTTGTTTAATAGGTATAGTTTATTCTGTCATGAGGAAGTACGTATGTATGCATGTATGTATATATATATGTGTGTGCGTTTTTAGCAAGTTAACTTCTTTATTACATTTTTTATCGAGGTGCATATTAGTATAGTTCACTTTTGTTCAATATCAATTGTTTATTCTGTCATGAGGATGTATGTATGTAATTGCGCCCCCACCATGCACAGTTTTCTCATCAATAATTCCACTACAAATGTTTAAATTATATTATCAATAATGTCATAGAAGATGTCATGAGTGATGTAATATGTGGGGTAATTAGCAGTACATGGTGAAGGTGTGAGTTATAGTTACTTGACATAACTATAACTGCTGAATTTCTATGTGTTTGTGTGTGTAAAATCTTAATATAACTATAATGTCCCTGTAAATTTTGTTTTTTTAGCTGAATTGCTATGGTTTGTTTAATATTCTTTATTAACTATAACATTCCTTTAACCTTGTTTTTGTCAATACATTTTTATGGATTTTAATTCTCTCTCCTAACTATAAGGTCCCTGTAACCTCGGTGTGTGACTGGCTGTGTGGGTCTGTAAGTGGATATGTGAGTGGGTATGTGAGTGGGTGTGTGTGTGTCTGTATGGGTGTGTATGTGTGTGTGTGTGTGGGTGTGTGAGTATGTGTGTGTGGTTTTCTGGGTCTCTGAGTGAG
Source organism: Calotriton arnoldi (assembly GCA_963921515.1). Lineage (NCBI taxonomy): Eukaryota > Metazoa > Chordata > Amphibia > Caudata > Salamandridae > Calotriton > Calotriton arnoldi. Next base: position 130,459 of record CAWUFW010009754.1, on the reverse strand, counting down.
TGGGTGAGTAGCTGCATGGGTGGTCAAATATACATATATATTACCTACTGGCAGTCGCCTGTAGGTAGTTACAGTTAGGACCTGATGTCTATCAAAAAGCTGTTTTTGATTTGCCAATAACTTTAGCGTTGTTTGACTAATCTTCACGAAATTTTCAAAACTAATTTGATGCTCACTTCAGATCCTGTCTTGAAAATTTAGGGGTGATCCGTCAATCAGGGCTGAGAAAAAGGGGTGTCCCAAAACACTTTTTCTCCATGTTAATTTCCATAGGAAACTTCAGACATGGCTACAGCCCGCACTGCTGAAAGGGATTACACCAAATTTGGCAAAAAGGTAGCTCTTGGTCCAGAAAGCACTCTTTTGTTAAATGGTGTAAATCCGCTCAGATGTTTTTGAGAAATTTAAAGATTTCTCAGATATACAACTGTGGCCGCGATGGATCTGAGAGCCCTCCCGATCTCGTGCCTGAGAACTGATTGGCTGCCAACACTTCAAACCAGGAAGTGTTGGCAGCCATCTTGTGACTCTGTTGAACTGAGTCACAAGAAAAAACAATAAAAACCAAGAAAAGGGGGCAGGGCAAAAACACCCTGACCCCTAGTCCTGTTCAGTGGGTCCCACAGGGGCCCCCAGGGACAAAAAAGCATTTACATTTTTTTCAGTGGGATTGGCGGTGGATCCACAAATCAGGCAGAAAAAAAAATGAAGCGCAGGCTCCCGCTCTTTGTTTACTTTAGGCCCCTGGGTGGACCAAGTCTTGGGGGCAACAACAAGTTAAGATGTGGCCCTGGGCCGAATAGCTTGAAGTGCGGGGGCCACGCGCCCCTCACAGCCCTGGGGACCACTGTCTAACCAGGGCTATAGTTTATTGTAATGCTGAGCCCCAGGGACCGCCACCTCCCTGGGGCAAATTTTTTCAAATGCGGGGGAGTTCCACAAAGCCCCCACAGACCCGGGGACCGCTAACTCCCCGGGGCTATACTGGTAAAGTATATCTGGGGGTGCTCCAGCCCCCCCTTGCAGTCCCGGGGTGTGCCACCTTCCCGTGGCTCAAATACAAAAATGTGGGGGGTGCAGGGACCATCACCTCCCCGGTGCTATTTTGAAAATGGGAGGGGGCTACGCGGCCCCCCTCCTGGAGCCATAAATGGCCCTGGGTACCACCACTCCCAAGGGCCGGCTCCAGCAATGTCCCGGGGTGCCCACCCCTGGGACATTTCAGTTTGCTAAGGGATGGTGGGAGCACTGCTCCCGTCATCCCATAGCAAACAAGTGCTCCGGTTTGAACAAGCAAGAGCATATTACTCTCGCTTGTTCAAAGTGGAGCACTTTGCTTTTTACACCCAGGGAGCCGCCTCTTAGCAGCTCCCTGGGGGTAAAAAGCAATGCCGGTTCCAGCAGGAGGCGGGAGCCCGCCGGGACCGCAGGAGCTTCAGGCATCCCCGCAGTCCCCAAGGAGATGGCCATGCCCCAGGGGATGGGGCCCGGGCCGAAAATGGGCTGGAAGGGGGGCCATCAATCAATTTGTGACCTTTAATAACTTATCGAAAATCAGACTCAATGAGTAATACACTAGCTAAGATTGAGGTAAGCACTGCCAGCAATTGGCTAAAACCTAGTAACGGTTTTAGGAAATGGACAAAATGCAAAGCTTGCCAGCGTGGTAAAAGTATCACAGAATGCAAAACAGATTTAGGGGAACGTGTATTGATTAACAAACCATTAAATTGTAAATAAGATTATGTAGTCAATTTACTTGAATGTCATGATACTCCCCAGCACACGTCGAGTTCAAGTGAAACTTTACAATTTACAGTGCACTATATCAGCACAGTTCATATGAAATAATCAAGATTCTTTTTCTCTTCTTAGTTCTTTTATTGCGTAGATCTTCAACCAGCCTCCACTTAGTGTGCACTCACCCATAGTATCATGTATCGTATTAGTTCTGTAATGATTACCTCGATAATGTGTAATCACTTGTTAAATTTATTATCCTCACGAGTTTCACGAACCCACGATATTATGAATATGGCTTTTGCTGACGATTTAGCATTTACAAGCTTTTAACAGTGCATGAAGTACACTAGAGCTATTCATATTCTAAGATGGCCGCCGCATTAGAGGGAGATATTTTAGTCCCTCGACTGTGTTTACGATGTGGTGTGTAAGCACAGTTGGTGATTTGGTGATTCTAGTGACGTCAGGTGAGGAGGAGCGTTCTGCACTTAAGCGGGTTGTTTTCAGAGTTACTCGTGTTACCGTACTCGGCATCACACGAGTGGCGGCGTCCTGTGCGTGGAATTCCAATTTGGAGGTGAGAGATGCGATTCAGTAAAGTCAGTTTTGCGATGGGGTACTTGGATGATGTGTGCGCGGTTATTTTCATAAGAGGGCAATGGCTGAGGGTTGCTTATGTCCGGTGTAGTCAGACGGGCGGCTTCCTGAAGATGGCTCATAGGTACTTTTTATTTAACACCACGCCCATGTATGTGATTTAAGAGTGTGGCGTTATCTTGTCTCACGGGCAATACCACAGTGAGACATGTTACAATTCCACTGTGTAGCTGTTTCTTTGGATAGAGGGGTGTTTATGCAATTGTAAGAAAGGGAATGAGGATGCCTGAGCGGTTTACATATAGACCCTTGACTTAATTGAGAATCCATTTTGTAATAATTTTGAGACCGCCAACACGAGGGTTTTACTCGACTCACGGTTTGGTGATGGTGAAGAGCTTTTGTGACCTTAGAAGATAGGATCGCAATTATGTGGAATATGAGTAATGGATAGGCAACGATGAGCACAATAGGTGCCAGATTTAGTGTTGGGCATGATTTGACCTACCATGTTTGTGTCACGGAGAGAGTTATTTAGTTATCTCGGGTCATGATTTTCTTACAGTTTTTGATAACAGGACATATCAGGATCCCTGGATATTTAGAGAAGTTTGAGGACGCCGCTAAGACTGAAACCCTTTGTGGGTTGGAAATATCACCACGAATCGAGTAGGTATCATTTGGATTTGCACTAATAATGTTTTTGAGTGCAATGGTTTGGTAAATGGATTGCTTATTTGCAATTTGTTTCTTTTTACTCACAGAAGTTTTACAAAGAGAAGACATAGGTATTTATGGCGCCTTCACTTACCCTGGCTATATAGGGATTACATAAATATTTTTTTCACCAACACATTAGTGAATATTTTCTCGGCAGTCGTGCATACTCCAATTGTATGCTTAGATTCACTTTTACCACGTCCAGTGATTCACACGACCCTTTTGATTATCACTTATTTGGTGTTTTGTGTCGCACACTTGAATTTCACAGTGTAAATAGGTTTTCTTTCCTCCATCTTCCTTTCGGGTTATAGAAAAAGATTTCTTATACCCATATTTTCCTGGTCTTGGGATATCCATCTGCTTTTGCTTGGCAATTCCATCTTGTGCATGAAAATCGATTTTTTCCTGTAATTACATTTTGGATGGAGATGCAATTAGTCTATGTACTACTGATTTGAAGGAAGTACAGTGGTTTGTTGTATGTGTTTGTACTTATACAGCCTTGAAAAAGTCGCGGGATAACCTCCCTGTTTGCGACGAAACACGTGTCGGCTGTTGGAGGCTGGTTGAAGATCTACGCAATAAAAGAACTAAGAAGAGAAAAAAGAATCTTGATTATTTCATATGAACTGTGCTGATATAGTGCACTGTAAATTGTAAAGTTTCACTTGAACTCGACGTGTGCTGGGGAGTATCATTGTGTTCTGTTGGCCCAGGCCTGATTTTGGGGAGGTTGGTGGTTCTCCTCACCCTGCAGCACCGTCATTTGAACAAGTCACATCTTAATATTTTGCTATGCTATTCTCCTTAGTGGCGCCTTTTACCTACACAGAATACTACTGTTCGGATTTTTTACTTGAATGTCCATGCCCCAAAAAATAAGTAGGCAGTACAAAATGACAGGCCCACAAACGTATTTTATAGCATATACATGCAGTGAAACCTACCCTGTGACAAGGCACTTTAAGGAATACCATAACAGCAAACCCAGTGTTTTGACATACAGCATTATAGATCAAGTGCAGAAGTCAGCCTGGGGGAAGACAGGGAGAAAGCGTTGAGACAACTAGAGTGTAGGTACATCGTAAGAATGGGTACAAAAGAACCAATGGGATTGAATATGGATGAGGAGATGTTTACTTTCCTGTAGAGAGAATTCTTATTGCATGCCCCCTTTCTTCTTCTTTTTCTCCCTTTTTTGGTAATTTTACTTGCATTGGTTTTAAGTATTAACAGCCTCTTTATTTGTTTATGCAGTTTGTAATTTTAATTTTTATTCTATTTATTCACAGATTGTCCAAGGAAGACACCTGTGTAGGAAAGCAGAAGAGCTAAGATGTCTTTTGAATTATTATTATTTAAATGTTATTTAGCCCAATGGGATGGAATTTGTGTTTACGATGCTGTCTTCCTGCATCAGGAATATTGATTGTGGAAATTTATCTTACAGAGTATCAGCCCAATGGGACGCAATAGTCAAGCAGTATTTACATTATGATTTTAGGGCAAATTATGGGCAGCATTGATTTCCACAGCACCGCTATATTTTCTTTACAAGTCTTATTGTTAATGTGGACTCAGCACAATGGGGCGTTATTATCATTTTCTTATTGTTTTTTATAGTTCTATTTCTTTATTATTATTTCCATTTGCCGTATGAGCATTTAATGATCTTATTTATGCAATAAGATGAAAGGTTATACATTGCAAGATGGCTGCAGTTAACATTTATGTCAATGCAGAGGAAAGTCCACTTTCTATGTTAATGCTTGCACACGTGTTAAAATGATGGCTGACGCGATATTGAAGCGTCGTGAACAAGGCTCAGCAGGAGTCAAAATGCGTAGACGCTTGTGTCTGCTAAAGAATAAATTATTTTATCAATCACTACGGGAGTGCCGTCTCTGTGCGGAAAAACCGCAGAGAACTGTTTATATATATATATATATATATATATATATATATATATGTTATTAGAAATGATAAAGTTCTGTTTATCTAATAATATTTTTCTATTCAATGGAACCATGTTCAGGCAAATCCTCGGGACAGCTATGGGGACTTGTTTTGCCCCGAGTTTTGCTAATCTTTTCTCGGGGTATGGGAGGAAGAAGTGCAGAAGGATCTAGAAAACAATGGAAGAGAAGGAAAGATCATTAAGTGGCTAAGCTACATTGATGATCTCTTCCTCATATGGAAAGGCAGTGAGGAATCAGCCAAAAGATTTATCTGTGGATTAAATGAGAACAACTACAACTTAGCACTCACATATACCATCAGTAAAGTAGCTATCGAATTCCTGGATGTAGTGGTAGAGGTGAAAGACAACCAAATCTGTACTAAACTTCATAGAAAGGAAACCGCAGGCAACAGCCTTCTCCATGCCCTAAGCAGCCACCCTGAGACTCTTAAATGGAGCATACCATTCGGAGGACTGCTTAGGGCAAGGAGAAACTGCAGTAGCCAAGAAGATTTTCAGGCTGAACAGGAGACTATGATAAGTAGATTCAAGGAGAGAGGGTATCCGAAGTGGGTGCTTGACAGAGCAAAAGATAAGGTCAGCAAAATCCCCAGAGAACAGACACTACAAGAAAAAACTAATGTAGAAGAGGAAAACCAACCCAGAGTCATTCTTACATATAATTCAGAGTCGAAGCAGATTTCCAAAATCGTAAACCAAAATTGGAATATCTTAACATGTGAACCCACTCTGGTCAATGATTTACCCAGATGCCCACTAATAACTTACAGGAAAGGGAAGAATCTCAAAGACATTCTTATGAAAGGAGATATAACTAAAAAACACGCTAATACACATCTTAACTTAAAGGGATTCTTTCCCTGCGGACACTGTAGAGCTTGCCGCAACAGCCATATGCGGAAGAAATACCACACACCAACATCAGAGAGAACTATAGACCAATTTTTGACATGTGGATCTAATTACGTTATCTACATTCTCGAGTGCCCATGTAAACTTTGATATGTAGGCAGTACCACCTTAGCAGCTAAAAAGAGAGTAATGGAACATATGAGGGCAATTAACAACAAAGACCCACATTACCCCGTAGCGAGACACTTTACTGAGTACCATCTCTCGAATAGCTCACTACTCACATATTTTGCAATTGAGCAAATAGAATATAACAGAAGAGGCGGAAACAGGGAGCTACAATTGAGACAGCGGGAATCGTGGCACATTATCAATCTTCAAACTCAGTATCCTGGGGGCCATAACCAAGACGAGGAATTGAAAGTTCATCTGTATGAACACTGATGTTCTCATCCTGATCCAAATGAATTTAGGAAATTCAGGGGCATTATACTCAAGGTCTTCTAAACATGTTTAAGGAACACTTATATATGCTCAATGCTGTCTTGAATATAAAGTGCACATATGTAAATAGAATATGTTTGAGGAATAATCTGTGTAATATTTATGTAAAACTCTTTGCAATTTTTAATTTTTAATTTTATCCATTACACTAACATAAGGTTTTTTCTTTCTTTTTTAAATCACAGGAGGAAAGGAAGGGGCCGACTCCAGTGTGGACTCGTGGTTCTCCCCTACCCTTTTCTTCGACGTCACAGAAGAATGTGATGCAGTAAAAATTGGGCACCAATTAACAGATAAGAGAACCCTTTGTTCATAATAACATAATTTGTGTTCTAATCTGTATATTATTACTTAAAAATATTTGTGAGGGGGACGGAAAAGCACTTGATTTGAAATTTTGCATTATTGTTTTGTGATTCACATGTTTATTTCTAGTTTGGCTGAGAACTAGGGGACAGGCAAGAATAACAGTATATAAACGGACTGAACTGTTGTTTGGGCGACTAATGGCACTATGTCAATAGCAGAAATGTTTATGTACAGAATACCAATGTTATGATGATATCATATACAGAGCATGATGTCATGTAAATAATGATATCAGGGTCAGAAGATGACACATTCAGGCACTATGTCAAAATCAGAAAAAGAAAACAATTAATAGATGTCAAAATCTGATAATTATTAAGGTATTTAACCAAAAATACATACAGTGAAGGAACTGTGTATATACATTTTGTTTTTACTTATGTACATGGACTGAATACCATTACAATATGGCCGCCATGATAATGTCAAAGACTGGACACCAGAATTAAGTCCGTTTTCTGTTTCGTGATTTGTGTACTATACATTATATATGCAAGACTGTCCCACAGCTCAGTGTGTGAGCAAGCCTGCTGTGACAGGCGACACGCGTAACCAACTGAAATGTAAACAACTGGTGGTGAAAACAACCTCTTTGTGATCGTTTACAATAATTTGTGGAAGAATATTTGCAACCGGCGTGCTCCGCCGGTAATTGACGATCTGCCTGCCTGGGGCGGGGGGAGACAGAAGGAGCAACCTGTCTTGGAATATATATATATATATGTATATCCAGGTAACTCCAACTCTTCTCCAAACAAAAGACAACGGAGCACGGACCTCAGATAAAGTGCAGATTTTCAATAAATTGAGTTCTCTAACAGCACAAGCAGCATAACGCGTTTCGGCACAACAAGTGCCTTGATCACATGATGCGCGTAACTGGTCTCTCCTTATTTTTATACACCCGTTTTTTTTCAAACTTAATTAGTTTGACCCATTTTTTCTATTTTTTCTCTTTTTTCTGTTTGCACTTAAAGTGACAGGTGCCTAAAGTGCATGGTTTGACATAGACATAGAAAAAATATATAATGTTTAGCAGTACTGTTTTGAACTTTCAAAGGCCATTCGTATCAATATATTTTAACAAAATATTGGTTTAAATACCTTAAAATCATGAAACATGGCTATTCAATAATAAAGGTATATTTTTCGTTACATCCAGGTTTAAATACCCTGTCATTGCAGATATAATCTTTAGACAAATGAGTATCTAGAATTGCTAGTGCATTATACAGTACATTTCCATAAAACCTAAATAATTCAAGCCTTGATTCTGCCAACCTTTCCTTATATAAAACCAGTGCGAATAATATAAATATAGTGTATAAAATATTAATAAAATCCCTTCTAAAAGACCATATAAAAATGTGTAAAAAAGTGTTATAATCTTAATATATTATCTAAAAGGGCTTAGTAGCAGCATGTTATTTTTAATCATCTTAATTACTCTCTTAATAGCTGTTCTATGATTTTTTTATTATTTATTCTATTTCTAAGTCAGATTAACCGATTAACTCTCCTTCAATCTCTTGATTATACAGTAATTTTTGGGGTTAATGTAGGTAATCTGCTGAATTTGTATCATTTGGACCATTGTTACTAAAGGCAGGTGTAAAGCTCTTCAGTAAAATTAAGGCCTCCTGGTTGTTTACTATCAAGATCTAAAATGTATCTGGTTTCCAACCTTCGGAGAGCCTTTTCCCTATCCCCACCTCGTTTATAAGGTGGGATGGCATCAATTAAGAAATATCTCAGTTCTGTGGGGTCTGCATTATGCTTTTCCTCAAAGTGCCTCGCTACAGGGTACGTTGATGGACGCGCGCGGACGTGTCCATCTGCACCTGTCAGAGCCCAAAGGAGGCTGGGCTGGGACACATCCCTGACATCTACCCCTCTGCTACTACTATGGGTTGAAAAATCAATACTGACCCTCATAATCGTCTTCTTGTCCTACTCCTTATAAAAGAGTGGAGTTTTAATTATTTCTCTGTCACCTTGCCAAATATCAGGACTAAAGGTGCCATTTGGATCTTACATTTGAATATCTAATTGATTCGTGTCATCACTGTCAAGTTATTATTGCGCCCTGAAGAAGTCTCTGTGTGAGACGAAACGCGTTGGCTATGGCTTTGTGGATTTTAATGAAAACACAATAAAGAACAGTTTTTATACAAGAAAAGATCGTATCTACAAATTGGATTTTTCTTTGTGTACACATCATTTAATACATTATGATATACGTACTTATGTGGTGCTGAACCTAATGTGTTATGTTTTATGGGAATTCTTTCTCTATTTAGGAGTGTAAAGGGAGTGCTCCTAGGTTCTTTGCACTCAGCAACAACAGGAATTAATTGTTATATTTTTATAAAAACTCTGCTGTCAAGTGCGGTATGTTATAGCCTCTTCCCCTTTTCTGGTTTGTGTACAGGGTACGTTGTGTCTTTGTTTTTAATTGCTCTTATGTGTTGTAGTATACGTTTGTGTCCCTGTAATATAGTACTCCCTACATATTTAAGGGCACAGGGACACTCCAAAATATAAACCACAAAGTCGGATTTGCAGGTTAGAGCTTTTTCAATCGGTCTTTCTATATCACTGAAAGGAGTAACATAAGATGTTCTATTTACTCCAAACTGACAAGCTTTGCACGTCCTGCATCGAAAGAACCCTTTTCTCTGTGACAACCAGGTGTTTTTAGTTTGTATAAAGGGGTCATTTTTGACCAGGACATCCTTCATCGATGTAGCTCTGGTATAGGTTATAGAGGCTCGGTTGGGGAGAGTATGGCCAATGATTGGATCATCTAAAATCAATGGCCAATTTTTTCTAATGATCTTCCTAAGATGTTTGTCTTGTTGACTATATTTAAGGATAAATCTGAAAATAGAAGGTTCTTGGAATTGTTTATCCTTTTTGCACCTGTTTCTTATTAGGTTGCCTCTTACCTGTTCTCTGCTTTTCTTTATGGCCTGGCCAATACATTGTTTTGAATACCCCTGGCCCTAAATCTACTGGCACAAGCTTGTTGTGCTTTATTTAGGTCCTCTTCCTGGCTGCAGATTCTTTTTAAATGCAACATCTCCCCGTAGGGGATGCTTTGAATTAAGTGGTGCGGATGGAAACTGCTTGCGTGCAGTATCGCATTGCCAGCAGTAGGCTTCCTATGTAACTTAGTTTCAAGTCTGCCTTCTTTGATATAAATTTCTACGTCTAAAAAGTTAATAGATGTTGAACTAATATTCGACGTAAAATGCAAATTGAGATTATTTATATTCCGCTCTGCTATAAATTGTTCTGCTTCCTTCACATTACCTTGCCAAACTAAAAACAAATCATCAATAAAACGTAACCAGCATTTGATATTGGTTTTGACTGTTGTGGTGTGTTTCTTCATGAGTACCAGCTCCTCCCACCGGCCCATATGCAAACATGCATAGCTGGGGGAGAAGCTGGCACCCATGGCTACTCCACGTTGTTGTTTATACATTGTATTCTGAAATAGAAAAATATTATTATGTAAACAGAACTCAACCATATTTAAAAGCATTTTGTTATGTTGTATAAATTCAGGAGTCCTTTTTCTAAATAGTATATTGGAGAGCACGTAGACCATCCTGATGTTTAATGCATGTATATAAAGATGTCACATCCAAAGCTATTAACAGATAATCCTGCTGCCATTGTATGTCCTGTATCTTTAGGAGGAAATCACTTGTATCCCTGACATATGAGGGCAACATCTGCACAAAGTCCTGTAAATAATAATCTACATACTGTGATGTCTTTTCTAGGAAGCTATTCCGTGCAGATATTATTGGCCTTCCTGCTGGTTTGTGAGCATTTTTGTGAATTTGTGGGATAAAATAAAGGATTGGCGTCACCGTTTTTTCAATCTTTAAGAACTTAAATTCCTCTATGGTTATTAGCCCGCCGTTTCTCCATGTGGCCAATTTCATATTGTATGCCCCATATGTTGCTTTCAGTTCAAAGTGGTCGCTCCTTCGGTAGCAAGCAGTATCTGTCAATTGATTCATAGCCTCTTCTGTGTAATCCTTCTTGCTCCACAGGACTAGATTCCCCCTTATCCGCATTGCGGATAATGATGTCAGGATTTGATTTTAACTTCTTAATCAATTGTTGATATTGGAGTTCTGTCTGATTAATCTTTTGTTTCTTGGCTCTCTGTGCTTTGTAATTGAGTTGTTTAATACCTTTTACCAGCTGTTCTTGGAAAATGTCAATCGAATCCCTTACTGTAATGGGATTGAATTTGGAAGCTGGTTTAAAGTGAGTGGTGGTTCTGGCCAGTTTTGTATCCAATTCCGTTATAGTGTCTATCCCCGTGTTGTCATCTTGGGTAAGATTTTCGTTAGCTAATTCACATAAATCTTCCAGTAGAGATTGCTCTGTGTCTGTAGGATTTAGAAGTGAGGGGCTTGGTATTGAAGGATTTGTTTGTGCCACTACATCTTTGTCTTTGTTTTTGTTTAGCAGATGGTATTTCCTTAACTTTAATTTTCTGATGCTTTTGAAGACATCCAATCCAGCGGTTGCCAGTAGATAGTTATAGTTAGGACCTAGTTTCCATAGGAAACTCGTTTTTTGTTTTCTCAATATCTTTGGCGCCGGTTCACGAATCTTCGCGAAATTTTCAAACATTGTAGCCCGCTCCGGTCAGCTCCTGTCTTGAAAGTTTCGGGGTGATTCGGCAAGCAGGGGCCGAGAACAAAAGGGGGTCCCAAAACGTGTTTTCTCCATGTTAATTCCCGTAGGAAACTTTAGACAAAGCTACAGCCCGAACTGCTGAATGGAATTACACCAAACTTGGCAAAAAGGTAGCCCTTGGTTCAGAAAGAGACCTTTTGTTAAATGGTGTAAATCCGTTCAGTAGTTCCTGAGAAATTCCAAAAATAGAGGTCGAAAAATGCATTTCCCATAGGAAACTTTAGACACGGTTACAGCTGAAACTGCTGAACGGAATTACACCAAATTTGGTAAAAGGTAGCCCTTGGTTCAGAAAGAGACCTTTTTTAAATGGTGTAAATCCGTTCAGTAGTTGCTGAGAAAATCAAAAATAAAAGTTTCGATATCTATGGCCGCGGTGGATCCGCGCACCCTCCCGATCACGAGCTTTATTCTAATTGGCTGTCAACACTCCAAAACAGGAAGTGTTGGCAGCCATCTTATGCCTCGGTAACCGAGGCACAAGAAAACAGGGAAACAAATGCAAAAAACAAGAAAAGGGGACAGGGTAGAAACACCCTGACCCCCTAGGCCCGCTTAGGGGGTCCCACAGGACCCCCAGGGCCCAAAAAAGCATTTTATTTTTTCTTAAAACGGCGAAATTCACGTAGGATCCGCGAATCCCACCGTGGAAAAAAAAAACGAAGCGCGGACTCCCGCGCTTCCTTAATATTTAGCCCCTGGGTGGGCCAGGTCCCGGGGGCATGTTCAACATAATTGTGGGGGACCAGGGGGCCCCGCAGCCCTGGGGACCGCCACCCCGCAGCCCCGGGGACCGCCACCCCCGGGGCTTGTTTTTTAAAATAAATTACCTGTGTGGGGGCTCGAGCCCCCACATGCCCCGGGGTCCGCCACCTCCCGGGGCACTAAATATTTAAATATGGGGGTACCTCCAGTGCGTGCCACAGGGCTGCGTTGCAGAGAGGTGGACCAGGCCACGCCCCTTTACACCTCTGTGCAACGCAGCTGTGTGGCGCTTACTGGAGGTACCTAGTGGGCTAGTTGGACCCAAGGGGCCCTCAGGATTCAAGGGGACTTAATCTCCCAACTTAAAACGGCCACAGGGTTTGTTTGCACACATGTCACCTCAGGCCCCCCCCTCCCTTCACCACTGTGCAAACGCGCCCTGGGGCGCGTTTTAAGAGGAAGTTTTAATCCCCCTGCCCTATTATGTACTAGGGCCTTACAGAGGAGGTCATGCTAATGACAGGGGTACCCCAACGCATAGTGTTCCCTAGTGTATGTAGGTGTTTTCACTGTATTCTAAGTGTCTTTTAGCATAGCACTGGCTCTAGGCCTGGTTAGTCCGAGTCAGTTACCACCAGTACCCGTCTAAAAAGTTGTGGGCACAGGATGATTTTGTAACAAGGCCTCTTTCTGCTCCTCTGTTGGTTCTTTCTGCACATGTCTTGCTTCTTCCTGCCCTTTTCTTCGTCTTTGTGGACTTCTGTTGCTTCTTTCTGCATTTCTTTTGCTTCTTTCTGTGCGTTTTTTCTTCTTTCTTCACATGTCCTACCTCTGTAGGCATAGTTAGAAATTAGCATTTAAAAAACCTTTGAAATTCACTTAAAAACCATAGGTTTCAGGCACGTTATAGTTAGAAATTAGCATTTAAAAAACCTTTGAAATTCACTGAAAAACCATAGGTTTCAGACACGTTATAGTTAGAAATTAGCATTTAAAAACCTTTGAAATTCACTGAAAAAACCATAGCTTTCAGGCACTTTATAGTTAGAAATTAGCATTTAAAAACCTTACAAATTCACTGAAAAACCATAGGTTTTAGGGACAGTTATAGTTAGTTGGACATTTCACTCGTACAAAACCATAGAAATTCCCCCGTTATAGTTAGTTCGGCTAACTATAACTCGCGCCCCCGCAATGCACTGCTAATGGCGTCACATATTACATCACTCATGACATGGTCAGTGACATCACTGATGACATCACTGATGACATCTCAAATGACATCACTGATGACATCACTGATGACATCATCCATGTGGTAATTTGATGCATCTTCTCACACCCTAATATAACCTTTGATACACCCACTCTAAATTACAGACTGCCATTCTCAAAACCATAGACACTACAACACCAATAACTACATACCCACTCACTGATTCTTAGGTCTACACACACTTCTACTCACTCACCCGTACAGTCACTCATACTTACGGTCACTCAGTACAGGACTATCATATGCACTCATACACCTACATAGACACTCACACACCACCACTCATCCATAGAGGTACTCACACACCTAGTCATTCATGCAAATAATTAATCACACTGCCATTTACTCACCTATACAGTTATACACACACACCAGCTCACTTACTCATACAAATAGTAGCACATTCTTACACTCTTATACAATCACTGATACAAGTACACACTCATCCATACAGCCACTCACAATCACACACTCTCACTCATAGCCATTTATATACTCCAACACACATATATACTGCCTTTCACATATGTAGTTACTCACACATGTACCACTGAGATATACATTCACTCACTAACACACCCATACACACACTCACCCACCCATACAGTCCATCACAGATGCACTCTTGAAACCATGCACCCAGTGAATCACCCACTCACACATCTATGCACAGGGTCACACACACCCCACCCACACAAACACTCAGGCACCCACACAGATACTCAGATAACCAATCAATAACCCATGTAGACACTCATGTAGCTATTCACAAACCCATGCAGCCGCTTACACACCAACAGACAGACAGATACAGACATTCACACAGTTTAGTCACTAACCCATGCATTCAGTAAGATACGTTTAATCACTCACTTATAGAGTCAGTCACGCACCTACTAAATCATCCATTCAGACACTTATACACCCACTCATTCTTCAATACGCCTTTCCCTATATATATTAAACATATTTAAACTTTACAGAAACACACAGTCACTGGATGATGTCATCAGTGATGTCATTTGAGATGTCATCAGTGATGTCATCAGTGATGTCACTGACCATGTCATGAGTGATGTAATATGTGACGTCATCAGCAGTGCATTGCGGGCGCGAGTTATAGTTAGCTGAACTAACTATAACGGGGAATTTCTATGGTTTTGTAACGAGTGAAATGTCCAACTAACTATAACTGTCCCTAAAACCTATGGTTTTTTCAGTGAATTTCTAAAGTTTTTTAAATGCTAATTTCTAACTATAACGTGCCTGAAACCTATGGTTTTTTCAGTGAATTTCTAAGGTTTTTTAAATGCTAATTTCTAACTATAACGTGTCTGAAACCTATGGTTTTTTCAGTGAATATATATATACATATACATATATCCTACTGCCAGAGGTAGTTACAGGTAGGCCCTAGTTTCCTATAGCAAAAGCGTTTTTGTTTTGCCAATATCTTTGGTGACATTTGACGAATCTTCACAAAATTTTAAAAATCAGTACGATGCTCAGTTCAGCTGCTGTCTTGAAATGTTTGGGGTGGTCAATGAAGCAGGAGCCAAGAAAAAAGGGGGTCCCAAAATGCTTTTTCACCTTGTTAAATCCTACAGAGATTTTAGACATGACTTCAGCCCGAACTGCAGGACAGAATAACACCAAATTCGGCCGAAACATAGCTCTTGGTCCAAAATGAGCCCTTTATGGTATTTTGTGTAAATCTGTTCAGTAGATTTTGAGATGTACAAAGAAAAACAAATTTAGATATCTAGATGTGTGAATACTCCGTCACTAATTTGCGACTGAATATTGAAAGCACGCTTTTAGGAAGCTGGCTCTCTATATAGGGTACTAAAACAAAGTACACTGTGCAGAGAGTCCAGTGAGTCCCTTACTGGTTTAAAGAGGCAAAAGTAGATAATACTGTTGCTCTATTTGTGGTAGTGTGGGTGAGCAGTTAGCCTTATCAGAGTGTAGTGCTAAGCATTTGTTGTATTCACAGAGGCAATACATGAAACACACACTCAAGAGCAAATCTGAGACTAATTTGCAAAAATAATATATATTTTGATATAATTCTTCAGACCAAGAAATTCTTTCTACAGTAAGTACTTTTAAAGTTATGAATTCTTAGAGTTTGCAAAATCATTCACATTTGTGCGCAATTACGCCCATTGAAATCGATGGGGAAAAAGACAAAAATGTATATAAAATTATACAGTCGACTTTCAAGGTTCACCTCTCGGATTTTAATTATTGGCAAGGCCAGGTCCAATGTTCCACAACCGGATACTCAGGAGAGTCCCAGATTCGGCCGGGAGCAAGGTGCTGAGGTCGCTGGTAGCTGGTGCATTATCGGAAAGGGAGGCACTTAAAAATGCACTGCACAAAAGGACTTATAGGTACGTCTGAGGGGGCCCACTCGAAGGAGCAGGCCACAAGGGCCAAAGGACCATGGGAGTGCAGCTGGATCATCATTACCAGGGCCGCTCAGGCCAGGTGCAGAGCAGATAGGTCAGTCAGCAGCGTGTGTAAAGATGTCCTCATGGTCAGGAGCAGGCAGCTTGGAGAGGTGATTTTGAGACAGCTGGGCAACTCACTAAGTGTGTTTCAGGAGTCTCGACATCCTTTGAAGGGTGCTTGCTTCCTGGGCAGTTGGAGTCCAGAGTGGACTCTTAGTCTTCATGAAAGTTGCAGGGGGTCCAGTATCCTTGGTATTGGTGCGAAACTTATCCGGTAGGTTCTGGTGTCCACCAAATTGGTGGGGGGGACAGATCTTACCCTATGAAGCTGGTGCACCACTTTTGGTCTGGGTGCTGCATCAGAGTCTCCGGGGGCAGCAAGTCAGTAAGACCAGAGTCTGCGGTTTGGTGCCTGCTGTCACAGGGGAGCAAAGCCTTCTTTGAGTCCTCACGGTGGCAAGGCGAGGAAGCACACCATGATTGTCGAGTCCTTAAGCAGCAGGCAGGGTTGGTGCCACTTCCTCTGCAGCAGGGCTTCAGTTCTCAGGCAGCAGGTCTTCTTGATCTATTTCTTCTTTGGGTTCATCAAATCTAAGGTTCAAAGTCCAGGGATGCCACCTAAATACTAAATGTATGGGCATTAAAGGGAGTGACAGGTAGTAGCTAATGGGCTACCTACCTTTAGGGTGCCTACACCCTGTAAGTGACCACTTCCTGGGGAGGGGGCACCACCCTAGCCCTGATGGGTTATTTTCCTGCCATCTCAAAATGGAGGATTTGGAAAAATAGTGCCCACATCGCCTGCCTCACCTTAGTGGTGGTGCTGGCTGAATTTGGGCAAACCTCCTAATCTTACTAATTTTTCCACCTGTCCTCCCACCAAATGTGGAGCAGGAAATGGGGGTTGACATCCCCCACTATCTGGGGAAACCTGAGTGACACTTCAAAGGCGCCACTGCTCTGGAGAACCATTTCGTCCTGGAGGAGATGTGAAGCACCTCTGCCCGGAGCAGGCTTTGTATTGGGCCTCTGAGAGCCTGGGCTTTCACCCCATGAGGTCTGAAACATGTGTGATGGTGGCAGGCTGGCTATAATTAGTCAACGCTTTTAACCAATGGCAACTATTCATGCCACTTTAACCCTGTCTGGCCAATCCAAGTAATGTCCACATTAGCCATACCTAAGTACCTGTTGATGCCACTCTTTCTAGCACATTCTCTAGCCCAAAATACCAAGCTGGCACCACAATCCACACTCTAACCATTTTGATGGCAAGGTGGAGTAGCATACAGATGAAGGCTTGAGCTGGATGAGACAGTTTTCAAAAAGAAAGGCAGTTTAAATGGAGGACATGACCTGGTTTAAAAAAAAATCTTTTGGATTGTGTAAATATGCAGGTTGATAACATTAGGTAGTGTCTTTAAAGGATAAGTAAGTAGATCTGTGTTTGGCTCTAATAAAAATAAAAGTATGAAATGCAAACTTGGATATGCTTTTAATTCTGAATAGTCAACCGCACCTGCTGTTCATTTTGAAACTAGTATGTTGCTCCTAGAATGTGTTGTGAACTTGTAACCTACTGGTTCAAGAGAGTGTTCCAAAGGGGTTGCAATGGACAGTCAGCTAAGAGACTGTAGAGGGAAGGGTATTAAACAGACTGTAGTTTATTAGTTAAAATTAGAGTGGTTTAGACTCATTATTCATGAAGGAGGGTTTATTTTACTTGTCAGGATTTTCTTATGAAGTGTAGTGTAGTTGTAAAGTGTTAAGAGTACAGCGGAAAATATGTTTTCAACTCCTGTACTTATTCAGGAATTTGTCGCAAAGTTACACGGGGTCCTCGCTGAGAGTCATGACGAATTTGCCAACACACCCAAAAACACTACTAGATTGGGCATTTTTTCTGAATTACAAAGAAAGGTTCAAGAAATACTGACTATTGAGAAGTAGAATAACAAAAGTGAAATCCAAAAATACATTTTTATTTGCTACCTACAACAGTATCCCTGAGAGTAAAGTTGAAAAGTTTGCCATTAATAGTTGCTTTCTGTGAGCGTGGTGTACCATTCTTATGCTTAGTTATAACATTTCTGTGAGAGTACAGTGCAACTAACAACATCAAAAAAATTACTGACCAACCAACTCAATTAACAGGTATGTGAATTAGAGTGTAGTTTAAAAAAACATGACTGATAATATAAATGTGTACATGAGGTCAATGAAAGTGTGTATGATATATGCAAAAGTATTGGGAGTGTATGTGGGGATTTGTGAGGTGTGTGATTGTTTTTGTAGATTTATGAATGGGTGTGTAGGTGTCTCTGTGGGTGTGTGAGTTGGTGTGTGAGTGTCTGTTTGGGTCTGAGAGTAGTATGTGAGATGTCCTTTAATAATGTGTTGCCCTGGAACTGCAGAGTGTGCTGGTGTAGACTTTGCTGCAGAGTTGCATTGCAATTAAACACTGCTTGCTAAGCTTTAAAGTTCTGTTTTTCTATGTACCAGTCAAAACTTAGGTAGGGTGTAGGTAAGTCATAGGGGAGAGTGCTATGTGCTTAGTAGGTAAGACATGCAATTTATAGTCTCAGTCAGTCACATGTGCAGTTTGAGACCCCTAAGTACAGTTAAAAATCCAGTGTCTCACCTATACTGCAACTTATATACATATTTACAAAACCAGAGTCACTTACCCACCCAGTCAAACAGAGACAGAGGCACTTACACATTCAGTCACATGTCCATAGAGCACTTATATATTAAGCAGTGACAGAGTTAGTTGCACACACACTTATATACCCCAACAGTAACTAATACAGCCAGTAAGCAATCCATACTGCCAGTAACTTACACCTATAGAGACCCATAGAGATATTAAAACAGCTAGTCATATAGTGACATAGTCACTTACACAGAAATTGACACCTATTTAGATATGTATTGAAGTACTGATATTCCTAATCACCATGCGGACAAGTAGTCCTTTAACCCCTTCGCTGCTAGGCCTTTTCCCCCCCTGTGCTAAGCCTTTTTTTGGCTATTTGGGGTAGTGCGCGCTTAGGCCCCTGTAACTTTTTGACCACATAAGGTATCCACGCCAAATTTGCGTCCTTTTTTTCCAACATCATGGGCATTGTAAAGGTACCCAGGGTTTGTGGATTCCCCTGGAGGGGTCCCAGAAATTAGCCAAAATACAGCTAAATTTGGGGGTTTTGGGAAAAATGCGAAAAAGGGCTGCAAAGGAAAGCGTCTGGATTTTTCCCTGCAAATGGTATCAAAAAGGGTTTGTGGGGCTGAAATCACCATTTTCCCAGCTTTTAGGGAATGACAGACTTTTGTCAGAAAACCAACATTTTTTACACAGTTTTGGCATTTTTCTGGGACATAGCCTATTTTTGCTATTTTTGTGTTTTCAACCTCCTTCCAGTTAATGGTAGAAATGGGTATGAAAGCAATAATGGATCCTAGACAGCTATACATTTTAGAAAAGTAGACAAAATTCTGAATTCAGCAAGGGGTCATTTGTGTAAATCCATCAAGGTTTCTTTATAGAAACTAACAGTTAAATATAGGAAAAATTGAAAATTAGTTGAAAAAAACAGCCTTTTGTGTCAACGTTTTCACCTGTAACTTCTTCTAATTATGACAGCTCTTTGAAAGCAATATACCGTTACATCCGCTGGACCTTACTGGTTGTGGGGATATATAGGACTTGTAGGTTCACCAAGAACCCGACGAACCCAGAGCCAACAACTGAGCAGCGTCTTGCAATGGTTTTTTATTATGTACCGGGTATATAGCAATTATTGTGGGAAAATGTATACATGGAAAAATCGGTATGAAAGACACCTATGTATTTCTGAAATGGGAACAAAATATAGAGTTTAGAAACAGTAGATATTTGCACATTTCCGAAATTGGGAATACTCATACTAGCATGAGAATTATCGGTCATTTTTTTAAATTACTTCTTTTTACACAATGTCTTTCATTTGGAAGGCAGAATGCATCGAACGTCAATAGGTAATAACAGTTGCTTTACAAATCTCAATTACCCTAAGTCTCCCGATAATAATGGTACCTCACTTGTGTGGGTAGGCATAGTGCCCACGACAGGAAATGGCTCAAAACCCAACGTGAACACACCACATTTTCACAATGAAAAATTACCCTTTTTTGCAAAGGGCCTAGCTGTAGTTTTTGAACCCTAGCTCTGCCGGCACCTAGGGAAACCTAGCAAACCTATACATTTTTGAAAACTAGACAACCAGGGGAATCCAGGATGGGGTGACTTGACTGGCTCCCACCAGGTTCTGTTACCCAGAATCCCTTGCAAACCTAAAAGATTGATTAAAAAACACATTTTCCTCACATTTTTGTGGTGGAAAGTTCTGGAATCTGCGTGGATCCACAAATTTCCACCCACCCCACGTTCCCCAAAGTCTTCCGAGAAAAATGGTACCTCACTTGTGTGGGTAGGCCTAGTGCCCGCGACAGGAAACGGCGCAAAACGCAACGGGACACACCCCAATTTCACAGTGAAAAATGACCCTTTTTTGACAAAGTGCCTAGCTGTAGTTTTTGAACCATAGCTCTGCCAGCACCTAAGGAAACCTAGCACACCTATACATTTTTGAAAACTAGACACTCAGGGGAATCCAGGATGGGGTGACTTGACTGCCTCCCACCAGGTTCTGTTACCCAGAATCCCTTGCAAACCTAAAAGATTGATAAAAAAACACATTTCCCTCACATTTCTGTGGTGGAAAGTTCTGGAATCTGCGTGGATCCACAAATTTCCACCCACCCCACGTTCCCCAAAGTCTTCCGAGAAAAATGGTACCTCACTTGTGTGGGTAGGCCTAGTGCCCGCGACAGGAAACGGCGCAAAACGCAACGTGGACACACCCCAATTTCACAGTGAAAAATGACCCTTTTTGACAAAGTGCCTAGCTGTAGTTTTTGAACCCTAGCTCTGCCAGCACCTATGGAAACCTAGCAAACCTATACATTTTTGAAAACTAGACACCCAGGGGAATCCAGGATGGGGTGACTTGACTGGCTCCCACCAGGTTCTGTTACCCAGAATCCCTAGCAAACCTAACAAATTGTCAAAAAATACACATTTCCCTCACATTTCTGTGTTGGAAAGTTCTGGAATCTGCGTGGATCCACAAATTTCTACCCACCCCGCGTTCCCCAAAGTCTTCCGAGAAAAATGATACCTCACTTGTGTGGGTCGGCCTAGTTCTCGCGACAGGAAACGGCGCAAAACGCAACGTGGACACACCTCAATTTCGCAGTGAAAAATGACCCTTTTTTGACAAAGTGCCTAGCTGTAGTTTTTGAACCCTAGCTCTGCCAGCACCTATGGAAACCTAGCAAACCTATACATTTTTGAAAACTAGACACCCAGGGGAATCCAGGATGGGGTGACTTGACTGGCTCCCACCAGGTTCTGTTACCCAGAATCCCTTGCAAACCTAACAAATTGTCAAACAATACACATTTTCCTCAAATTTCTGTGGTGGAAAGTTCTGGAATCTGCGTGGATCCACAAATTTCCACCCACCCCGCGTTCCCTAAAGTCTTCCGAGAAAAATGATACCTCACTTGTGTGGGTTGGCCTAGTGCCCGCGACAGGAAACGGCGCAAAACGCAACGTGGACACACCTCAATTTCGCAGTGAAAAATGACCCTTTTTTGGCAAAGTGCCTAGTTGTAGTTTTTGAACCATAGATCTGCGGCACCTAGGGAAACCTAGCAAACCTATACATTTTTGAAAACTAGACACTCGGGGGAATCCAGGATGGGGTGACTTTACTGCCTCCCACAAGGTTCTGTTACCCAGAATCCCTTGCAAACCTAAACAATTGTCAAAAAAAACACATTTTCCCCACATTTCTGTGGTGGAAAGTTCTGGAATCTGCGTGAATCCACAAATTTCCACCCACCCCACGTTCCCCAAAGTCTTTCGAGAAAAATGGTACCTCACTTGTGTGGGTCGGCCTAGTGCCCGCAACAGGAAACGGCGCAAAACTCAACATGGACACACCTCAATTTCGCAGTGAAAAATGACCCTTTTTTGGCAAAGTGCCTAGCTGTAGTTTTTGAACCATAGCTCTGCCGGCACCTAGGGAAACCTTGCAAACCTATACATTTTTGAAAACTAGACACCCAGGGGAATCCAGGATGGGGTGACTTGACTGCCTCCCACCAGGTTCTGTTACCCAGCATCCCTTGCAAACCTAAACAATTATCAAAAAAACCACATTTTCCCCACATTTCTGTGGTGGAAAGTTCTGGAATCTGCGTGGATCCACAAATTTCCACCTACCCCACGTTCCCCAAAGTCTTTCGAGAAAAATGGTACCTCACTTGTGTGGGTCGGCCTAGTGCCTGCGACAGGAAATGCCACAAAACGCAACGTGGACACTCCTCAATTTCGCAGTGAAAAATTACCCTTTTTTGGCATAGTGCCTAGCTGTAGTTTTTGAACCATAGCTCTGCCGGCACCTAGGGAAACCTAGCAAACCTATACATTTTTGGAAACTAGACACCCAGGGGAATCCAGGATGGGGTGACTTGACTGCCTCCCACCAGGTTCTGTTACCCAGAATCCCTTGCAAACCTAAAGAATTGTAAAAAAAAACACATATTCCCCACATTTCTGTGGTGGAAAGTTCTGGAATCTGCGTGGATCCACAAATTTCCACCCACCCCACGTTCCCCAAAGTCTTTCGAGAAAAATGGTACCTCACTTGTGTGGGTCGGCCTAGTGCCCGCAACAGGAAACGGCGCAAAACACATCATGGACACACCTCAATTTTGCAGTGAAAAATGACCCTTTTTTGGCAAAGTGCCTAGCTGTAGTTTTTGAACCATAGCTCTGCCGGCACCTAGGGAAACCTTGCAAACCTATACATTTCTGAAAACTAGACACCCAGGGGAATCCAGGATGGGGTGACTTGACTGCCTCCCACCAGGTTCTGTTACCCAGAATCCCTTGCAAACCTAAACAATTGTCAAAAAAAACACATTTTCCCCACATTTCTGTGGTAGAAAGTTCTGGAATCTGCGTGGATCCACAAATTTCCACCCACCCCACGTTCCCCAAAGTCTTTCGAGAAAAATGGTACCTCACTTGTGTGGGTGGGTCAGGATCCGCGACAGGCAGGGGCCCAAAATCTATTGAGGCGACATCAAAATTACCTATCACAAACCAACCTGGTTTTGCATGGGGGTCCCATGAGTTTTGGCCCGGGCTCGGCAGCCATCTAGGAAACCTACCAAACCCACACATTTCTGGAAACTAGACACCCGGGGAGTCCAGCGAGGTATGGCTTGCGTGGGTCCCCCATCATTCTCCTACGCAGAATCCTCTGCAAACCTCAAATTTCGCCGAACAATTCACTTTTTCTCACATTTCTGTGGTGGAAAGTTCTGGAATCTGCGTAAATCCACAAATTTCCTCCCACCCAGCATTCCCCGGGTCTCCCGATAACAATGGTACCTCACTTGCATGGGTGGGTCAAGGACCCGCGACAGGCAAGGGCCCAAAAGCTATTGAGGCGACATCAAAATTACCTATCACAAACCAACCTGGTTTTGCATGGGGTCCCATGAGTTTTGGCCCGGGGCTCGGCAGCCATCTAGGAAACCTACCTAACCCACACATTTCTGGAAACTAGACACCCAGGGGAGTCCAGCAAGGTATGGCTTGCGTGGGTCCCCCATCATTCTCCTACCCAGAATCCCCTGCAAACCTCGAATTTCGCCGAAAAATTCACTTTTTTTCTCACATTTCGGTGGTGGAAAGTTCTGGAATCTGCGTGGATCCACAAATTTCCTCCCACCCAGCGTTCCCCCAGGTCTCCCGATAAAAATGGTACCTCACTTGTGTGGGTAGGCACAGTGGCTGCAACAGGAAATGGCCCAAATCGTACTCTGGAGACTTCAAAACTACCTATAGCAAAACTACCTGGTTTTGGGGGGGGGCACCTGAGATTTTGGCCCCGGGCTCGGTGGCCATCTTCGGAAAGCACCAAACCCAAACATTTCTGAAAACTAGACACCCGGGGGAGTCCAATGAGGTATGGCTTGCGTGGATCCCCCAACGTTTTCCTACCCAGAATGCCATGCAAACCTCAAATTTAGCTGAAAAAACCACATTTTACACATATTTTTGCGTGGAATCACCGTGCCGGCACAAATGTCCTACCACCCAGCGTTCCCCTTGTTCTCCTGAGTAAAATGATACCTCACTTGTGTGGGTGTCCAAAGCAGAATTGGCTAAAAACGTATTTTTTTAAAAATGTAGCGCTTAGAATTCTCGGTGCTATACTATAAATCCCTATATTTTGGGCTCTTCCTAGCAACAGGCCTTTGGCCCACCCACACAAGTGAGGTATCATTTTACTCGGGAGAACAAGGGGAACGCTGGGTGGTAGGACATTTGTGCCGGCACGGTGATTCCACACAAAAATATGTGGAAAATGTGGTATTTTCAGCTAAATTTGAGGTTTGCATGGCATTCTGGGTAGGAAAACGTTGGGGGATCCATGCAAGCCATACCTCATTGGCCTCCCCCGGGTGTCTAGTTTTCAGAAATGTTTGGGTTTGGTACTTTCCCAAGATGGCCGTCGAGCCCGGGGCCAAAATCTCAGGTGCCCCCCCCCCAAAACCAGGTAGTTTTGCTATAGGTAATTTTGAAGTCTCCAGAGTACGATTTGGGCCATTTCCTGTTGCAGCCACTGTGCCTACCCACACAAGTGAGGTACCATTTTTATCGGGAGACCTGGGGGAACGCTGGGTGGGAGGAAATTTGTGGATCCACGCAGATTCCAGAACTTTCCACCACAGAAATGTGAGAAAAAGTGAATTTTTCAGCGAAATTTGAGGTTTGCAGGGGATTCTGGGTAGGATAATGATGGGGGACCCACGCAAGCCATACCTCGCTGGACTCCCCGGGTGTCTAGTTTCCAGAAATGTGTGGGTTAGGTAGGTTTCCTAGATGGCTTCCGAGCCCAGGGCCAAAAACTCATGGGACCCCCATGCAAAACCAGGTTGGTTTGTGATAGGGAATTTTGATGTCGCCTCAATAGCTTTTGGGCCCTTGCCTGTCGCGGGTCCTTGACCCACCCACGCAAGTGAGGTACCATTTTTATCGGGAGATCTGGGGGAACGCTGGGTGGGAGGAAATTTGTGGATCCACGCAGATTCCAGAACTTTCCACCACAGAAATGTGAGAAAAAAGTGCATTTTTCGGCAAAATTTGTGGTTTGCAGGGGATTCTGGGTAAGAAAACGTTGGGGGATCCATGCAAGTCATACCTCCATGGAATCCCCCGGGTGTCTAGTTTTCAGAAATGTGTGGGTTTGGTAGGTGTCTCTAGGTGGCCGCCGAGCCCCGGGCCAAAAAGTCATGGGACCCCCCTTGCAAAACCAGGTGGTTTTGTGATAGGCAATTTTGATGTCCCCTCAATACGTTTTGGGCCCTTGCCTGTCGCGGGTACTTGGGCCTCCCACCCGAGTGAGGCACCATTTTTATCGGGAGACCAGGGGGAACGCTGGCTGGTAGGAAATTTGTGTCAGCCCGGTGATGCCACAACTTTCCCACACACAAATGTGTGAAAAAAGTGATTTTTTTCAGCTAAATTTGAGGTTTGCAGGGGATTCTGGGTAAGAAAACGTTGGGGGATCCACACAAGCCATACCTCCCTGGAATCCCCCGGGTGTCTAGTTTTCAGAAATGTGTGGGTTTTGTAGGTTTCCCTAGCTGGCCACCGACCCCGGGCCAAAAACCCAGGTAACCCCCCGTACAAAACCAGGTTGGTTTGTGATAGGTAATTTTGATGTCGCCTCACTAGGTTTTGGGCCCTTGCCTGTCGCGGGTACTTGACCCACCCACACAAGTGAGGTACCATTTTTCTCGGAAGACTTTGGGGAATGTGGGGTGAGTGGAATTTTGTGGATCCACACAGATTCCAGAACTTTCCACCACAGAAATGTGAGGAAAATGTGTTTTTTTATACACATTTTGAGGTTTGCAAGGAATTCTGGGTAACAGAACCTGGTGAGAGCCAGTCAAGTCACCCCATCCTGGATTCCCCTGGGTGTCTAATTTTCAAAAATGTACAGGTTTGCTAGGTTTCCCTATGTGCCGGCTGCGCTAGGGCCCAAAATCCACATGTAGGCATATTGCTAAAAACAAATCTGTTCCTAGTCGGCTTTCTGCCGCCCTGGGGGATATCGGGGGTGGGGTTTCCTGATATGCCCCCAAGGGGGAAGAAACTCTGTGGCTATTTTTTTGGGGGTAGGGGCATTGGTATGCCCATTCTGAGCAGCCCCACCCCCACACATAAAAAGCCAGTGTAATCGTTGGCGTCTAGTGGGCTTTTTGCCCCCTGGGGGGCAGATTGGGGGCAGAAAGGCTGTAATTGTTGCGGGTGGGGGTGGGGGCATTGACATGCCTGTTTTGGGCAGCCCCCACCCTAATAAAAATTTGCCCCAAAAATCCCTGGTGTCTAGTGTGCTTTTTGCCCCCCGGGGGCAGATTGAGGGCTTCTGCCCCATCTGCCCCCCAGGGGGCAGGAAGGCTGTAATTTTGCGGGGAGGGGGTGGGGGCATGGACATGCCTATTTTGGGCAGCCCCCACCCTAATTCAAATTTGCCCCAAAAAACTCACTGGCGTCTAGGGGGCTTTTTGCCCCCACCCGGCGGGGCAGATGGGAGCTAATGCCCCCATCTGCCCCCCAGGGGGGGCAAAAAGCCCACTAGGTGCCAGGGAGTTTTTTGGGCAAATTTTAATTAGAGTGGGGGCTGACCAAAACGGGCATGCCAATGCCCCCACCCTAATTAAAATTTGCCCAAAAAAATCCCTGGCATCTAGTGGGCTTTTTGCCCTTCCGGGGGGGCAGATTGGGTGCTACTGCCCCATCTGACCCCCAGGGGGAGCAGGAAGGCTGTTATTTTTGTGGGGGAGGGGGTGGGGGCATGGGCATGCCCGTTTTGGGAGCCCCCACCCTAATTATATTTTCCTGTGAGTGTGTGTGTGGTGTGGTTGTGTTTGATTCAGGTGTGTTGCCATTGTGGTGTGCCTTACTTGTGTGTCTGTCACATGGACTGAGGTCTATTGTGGTTGCAGTGCTTGTTTCATGTGCATCCTTGGTGTTTTCTCCTCTCACATTTGATGTGTCTCTGGTCATGGTTGTGCATGTGCAGATATGTGGTACACTGTGACAACATTTTGTGTGGATGTGTGTTGTGGTATGTCTGTCTCTGTGTCATTGTAGGCCCATTTCTGCCTTTTGGTCTCCATTATTGTTTTTAGTGGATGCACTTCTTATATGTGTTGTGGTATGTTGTCTGTGCGTTTTCGTGACTGATGTGGTTGTGTACTCCTGTTGTGTCTGTGCTCCCATTGGTTTGGCACTGTTTAGCTGCACAGGTCTTGTCTGTTGTAGTAGTTCTGTGTGTGTGTTTTGATTGTGTTCTGTGTTTGACTGTTGTTTTTGTGCGTACAGTGGTACTGCCATACCTGTGTGTGTGTGATGTTTGTGGATACCACCCAGGGGGTGTGTTTGATTGTCAGTGTCTTGACGGGATATTAATGGCAAGCTTCTGTGTGTTTGTCAGTGGTGTTGTGTGCTGCTGGTGTGATGGGTGTGGGGGTTGTGTGGAGGTTCATACTTGTGTTTGACTGTCATGGAGTATTGCAATGGCCCCTGTGTGTTGTGCTGCTGACATACTCCTGTGATGTATTTGGATTCAGATGTGTGGCTGATCAGGGTTGGACTTCATACCCTTCCTTTCATCCCTGTGCCTATTCATGGGTTGCCTTGCTGTCTCCCTGAGTTGTTGCAGTGAGGTGACTGTGATTTGACTTCACTCACTGTGACTGCCATGTGTGGTTTTTTGTGCTGGGGTGGATGTGATGTGTTCCTTCCCTTGCATGTTGTGTACACATTTGTGGTGTTCAGCTCCTTGCCATTCCATTAGTGTGCAACTCACTTTGAGTTGCCTATTTGTTGTCCTCCATTGCTGTTGGCATGTGGTCTGTGTTTGTTGCTGTGTGTCAGTGTGGGGTATGTCTGTGTGACTTGGCAGGCTGTGTGTCCATTGGTGTGTTTGTTCATTGTCTGTGTGTGTTTAAATTGTGCTTGTACTCAGTTTACTTGCCATGAGTGTGGTGTTGTTGTGGTGTGTGTTCCCCTGGCCCAGTCCTTGTGCGCTGTGTGTTACTCTGCAGTCACACCTGATGAGGCTGTCTCCCTAGTTGTTTGTTGTGTGGTGCAGTGTGTGTGTTCAGCTGGCTGCTTTTTGGGCATGTGGGGGCACAGGGAGATCACGTGCCATGTCCCTTCATGGTGTGGGTGGGTCTAGTGTGTGGAGTGTTGAGGTGTTGCCCTGTGTACTTTGGGCACTGCCCCTGCCTAGCGCTGGCCCAGCCTACTACATTGTGTGCATTTTTTCTCGCAGATTCTCCGCTGCGGTCACGTGTACTGGGCATTATTTCCGGGTCGCGGACATGGTGGCCTGGGTGTGGAGGGGTGGCCTTGTGGCAGGTGGGAAATGTGTGGCTACACCTGTGGTTGTATTCCTCCCCACCAGGGTGTCTGGTGGGGACAGGAACCTTCCATCAGCCATGGAGTTGTGGGTTGTGTTTGTGTGCAGAGTTGTGTGATCGCGTACCTGCGGCGGCGTCCGCCACGGTCCATGGCTTGCTGGAGGTGTATCATGTACAGCGCCGGGAAGACGTGTAGTGCCGGGTCCATGGCGGTCGGCTCCGGGTATCAACTGGCGCTCCGCTGTGGTGCTTCCGTATGCTCACGATGGCCGGTTTCTCCGCGGTGGTGGGCCTGACTGTTTCGCGCATCCTAATTTGTACGGAGGGATGGACGTCATTCCGCACGCCGGTGGCTCTGGATTGGTTGTCTTCGCCGCGGTGGCGGGCGCGTCTGGATGGCGGTGCACGTAGCACCGTGGCGGACGGGCAATGGGCTGAGTTTGACCATTGTAATATGGCGGACGGGTGCACCGCTGCTCACGGGCGGAAAACAGCGTTTTCTCCCACCGCCAGCATCGCGGAGGTGCATCCGCCAGTCATCGTAATGAGCCCCTAAGTGTATTGTGTCTTGGTGATCCCACAAAACCTGTTGTATATAATATTTCTTATTTTGCCATTTTTGTTTACACTATAGCTTGTCCTTTGTTAGTCTTATTTGTTTGTGTAATCCTGTGAGCACCATGTCTAATTATGCATATTCTAATTAAAGAAAAACCATATATTTTTTGATATATGTTTGAGGGTATTTTGTTATTTTGTTATTTGATTTTTCAAAATGTTTCTTTTGAAGTTTTAAATGTTTCTTTTCTTAAACTATAAACCTGAACCATTGTAGCATTCATATTGTTTGAGACCCCTAGGCACACCTAGCCAGTCAGAGAGAGTCAGGCACTTACACATTCAGTCACATGCCCATACAGCACTTATGTATGCAGCAGTAACAGAGCCAGTTGCACACACAGTTATATACCGCAACACTCACTAATACAGCCAGTAAGCAATCCATACAGCCAAGTATAGACGCATATAGAGACACATAGATATACAAAGACAACTAGTCATATAGCAACTTAGTCATATACACATCCAGTGACACAGCCCAAGAGGGACTGATACACTTATTTAGATACGAACTGAAGTACTGATACTCATAGTCACCCATGAGACAAGTAGCCCTTTAAACATTTATTGGGCCTGCTATCGCAAAGCCTGTGTGTGCAGTTTTACTCCTAAGTCGAATTGGCATTTATAACTCCTTGCCATGCTTTAAACTTTCCTTCTACTACTTAGAAGTCACCCCTAAGGTAGGGTGTATGTAGGCCACAGGGCAGGGTGCTATGTGCTTAAAAGATAAGACATGTGCTTTGAAGTTTTAATGAGCCACAAGCGCACTTCCAGACCCGTATGCCTAGCTAAACATCCAGGGCCCGATTCACAAAGGTAAGATGAGATGAAAGTCTAACTTTACGACTTTCGGTGTTCACAAAGAGCATTTACTACTCGTAAATGCCCTTTGTGAATACCGAAAGTTGTAAAGTTCAATTTTGGTATTCACAAAGGGCATTTACGAGTAGTAAATGCCCTTTGCGAATACCAAAAGTCATAAAGTTAGACTTTCATCTCACTTTACCTTTGTGAATTGGGCCCCCAGTGTCCCACCCATACTGTAACTCACACATGTATTTACAAATCCATAGAGGCACTCACCCACCCATTCAGACAGAGACAGAGGCACTTACACATTCAATTACATGCCCATACTTCACTTATGTATCCAGCAGTAACAGAGCCAGTTGCACACACAGTTATATACCCCAAATCTTTCTAATACAGTCAGTAAGCATTCCATACAGCCAGTCACATACACCAGTCACATACTCCTATAGAGACCCATAGAGATACTAAGAGGTCAAGTCATATAGCTACATAGTCAGTTACACATCCTGTGTCACACCCAGCGAGGGACTGATATACTTATTTAGATATGTAATGGAAGTACTGATACTCCTAATTACCCATGCAGACAAGTAGCCCTTAAAACGTGTTGGGCCTATTACTGCAGAGCCTATGTGTGCAGTTTTACAGCTAGGTCGAGTTGGCATTAAAAACTCCATGCCAAGCTTTAAACGTCTACTATGTATAAGTTGCCCCTAAGGTAGCATGTAAGTAGGCCATAGGGCAGAGTGCTATGGGCTCACAAGGTAAGACATGCGCTTTAAAGTCTCAGTCAGTCACATGTGTAGTTTGAGACCCCTAGGCACAGCTAAATATCCAGTGTCTCACGCATACTGCAGCTTACATACATATTTACAAAACCAGAATCACTCACCTAGCCAGTCAGAGAGAGTCAGAGGCACTGATACATTCAGTCACATACCCATACAGCACTTATGTATACAGCAGTAACCGAGCCAGTTGCACACATAGTTATATACCTCAATGCTCAGCAATACAGCCAATAGGCAATCCATACAGCCAATTGCATACACATATAAAGACCCATAGAGATACTAAGACAGCTAGTCATATAGCGACATAGTCACTTGCACATCCAGTGACACACTGAGAGAGGGACATGTATTCTTATGTAGATATGCAGTGAGGTACTGATACTACTAATCACCCATGCAGAAAGTAGCCCTTTAAATATGTGTGGGCCTGCTACTGCAGAGCTTGTTTGTGAAGTTTTAGTCCCAGGTTGAGTAGGCTTTTAAAATCTCTTGCCAAGCCTTAAACTTTGTTTGTACATATAAGTCACCACTAAGATAGGCCATAAGTAGACGTACAGTGATGCATAGACTGATACACCCATATGCACACGCATGCATACACTAGCACACCTAAGAACAGACCTATGCATACATTACCACACCCAGACACAAACTCATGCATGCACTGACCTACCCAGGCACTTTCTCATACATACACCTAGACATACAGGCACACACTAATGCATACACTAACACACCAATGCAGAGACTGATGCATACCCTGACACCCCCAGACACACACTTATATATACACTAACACACAGGCACATAGTGATGCACACATTAACACACCCAATGGCACATTGAGCCATTCAGTAAGAAACCCAGGCACACACTGATCCATATACTGACACACCCAGGCACACACTTAAGCATATGCTGAGACACCAAGGCACACACTGATCCCTACGGTGATATACCCAGGCACACACTTATCGATACGGTGATACAACAAGGCCCACAGCGATGCATACGCTGACATACACACTAATTTAAAAAGAAAAGTAACAGACTTAGAGTGGCTATAACATAGTGACTTGGCTGTTTATAAAGGTACTTAAATGCTTAAAATATGTAATTTAATAATACAGTTTGAAAAGCTAAATGTATTGATTTGGTTTTTTTTCCTGACATCTACTTCGACTTACAACCAGAGAGTTACAATGCGGAAAAAAAACCAGAAACAAGAAAGAAACAGAAGAAAGGAAAATATCTCCTTACAACAGAGAAATAAAAGGGGCAACATGCAGACAATATGGTGAAAGAGAAAAGAGCTGCTGGTAAGAAAACAAAGATGTTACTTAAAATAGTATGTGGAAAACTTCAAAGTGAGCAAAACCAAGTTAATAAAAAGTGAGGTTTGAACTCAGCTAAAAAAGGAGAAAAACTAAGTGACATTAAGAGTAATAAATTGTATAAGAAACCAGATAGCTTAACAAGAAGACAAAGATGTTTTAGAATGTTTCATAGCAGCGTAATTCAGAATCTCATACAAACTATGAACCAGTGTAAAAGGAGAAGAGAAGCAGTCAAACAAAAGGAATGTGGTGAAGCTGTAGTTGATACGTCTTTTGCCCTAAAGAGGAAGCTATCTATTTTGATTCTGAGCAGAATGAGAACTTAGGATAAAACAGTGTTGTCTATGAAGAGATGCAGCCACAAAAAGTCATGTGAATTGAAATATTTTCAGAAAATTTTTCAAAGATAAATGAAAGCATATGTCCAATACTGAGCCTTTCATTAATGAAGAAAGCTACTTTCAGGAGAACACATTAGTGCATACAGTTGAAACAACTGGCCCATGTTATGAAGTTAAGGATGATGCTCCCATTGCAAAAGTGGAGATGGATTCTAGGGATGTTGAGGAAGTGATATCTGAAGAGGTACAAAGAAGACGTAGTAGTATTTGCAGTGTTCATCAGTAATCAATTGATATATTGAGAACTATCCGATATGAGTTTCCATGCAGAAGTCTAAAACAGAAAATTGCAATTTTGCAAGGATCAGATCCATGCAAAGTAAGAAAGTATAGTAATTTACAGGGATATTCGGTAGCATGTCTATAAAAGAAAGTGCACTGAAGCGCCTTCCTTCACTTCAGAATGTTAGCTGTTCATCTCTCTAAAACACAAAATTTAGTTAGGCGACTTTACTATGTGAAAACTCCTGCTTTATGTTTAGGAGAAATGAATAGAACTCTTTTGCATGGTACTGTAGCAGAGGTAGAAAAAGTTTGTGAAGATGTTCAGTTTCGTATCTTTGGTCTAGAACAAAAGTCTAGAGAAAATGAGTAATTGGTATGTGCAGGTGAAGAGATACAGGACACAAGTATTAGTATTGATAACTTTACACTAGAGATTACAAAGTTTAACACAGTTTCTTCAGAGAAACCAAACTGTGCATTTGTTGTTGATGCATGCACTACAAAAGCCAAACTTGCAAAGTTGTTCTGTACTCAAAAACTGAACAAGAAAACAGAGATAAGTGGCAAGAATTTGCTGTATATCTCTTTGTTGAGGAATGCTTTGATTTGTCCACACAGCACATTATATGTAAGTATTGCTATGATAAGTTAGAGAATAACAAAATGCCAGCCAGAGCAGGACATAACAAGTTAGAATTAGTATCAATTCCAGAAGAACTTCAAGAATTTAAAGTTTATGAATCAATTCTCATGCAATGTATACACCCTTTTCAAGCAATAGTTTGTATGGAGCCAAAGACAGGACAATTACCACCGACAGAGCTACAGAAAGCCCTTAAAGAAAGAGTTATCTACTTACCTTTAGATTTGAAACGGAATATTGAAACTGTAGGGGTAGAGAGAGGAATTGATGAACCACTTATCATTCCAGTAAATGGTGTGCTTAGCAAGAATAAAAAAACTGGCAAGAGTTAGTGGATGTTAATAAAGTAAAAATGCGACATTATGCCTGGTACAAAATAATATTTATTATAAAAATGTTGATGTTGTTTAAGATGTAACTTGAATGGAGGATGAAACATTGCTACCAAGTGGAAAGATTGAAAAAGTGGAATGGTCCAGATCAGAGGGACTTTATGAACACTACAACATTCTTCTACTGCATTCTAAAGAAGTTATTGATGATGCTATTGAACTCTTTCAAATGAAACAAGCAAAAGGAGCTCCCATGCATGTGTGGGAGAATGGTTTAGAGGCTTGCAGTTTTCCACAAAGATTTCCCACAGGAGCAGGTGGTCGCTATGATGACCGCCCCGTACAAAAACTAGCAGCTGAGTACAGGTCAACCAGATTATATTCAGAAGATCCAAGATTTCGCGAGTGTTCTCCATACATATTCCATCTTCTATTTGAGAGTGACTTGTCTGGACTATTATATGCTGTAAACCACATACTGAAAACAGGAGTTAACCTGCAAAACATCTCTGCAAAGGAATTCATTGAAAAAGTTCATGGGAAGCATGAGAAGCTGGCAGTCTCTCAGTCAGTCCCCACATATATTATACATGAAGAGTTAGGGCTTGAGTATATATTTGATCAACTAGCACTTGCGCCCCTGCTTAGATGGATCAGGGTATGGAGTATTCCAGTGCTTCATCTGAACCATGCAAGTATAGAGGACTGTCTGACCTTAGACAGGGCATTTCACAGCCCATGTATTAAATACATCAAGGATGTCACTCTTAAATTGGGCCGCCTTGACTTATTTGAACATCCGTATGGCGTTATAAAAAGGGATTTGTCTTGAGCGAAGAAACACTTTATCCACATGATGGACTCAGAAAGGGAGGTGTAGGAACTCTCCAAATCCTCAGTTCAGTCCTGCATTATGTTAAAAACGTACCCCTCGATGGGGCCTTATTTGACCATAGTCACACTGTCTCATCATTGATTCCTATTGACCAGATTCAGACTCAATCTTTTGCATTGGTCTCTGGCAGTCCCATTAGGTATACATAATGTGGAAGATAGAGGGCCCTGTTCTTTCGACGATTTCTCCCCTCAAGATACTCTGCATTTTATCCTTTTTGGTGATTACTACAGATCTTGCTATACACTGCCTTTATTTGAGGATCACATTTTTTAGCAAGTGAGACAAGCCCTGGTCTATTTACAAATGTTGACAAGCCCTCTCGTTTGTTTTAATGTAGCTAGTTTCCTGGTAGAGGCTTTCATGATTAGGAAGAGGCTGCCTGGTTGATGAGATGATTTTATGCTATGCACACTGACTATGAATTTGCACTTATTCTTAACAAATTCCTATTTGAATTTTTATGTTTTTATGTTTTAGGGCTTTTAAATAACCTCTGTTAGCTCTTTAACACTTTAGATGGCATTTTGAACCTTTTTTTGCCTTGGTTTTATTTGCTTTTAGAGGGAAATTGCCCTTGGCAAACTATCTGGGTTAAATTGATCATTCTTTTGCTCACCATGACACACCCGTTTAGACCAGGCAATATGCAAATCAATCTTGACCCTGTGCCTCATGGGAATAGTCCAGCCCGAACTGCCAAGCCAGGTCCTCCCTGGACCAGAAACAAGCATCCTAGAACCGGTTTCGGGGTTTCACCCCTTATCAGCCAAGATAGCTTGAATCCAGTGGCACAGTGAGTCCGGGACCCACGTCTGGGCATACCCGGCACACTTAGGGCGAGGAAGCAAAAGACACACAATTGATGGATGGAATTCAGAACAAATCAAAACATTCACCCCCAGTCAAAAGATGTGGGTTAAATCCATCAGTCTTTGTTGAAACCGGAGAATCCCCATTGAAATCAACAGGGCACCCGACACCAAACCATCATCCTGCACCCAGCCGCCCCTGCGCCGCTGTGGGTGTGCATTGGGTGCTAAAATGGATCCCCCTTTGCCCTGAGCTAAACCACAGGAGCTTTGCTCCCACAACCTTGTGGCCTGCTCATGAGCAGTCACCAACCAGAGGCCCACTTTCCCCCATTGGATAACATTGGGCCTCAGCACTCTGCACCCAGCCGCCCTAGTGCTGCTGTGGGTGTTTTGAGAGTGCATCCTTGACCCTGGGGGAACCCTGGTTCTAACCCCAGAATACCAACTCCCACAACAAAGTACTTACTTGTTAACCGATAACTTCATTTCTCTCCATAGGAATACATTTACTGTTTTTCCTTGAAAAATGTTCTAAGGGTTGAGTTGGTTTTATATTGAACTTTGAAAAACTGCAAAGAACTAAAAATTGCTTACTTACCTTTTCTCTAGGAAGTGTCCCAGTGTGATATCTAGGTGTATCACACTGAGTAGAAAAAGTAATCCAGAAAGTAATCTGCAAAGTAATTCAAAGTAATTTAACAGTAATTTCCACTGTATTGAAAGCATTTACAACTCTGTAACAAAGTCATTTTCATTCACCTTGCTTGTATTGTTCAACCTGCCTTGAAAATTATCAAATACACTTACCTGTGCCAGGCTTGCTTGGTTCTAGGAAATAAATACAACTAAATAATATGTTTATACAAATCAAATTGGTCTGAGTTCAGTCTTGGAGTGTGTGACATCTTTTGCTGATTGAGTGTGTACAACAAATGCTTAACACTACCCTCTGATAAAGCCTTACTGCTCGCCCACACTACCCCAAATAGAGAGTACGGTGTTATCTACTTTTCCCTCTGCCTACCTTTGGGGTTCCACTGGACTCTGTGCACAATATACCTCATTTTGGTATAGTATATACAGAGCCAGCTTCCTACATACATGGACTGAAAAACACAACTCACAGCAAGTGCAACTGGGAGTAATATCAAGACAGGTATCCCCAAGCAGGAAAACAGTCCCAGGAAGGGGCCGCACAGCAACCGCTCTCCTAGGCACGCACCGGGAGAGGCAGTTCCAGAGAAATGAGACGCTCATAGAAACCCTGCTAAAGCTACAATTCTATCCCTCCTTGAACTCACGGGACCACTCCACAACATACATAACTCTGTTCTGACCACCCAGAGCCAAAATTTCAGAATAGGTCCTAAAACACCCTATTAGAATAGGGGGGGAACTCAACAGCTTATAAAAATAAGATCTGTCCTGTTACAAATATTTATAGCAATCACCCTTACACCCCTAATCATTGAAAGGTGTATCCAACAGGGGTCACCTTCTGATACTTCACCAAATCGCGAATGGTAGGTTGATGGGATCACACCCCTGTGGCAAAATATAGGTTCTCCAAAACGATTGAGAGTAGAGCGTTTGTAACTAAGCTGAATTAACAATCAGCAAAGTTCTTATTCAAAAAATAAGTATCCTCAAGGACAACAAAGTGCACTAATGCAGATTTGTCATTAACCCCAGAACCCAAGGAAAAAAGAATATATTATTGAACTTGTGCAAATGAAAGGAGGAAATAAACATGGGCCCTCAAACAGGGGTTTGCTTAGCACCCACATCCCTCAATGAGGAGGTGAATAGTGCGTGGGTGCACCGTTCCAACGTGCGGTCGAGCCCTTCCATGGCGATATTACGCGAGAACTAAGAACTGTGAACTATCATGAACTCGTCAAAAGAAACACAGCCACCGGAGGAATGCAGACGACTCCCAAGGGATCCATACCTAGAACTGCAGTGTTGCAACAAAAGTTATATATACTTTTATGATTATGCATGATCTGCCTACTATGATAGTCCCACACTTGAGTACTACTGAGGAACTGCTGAGTCAAAAAGTTCATTAAAAGGGAACCACAGTGCCTACATAGGGATTTCTCATACGTTACTTACAATTACACTGAACAGAACACCAGCATCCCACATGCACTGTTTAACACATAGTACCGCACATGACTGCAGTCGACTCCCAAGCATCAGCCAGATCATGTTATGTCTTCTCATTAATTCCACATGCAGTAAGCACAGACAGGCTTTACTTGTCCCAAGAAGTAGCCCCCGAGAAAGCAAAATGCCTTATGAACCTCTACCCATGTAGAATAAGGGCCAAGATCTAACCCAACAAGATAGAAACACACAGGCTAGTTGTAAACATAATACACTATGACACCAACCCAGGAGCTCTATACACCCTAACTGAACCCACAGATATCTAAACCGAGCTGGACAGGATGCGTAGGAAGGGCCACATAGGGGAAATTTTCACATGGTCCCGAGATTTCCTGGAGAAAAGATTTTTGGAGGTGGCAAAATCCCCAACTCAGTGCACAAACATATCTGTTCCAGTGTCCATCTGTGGACTGAGAGTGGCTCTCAGTGTAACCGGGGCAGTCTTCTTAAACAAAAATGGTCTCCGGACATTGGATTCCTATGTAGGGCTGACCAGCTCAGGATAAAAAGGGGAATATTTTGCATGGGGGAGGGTTGAATGAAAGTATGACCACCCCATGTCAGGAAATATGGGAATCCGAGGTGGGAGGATACACTTGGATAGAAGGGAAAGGACAACCCCTGATTGTACAGAAACTAACAATGTACTCCTTATGTTTTAGAGGAAAAGGAACGCTTCAGATGGGCATGAATACTAACTGCGGAATGATATTATATATTCTGTATACGCCATGGGGCTCCCCCACACTGATAAATTACTACTGGCAATGCAGCGAGTACACCTACACTCAGCTTTCTCCCAGATGGAGGGTACTGTGTTTCCTGGTCGCCATGCACACTCCGACCATGGTGATTCCTGGAGAAGAGCTATCGGACTTGCACCAGCACCCATTAGGGAAAAAGACAACCTTGCTGAACCAAACTCACGAAAGGAGAGCTGCGGAATGTTTTGGCTGGATACAATTCAAAAACATTCCAGAAGAATTTAGACAGCTCAAAGAAGCACAGCTAGAGGCAGGGGGGTTGATATCCTTCTTCACCCTGCAAACAAAAGCAATGGCCACTGGTTACAAATTACCAGGTGGGAGATTCTCAAAATGATGAACAGCACTGAGCTCAGCCTCAATTCTATCAAAGAAGAAATGCGAGCAATACGCTTCATGGTAATGCAGCACTGATATGTACTGGACTTAATGACCGCAATGAAAGGCAGTTTCTGTGGCAAGAACGGGGCAGGCTGCTGTAAGTTCATCCCAGGAAATGACATGGACAATGAAACACTGACGCTTTCCATTCAAGCACTGCACAATGTGCAAAGAAACATGCAGTCGAGACCCACCTATGGTCAAACATAGACAACTCATTTACGACTCCAAAGGCAGCAACCAACATTCCTCACCATATATTGTACACCGGAAACTTTTATGACCCATCATGTTTTGCACAAAAGAAGTACACAGACTGATTATAAATTGAGACAGTCCTCAGACCTTGCGCCTGTAACTGTTCTCCCAGCCGTAATGTGTAATTAAACAAAATGTTCCTGTTTTGCCAAACGCTTCTTGTCTTCTGTTTTTTAGGGATTTCAAACTCAAGTAAGAGTCTACAGTGGAGTGGCATAGAGTTGAGTAGGGTATAATAGATCAGCATAGAGTGGAGTGGCATACATTGAAGTGACATAGCATAGAGTTGAGCAAACTGTTGTAAATTGGAGTAGAATCTCATACAATAGAGTGGAATGTTGTGCAGTACAATATTGGAAGCTGTCATAGAGTGGAGTATAGTGTTGTACAATACAGTGTACTAGCATAGAGTCCAGTATAAATTTGGATTGTGGAATGTATGGGGACTGAGCGGAAGAGAGTGCAGTAGAGTGTCATAGAGTATAGTAGAGTTTGTACAGTGGAGTTATATAGAGTGGAGAAGAGTACATTGTTGTGTGGAGTGGCACAGAGTGGAGTAGTGTACAGTGGATTAGCATACAGTGGAATAGCATACACTGGTGTGCCATAGAGTGGAGTGGCATACAGTGGAATAGCATAGAGTGGAGTGGCATAGAATGCAAAGGTGTACAGTGGAGTAGCTTACATTGGAGTGGTGTACAAGGGAGTGGTGTAGATTGGAGTGGCATACAGTGGAGTGGCATAGAGTGGAGCATTGTATAGGGAAGTGGCATAGAGCGTAATAGCATGTAGTGTATAGAATACAGTGCAGTGGTGTACAATGGAGACTGGAGCGACACACACTGGAGTGGGGAAGAGTGTAATAGTATACAGTGGAGTAGTGTACAGTGAAGAGGTGTCCAATGGAATAGCGTAGAATGGAGTGGCTTAGAGTGGAGTGGCATAGATTGGAAAAGTGTACAGTGGTGTCTACTGGAGTGAAGTACACTGGAGTGGGGTAGAGTGTAATAGCATACAGTGGAGCAGCATGCAGTGGAGTATTGTAGAATGGAGTGGCACAGAGTGGAGTGGCATAGATTGGAGCAGCATACAGTGTAGTGGCAGATAGTGAAATAGCATACAGTTACATGTTCTGGATTGTATTGGCATACAATGGATAAGTGTACAGTGAAGTGGCATACAGTGGAGTGGTGTAGACTGTAGTGACGTACAGTGGAGTAGGTTAGAGTGTAGTAACATACAGTGGAATGCAGTACAGTGGATTGGCATAAAATGGAATAGCATAGGATGCAGTTGTGTAGAGTGGACTTGAATAAACTGTGTACAGTGGGGTAGCATACACTGTAGTTGCATACTTTGGAATAGCATATAGTGGAGTGTTGTACAGTGGAGTGGTATACAGTTGATTATTACAGAGTGGTGTGGCGTACAGTGGAATGTAGTCAAGTTGAATAACATATAGTGGAGTAGCATACAGTGGAGTGGCATGCAGTGAAGTTGCGTACACTGCAGGTGCTCAGTCTGGAGTTGTGTACACTGTATTAGAGTAGAGTGGACTGACATAGAGTGGAGTTGTATAATATGTAATAGCGTAGAGTGGAATGGCATAGAGTGGGGAGTTATACAGTGGAGAGGCATACAGTGGAGTGGGGGAGAGTAAAAGCATACAGTGGAGTGGCATCCAATGCAATTGCGTAGACTGAAGTGGTGTAGTGTACAGCAGAGTGGTATACGGTGAAATAGCATACAGTGGAGTGTCTTAGAGTAGAGTAGCATACAGTGAAATAGCATAGAGTGGAGTGGTATACAGTGGAATGGCGTAAGTGGAACAGCGTATAGCGTACTAGTGTCCAGTGGAGTGGCAAACAGTGGAGTGTCATAGACTGGAGTGACGTAGAGTGGAGGTGTGCACACTGTAAGAGCATAGAGAGTAGTGGCATAGAGTGGAGTTGAGTACAGTGTAATAGTGTAGAGTGCAGTGGCGTAGAGTGGAGTCTCACACAGTGCAGAGGCATAGAGTAGAGTGGTGTAGAGTGGAATAGTGTATACTGGAGTAGCGTCCAGTGTAGTGGCATACAGTGGAGTGGCATAGACTGGAGTGATGTACAGTGGAGGTATGTACAGTGTAAGAGCATAGAGTGTAGTGGCAGAGAGTGGAGTTGAGTACAGTGGAGAGGCATTGAGTTGAGTGGTGTAGAGTGGAATAGTGTATAGTGGAATGGCATACAATGGAGTGGCTTTGAATGGAGTGCCATAGACTGGAGTGGTATACACGGGAGTGGCATGTACTGGAATACTATGAAGTGGAGTGGTGTACAGTGTAGTGGCATACAGGACATTTCTCAAAATTTTACAATTAACGCAGGACTATGCAATGTGGCCTTGCGTTACTTTGTAAAT
This sequence comes from Calotriton arnoldi, assembly GCA_963921515.1. Taxonomy (NCBI): domain Eukaryota; kingdom Metazoa; phylum Chordata; class Amphibia; order Caudata; family Salamandridae; genus Calotriton; species Calotriton arnoldi. The sequence continues at coordinate 89,107 of CAWUFW010009754.1, read as the reverse complement.
CTAACTTAAGTATTTCATTGCCCATGCAAAAGCATGCATGTAGGAAGGGCACCTCAATACAACAATACATCTAGGCCTTAGGTATATTTTGAGCCACAGTATACCATGGTAACTTTGAGGTATACCATGATACATGGCAATGACAAGCCAGTATATAATTGGATAATGGCTGTTTTAAGAAAATGAAAATGCAGCCCTATTGTTTTTACTACACTTTGGCTGAGTTCTGTGTTAGGGCCTTAGGTATAGGTAAGTAGTAGGTTTGATTGTAGTTCCCTACCTATTGCCACTTTATTAATGTGGCAATAGGTAGGGAAATGTATTAATATTTTGTTACATATTTTTAAGTAAGTTTACTGAGTACTGCGCTAATACCTAGTATGTATTATATTTCTTTTTAAGTTGCATGGTTTCTCCACTGTTTTTTTAGGTATTTACTATTTTTGCAGTCTTTTGTACGCTTTGCTTACAGGATTAAATATGTTAACATTTGTAACTACACTGTACTACACTATATTTGTAAAATATAGTGTATTTGAGGGTTTTTTTTAATTATTAAATAGTTTTTTTAAATATTTTTAAGTACCGCTGTACTTCCTAGGTAATACCGTGGTACTCCGAAACATTTAAAAAAATATATATAGACACGTATAATTATTTTTCCCTTCCTATTACCACTTTAACAAAGTGGTAAGAAGTAAGGAAAAAATGTAAAACCTTATACTTACCTATATCTAAAATCCTAAGCCAGAACACTGGCAAAGTGGGCTTAAAACAACATAGCTGCCTTAAACTTTTGGAAAGGCAGTCATTTTCCAATTAGATAATGGTTTATCATCACCATGTACCACCATATTATTGTAGAACTTTCTGTGTAAGTACAACGGTCACAGATATCACTAAGTTTAATTTACTAATAACATAACAAATACTTACCGTACTTATCTGAAATTCCCAAAAGTGATCATCTGCACTTCATAGTGCATGATCATGTCAAATTTCATGTAAATACATTCAGCCATTTTAATTGTACGTCTAATATAACAGTCTATGAAAAATGCATTGGTGGAAAAACGCATTTTGTGCCCCCGCCCCCCCTTTTCTCTTTACACCCCCTTAACGATTCACCACAAAAATTAACATCATTATAAAATGTAGAAAATGAAATAGGTCTGGAAAGTTTTGCGGTGATTCGTCAAATGGGTGGAAAGGTATTAGGGAGCAAAAATTTGAGGAAATCCTAACTAAACTACAGAGCGGCAATCAGATTTAACCCTTTGAGTGCAGTGTCGGTCAATGGCCGACACCCGCACTACCTCTCCAATGCATCTATCGGTCAGTGGGCGACACTCAGGAGGTAAATACAGGCCCCTCTGTTGCAGATTTCTTTATAATATTTTAAACACGGGCTGCCTGGGAAGAGCTTCCCGGGCAGCCTAATCCTTTTTTAGGCTTTAGTGTAATGACGATCAGCGTGCAGGGCACAATTACGTTGTTGCAGTAAATTGAAAGTAAAATGTATCATTGGAAACAGAGAATCTCCCCTTTCTAATGATATTTCATCCCAGTGGATCCCTACATGGGGATTGGCCCAGGTGAGCAATCTGCAAGCAGGAATCCACCCACTACACAACAGGGATAGGGGAGTAGCCCCTTAGGCATGGGCTTGTACTCCCCCATTACATTTATTATGTACAGTATTTTTGCCCCCTCTGGGGGTAATTACCCCTGCTCTGCCCCCGGGGTGGGCAGAAAGTCCATTAGACAACAGAGACTTATACAAAAAATCAAGGGTGGGCAGAGAACTCTGCTCCGCTGGTGGAGCTTCCAGAGTTTTCCCACTCTGCGGTCAGCTTAGAGCACAGAGTTTGGCAAAAAACTCTGCCTCCACCACGTAGCGGAGTTTACCAGTGTTGGCCCACCCCTCCTTTCTGATAGACTGAACTGTGCATGACTGATATGCATTGGCGATACCGCTCTCAAAGGCATCTTGAATGCCGGGGTGAAGGCGTGGCTACGACAGGGCAACAGACATGTTAAGTGTGGTTAGAAGCCGTGAGTGCTCAGAGTCTCTTGATCTACTAGTCTGAGGTCACTTATTAACTGCAGCCATCTCAAAGTCAGTCCAGTATTTACTACTTGTTTTCACAGTAGTACTTCAGAAAACACTTTGCCTGATTCTTACAGACTACTGGTGTCAAAGAGCCTTTGCTTCAAAAGCCAAGGTGTCGTGGATGGCCACCAAGCTTTGTCCTTGATGGGATGTCTTAATCCCCAGGCAGGCTTGCAGCCTGCTTTGAAAGCCTATTGACATTGACCTAGAAACAAAATAAAGACCTCCAGAAAGTACGATCTTCGGAGAACATGTGTGTACACAAAAGCTTGTTTCTATCCTATGAGCTAGCTCTGCATTGTTGCCAGGAATATAAATTACGTTTTGTGTATTCACAGGAAATGGTTTTATTTTCCATTTGATATCCAACTGCCACCTAGGATGACTGACCCCGGTCACGCATAGCTACAGCCAATGATGAGTACTTCAAAAATCTCTGCTGCACACTACGATTGGCTGAGATGTCGAAAACAAGCCAATCCCAGGTTTCCTTACACATTACGAGACCCACTCACTCCCAGGCAATTTCCAGAATACGTTTAGTCATGCGGTTGGCTGTGATGGGATCCGGGATTAGTGATTATTTTCTTCCGTCGAGAGATACCCCACAATGTTACACACTGTGGCCACTCTACCTTCAGCGCCCCCTTGAACATCTGAAGTCGCCGATATTACAAAGTGCAGAGCCAGGTGTGAACTGGTAAGTGGAAGCGGGATAACTTTAGCAAGTTGAGAAATGTGAAGTATGGAAGTCCCAGCTGGGGAGGTAAGGAAATCACAGCCGGGGCTGGAGGGTGAGAAGCTGCTGCTCACCCTGTGTGATAGTGATAACTATGCGGGATTATAAAAAAAAGCAGATGGAGAATGCTACATTTAACTCTGAGCTCCTCTGCACAGGTTATCAGACACTACACCACATGCACGCACATTAGTAGACATCTAAACCAGCAAAGATGCAGCAATTACAATGTGAAGTGGTAGACAGAGCAATTCCAGCCGATGGTCTGCTCCAGGAAGTTATAGATGTGGCCTTGCATGTTGGTCCTGGAGAGCAAAGGTTGGCATATATATGGACATGCAGGGGTCCATGCTGATGCAGGGGATGTTGGTAGTCACCAGCATCGTCTCGTCCTTTGGGTCCATAGTGGGGGCTGTCCGTTGCCTCCCACCACTTTGCAAGAGGGCATGGGCTCGTAGTGGACATTGGCTGCATTCTCGGTCATCTCCATAGCCCACTGTTTCTTGTGGCTGCCAGGTCTGGAGGACAGTGCCCGGGACAGCTACAATGCCACCGGCAAAGAGAGACAGACTTGGGGTGCATGGAGTCTGGGCTCCTAACTTCTGCTCTGACCTCTGGCTCGTGAGGCAGTGGTGCCTGGGCTCCTCAGTGTCTGGTCTCCACAGTGCCTGCCCCAGGGTGCTCCCTCTCTGTAAGTTCATAGCTTGTCCCTGGAAGCTGCTGGCAGAGCGGAACTCCACGGAATGCCTCTGAGTTTTTATGCAACTCTGCAGAATTCTGCGTATTGCAACTTTGCAAACTCTGCCCACCCCTAAAAAAAATAGAGCAGTGGGGGCTGGCTATCATGGGCTGGCCATGCCCCCACCCCAGCAAAAATATATGCTGGCAGTCTTTCTGCCCCCCGGGATGCAGATGGGGTGACCACCCCTATTTCCCCACCTCCCAGGGAGGCGGAAAGCTCACTAGACACCAGGGACATATATAACAAAAATTAAGGGGCTGGGGCTGCCCACTATGAGCATGGCCATGCTGGCAGCCCCTCATAAAATATGTTGACAGTCTTTCTGCTCCCCGAAGGGCAGATGGGGTGATTACCTCCCAATCTACCCCCAAGGTGCAGAAAGCCAGCTAAACAGCAAGGCTTAATTTAAAAAAAAAAACATAGGGGTGTGGGCTGGCCATCATGAGCATCGCCATATGCCCACCCCCAAAAAATGTGTTGACAGTCTTTCTGCCTGTATGGGGGCAAATGGGGATGATTAATCCCAATCTTCCCGAACGAGGGGGCAGAAAGCCCACTAGACACTAGGAAATGCATTTATGAAGTATTTGTTTGGGTGGAGATACCCCCGCTGGGCATGGCCCCATGCTATCCACAGCACACCCCCCTTTAGACTTTCTGCCCTCCTGGGGTTCGATAGGGGTATTCAACCGCAATCTGCCCCCGGGGCAAAAAGCCCACTGAACACAAGGGATTTCAAAACAGTGCCAAAACAAACAAAAGGAGGGGACGGCCTACCCTGGCATCAAGCCATACCCCTCCCCAAACAATAGTGTCTTCAAGACTCAGTTGGGACAGATAGGTTTGTCCCCATTGGGAATATTGCCCCAAAGGGTAAGAAATTGACCTGACACCAGGGATTTTGACTGTGGGGCAAAAGAAAGTGGTGCAGGTGTTGAAATCAGGAATTGACCACACTCCACTTCAAAAAAAGCAAACCAGTCATTTGGCCCCTCACCAGGGGCAGATAGGAGGATTGTTCCCAATTTGCCCCTGGGGAGGAAAAAAGCCCACTCTATGGCAGGAATACTTTTTTAAGTAAAATATTGGAGTGGATCTGGCCTATTCTAACATTAGGCCCACCCTCACCCCTAAAGTGTAAGTATTTCTGCTCCTATGAGGACTATAGAATCCCATCCAAATGGCAAGCAAGAGGACATTTGATTCTTTTGGGTGTTGTGTTTAGATATGGGCCAGGAGAGTGTGACTAACTCCCAATATCGTCCCACTTGCAATGGTGAACGGTTTCTCTTTTTGTGCTTCATTAGGCTGCCACTCGGGAAAACCTACCAGACCTGAAAACTAGAAACATGGGGGAGTGTCCAGGGCAGTGTGCTTCACATGGATACCACAACATTTTCTTACCTACAATGCTCTGAAAACCTCAAACTTTGACTACAAACACACAATTTACTCACATTTCTGTGAGGAAAACTTCTTTAATCTGAGGGGAGCCACAATTTTCCTCCAACCCTGAGTTCCCACACATCTCCCAATAAGAACGGTACCCCACTCACCATACCACTCCAGTTTAGAGCCAGCCATATGCAAATCTGTCTTGACCCTGTGCCTCATGGAAACGGTCCAGCCTGAACTGCCAAGCCAGGTCCTCCTTGGACAAGAAACAAGCATCCTGGGACCGGTTTCGGGTGATCACCCCTCATCAGCCAGGCTAGCTTGAATTCAGTGACACAGTGAGCCCGGGACTCACGGCAGGGCATACCCGGCGCACTTAGGGCGAGAAAGCAAAAGACACACAGGAATGCAGAGCAAATCACACATTCGCCCCCAGTCAATAGATCTGGGTTAAATCCATCATTCTTTTGCTCAACATGCCACCCCAGTTTAGACCCTGGCTGATGAGAAGTGGTGCCCTGAAACCGGTCCCACGATGCTTGGTTCCGGTCCAATGAAGACCTGGCCTGGCAGTTTGGGCTGGACTGTTCCCATGGGAACAGGGTCAAGACTGATTTGCATATGGCTTGGTGTAAACTAGAATGGCATTGGGAGCAAAAAAACGATGGATTTAGGCCCAGATCGTTGTACTGAGGTGAATGTTCGACATTGAGCAGCATTCTGTCCATCAATTGTTCTTTTTGCATTTGTAACCCCGAGTGGGACGGGTATGCCCAGACATGGGTCCCGTACTCTCCATGCCACTGTAGTCAAGCTAGCCTGGCTGATGGGTGTGATGCCCCGAAACCGGTCCCATGATGCATGTTTCCGATCCAGGGAGGACCTGGCCTGGCAGTTCGGGCTGGACTGTTCCAATTGGGAACAGAGTCAAGACTGATTTGCATACAGTTGGGCTTAAACTGGAATGCCATGTGGAGCTAAAAAACGATGGATTTAGACCCAGATCTCTGTACTGGGGTGAATGCTTGACATTGATCAGCATTCTGTCCATCAATTGTTCTTTTTACTTTTAGAAAGTTGACATTTTCCTTTTCCCAGCCATTTAGTGTTTGCAGCCTGTCTCTGGGTCGCATGACTGGGTGTAGTTGACAGTCGGTCTTTGCACGTTCCTCTTAAACAGCCACACACAATAGAGATCTTAGGTATGCATCAATTGGCCATCACTGGTGGGTTGGGAGGGCAGAGTTATGCATAGCCCCACTTACACCTGAATAGGCTGGGTCCTGTCTTCACACAAAGTATTGTATACCCCGTGTAGTTAGTGTGGAGCCAGGGCATGGGAGACAGGAACCCTAAGCACTTCAAAATGAATTTTTAGAAGTTTCTCCTACTTCAAAGAAGGCACAAGGTATAAATATTGGACCGCAGACACCAACCCTACAGTGCACTTCCATACCTTTGAATACTACAGACGAAGGACTGCTGTGCTGCTTTGCTTCCAGAAAGACTGCAACTCTAATGCCCGGTTACTCTGCTGCTCTGCTGCCTGCTGTCCTGCTTGCTGAGAAGGAAGGTTGGACCTGCACCCATCCTCCCAGGCTGAAATGACTCAAAGTGTCATACAGCTGACTTCCTGTTCTGAGCTAGCTACACAGATCATAACAAGCTCCAGAGGATCCCTGCAACTGCCCATCTGACCTGCTGTCTGGACCTGCCGCAGGTTCTTGAGCCCAGCTAGCTTCTGCTGGATTGAGATTCTGATCCCCGATGGGTGGCCCTCAGGTCCTGGACCCTCAGTGTGGCCTCAGTTGAGCTCCCTTATGTTTTTGGGCTCTTTGTGAATGGACCTGTTCATGCCAAGATCTTGCCACCAGCGTCGCCCACCAATGCGAAGTTCTAGCGAACAAGACTCTTCGCACTACAGTAACTGCCAAGGATACCTGGCAGTGCAAGATCGCGCCACAGCATTCACAGCTCACAGTGACTACCAATGCGAATCTCCAGCAAGGACCGTCCACGACGCCAACAGAAACTTTGCGCTACAGGGACAATATTTTGTGAGGCCCAGCCTGATCTTCGAGCTACTTTGGTGACCATCCACAAAGCTCTCCCTGATCCTTGCGGTCCCTTCCACCATGAATGGAACTCATTGTGCAGAACTTTGAAGGTACTCCTTCAGCAGGAATAACCTGGTCCTTGTACCCGGCTAGTGCCCCATCGCGGTTAGCCTGGAATTTATAACTTTCACCCGGTCTTGCATGACCAGATACCTGCGATTGGCGCTCTGTGCTTTTTGGTGCTATTTTCACTTAAATCTTTAAACATTGCAGATCTTGGGTTCTAATAATTTGATGTTTGTGGTTTAGGTGTCAATATATTTATTAAATTCTACTCTATGTTTGTGGGATTTTTAATGAGTTGTTTTTTCACTGTATTACTGTTTGAAGTGCTGCATAAATGCTTTACAAAGTGCCTCCAAGTTACGCCTGACTGCTCAATACCAAGCCACCAGAGGGTTGAGCACAGATTAATTTGGGATTGGATAGTGACTTCACCCTGACAATGATTATGGTTGCTGCTTCAGTAGGGACACACTACCTTCAGCCAGCAACCCAATTTCTTACTGATAGGTTCTCAATTCTTCTGGCAAGGACTACATTGATTGTACAACTAATTCCTCAAACTTTTTTCCTATTTACCCCAAAGGAACTATTGTTTTTTTGTATGATTTGCCCAGGTTCCTAGGGAAATAGGTCTACTCCTGGGATTCATGGTCTGTTTATGTACAATATGGTTTCAGTTTTTTCATACTTACATGCTCCACATGGCGTGTTTTTGTGTTCTTGAGAAATATAATGCACCAGAGTGTGAAAGGCACTACGCAGGAAATTTCAAAGTGCTGTGTGTGTATAGTCGTGGAATGCCATGTGCCTCACTGCAGTCTTCACCAAGCAAAAAGATATAATTGTGGTGTGTTATATGCAGTTTTTTTTATAGTTGCCCTCTTGGTGTCTTTACATTTATTTATTTGATGTGTGGTTGTGAAATTATGATGGGTATTATGTTTTCGTCATGGTGATAGTTTTTGTCAAGCTGCATGTCTTGCTTGCTATCATATTGTATCTTCGTGAAAGAGAGGGTTAGTGTTGAGGCATTCATTGTGCTTAGTGGTATGGATAGGAATATGTGTCATGTGGGTCTCTACGTCTTTGCTTTAGTGCTTAATGTGTGGGTCAATAAGTGTTCCTTGACAGTGTATGCCCTGGCACAGATGGGTGAACCAATACTAAGGGGCAGAGAATTATTGTGAGGGAATCATTGTGGGGTAAATATGCAAGACTGGTAACAAGAGAGAAAGTTGGGTACAGGGTCTATGAAGATAACTGACCATAACCAATAATTGTAAACATTGTGCCTCACTTACTATTAGTTAGTACCCTTATCTCACAACATCTCACCAACCTACTCACTGATATTTTTGTCATGTTTATGGGTAAATTATGTAAATGGAATTTTTACTGACATCTCCCAACGTGAGAATTTCCTCTTATTTTTCCAATATTTCTTAGTTATATGCATCTTTCTGGCAGATTTACATACTTTCACAATAACATTAAAAGTAATAATAATTTTAACAAAAAAGATAATGTTAATACAAGATAAAGAAAAAGAAGAGGGGAGGAGGACAAGGTGGTAGAGGAGGAGGGTGAACAAAAGGAAACGGAAGAGGAAGGGTAAGAGTAGGAGGCAGAAGAAGAAGAAGAAATATTCATATATGGAATGCAATGCCCCCTGACGTAGATTGTAGATATTTTCTTTATGGATTATGGGCAAATGGCTGCCATCCATGTGCTTTTTTATATTGTCACTTAACTGAGAAGTGATCTGCAAAATAGTTATAATAATCAGCTTATATAGTTATCTTGTATAATATGTGGTTATGCCTGGGATCAAAAAAGTGTTTGTGCCTTGCCTGTAGATTAAAAAATGGCCAGGGGATATTTTTTTCTCTAGCCTGCCAGAGGAGTCCCAGAAGTAGCAAAACCATGTTCATGTAGCCCCTTCCTTCCATTTGTAGCTGTGACCTTCTCCGTGGACTGAAGGCGTGTTGACCGAGAGGGTCCCAGCCAGACCAGTCTGATCAGAATCTGTGTAGGCCCTCCGTCTGTGAAAAGGCTGAATGTATTCAAAAACAATGGGAGAAGCTGGTGGGTGAAAATCCTAGTGACTACAGCCACGCGGTCTCCTTGTGGCTTCCCTTGTCACTAAATAGCAAGAAGATATCAGTGAACAGAAGTCAGGAACCTCCATCCACTGTCGTAGAGTTGCTCACTGGTTCTAGATTTCTTAGTGCAAGAGCTATTTTCTCACAGGTGAGGTCAAGGAGAGAGGAATGAGGTTAGGCCAAAAGTGGATTATGGTCTATTAGTGTAGGCTCTATTTTCTCACAGGTGAAGTCAAGGAGGGAGGAATCAGGTTAGGCCAAAAGTGGATTTGTGAAATGTCTCATGGTGACATATTGGTGCCATTTGTCACCTGTAATGTACTATCACATGTGACTAATGATGCTGGTATTTTATTATTGCTGGTATTTTGAGATCTCAGAATGCTCCTGTAATAAGAAAACATTCAATATATGTTTGTAGAGCGATTATAATTTTCCTCACCTGTAGTAATAATACCGATTGAATGATGTCAAATACATGATTACCGTAGCGCTTTCTGTCACACATTTTTCATTTCCCAAGTAACTGTAGTAAATCAATTGAAGAGATGTTCTTTATTAAGCTTCATTAATGAGAGGCAGGCTATCACCCAACCGCAACCACCAGGCGCAATTGCAAACTCCCACTGCTTCACCTCAGAATGTTTTTTGTGTCATGTGGAACTTTCACTACATCATGGCAGTCTCAGCCTGGCTGAGACTGCCTAATAATATTATAACACATCTCCTTTTTTCCATATTAACCCAAGATGAATAGCAATGAAAACAAAATCAATAAAAAATAAGGATGTAAAACAAAACTAAAATGAGGGCAATATGCCGTGAGCAACAAGGGAAACACAACACATCAGGTATGTTGGTGGATAAGATACATACGGAACGGTACCATATCAAACAGATATGAAAGGGAGCCCACCCCTTGTACAATGCTAAATAAACATAAAGAAAAGGAGTGGCTCAAAGTGAAGCAATATCCTGATGAAACAGCACCATGTCTAACTCTTGTACAACTCTACTCATTTCATTGAGCCACAATATCTGAGAACAATTACCCACACAAATAGTCCTTCAAGTAAGTAGGAATTTTTTTTTTTCCTGACATCCCTTTCCCTTTGCAGACCAACCCTTGTTTCACGCACACCTTGTTCTGAGAAGGTGATAGTATCGTAGTGATTACTTTTTTTTAAATCTTCATCTCATAAATGACAGAAAAGGCTCCGCATTCCATTGATCCTCCCCGCACTTTCCTTGTTTCTGATAAGGAGCCCCCTTCCTAAGATTCCATGTTTGACCATTGTGCAATTTTACCCAACTTCCACCTACACTTTTAACTTTATAGGGACCTCTGAACTTGCTCAAACCCTTAATTACTCCACCCGGTTTAACTTTAACCAAATCACCCTCCTGAATAATTCTGGTACCTCCACCCGAAGTTCTAGTGGAATCCCTTGTAATTTTGTTCTGCAACAAAGTGGGTACCAATTTAGTGCCCGCTTGTCTGCCATGCATTAATTTAAAAGGACTCTTTGCCATGCCATCATGTACTGTTGTACGATATGCCCATAACATCTCTTTGATGACACTCTGTTTCGGTATGCTCGCAGCAACTGCTAACTGCATTGTGCCCTACAACATTTTATTTATCCTCTCACACAATCCGATTCCTTGTGGATTATAAAGTGATGTATGTCTCAGACCCACTTTTGCAAATAATTCTTCCATTTTCTTTGAGGTAAGTTGTGTTCCATTGTCCGTAAGAAGTACCGATGGAATACCTTCTCTCCTAAAAACTTCCCTTAAAACATTAATGATCAATTCAGTAGGGATGGATTTCATGAAAACTACTTCCACCTAATTTTTAATAGACAGTGGTATAGTTATAGGTTATATGGTGCCTGAGGAACAGTCGCACATATATCAGTTCAGGATAGTATTGAGTTACGGTGCTGTAAGGTGAGGAGAACCACCAACCTCCTCCAAAGTTGAGGCCAAACCCAACATAGAAATTCACAAAATCCTCAGCACACGTCTGTAGAGTAATATTAAATACCAATGCAAGTATACACAAATCATAAACACAGTTTCAAAAATCTTCTTTTTCTTTTATTCTTTTCTTTCTGATCAGCCAAAATGTGTTTCGTCGCACACACTGGGAAATCGTCCCGCGACTTTCTCAAGGCTTCAATGTTATTGGTAGTAACTTTCCATGTGGTGATAATTCCATCCCACATGCTTAAGACTGCGAGTGAGTCTAGTATCCTTGCTTCAAATTGAGCCAATCCGTAACTTTCAGTATAAGCGCCCCGCTTCGCGTTGTAGTACGGCCGCAACTAAATCAGTCAATCCGGTCCTCGAGTATGAGGACCGGATTGACTGATTTAGTTGCTATCAATGACATTGAAGCCTTGAGAAAGTCGCAGGACGATTTCCCAGTGTGTGCGATGATGGAAAGTTGGGTGAGGCCACTGAGTTTTTACATTGAATAAGACTAAAGAAAAATTCTGTAGCAGTCAAACATGTTGCGGGAAGAATACCAATGGAAGCCAGAGCACAGGTTAAGGACATAATTAAGCAGATGCTGGAGGATAAGGTCACTGAGACGTTGGAGCCGGCGGAATAGCTGTCTCCAGTGGTTATCACCAAGAAACAGGATGGGTCACTGCGATTCTGTGTGTAATTAAAAAGCTTAAATGAAAATGTAATGGGCGACTTTCCACTTCCAAATATAAATGAGATCATATTAATGTTGTCAGGGGAGAGTATTCATAAAACTGGACTTACAAAGTGCATATCACCAGATTAAGCTGCATCCTGATTCGAAAAAGTACACATCTTTTATTACCACGGAAGGAACATTCCAATTCAAAAGGATTCCGTGTGGGTTGTGTTGGGCAATCAGTGCTTTTCAGCGAATTATGACAGAGATTTTACAGGGTGTCAAGAAGGTAGTGTTTTTTCAAGATGATATCTTGATTTACGGAAGTGATGAGAAGGACCATAGCAGAACACTGGGGCAGGTGTTATCTCACTTGGGCAGGGCGGGCTTAACCTTGCGGAAGGAAAAATTTGTATTTACAGTCGAGAAGGTAGATTATTTGGGGCACCACATCACAAGGAAAGGAATACAACCCAAACAGAATCTGGTTAGTGCTATAGTGAATGTTAAAGTGCCTGATGACAGGGACAAGTTAAAATCTTTTATGGGAATGGTGGAGTACTATTCCAAATTCATTCAGGATTTTGAACACAAGGTGGAGCCATTAAGAGAATTGTTGAGGAAAGGGGGGAGGTTCATGTGGGCTGAAGAGCAACAGCATGTTTTTACTGTGATAAAAGAGAATATTGAACACGCGGAGATTTTGGTACCATTTAGATCGGAGTTGCACACTGTACTTAAGGTTGATGCCAGTGCGATGGGTATCAGTGTGGTTTTAGCACAAAAGCATGGGGGGCAAGAGAGAACTGTGGCTTTTGCCTCACATTCATTAACAGATGCTGAGAGGAATTACTCAGTGATAGATCGCGAGGCACTAGCAGCGGCCTGGGCCACAAGACATTTTAGAGTATTCCTGTGGGGTTCAGTTTTTACTTTGAAAACAGACCATAAGCCTCTTCTTTAGATACTGGGTCCAGATGAGACAAAAAATTGTTCAGGCAGATTAGGTTGTTTGGCTGTGAGACTACAGGATTTCACATGTCATGTGGAACATGTGCCTGGGTGGAGAAATAAAGTGGCAGACTGCTTCCCGAGGTTACCAGACACTAAGGCAGTGTGTGATGAATTGCAAACCGAGGATGTGTTAGCTAGCCTTGATGACATCACTGAAGGCTTGGGTAATGCTATCACTTGAAGGGAATGGGTTGAAAGTATTCAGAATGACGATACACTTAAGGATGTTATGAAGATGGTGAAGGAAGGGGTGTCAAGGGAAAGTATTATTTCTGAAGGACTTAGAACTTTCTACAAGATACAGAGTGAATTGTCCACATAGGATGAGTTGGTGGTGTTGAGAGGCGAGAGGTTAGTGCCACCAGAGTCCATCAGGAATAGGTTGATTGGATTGGCCCATGAGGGGCACCCGGGGCAGACCTTAACCGGTAAGAGAGTGAAGGAAAGGTTACGTTGGCCAAGTATGGACAGGCAAATAAAGGAGTGGGTTGAGAAATGCGATTGTTGTAGGGAATCAGAGAAAAGATTGTGTGTTGGTTTGCTTTGATACCCCTCACACACCAAAAGGACCCTTGGTGTCACACATTTATTGATAGTAACATAGTGAGTACTGAAGGGATCATTTTTCAGCCCCGACCCTTCCTCTCACTACCTCTACAACACACATAGCACTACAAATAGCAGTGCTCCCGCGTAGTCGCTGGTCGCAGCACGCCCCGTCCCGCAGCTGGGGCGGGAAGACCCCTATGATGAAGCATGACACCAAGGGTCCTTTTGGTGTGTGAGGGGTATCAAAGCAGACATTGTGTGTTTCCTACCAAGTTTGGAAACACATCTCCTTATTACAACCTCTTTTGAGGTGGATCTCTATTACCAAACTTAATCACAGCCTCCATGTAACCCAACACACCAAAGTTCACCCCCTGGTAACCCTTCAAAAACACATCAGAGGGAATGAATGTCAATTCCTTCCACACTAAATCAAATATACGCTTTGGAATAATCGTGTATAATGATCCTGTGTCAACCATCAGGGACAACATTTTCCCATTGATGTCAAAATCTGCTTTAGGTCCAACTCTATTATTACTCACACATCCGCATGGATCTTACTCTTCGACCATTAATACTCTATGCTCTGTATCCTCCTCTTCGACCACTGCTACTTATTCCATGGTAGCTTTGCATATAAGTGCATAGTGCCCTTCCTTTCCACACCTATGGCACTCCTTCCCTTGTGCAAAACAGTTCCTTAAATCTGCCAGATGAAATGTACTTCCACACCTATGACATAAACGTGTAGGACCTTTCTGTGAAGTGATCACCCCCTTCTTGTCTTTGCCCTATTAACATTGGCCCTTTGAGTGTTAGTTTTACTGAGCACTACATTTATACTCTCTGTGTCACATTGCAATGTCGCCACTTCCAGACCCTTTTCTTGTTGAATAGACTTGATTTTCCTCATGCACTTCTCTGATTCCTCTACCACATTTGCTATTACAATAGCTTCCTTTAACGTTGGATTGCTTGCAGCCCACAACCTCTCTTGTGCTTTTTTGCTATTGCACTGAACTATTAATTGATCTCTTATCATCTCTTCCTGCATATGACCAAACTGGCATTTCATAGACAACTCCCTCAATCTAGATACAAATTCATCAACTGTTTCGCTCGCTCACTGTGGTTGTGTGTAAAATGTATATCTGCGCATAACAATATTTTATTGTTTTGTAAATCTAGCGTGTAACCACAGAATGGCATCTTTGTACATGTCGTCAACTTCCTCACCCTACCTGGAAGATATTTGAATATGTGTTGCCCTTCTTTTCTCAGTGCTCCCAACAACAAAGCTTTTTCCCTTAATGCTGGGAATCTTGTACCATCTAATGCTACAAAATAATTTTCAAAGCAATCAATCCAGTCCTCCCATTCTATGGGAGGTTACCCTGCTGACATAACAAATGGAGGTGGGGCTGTGATAGTGTTAGCAATATTCATTCTAAAAACAACTAATAAACACCCCCAAAGCCCCACAAAGAATGACCCTAAAAGACGTGACCTGGCAGTGTGCAAATCACTGAAGAAGAGGTCTGCAAAACGCTAATTCCCAGTATCACAAATCTTAGAAGTGCGCTTGTCACTGAAGCAAATACATCAGCATTGTCGGTGTCACCCACACCATTGAAAATTTCCACTTAATTAGAATTTTTGACTTATAGGTGTGCGTGTCACTGCTGTGTCAGTCATATGGAGCCAAAACATTTCAAATACTCCTTCAATACTTCAAGGTGTGCGTGTCACCGTTATTGGTTGCTTCCAATATGCTGTAATTAGAATTAACACTGCGCTGCCTCTTTAAATGACCAATCACAGATTCAAAGCTCAAAGGTGTGCACGTCACCATTGCTGGATACACGCGGTAAGCCCCACCTGGTTAGCTCCGCCTTCCTCCACCTCAACGAAAGCCCCTCTCTGCCCAATTGAGGAAGACATCTCAGCACAAGGGCTGAAACAGTACAGTTGCCGGCAACCCCAGGAGCCTCAAGCACGGTAGGAACAACGCTCGCGCTGCAGCCTAAACTCTGTTTACCGATGAAGTTCAAAAGTCATGCTTGGTAACCACACTTCCTGCTAAGAAATGTCAATGTATAGCCAGTCTGCGGGTAGCTTAATGGTCGCTGTACCTTTTCTCTGGCTAATACCTGCGCACGTTCGTATTGCGCTGTGTCTCACATACAGTCACTTACCTCCAGGAAAAAAGTTGAAGTGCCCAGTATTTCACCATAAAACTGCTGCCTTAACACCGTACTGACCGTCTGGTAACCATTACCATCTATGGTTAGGATGGCATCTACTCAATAGCTGCCCAGCGTAGCGTAGGTTCGTTAGGGTGATTTGCTGCCTTACTTCAACGCTTGGCGTAGATCGTCACCAAATGGGGTAAATCAATTGAAGAGACGTTCTTTGTTAAGCTGAATTAAGCTTTATTAATGAGAGGCAGGCTATCACCCAACCGCAATGGCCAGGCTCAATTACAAACTCCCAACCGCTCCACCTCAGAATGTTTTGTGTGCCATATGGAACTTTCACTATGTCATGGCAGTCTCAGCCTGGCTGAAACTGTCTAGTAATATTATAACAGTAACACCTGTTACAATTTCCCAACTCACATGTACATGCCTTGCCTGAATTCGAAACTGTAACAGAAGTAGATGCATTCAAAACACAAAAAAAGATGTGGTGAAGAAACTCGTTTGCACTGGTCACTGCCTACTGTATACTACTTTCCTCAGAATTATTTTGAGCAAACACTTTTTAAAATTCCTGATTTTTTTTTGTTCCTGATCAGAAGCCTTTCGCAGAGAGTTTGTTCTAATTGCTTATCAATCAACAAATACAATTTTATATGAACTAAGGACATCAGGGAAGCATTTAGATTGATTCAAGTACTGTTATTGTCGTAGAAAGTCTCGACTTCACATAGCCGTTTTATTTAATCCACGATAGCATGTCAAAACAATATTTATGCTCTCACCTTCACGAAAGTCACTCTAATCTTACAAATTTACCTTTGAGGTCAACATTGGTTACACAACGTTCTGATTAAATCAGGAACAAGTTGATAGTCCCTTGTCTTCAAATTTATAATGTAATCTATAGTGTTGATTCTAATTCATGCTGTCTGAAACCTTTAATTATGCTTTACAAGTTTGCAATAACAGCGGAAACCACATTCGATGCAGAATTGCTGTAATAAATTTATTGTCGCTCATTAGGGGAGGGAAAAATTAGTTTGAGCCTATGCTGTAATCATAAATCACCTCTTGACTGTGCTTTGCAACAACATATTAGTAAATTATTAGGATCGGAGTAGAAATACGCTGAGTAGCCAAAAATGAAACCAGTAGCAGTGTGTGCTCTGAAGGTATTCCTGTGATGGTTGAATAGGCTTGCAAACACATTTAGCAGAACTTAGTTGTAGATTCAATGGATTATATGTTGAAAATTCGTTAGACAAGAGCAAATACCACTTGATGCAAGAGGTTAGTGTAAGGGCAGGCGAGTTTATCCTTGAATCAGAGACTCTCCGCACACATACATATCAATATCATTTTAGTGTCTTTGCTTAAAGTCACTTTAAAAATTTAAAATTGGAGAGATAGTTATAGAGCAGTATAAAGTGTTGCTAGATGCCTTATTAATTCCTCTGCTTTAGAGGATTGGGTACAAGGCATTATTGGTCTGAAAAAAATAGACGTAAACAGACAGTTTTTTTCTCACCATGATAAAACATATAGGGGCACATGCATCATTGTTTTTTGCGGTCGCAAAGAGGCAGATTCAAAGAATCTGCCCCTTTGCGACCGTAATTTTTGCATTTGGGATGCATCATCCCAAATGCAAAAATCGCTATTTAAGTAATCGCAAAATTTGTGATTACTCAAATAGCGATTGCATTTAGGGAATCGCAAATTGCGATTCCCTAAATGCAATGCAAAAAAAAAAATTGCGATTTCGCTTTTAAGAAACGCAAATTACCATCAACTTAAAGTTTGATGGTAATTTGCGATAACTTTGAAAAATGCACAAAAGTGCATTTTTCAAAGTTCTATGTTGCACACAAACATGCCCTTGGGGCATGTGTGTGTGCAACATGTTTTTAATTGCACTTTCAGGGGTGCATCAGGGTGTCCTTTTGGCACCCTTGCACCCTTGAAATTGCATGCGCAATTTGCGAGTACCTATTTGGTACTCACAAATTGTGCATGCAATTTCCATTGATTTCTATGGGCCTCTAGGCCCATAGGAATGAATGGGAAGCCATTCCTTATTCGCGATTTGCAATTTGCGAGTCGCAAATAAGGAATGTGTAGGAATCGCAAATTTTTTTGCAATTCCTACATGCATAAGGAATTGCAATTCCTAAATTGCGATTTCTTAAAAATCGCAATTTAGGAATCGCAATTCCTAAGTTTGATGCATGTGCCTCATAGATTCATAAATATGGGCAGTTTAGAGTCCTCCCCAGCCTGGGAACCAGCCAATCACTGCACCACACATGGAGCTTGGTATCACACATCTTTATTCGTCTGCGTGTAACCATTAACTGAACATTCTAAACCTGCATTCACCTCACTTTACTCTAACACTTATGTCCCATTTCTACAGAGTCCACCAGGAGCCAAAAGGGTTCCGTCATTGGTACCTCACATGACACCACAGGTAGCTGCTGCAACAACATGATTAACAGCAACCAGTCTACTGACAGCGGTCTTTGAGAGCTGCTCATCAACACACACTACAGTACCCTGTAAATTCAGGTCTATGGAGACGAGCAGATGACAGGCATCACAGTGGTTTTCTGCACAAGAGCAGAACCCACAGAGACGAGACCCCTGAGCATCATCTTCCTATCCTTCACTTCAGGGCCGGACTGGCCATAGCGGGCACCGGGCGTTTCCCCGGTGGGCTGTTAGGGTCGGCCCCCTGTAACAAAATCGGCCGAAACCGGCCCTCGCAAACTGCTCAGCTGCACTCCACCTCACCCCAGGGGGGGCCGGCTGAGCAGTGTGCCAGGGCCGGTTTCTGTTCCAGTCCGGCCCTGCTTCACTTGTCTCTTGACCTTGAATGCCCGAGTGAGGTGGGTAAAGACCAAGAAAGAGAGGGCTCGCTTCCCCAAGACATTACAAATGTGGAAAACAACTTCTGTTGTGACATGATAGTAGTGCATAACCAGATTTAGTATCAGACATTCACGCTAAGGGCATCTTGAAGCCATACACAATACTGTAAAGGCATGAATAAGACTCATGTGAAAGGAAACGGGATTAGCTGGTATTTGATCGTTCAAGTGTAGAAGTGCTATGGCTTGATCGAAGGCTGCATGCATTTTCAATAACGAATAGTAGAAGGCAAGTCAATTGGTCCTTAGTAAAAATGTGCATGAGACATTCCAAAGCTACAAAAAGGAGGATTCATGATGCTATGGCTGCGGAAGTGTGATGTGATGTAGGCGCTAAAATTGATGACAGCAGAAAGCATAACTGTAGAACAGAAAGGGGTGTATTTACTAATATTCTGAATGAGTGTGCATATGGTGCAAAGCAGTACAAAGTGACAGAACACATTGTGTTTGCATACTTCCCTTTAAAAAGGCCCATGGTTGCAGCACAAGATTGAACAGTACCACATTAAAGCCCATTCTACCCTTAGTAAACTTAGGCCAAAAATTCACAAAGTCTAATGAGCAGGTGCTACCAATATGGTCAACAGATATACATATGCTCAGCAACAAAGTGCAAACCCGAAGAAAGTACTTGCCTCACCAGTAACAACTTTGGAAATTAATTTGGTTATGTTGAAAATTCTAAAGCATTAAGCTTGGGCTGCGGTGTGCCCTATGACATTAGCAAAGATTACTTGGTTTCTAATCACTGTTATATTGTTGATCTGGGAAGGAGTAAATGCACATTTGATTCTAGGGACAGCGTAATGTTGGCAATGAACCAGTGTTGGAATAAAAGTATAACCTATGTGTAGCATAACATCCACTTCCGTAACGGTAGAGGAACATCATCATATGTTTGTCATTGGATCAAATGGATACAAAGTCAGGACATTATTGCAATGCAGCATTTCTGGCTCATTATCATAGACATGTATAAATGGGGTGTAGCTCTTGCTCCCCCTAGACCTCATGGGGTACCAGATGATATGCAGGGTTGTAGTGCAATGGAGTCTGCCCATTTAGTCCACCCAGATTTATTGCTTTTTGAATCACCCGGTTTTAGTAATTTTACTGTGGTTTAGACTCACTAGATGAGTCTCTTGCACAGTAATTACATTGTAAGTAAACTGCAATGTTTACCACCATTGTCTTCCTTTTAAAATATGGTCGCTGCGAAACAGCTAGGGTAATGGGCATTGGGCTGATTACACATAAACATGTGCACACAGGTACGTACGCTCATGTGTATGCTATGCGTGTGAGTCTACCGTCGCGAGCAACTCAGTAATTGTGCAGTCTACCAGTATTCAAGCCCCCAAGAACGTCCTTTGTTCTGAACAGTGCTCTTATTAGAAGTCCTTACTTGCTTTTGGATTCAGGAGTCAAATGAAAAAAATTGCTCACCGTTTTTACACCAGCCTAAAAGAAGTTGCATTCTGAGTACATTTTAATTGCCATGCACAGTTTAGTGGAATTTAAATTAAGAAAAGGCCATGTACAGCTATCTGCTGCCTTTGGCTAGGTTTGCACTATATAAATACCACATACAATCTATGCATACATATAGCCATTCATATGCTACCTTGGGATAGCCATACAGAATTTTGCCCTTCTCAAATCCAATCTGTTTGACATTTGAAATGAAGAAACTTAGGTGAACAAAACATTAGTTGCCACATTTAGCACAGCGATCAAATGTCACCAAAGTTAATACAGTGCTTAATGCTAAGTCCAGTAAAGTCTGGGCTGATTGGGTGTTGACCTGCTTCAGTATTTTCATCCATGATGTAAATGGTAATCATTCTTTTTTTTGTGATGTAACTTGGGACATTATATGTCATGTCATGAGCAGTGGGTACAGGTGAAGTATGTTGCACAGTATAACATAATTAGGAAAAGTAAGAGGATCTTGGGATTTCAATACTTGATTTCTTGTTTTTCTCAATGAATTTCTCATGTTTTGTTTGTTCAAGCAAGCTCAGATCTAATTACTATACCTAACTATAACGTCACTTTAACATTTATTATTTTTTTGTGAATTTCTCTGGTTTTTATCATATTTTAATGTAGAATGTGTAGCAACTTCTACAAATGGACAAGGCTACTTTGCAAGGTGAATGGTAATGCACAGTGAGGGTTGGACACTAGGCATGCCTCTAGCCCACCCTTATGCCCAACCCTATGCAAACATCCAAACTGACCTCCTCTGCACGCAACCTTGTTGTGTGCAGAGGAGATTGGATGCAGGGCTTTGATAAGCTGGCCAGACCAAGCAGTAAATATCCTGAAGAGAGGTGAACCTCTGCAGAGCAAGGCATTTGACCATGTGCAGGAGGGATTGGCTACAGGGCCTGGCCTTTGCCACGCACAGTGGATATTGGCTGTAGGGCTTGGCTAAAATATCAACCAGGGCCTTTTTGTTCCTTTTTGTTCCTTGTGTGTGTATATATATATCTGAGGGCAGACTGAAACGCGTTGGGTTGTAATTGTCGGATAAAATTTGCTGCCTTAAATAAAATCAAGAAAGTTTACAGCAATTGCCAGTGAGTGCGTGTGGAATTGTTCTGTAAAGGAATACTGTTGGGAAATATATATATATATATATGTGTTCACTGAAAAAAACAAAAGTTACAGGGATTTCATAGTTAGGCTGACATTTCACTCATACAAAACCCGAGAAATTCAGCAGTTATAGTTAGCTGAGCTAGCTATAACTTGTGCCCCTGCAATGCACTGCTTATGACTTCACATATTACATCACTCATAACATGGTCAGTGACATCACTGATGGCATCTCAAATGATATCACTGATGACATCATCCATAGAATCTCTGACGCAGCCACTCTTTGACCATTTAAACACCCACTCCAACTTTCACACTATCGTTCTCGAACCATTGACACACCCATACCAGTACATACATACCCACTCGCTGATTCATAGGTCTACACACACATCCGCTCACTCACCCATGCAGCCACTAATACACCCACTCACTCATTAATACAGCCACTGACATATCCACTCATACAGCCACTCACACACTGTCAGACACTCATAGAGCTACTCACACACCTACTCACTCACCCATAGAGCCAATCACACAGCCACATACTCACATATACAGTTATACACACAGCAACTCACTTATTCATGCAGATACTAACACATACTTACTCACCTATACAGTCACTGACACAAGAACACACTCACACATACAGTCACTTATATATTCCAACACTCACATATACTGCCATCCACATATGCAGTTACTCACCCATATAGCACTGACACATCCATTCACTCACCGACACAGCCCGGTGCACACTCACTTACCCACACAGCCCCTCTCAGATGCACTCATAAAGCCATACAGCCAGTGATTTACCCAGTCACTCATCCATGCAGGGAGTCACACACCCTTTCATCCACCCACACAGACACTCATGCACCCATACAGGTACTCAGACAACTAATCAATAACCCATATATGTACTTATACCTACTCATACTGATTTAGACATTCACACAGATTAGTCACTAACCCATACATTCACTGAGACACGTATAATCATTCACTTACACAGTCAGTCATGCACCCACTAAATCATCCATACAGACACTTATACACCCACTGATTCATCAATAGACCTTGATATTTAAAACCATAAACTTTTTAAAAAACACAGTCACTGGATGATGTCATCAGTGATGTAATTTGATATGTCATCAGTGATGTCACTGACCATATCATGAGTGATGTAATATGTGAGGTAATAAGCAGTGCATTGCGTGGGCAAGAGTTATAGTTAGCTCAGCTAACTATAACTGCTGAATTTCCCTGTAACCTTTGGTTTTTTCAGTGAATTTCTACATTTTTTTTAATGCTAATTCCTAACTATAACTTACCTGTAACCTTTGATTTTTTTTCAGAGAAATTCCATGGTTTTTTAAGTAGCAATGGTCTTTGCAGAATGGTCTGGAAAGGGAGTGGGGCTTCTGACCAGCTCTCAGAAGCCTTATTGACTCCCTCCAAAAAATCTTTTGTAAACAGGTTCTAGGAAGGGTACAGGATTGGATGATGGAGTGCCAAATATTGAGTGACTTTCAGGCGGGATTCCGCAATAAAGTTAGGACTTTGGACCAGGTTTATCGTTTTATTTGCACTTACTGGAAGGAAGTAGTCGTCAAGGGGGGCAAATTATATGTGGCCTTTGTTGACTTGCGGTCTGCTTTCGATCTAGTTCCGCGCGTTAGACTTTGGAGGGTCCTAGAAGCGATGGGCTTACCCACCAATCTTTTAATCATTTTAATTCGATTACACGCAGATAACTCAGCACAGGTCAGGTGGGGTGCCAACAACGAAGTGACAGAAACCTTCCCTGTCAAACGTGGAGTGAGACAGGGATGCGTGCTGGCTCCCACCCTTTTTTCTTTATTTATTAATGGAGTTGTTGATTTTTTAGATAGGGATGGTTGTGATGCCCCGAAAATAGGTTTGAGAAGAGTGCCTGCATTGTTATTTGCAGACGACACTCTCTTAATCTCTAAATCCCCCAAGGCCTTCAACAACTCATAAATGATTTTGTAATGACAGGGGTTTGGTTCTTAATGAGTCAAAGACTAAGTATATGATTTTTAATAAAGATAGCAAAATGGTTTTAACTAGATCTGTATGGGCTGGCAGTGCAAAATTGGAGCAAGTGGAAGTTTTCGACTATTTGGGTATTCGCCTGACCCCATCTATTAACTGGGGTCCGCAATTGGAAAAGGCAAAGCTGCAACTAATCCACCAATGTACCCATATTAGTAAAATACATTGGAAGACGGTATCTCGTCAAATTGCCCCTGCACTTGAAATTTACAATACTAAGGTGCTGGGAGGGGTACTTTATGGCGCTGAACTATGGGGAACTGGTAACCAAGTTTCGTTAATTACTGTAGAAAACCGCTTCTTAAGATCTTTGGTTGATCTTCCTGCGAGCTCTCCTTTAAAACCTTTGTATCTAGACCTTGCCCACAGGCAAGTCAAGCACAAATTGTACTGCAAACTGCTAATGTTTTGGTATAGACTATGGACAGTGGAAGAGTTGGAGCCTTACCGGGAGGCCCTGAAGGATCTCTTGAAATTTCCCCAGGCTTCATCAATAAGATGGTTTATTTGTTTACGCAAACTATTGGGGAGATTGGGGCTGGAGTCCTTTTGGTTAAACCCGGAGACCATGCTGCAAACCTCAAGGGCAAAGTTGAAGGAAGAGTACTGGATAAAAACGCATGCTATGGATTTGATGGAATCCTCGAAAGGCTTGACTAAAGATTTCCTGTCTTTTAAATCTGTCCATCTGTTTGAACCAACCATTGATGAAATCACTGCACCGTTGGCACGCAAGTTGTTTTTGCAGTTTCGCTACAAGTCTTTGCCCATACGTTTATACAGTTCGAACTGGTGTTGCAGTATTACCCAAAGCGATTTGTGCCCTGCTTGCAATGTTTGCCAAGAATCGATTGTTCATTTACTTTTCTTTTGTCCCCACTATTCATCATTGAGGAAAAAATGGATACTTCCCTAGTGCAGACTTATTGGCCCGGGCCACTATCTTGAGGTATTGAGAATTCTGTGCACTGATACCCGAAGACCGATAGTCTTTGGACTTTCCCGATTTTGGTTTGCGCTGTGGATTAGGCGTGGGAAGATATCTGTATGAAGTATCGCATTTGTTACGATTTATTGTATACTTGCTCTTTTGCACAAACTTCTAAATGAAATTGTTTAAAAAAAAAAAAAATGTGTAGGGGGACATATAAGTTGCACTTTTATCTGATGGAAATCATGCCCTTTTTATATTGTACCCCTGTCTTTTGAACTGTTCCAACTTTTTGCTTTTTTATATCTGTGCTGTGTGTAATTTTTTGGATCCTGGTGATCGTAATAAAGTTTTCTGATGATGACATCACTCATAACATGGTCAGTGACATCACTGATGGCATCTCAAATGATATCACTGAGGACATCATCCATAGAATCTCTGACGCAGCCACTCACACCCCCATGTGACCATTTAAACACCCACTCCAACTTTCACACTATCATTCTCGAACCATTGACACACCCATACCAGTACATACATACCCACTCCCTGATTCATAGGTCTACACACACATCCGCTCACTCACCCATGCAGCCACTAATACACCCACTCACTCATTAATACAGCCACTGACATATCCACTCATACACCCATACAGCCACTCACACACTGTCAGACACTCATAGAGCTACTCACACACCTACTCACTCACCCATAGAGCCAATCACACAGCCACGTACTCACATATACAGTTATACACACAGCAACTCACTTATTCATGCAGATACTAACACATACTTACTCACCTATACAGTCACTGACACAAGAACACACTCACACATACAGTCACTTATATATTCCAACACTCACATATACTGCCTTCCACATATGCAGTTACTCACCCATATAGCACTGACACATCCATTCACTCACCGACACAGCCAGGTGCACACTCACTTACCCACACAGCCCCTCTCAGACGCACTCATGAAGCCAAACAGCCAGTGATTTACCCAGTCACTCATCCATGCAGGGAGTCACACACCCTTTCATCCACCCACACAGACACTCTTGCACCCATACAGGTACTCAGACAACTAATCAATAACCCATATATGTACTTATACCTACTCATACTGATTTAGACATTCACACAGATTAGTCACTAACCCATACATTCACTGAGACACGTATAATCATTCACTTACACAGTCAGTCATGCACCCACTAAATCATCCACACAGACACTTATACACCCACTGATTCATCAATAGACCTTGGTGTATATATATATTTAAAACCATAAACTTTTTAAAAAACACTCAGTCACTGGATGATGTCATCAGTGATGTAATTTGAGATGTCATAAATGATGTCACTGACCATATCATGAGTGATGTAATAAGCAGTGCATTGCGTGGGCAAGAGTTATAGTTAGCTCAGCTAACTATAACTGCTGAATTTCCCTGTAACCTTTGGTTTTTTCAGTGAATTTCTACATTTTTTTTAATGCTAATTCCTAACTATAACTTACCTGTAACCTTTGATTTTTTTCAGAGAAATTCCATGGTTTTTTAAGTAGCAATGGTCTTTGCAGAATGGTCTGGAAAAGGAGTGGGGCTTCTGACCAGCTCTCAGAAATCCCGCTGAGTAGGACATATAGAAAGTACCAGGAGGGCTTCTTAGTCCCCAAGATATCCAAGAAAACTTCATTCCCAACCACTAGTGTGCCAGGAGACGTGTTTGCAGAGTGGTGCAGAAAGAGGTGTGGCCTCAGAACACCTCTTAGCAAACTGACTGTGTGAAACTAGCTGGAGGTACCAAGAGGGATACTTGGCCCCAAATACCCTCAATAGCCAAGGGGACTTCACCCCCCAACTAGCACTATGCCAGGAGGCACATTTGCAGAGTGATGCAGAAAGGACGTCCTTGATGATTGCACAGGTAGTGTCTGTATGATTCTATGAGTGCCATTGCCAAGGACAGACTGCGAATACCGGGTGTTTTTGACAAAGCGTAAGACACATTTATAGACATATTTGACATAAAGTTTCAGTGTAGCTGTTTAGTAAGATACTAATGTAACTTTCCCCTTCGTATTAATTTTTCAAAATAACTGCACCAAAAATGCATTTTCTTTATTCACAGCATCACCGGAGGTCGCTATGACATCAGTAGTCATGAATACAAACAAAAAAGTGTAAAACAGATGTATAGAGGTATTTTACACAACGTTTTAGTCTAGCTGTTTAGTAAGATATTGGTTTAACTTTACTTTAAGAACATATTTGTAAAAAATCAACAGTTTCCAAAAATAACTTTCAACGTCTAAACACACAAACACAGCATAACTTCCAAACAAACATCAAACTATCCATTGTTACCCAAACTTATGGGGAATCCAAAACTGCTGCAAAACTAGTGCAATGCACAATTTGTGACAGGACCCTCCGTAGAGGGACGAACAAAAAATATTCATGTGGGATGACGTCCATCTCATATTATCTTAAAACCTATCATAGAAAATGGCGATCTACAAGACGGAAGCTGGAGGGCCATCTACATCAGTGGCAGCAGCAACAATACCAGGCCAGAAAGTCCCTTTAGAGGTACAGACTACTACCACAGATATGGCTCCATAGTTTCCAAGAATGGTCACGTATTGCATGAACTGTAGTGTTGTTATAACAACTGGTGAGCAGTGTGTTACAGCTATTCACAATGTTTCCAAAAATCATACATGGTATTTTTTCCCCCTTTTATATTTTTTGCACATTTCATAAGAGGAGTCCATAGTGAGCAGCAAGAAGGCAATGCAAAGCTGAAGGACCCTCAACTTCAATAACAGCACAACAACACCAAAGCAGAGTCCATTCAAAAGTCCAATCTCAACTTCAAGATTTGACTCCACAGTTGTCCCCGATGGCATCATACTTCATGGATAGTGGAGTTGTAGTTAGTGCTGGAGAGCAGTCCATAACGGCCCTTCGCAATGCTAGAAAGAATAATAAATGTTAATGTTTTTTTTTTATTTTTGCCCTTGATAGTTTTTCTACATTAGCAGGCATTTTATTATCTTAAAAAATGGGTGTCTAATATCTCTGTGTTGTTCATTTTATTATCTTCCAATTT
This sequence comes from Calotriton arnoldi, assembly GCA_963921515.1. NCBI lineage: Eukaryota > Metazoa > Chordata > Amphibia > Caudata > Salamandridae > Calotriton > Calotriton arnoldi. The sequence continues at coordinate 61,773 of CAWUFW010009754.1, read as the reverse complement.
TTTGTAACTCTACTTACATATAACTTGCCGTATAAACAAGTCAAACCATCCCTCTACAAATAAATACACAGGTAACTTTTGCCAGTTATCATGATTTACTTTTTCACTTTTCTAATATAAGTCAACAGTATGTGTTTAAATCTTCTAGTAAGTGCATCAACAACATACATAAACATACTCTGTTTTGTTAACAGAATCCTGTGTTAAATTTTGTAATCTCTTTTTTTAAAACTATCAACTGTAATATATGTGTCTTGTTCTGCAACTTCTCCTCTTAACAACTCTTCACTTTCTCTAGAATCCTGCTCAGGACCAAAGAAACAAAACTGCACATCACCACAAATCTTTTCTACGTGTGCCTCACTACCATGCAAAAGTTCTCTACTTATTTCTCCTAAACTTAAAGCAGGAGTGTTCACATAATACAGCCTCCTACCTAAAGTTTGCATTGTTGAGTGGTATAACTTTTGTGTTTTAAACTTCGCCTTGGAAAGATACGTAGGAATTTTCCTAATTTATCAATGGATTGCTGTCTAATACTAGAAACACTTCTACAATTCCATTTGTATACAGTAACCTGACCACGTCTTCCTTGTACCTCTTCTGCAATAACTTCTTCTACATTTCTATGTACCATCACCTCTTTTGCTATAGGAGTACCATTCGTCATTTTATAACATTGTACTCTTTAATCAATAGCATGAACTAATTTGTTATCCTGGAGTTAGCTTTCTTCATTAAAGAAAGCCTCTGCACAAGAAGAATGTATCGATTGTCCACTAATAACTGTACACCAGTTACTTCTATTCACTCATCTTTTCTTCTGGTTTTGTCTCCTCATGCAAAACACTATTTTGTCAAGAGTCTTCATTCTATTTACAATCAAAATGAAAAGCTTCCTCTTCGAAGTAAAGGCCTTATCAACCACTCTCAACTCGTTCTTTCTGTTCCACTGCATCTCTCCTTCTTCTACACTTTTTTAAATTTAACACTAAGGGGTCGATTCCAATCTGGGTCGGAAATTGTGCCACCCGACACGGATCCGGATTTAACTCTAACCGAAACGTATAAACTGCTTCCAAATGGCTGAGTACGATGCCATGCCTGTCCTTTACAAACGACTCAGTCGGAATGTAAATTACGGCCGATTCCACAGGAAAAGAGCCAGACGCGAAGGATTCGCTCGTAAATTATTCCACATTGGCCTGCATTAACACGACGCGTGCGATACGTACACAAACCATGCCACATAGCCTCGCATTTACACGACGCGCGCTACTCATATACAAACCATGCCACATAGCCTCGCATTAACACGACGCGAGCGACTCGTACACAAGCCATGCCACATAGCCTCGCATTAACACGACGCATGTGACTCGTACACGAACCATGCCACATAGCCTCGCATTAACACGACGCGTGCGACTTGTACACGAACCATGCCACATAGCCTCGCATTAACACGACGCGAGCGACTCGTACACAAACCATGCCACATAGCCTCGCATTAACACGACGCGAGCGACTCGTACACGAACCATGCCACAAAGCCTCGCATTAACACGACGCGAGCGACTCGTACACAAACCATGCCACATAGCCTCGCATTAACCTATTGATATCACACTTTCAAATCTCGTTAGTAACATCCAACAATTCAACTACATCTTCAGGGCAACACACAATCAATTCAGATGTGTGAGATGGAGCTAATACACAATTGACAGCGACGTAACCCTGGTAAACATCCCATGTTGACATGTAATACTCAACAATAACAGTGGTGTACTGTGACTGATCACTGGCGTCTGTCACTGTCCATTTGATCAAACGTCACATACTCAAAACACAACTCATAACTCCTCAATATGTAGATGTATGTAACACCCATCACATGTTTTGAAGGTACACAGATATGGATCATGTCTTGCAACCGAGCGGGAACTCAAGTTACAGACAGCTTGTCACCATGCACTGCACTGTCATGCAGTGGACAATCTCATGCTGACATGTCAGACATACACGTACAATAACATACACATCATTAACGGGAAGGGTAACACATATGGATTTTCTCCATGCCTACATGTAAATCAGTGCCCCAAAGACACAACACCAACTCATATGACTTAGACAAGATGATGACTCTGTCTAAATATTGTGAAAACATCAGCAAGTCCGTGTCGGTGTAGTACAAGACTCAGATACTGTGCATACACTCAAAATGTAATCACACAATGGTCTTTTCCACACATATCCAGAAAATGCAGTGAATATGTGTGGAAGTGACCTGGGTTGACACAATGATCCCCTGGGACTGTGTCCAAGCATAGGAGGGTGATCTGTGAAGTGGTCACTCACAGTTGCAATGTACCACACAAACCATGCATTTGGTGCACAATAAGCTTAGCCCATCATGGGAGTGTGTGCAGTCAGGTTCCATGTCCATTCTGACATGTGGTTCATACCATCCAGACAGGTCCTTCAGAATGACATGAACATTTGCCTTACTGTCTGACATGATGAGTGAACATTGTAGTGCGCCTGAGCCACATCCAGGCCGAGGCGGATGCATCGAGTGGGTGTTCAATACAATGGCATTGGAGGCGTGAGAGTATAGCATGGACGCGTGAGCCACAGCCAGGCTGAGGCGGACGCATAGAGTGGGTGTTCAATACAATGGAGTTGGATGCGGGTGAGTATAGCATGGACGCATGAGCCACAGCCAGGCAGAGGCGGACGCATCGAGTGGGTGTTCAATACAATGGCGTTGGACGCGGGTGAGTATAGCATGGATGCGTGAGCCACAGCCAGGCCGAGGCAGACGCATTGAGTGTGTGTTCAATACAATGGCGTTGGACGCGGGTGAGTATAGCATGGACGCGTGAGCCACAGCCAGGCAGAGGCGGACGCATCGAGTGGGTGTTCAATACAATGGCGTTGGACGTGGGTGAGTATAGCATGGACGCGTGAGCCACAGCCAGGCAGAGGCGGACGCATTCATTGGCTGTTGATCGTCATGCCGAAAGACGCGCATTTTGCATCGTGTAAGAATCCCGTGCGGTTGAATTTTGACACAAATGTATCAAAGTCTACGTTGTGATGATGAGCACATTTTGAACGTCGCGGTGGGCGTGTACGATGCGTGCAATGTGAGGATTGGACTAATTCATACAATGCGAACAACTCGGACCTTTTGCTTTGGAGGCATGTTACAGAGTCCGCCTCTGCTGCACAGATATAAGTCAGTATGTTCCCAAGATTATTCACTTGCCTGCACTACATGCTACTTGACTGCACTTCTACATCTCTCTGCTGCTGTCTCTGCATCCTATTGGAGTCACCATGGCACATACTGTGGAGAGGGCCCCTGCATTTACTGAAGACGAGAACCAGGCCCTGCTGGACAGCCTCCTCCCACAGTACAGCAAGCTATATGGCAAACCAGGGGAGCAGGTGAGTGTTGATTACACTGCATGTACAAAATTAAATGTCAAATAACTGTCCCTCGAGCACTGTGATCCCAAGGGCATGCATGCAGACATATTTGGAGTAAGTCTTACAGTGTGTAGACATATATGCACAGGATAGGTAAAGTGATGTAGTAGTGTGTGTTGTGTGTCAGACTTCCCTGCACTGTTCTCATGTTTCGCAGGGAGGTATTCACACAGGACAATTGCCCATGATGATACTTGTCTTCCCTTTAGACATGAAATGCCAGTCTGACCATGACTCATATGTCCATGTGTGTGATGCTTAGGATGTACCAGATGGAGTAATGGTGTATCACCATGTCATCCTTCCAGGTCAACGCCCATCAGAAGGCAGAGATTTGGCTGACCATCACCCGTGCCGTGAGATCGGTGGGGGCCTACCATCGCCACCGCCGCCACTGCCAGAAGAGGTGGCAGGACCTCCGTGGCTGGACCCGGAAGATCGCAAGGGTCCAGCTGAAGCTGTCACCTCCACGCCAGAGGGGTGGACGACGGACACTGACCCCCCACATGCTGAGGATTCTGGCGGTGGTCTTCCCTGACCTTGATGGGCAGTTGAAGGCCAGACAGCAGCAAGAAGGGGGTGAGTACATGCAGTGTCCTTGTACTAGGTATGTAATGCTTGTTTCCCTCCCTCAGCCTGCTCACCCTCTCACGGGTCGTATGTCTGCTTAGACAACACTTCATGGGCAATTTCTGAGTAGACCCCATTATCATATGACGGCCAGGTGTGTCCCTCCCTGTCTGTGACATGTGTCACTTAGGATCTGTGTATGTGCAGTACTCCAAGGTTATTGTGATCAGCACCATTTCCAAAAGGTGTATAGAGTTTACCAACATGAGTGCTGTAATAGTCTGACATGTGTCCGCACATTGCCTGTAATATTATTTGTGCTCTTTGTGTAACATACATATAGCTTTGAAGAGGCAGATCTAGAGAAACACTGGTGTTTGAGATATATGCTACACACCCGTGCAGCAGGTGAGACCAATGTTGAAGCCTCAGACAATTGCAATGGATAATTGTCCAAAAGGGTGTAGTCACCTGCATGTTGCTCCGTGTAATCCCACATTGGACACGGCCCAAGGACCAGTATGCCAACTGAGCCCAAATGAGAAACTGTCACATCAGTGTTTTCTGTGTCAGCCAACCCCTTCTACATTGCAAAGTCGATTCTCATGTGTCTGAGTCTGTGACAGTGTGAACATGCTGGACTCAGTACAAGAAGACAGGTAGTTGATACATGTATTCTGGACAGTCAGCAAGTTCTTGTAATCTGGCTAAAATACACAGGACGGAACATGTGTGTCTCATCCTTTTGACTCTGCATGATGTTGGCTTTGACATTTATGCTCATACAGCATCACTTCATTCCTGGTTACTATGAAATAGGTCCTGTGGACGGATGTGTTCATTAATGTAGTCCAATGCCAAAGTAGCCCAACATGACCTTGTCAGAGTCTTGGACTTGGGTGTTGCACAAAGGGGATATGTAACCTTGAGCACTACAGATGTGGCATGGAAGGGGATTTCATGTTTGTGACACAGTGCTGACTTAAACCATGTGATTCACTGGCCAGCTAACAATTGTCAGTACAGACTGTTTATGCAGACATGCGAGTGGCACAGTATGCCACATTGAGAGATTGTGAAGATGCACTATTTGAACTGGTCTGTTGTCCGACATTCAGACCATTATTGCATTGACGTTCATGACATGTGCCCACCTTGATGTTTGGTGATGTCCGTATTTTAGACATGACAACTTTGATATCAGTCCATCCCATTTGCTGTGTCACTTCCAGGCCTCCTTAAATGAGAAGAGCGATGTGTGTAATGACACATTACAATCATGTGCATCACAGATCAGACGACCGGCAACGAAGTGCGTTTTTGGTCATGTATTTCGTGGTCCATGTTACACATCAGACAAAGGTTTCCATTGCCAGTATGTGTTTGTGGACAAAGGTTTACTGGCAGAATGGCAAGTGCCATGTTCACATATGTGCAAGGAATGAGAAAGGTGCCAATGACATTATGCAAGGCTTTGCTCTGTGATGTGTTGTACTTGTACTCATGTGTCAAGTCTATGCAGTTGACTGATATGAATCTGTTCATCTTCCTTGTTCACAGCATCACCTATGTCAAGTGGAGGAGACGATTCCACGGACCTTGAGGAAGTGGGTAGCCAGACTGGATCCACTGTGGAGGAGGAGCAGGAGGGACCCAGTGGCACGGAGGGTGAGGGGAGCCACGCCGAAAGCATGTCGGACACAACATCTGCCGATGACCTGTCAAGCACCAGCGACGACTCCCTTGTGGTGTTGGATGAGGACATGTCAGGTCCCACTACATCTGCGTCTGTCCCCACCACCACCACCACCCTCCCAGCTGGTCACAGGTCAAAGGTCCGTGGACACACCCGTGTCTCCTTCGTGCCAGGCACCGCTGCCCCTGCATCAGTCCCCCCTGCTGCCCTGAGTGTGGAGTCTGTGGACCTGCTCAAACAGATCCATGTGGGGCAGGCATCCATTCTGAGTGTCCTCCATGCACACACCGGTCTGTTGACACAATTGGTGTCGTTCATGGAGGGCATCTCATCAAACCTGTCTGCCCTACAGCGGGGAAATCAGTCCATTGCCTCCTCACTGACGGCAGCAGTGTCCCTCCTCCAGCAGTCCCTCACCCATACCTCCCCTGCCCCATCCACAGTCACCACTACCCTGCCTGTCCAAAGCACACACACACACACACACACACACACAGGCACATACACACACCCCAACGGACACAAGCAGCACACAGACACCCAAGACAAAGTCTAAACAGGCACACAGGCACAGTCCGGGACTGACAGCGCACACACAGGGGAGAGGGAGAATACAGTCTCACACACATCCAAAACCACTCATCATTCCTCACCGACCTCTCCCTCCAAGAACCCTACCCATGACTCTCTTGCCACACGCTCTAGCCAGTGGCTCTTCCTCTGTGACCTTGGCCTTGTCCCCAAAGATACAACAGTCACAGCTAGCAAGGGGAGGAGGAAATCTCCAGGCACAGAGAGGAGTCCCACCCCTAAACACACACCCTCCCCTGAGTCCAAGGCCCCCACCCGTAAATCACCCTGGTCCCCAAAATCTGTACCAGCACAACCATCCCACACTTCACCCTGCCATCCACTTCCTCACAGTCCCAGGCCAAACATACCACAGATCAGACCTCACACCCCATCACAGTTTACCACACACCCCATTACAAAGTCCCTAAGAAGCTCAGGCCTTCCCCCCCCCCCCACTCACACAAGCACTTCCCCTCCAAATGCACACCCTCTCCAGTCTGATCCTGACACTGCAATGGAGCACCCACCCCCTCAACCGGAACAGGCCACTTCAGTGGAGCCCCCACCCCCTCAACCGGAACAGGCCACTTCAGTGGAGCCCCCACCCCCTCAGCCCGAACAGGCCACTTCAGTGGAGCCCCCACCCCCTCAGCCCGAACAGGCCACTTCAGTGGAGCCCCCACCCCCTCAGCCCGAACAGGCCACTTTAGTGGAGCCCCCACCCCCTCAGCCCGAACAGGCCACTTTAGTGGAGCCCCCACCCCCTCAGCCCGAACAGGCCACTTTAGTGGAGCCCCCACCCCCTCCGCCCGTACAGGCCACTTTAGTGGATCCCCCACCCCCTCAACTGGAACAGGCCACTGCAGTGTCGAGCAACTCCACCCCAGTTCCCATCCCTCCCTAAACCCTGAAAGGTCACCCCTAGTCATGTCCCTGCAGTGCCTGGCATGCCCTTACAGATGCCCCTCCGAGGGGATATGTCCCCTACTTGTAGCAGTGCAGGCAGGTGAGGGAGAGAGAGTTCATTATATCCCCCCTGAAGGACTTTTTGGAATGGACTGGCCATTGGCCTTCTTGTTATTGCAGTCCAAAAGTTGATACAAAGGCTGAATAAAGCAAATTTGTTTTTGGGAGCTTTGCATTTCGTGTTCCTCAGTCTGTGAACTTGTCTAATAAAATTGGTGTTGAAATCTTTGTTTGTGACAATACTGATTGGGCAATGTGATGGACCGCATGTGGTCGATGGTATATGTATCATATTAACGTATGTATCAGAGTCAGCATTGACTGCTATTGCAGGTTGTCAAGAACCACAATGTTTTGTGCATGGAATGTGACATGCTTTTAAGACCCTCACATCTTTGACTTACACTTTTGCACATAGGCCGTGCTGGGATTTGTACACATTGTACCATTTTTTGATGTACAACCGTCTACGATTGACATGCAGGATAGCGCTTTGCTGATTGACAAGTCATCTGTCGCATCAGTACAACTTGGTTAACATGAAGTTTGACTACATGCAGATGACTCTGAAGGCACACATGTACAGAGCGTGATGCAAACAAAGTGTTTGGTGTGTTGTAATATTTGGATCCATGACCGTGTGTAATTCAGACATGGTGGACCCCTGCCATGGCCAAGCAGGACACAGCTGGGCTTCCACAGTTGGGAGATCAGCTCATGGCACTGTGTTTTCTCTGTGACATATCCTGGGCCCATGGTGTGTGTCATGTTAGCATTTGTCCCTGTGTTCAAGTGCCATTTCATACCAAGACTGTAGACCCTGCAGATGTTCATGTTTGAGAATCTTGCTGTGTGCTGAGTATGACAGTGATGGTGGTGTTAGACCCCATACCACCAATGTGCTTGATAATGCTGGGGGATTGAACCCCACACTCACCTCTTTGTGACTACAGTGGGGGGGGGTTATACACCATTCCGCCTATGTGCTTGATGATGCTGGGGGATTGAACCCTACACTCACCTCTTTGTGACTACAGTGAGGGGGGTTATACCCCTTTCCACCTATGTGCTTGATGATGCTGGGGGATTGAACCCACACTCACCTCTTTGTCACTACAGTGATGGGTGTTTGTCAAATATAGGTCTTTATGTCTACATTGTAGTGCCAGATCACACACATCAACACTATTTTGGCAGTTCTGCAGTGGGGGAGTGTTCTCCCTCCACCCCTTGTGGGGTGGAGATTGCATGGGGGGTGATAGGCATCTACCCCCCTATGGTTGGAATATGCTGGTAGTGATAGGCATCCACCCCCCTATGGTTAGGATCTGCTGGGAGTGATAGGCAGCCACCCCCTATGGTTAGGATCTGCTGGGAGTGATAGGCATCCACCCCCCTATGGGGTGGATAATGCTGGGAGTGATAGGCATCCACCCCCCTATGGTTAGGATCTGCTGGGAGTGATGGGCATCCACCCCCCTATGGTTGGAATATGCTGTGAGTGATAGGCATCCCCCCATGGGGTGGAGAATGCTGGGAGTGATAGGCAGCCACCCCCTATGGTTAGGATCTGCTGGGAGTGATAGGCATCCACCCCCCTATGGGGTGGGGAATGCTGGGAGTGATAGGCATCCACCCCCTATGGGGTGGATAATGCTGGGAGTGATAGGCATCCACCCCCCTATGGTTGGAATATGCTGGGAGTGATAGGCATCCACCCCCCTATGGTTAGGATCTGCTGGGAGTGATGGGCATCCACCCCCCTATGGTTGGAATATGCTGTGAGTGATAGGCATCCCCCTATGGGGTGGAGAATGCTGGGAGTGATAGGCATCCACCCCCCTATGGTTAGGATCTGCTGGGAGTGATAGGCATCCACCCCCCTATGGTTAGGATCTGCTGGGAGTGATAGGCATCCACCCCCCCTATGGGGTGGATAATGCTGGGAGTGATAGGCATCCACCCCCGTATGGTTGGAATATGCTGGGAGTGATAGGCATCCATCCCCCTATGGTTAGTATCTGCTGGGAGTGATGGGCATCCACCCCGCTATGGTTGGAATATGCTGTGAGTGATGGGCATCCCCCCCTATGGGGCGGAGAATGCTGTGAGTGATAGGCATCCACCCCCTTATGGTTGGAATATGCTGAGAGTGATGGGCTTCCACCCCCCTATTTGGGTGGAGGATGCTGGGGTGATAGGCATCCACCCCCATCTGGTGCTGTTGCCTTTCTCGTGCTTGTGACGTTTTGGTCTGTGGTAGGTGTCTGACTTACCGTCTCTGATGACCGCGTCGATTACGGTAGAGTCGACCGTAGATGTACATTATTGGGATCACATGCGCGATTGGATACATGGCAGCTCTGTCTCGTCCCTGTTGATCGTGTTTTGGCGCGAGTCAGAGCTTTATTACAACTCATACGAATGCTCTGACGTGCTGGATGCTGCGCCCTGGAAGTCGCGTATGGATTACGCATCGTACTTGCGTATCAGGAAACAGCTTATGGCGAGCCTCCGGAAGACTCGATTTACGCGCTGACCGAGCCTGATCGTTTGTAAAATGTTGCTGGATTACGAGTAGACGTGGCAGTCGGAAATTGGACACTTATTCGCATCGTACTTCGTCGTTTGTATTTTCTGGATCAGGATACGAGTCGGTCGTGAGGTGAGCCTACGGATGGCATTGGGACGGCCTTTTTGGCGACATCGCAATCTGCCCCTAAATGTACAAGGTTGTAACTATGCAATCATTATAACATTTGTGCAGAACCCATGCAGCCCTCTAAACACCCACTTACAACCCATGCAGCCATTGAAATACCCAGACACACGTGTGCACTAATGAAACACTCAGGCTCTACTCATGCACTCATGTAAGTACAAAGACAGTACCATTGAAGTAAACCTGCAAATGTTATAATAATTGCATAGTTACAGCCTTGTTAATTACACAAGTCAATAGACAGTACCTAGGTGATTAGATGAATGTATACGTAGTGCCTGCATACTTCAATAACTACATAATTTCTGCCTGATTGCAAGAGTACATGTATAGTTTCTGGATAATTGAATAACTCCATGGATAGTGAATCACTGATTTGATGACTGCCTGAGTAGAGGATGGGTGATTCCATGAGGGCCTGAATACTGCCTGACTGACTGAGAAAGTACCTTCATTCCTGTTAGATACATAACAATTGTCACTGTATCTCTGAATCATTGGCTATCTCCTTCTGTCAGTATCAAACTACCCATTGTATTGTATACATGCTTTTCTTCTGAGCTATGTGTTAGTGAAATCCAGGTATCACACTTGATATATAATAGCACACATGGATCACTGACATAATATCGTCAGTCAAAATATCGAGGTAGCAGAATATCGTCGCCAAAATATCGATGGTCAAAATATCGACTTCCTATCTCCATAAAGGTAAGTACCAAAATATCGAAACAAAAATATTGTTGTTAAAAATATAGTTATACAACAAAATCATTTTTTTTTTTAATGTCTTAAAAATAATATAAAATTAATTAAATTATAAATATAATTAAATAAAACATAGTTAGCATTATTTAATTTTTTTTAAATTAATAAATAATAAATGTAATGTAAAAAAATATTAAACATGCATAATTATTTTTTTTATATATATATTAACTTAATAATATTAAATAATTATTAAATGTAATTATAACATGTTAAAACCATATCTTAAATTATATTTACATATATATCTAAATAAACCTGTAATATAAATACAAAAATTGATGATCTATATAATAAATTAAATTATTTGATTTTTTTTTTTTTTTTTTTTTTTTAAATAATTTCTCACTACATTAATTATAACAGTAGGGAAAACATTGCATAGCGTAGGGGATAAACTTACTATTCTCACTCCAACAAGTGTAACAGTAGGGAAAGCGTTGGATAGCGGGAAGGTAAAAATTACTATTCCCACTCCAGTGAGTGCAACAGAAGGGAAAGTGTTGGATAGCGGGAGGGTAAAAATTACTATTCCCACTCCAACGAATGTAACAGTAGGGAAAGTGTTGGATAGCGGGTGGGTAAAAATTACTATTCCCACACCAGCGAGTGCAACAGTAGGGAAAGTGTTGGATAGCGGGTGGGTAAAAATTACTATTCCCACTCCAGAGAGTGCAACAGTAGGGAAAGTGTTGGAGAGCGAATGGGAATAATTTACTATTTCCACATCACCAAGTGTAACAGTCGGGAAAGCGTTGGATAACGGGAGTGTAAAAATTACTATTCCCACTCCAGTGAGTGCAACAGTAGGGAAAGTGTTGGATAGCGGGTGGGTAAAAATTACTATTCCCACTCCAGCAAGTGCAACAGTAGTGAATGTGTTGCATAGCGTGTGGGAATAATTTACTATTCCCACTCCAGCGAGTGCAACAGTAGGGAAAGTGTTGGATAGTGGGAGGGTAAAAATTACTATTCCCACTCCGAGTGTAACAGTAGAGAAAGTATTGGATAGCGGGTGAGTAAAAATTACTATTCCCACTCCACCGAGTGCAACAGTAGGGAAAGTGTTGGATAGCAGGTGGGTAAAAATTACTATTCCCACTACAGCGAGTGCAACAGTAGGGAAAGTGTTGGATAGCGGGTGGGAATAATTTACTGTTCCCACTCCAGTGAGTGCAACAGTAGGGAAAGTATTGGATAGCGGGTGGGTAAAAATTACTATTCCCACTCCAGCAAGTGCAACAGTAGGGAAAGTGTTGGATAGCGGTTGGGAATAATTTACTATTCCCACTCCAGTGAGTGCAACAGTAGGGAAAGTGTTGGATAGCGTGTGGGAATAATTTACTATTCCCACTCCAGTGAGTGCAACAGTAGGGAAAGTGGATAGAGGGAGGGTAAAATTACTATTCCTACTCCAACGAGTGTAACAGTAGAGAAAGTGTTGGATAGCGGGTGAGTAAAAATTACTATTCCCACTCCACCGAGTGCAACAGTAGGGAAAGTGTTGGATAGCAGGTGGGTAAAAATTACTATTCCAACTCCAGCGAGTGCAACAGTAGGGAAAGTGTTGGATAGCGGGTGGGAATAATTTACTATTCCCACTCCACCAAGTATAACAATAGGGAAAGTGTTGGATAGCATAGGGGAGTAATTTACTATTCCCACTCCTGCAGTATAATTAACATTAATTAACAATTAATTAATAAAATAAAAAAAAAATTACCTCCCACCATATTCCCCTATAAACGTCACCACCAATATTGTAAAAATTTAATAAATTAACATAATTATCAATTAATTAACTAACTATTAACAACATTAATTTCCATCAAATATAAAGTAATTCACACAATTAACACAATAAAATAACTTAAAAAAATAATATATAAAAAATATTACATTTTTTAATAAAAATTAAATTATTTCCCACCCTACTCCCCTATCAACAATCAACCCACTCCTAAAAAAAAAGTACACAATTAACATATTAACAAATTCATTATTAATAATTAATATCAAATTAATAACTAATTATTAACGTTTTTAACACAATTAACCTATTCACCAATAAATTAATTATTATTAATAAATTTATAATTAATTAATAATTAATTAATTAACTCAATTAACAATATAAATTATTAAATTCAAAAATATTAATTAATTTAAATTAAATTACTTCCCACCCTATAAACCCACAACCCGCTACAGAATAAAATTACGCAAAAATGTATTAACATATAATTAATTCAAAAAAATTCTTAATTAATCTATTATAATTAAATTGCTTCCAACCTTATTCCCCTATAAACCCACAACCCGCTACAGAACTAAAATACGCAAAATTAATTTAACATAAAATTCATTACTTTTAAAAAATTCAAACATACATTACAAAAATAATATATACTTTTAACACATATACTAACATTTACAACACTAAAAAAATTCAATATTTTTAACAACGATATTATGACTGACTATATTACTAACTTCGATATTATGACAATAGATATTTCTTACCTGCATTTCGAGTTTCTGTACCACTATATTTTTGACAGTCGATATTCTGTCCACTCGATATTTAAAACAAGATATTTTCTCATGTCGATATTTAAAATTTGATATTTAGACTGTATACCAGCACACATGGCCCTCTAGAAACATACATTGCTTTGCTACTGAGCATGCACATGCACCAGTAAGTTTCTAAAACAAAAAACAGCATTTTGAAATTTTTGAAAGCACAAAACCTTTTGTGAATGGCATACCTACATCATTTCTCAAATACTACTTCTGCTTCTAAAACATATATTCAGCATATCTCAAACAAAAGTTACTCTCAAAATGAAGCTAGCACAAAAACTCTTGAGGCACTCTGCACCATTAATCCTTCTCAATTTTAAACAAACCCTGTTTAAAGAAAAACACTACCCTCACCATATACATTACATTTTCATCAGCCTTACTGAACATAGATCATCATGTAAAAATATATGCGATTTCTTAATAGATGTACACCTTCAAGGCATCTATCCCAAAATATATAGCTCTCTGCATCTTTATGCAAACTCAAATGTCCCACCGTATATATAGTTATGTGTAAGCACAAAAACGATATCTCACCATCTAAGCATATGAAAGTGGTCATACAAGTTAAAAATCACATTGACAAACACGTCCCTATATGTACCTAACAAGTATTACTTCTTTCTAATCATATACACGCAGACAACATGTTCTCATCTTTTATTTCTCACTACACTATTCCTGTTTAATAATGTTACTAAAAGTACTACAACTCCCAGAATACAAATGACAGCAGTATCTATTCTGCACATGATGTTTAAACATTTAAAACATTCTTAGTTCCTAATTGCAACTTTCCACAAAACGATACTGTTATTTTTCAATAACAGGCACTAATTTATTTTTCTCTTACTTCCCAAAACATTCACCACTAACCTCTTAAACACATACCCTCTAATAGATACAGTTCATCTCATATATTTTTTCTCATCACTGATACTCCTTTTAATCAAACTCCCATATACATCTTCATTTCTAATGTACATTTTTTAAATATTTACAAAGTTACACACATTCCACTGAATTCAGTTTGTAGATTATATTGTTGTTTTAGCTCTTTCTGCATAGTTTAGACACTGTTAAGATTTGTAAAAACTAAGCACAAGAATGGTACACCACTCTCATACAAAGAAAGTCTAAAATGGCATCCTCTTCAAATTTCCACTCTATCATCATAAGAAAGGCATCAAATCATGTCTTTCATTTTAGACTACCGCATCTCCACTTGTGAATGGTTAGCATCTGTTAACCCTTTCCCTCTCTTTTGAAACGAGGTTCCTGTCTCCGCGTTTTCACAATGTTTTCGCGATCATCGCAGAATATACCTGAAAAAAAAACTGGAGTACAAACCGAAAGCTAGCTTAATTTTTCTGAAATTTAAAAACTACACAACAGTTTATTACATACTCCTGAGTTGAAAATTGAAACTTGCCATTACTTTGTGTCATCACTCCCTTACCCCCAATACAGTCTTAGCTCAGTGTAGCTAGCAATCCAGTGTAACCAGTAGGTCAAAAGTTCAAAGCACATGCTAGAAGGAACATTCTGCTTTCAAATAAGATACAGCAGGTGTGGTTTACTCCAGAGATTCAAAAGCATTTCCATGTCTGTATTACATTTCTTTTTTAAACAACAACCAATAATAAGACTTCTTTCTGGGGCATCCAACACACTACCTAACTTTATTCACTTTCATGCTGACAGCATCTGATGAAATATATATATATATGTATATATGACAGCCACAGTCCTGAAATGATCACACTCCTGATCAAGAAAGCAGGTACGGACCACAACTGCGGAGAAAGTTTCTTCTTTATTTAGTGCAGATTATCAAAGTGCCAGTGCATAGTTCGTCAGAAAGCAAGTGCCCAGCATGACGCGTTTCGACTGCCCAACGGCAGTCTTGATCACATGACACCCTGGACCTATCGGTGCGTATATATGGTGAAATATTTAAAAGCACATGATGCATTTCATCCAATTAGTTGTAGACCGAGTGTAAACATAGAAAGAGGCCAATGTACGTACATGACAACACTCACTTTGTTGCAATACATTTCAGTTACATAACCCATGAAGACTTATTAATTAAGACATAATGCCTACATTAAAGCTTAGGGGCCCATTACGATACCCGGCGTAAAAGAATCCGCCAGGCATGGAAGCGGCAAAAATCCGCCCGCACACACCGTCTGAACACCGACCACGCCATTACGATTACACAAACCGAAAACCGCCATCGGCGGAAAAACCACACAAGATACCGCCCGCCATCGTCCGAGTCGGAGTCAAACCGCCCGCCACGGACGGAAACACGCACGACAACACAAAACCGCCCGCCCTCACGGCCGACACACCGCACGTGAGATTACGATCGCACCGCCATGAGCGCGGGAAAACTACAAATATACCGCCCGCCTGCGCAAACAACGCCGATGAGAATCGACACGGCAGAAGCCATGGCGCCCACGTCCCTGCACAGAAACCATCCGCTGACAAAAACAATCGCACACAACATGGCCAACAAGTCCACACAGCAAGGCACGCACAAATACACAAGCACAGTACACATCCCGAAAACACCCCCCTGGACAAACAAAAACTACAAAGGCCAGAACCCCAGACACAACACACCTGAAAACAACAGACCATGAGGACACACCCACATAGGTAAGTACAAAAGCAGCACTCCCACAGACCACAACCCCTTGCAACATTGCAAACTAGAGAGGAGAGGAGAGGACACAGTGACACAGCAAGGACAGCAGCACACCACAGAAACGCACACATCACAACCACCACCACCACCACCACCAAACACCGGCACCACAAACCCCCTGCACATTACACAACACACACCGCACCAGCACCACAAACACCATGGCACCACAAAGAATGCCCAAGTTCACGCCCATTGAGCTGACGGTCATGGTCGACGAGATCATCAAGGTGCACCCACAAATCTATGGGAACCTGGTCCAGCACACACCACTAGCCACCAGAAACAGAATGTGGAACCGGATCGTAGACCAGGTCAATGCAGTCGGGACCCTGCCCAGGAACAGAGTAGAAATTAACAAACGGTGGAATGACGTCAAGAGCCTGGTCAAGAAGAAGGAGACCAAGAACAGAGAGCTGGCAGCCGTCACTGGCGGAGGGAATCCTGCGCTCTTCAAGACCTTCAAAGCGTGGGAGGAGAAGGTGCGAGTCATCATACATCCCGAGATCCTCGCCGGATTAGCAGGGGGAGTGGAGGCTGGTAAGTACAAACTAATGTATACCAGCACACCGCTATGTACTCACATGCACTACCACCATGCCACAGCTCCCAGGGACAAACACCCCCATATCCAGCACACAATACACAACACATCACACACACATGCAACAGACACCACCACACACAGCCCAAACAGAACAACTGTAAGATGCGTGGGGACATGTGTACACTCAGCCAGCCACGTAACCACCAACAGGTCCCCAAATATGCCAGAAGCGCCACAACGAGCACCCACCACACCCATGTGTCCGCCATAGCTGCACTAACCGACAAGTAACAGGTAAGTGGCAGGAACACAAAGTGCAGTGGGTGGGAGGGTGGACAGCCCAAGTACAAAACACACCAGGCCCCTAGTCCCACAGCACAGCAAGGAGGAGCATCCCCCACACCCCACAGCCACGTGTCAGCCACCGCAGTGCACAACGACAGCCGAAAGGTAGACATCACGGTCCACAGCAATCGGTGTCAGTGGGTGTCCAGCCACCACCACGACCCACAACACCCCCCCACCCCCACAGACCTGCAACATGGAGCACCCCCGCTTAGAACCATGTGGCATCCAGTACAGTGCACGCCCGAACAACCTGCAGGTGGGAAACTGGACAGGGCTGGATTACTGGAGGCATGAGGACCGTAACACGACCAACACATGGGACATGTCACGTAGCAGACGAACACGCAGCACCGCCCACCGTCACGAACAAGTGAACAATGTGCACACGGACATGAACCACAGACTCACACCTCACATGACCCATCACAGACACAGCAACACCCAAGGAGCCACGTCTGCATGCACAAGCCACACTGAATATAGTACCACACGGCAGCCACTGTGCAACTCATCACACACAACCGAAACACCATTGAAGTCCTGTCCATGTAGCCCCTACTGCCTGTCAACCACACACCCCACAACTACGCCTATGTAAGACAAACAACACTAGACGCAACAGAGCGGAACAACATAAATGCACACGAACACCACTGAACCCATCAAACACACAGACACACCATGCACATACAACATACCATCCATCCCATCCGTCAGCCCCAGTCTCATGAAAGGCATGTCATCCGCACAGCTGCCACACATACAGCAGTCACGCTAAGATACATGCCCATGACCAACCATGTGCCAGAAGTCAATGAAGCGCACGACACACTGTGAGCAACAACACACAACATGGGCCACACCCCCCCACGAGCACTGCAGTGATGCACATGGCACAGGGCAGCACGCACACCAAGGAGATGGGACAACTGCAATACGTTGGCTGGCACACAACCATCACTCACTCATAACGATGCGTCCAATGCCATGTCCAGTAATCACAACAGACAGCAAATATGCAGGCCATGTCAGGCATGCACACACCTCAGACCATGCACTGTCATGCTGCCACAACACATGTCACGTTCGGCACCCATGGCTCACAGCATGTACCCCAAAAGCATATTCCCTCCCAAATGCGAATCTGGGGCATGGCCCCCATGTTGCCATATGCGTTCCTAAGCGTCCCATTTGAACCCCAAAAGCATATTCCCTCCCAAATGCGAATCTGGGGCATGGCCCCCATGTTGCCATATGCGTTCCTAAGCGTTCCATTTGAACCCCAAAAGCATATTCCCTCCCAAATGCGAATCTGGGGCATGGCCCCCATGTTGCCATATGCGTTCCTAAGCGTTCCATTTGAACCCCAAAAGCATATTCCCTCCCAAATGCGAATCTGGGGCATGGCCCCCATGTTGCCATATGCGTTCCTAAGCGTTCCATTTGAACCCCAAAAGCATATTCCCTCCCAAATGCGAATCTGGGGCATGGCCCCCATGTTGCCATATGCGTTCCTAAGCATCCCATTTGAACCCCAAAAGCATATTCCCTCCCAAATGCGAATCTGGGGCATGGCCCCCATGTTGCCATATGCGTTCCTAAGCGTTCCATTTGAACCCCAAAAGCATATTCCCTCCCAAATGCGAATCTGGGGCATGGCCCCCATGTTGCCATATGCGTTCCTAAGCGTCCCATTTGAACCCCAAAAGCAAAGTACAAACCAGACCCAGGATGGGCCAGGAGCCCGCATACACCAGAGTCACAATAAGTAGGGGCACAGCAACACACCCATCGGCATGGCCAATCCGTCCCATGCCACATGTGCACAGCACACAGTCCCATTGCCAAGCACACACAACTACAAATGGTACAGCCACACACACGCCTCCGGGAAACCCATGTACGAGATTGCACGAACTGTGAATGTCAGACGACAAATACATACTTCGCCAGGTGCAACACAATAACAAATCTCATTCTCTCCACAGGTGACGAACTGCTGGATGCTGGGGATGGAGACAGCAGCCAGCACAGCCAGCCTACAAGCCCCCAACGAGGACACACGGATGTGGAGGATCTGTCCACCTCTTCGGACACGGACCACCAAGCAGGCCCATCTGGTGTGGCAGGGCCCAGCCGCTCCCCAGGACCCCTCCTACCCACCAACCCATCATCCAGGGCTGCTGAACATTCCCAGCCCCCTGCTGCCACTGTCGTTGCGGCCACACCCACGGTCATTGCGGCCACACCCACGGTCATTGCGGCCACACCCACGGTCATTGCGGCCACTACCACTGCCGCAACCGCCACCATCGCCGCACCGAGCACCACCGCCGCCACCACCACCACGTCTTCGCTGGCACCAGCCCCAGCGCAGGTGGTGGCCCGGCCGACTGGATCCACCCTGGGAGCCACAGCGAGGACCGTGGTGAGCAATGTGGCTAGTGGGCAGGCCGGTGGCAGCAGGACTGGTAGGAGGAGCAGGGTCAGGGAAACGCCAGCCTCCCCTGGGAGCCACGCCCTGCCTCAAATGGCCAGAGTCCTTGGGGCCTATGAAGAGGCCCAAGGACAATGGGCCAGGTCAGCTACAGACACGCGTGAGGTGCTGGGGGTGCTGAGGTCCATGGACGCCCGTATGGGCCAACTCGTGGACCTCATGGGCCAGCTGGTGGTGGCGGTGAGGTCACAGCCAGGGACAGCAGCTCCCCCTCCGCCACCACCTGCCGGGGCGCAGGGTCGAGCAGCAGTGTCCAGTTCCCCTGCGTCCACAGCCAGTGAGCACACCTCAACCACCAGCATGTCGCAAGCAGGCACCCCCCTCGCAAACGTGGAAGGGGCCGTCCGAAGTGGAAACAGATCTCCCGGGAGGACTTCGCACGCTCCAGACGCAAGTGAGGCAGCCAGCCAGCCTTCCTTGACCACCCACTGCATTGACTTGGACTACGATCCCACTCCACACAGCCATCTGGATGGCATGTGTGTGTTGGACTATGGACATAGAACCAGTGGGTACACCCTGAGCATCACGCAGCCATGACCGACAGCTCATTGTCACTGCACGCACCACTTTTGTCATCACCTTACACACAATCACATGTCACAGTTTGAAATAAATGCACCTCTTACACAAACTGCTGTTTGTGCCCTGTGTTTTATTTGTACGGAATACAACGGCCACCTTGGGCGGAAAGGCACCTGATGCGTGGCATGGCAATGGAACCGGAGGGCCTGTAGGGACCTAGGGGTGGGAGACAGAACAGGAGCACATTCAATGAGTGTGTCACACACCCATCACACAGTACATGTCAACAACTACAAGCAATGTACACACATCGCACAGAGCAATAGGGCACAATGCCACAGCCACCAACAGTGGCATACAACCCTGGCCATGGAGCGTTGACACACAGCACGCAGTGAACAAACGGCCACCCTGACACAGCACACACACACCTGCACAGATACAGCCACATCAGCCGTCGTACATGGACACTCACCGTCAAGTGAAGTAGTGGGCGATGAGCTGCTGCCGCACATTACCAGCTTCCTCCTCTCCGCTGTCCTCCTCACTCGAGCTGTCCTGGTCTGCGGGCTGGGGCCCTGGTTGATCTCCGTCATCCACGATGAGGGGGATCTGCTTCCGAATGGCCAGATTGTGCAGCATGCAGCACGCCACCACTATCTGGCACACCTTCTGTGGGGAGTACGCCAGCGCACCCCCGGTGCGGTCCAGGCACCTGAACCTGGACTTGAGGAGGCCAAAGGTACGCTCGACCACACGTCTGGTCCTCCCATGTGCCTCATTGTAGCGATCGTCTGCTGGGGTGCGAGGATTCCTCAATGGACTGAGCAGCCATGCCCCATTCGGGTACGCAGAGTCACCTGGGTGTGAGGGACACAGAGAACCGTTGCTATTCCAACTGGACAGGGGACAGCATCGCACAACCAGCACGCTACACCACTCCACATACTCACCGACAATACAGCCACGATCCTGTTGCAGATTGGACATCAGTCGTGGCAAGATGCTGTTGCGCATTATGTGTGCGTCATGGGCCGAGCCTGGGAACTTTGCACACACGTGGGTGATCACCATGTCCGCAAGGCACACCACTTGCACATTCAGGGAGTGCGTGTGCTTCCTGTTGCGGTACAGGTGCTCAGTGGCCTGTGGTGGAACAAGGCCAACATGTGTGCAGTCAATGGCTCCAACGACGTGTGGGATTCTGCCAAGGGCATAGAATGCACCCTTCACTGCCGCCAATTCACGAGTCCTGGGGAAGCGGATGTACCTGTTTCGGTACAGCATCATGGCTGCCAGTACATCCCTCAGCACCTTGCTGAACATGGGCTGGGACATCCCTCCTCCACTGCCCACTGTGTGCTGGAATGACCCAGTGGCGAAGAAATGCATGGCGGCCATCACCTTAGCCGTGGGGGTGACAGCTGTCGGATACACCCTGCGGGGACGGAGATGGGGTTCCAACATGGCACACAGTCGATGCAGGGTTGGCCTGTCCAGCCGAAACTTCCTAATGACCTCTGTATCGTCCATGTCCGCCAGCAATTGGTATGGGCGGTCAATGTTCGGTCTCCGCCTAGGGAAATTGGCAGTGGACACATGTCAAAGCAACACAACACATAGCAATTTCGCATACACATCACTGACATGACTGAGCAAGCACATGAGCCACAGCCCAGCTGTCAAGCTGGGACGGCACGGCCACAATACACTTACACAGGTCTCCCAACAATGGCAATGGCTAGTGATACAAACCACTGCCATGTGCATGCACATGGGGATCTAGGCCCCAATGACTTGCGGGGCGTGCTGATGGGGACTGACTGCATATTCGTCAAGCGGCAACGCCACGGCAACATGAATGTCTGCTGAGCATGGAACTGCTTCCGAGGCTGGATGAGTATGGCACACGACGACGACGATGTGGGCACAGGCTGAGCGGCCAAAACAAGTGGGACCTGTGGCACGAGGGGATATGAGACAGTAGTAGGTGTCAGCACTGCACCCTATGTACAGCACTGTACGGATCACACCTCCCGAAACATTGACAGGTGTCCACATTGACAGCCCCATGCCAAGACGGCTGTGTGCTTGCAGTCACACGTCACAGGTGAGAGGTTACATTGCACGTGCCAGGTGGCAGACGTACATAGTGGGAGCTGGCATGTGTGTGCATGTGTCTCCTGTTCAGGATCCACCAGATGGGCGCTGACTCTGTACTGACCATTGGACACAGCATGTTCCGTGGAAGGCTTGTGTGTGTGGGATGGTGGCACTGGATGTGCCTCCGTTGGGTGGGGGGCCATGCACAGGGCGGGTACGTCGATGATTGCGCATTGTTGGTCACGGTGGGTGCACCCACTAAGATGTGTTGCCCTGTGTTCAATTCCTATGTCCGCATGATGATGGACTGTAGATGTGGGCAG
Source organism: Calotriton arnoldi (assembly GCA_963921515.1). NCBI lineage: Eukaryota > Metazoa > Chordata > Amphibia > Caudata > Salamandridae > Calotriton > Calotriton arnoldi. Next base: position 39,323 of record CAWUFW010009754.1, on the reverse strand, counting down.
ACTACACATTGGTCGATGTGCTGTCTATATGCATGTGCCTTCACACCAGGCACAGCTGCCCCTGCACATGTGACCCCTGCTGGACTCGCTGCTGGGTCTGTGGAGCTGATGCACCTTCTGTGCGTGGGGCGGACAGCTCTCCTCACTTCCCTCATTGCGCATGTCATGACTTTGCCGCAGGTGACATGGATCATGGAGGGCCCACATGTACGCGTGGGTAGGCTACACATGATTGTTCACTGGTCGCCACCCCCAGTCAGTGTTTCGAATGGGAAGGTTGTCGTGCTGGTGGTATGTTCGATGTGGCGGATGGGCGGGCCTAGGTGCGGGCTTACATTCCGGACATGGGGGGTAGTTGGATTGGCGACTAGTTGCAGTACACACGGGACACGTCTCTTCCTTTCCACATCTGGGTCATCCCTTGTACTCACTGACAGTGATACAGTCATCTTCGCCCCAGCCCTCATGTCCTCCCCTCGCTCCCCCAATATGCATGTGCACCTGCGAGGCTAGCGCTTGCACAGGCAGCCCCAAGCTCGCACCAGAGAGGGCAAGGAGTGTATGTGTGGGTCCAGTTGCACGAGTGGGCTGTCTCAGGGTATGATGTGTTGCGGGACGCCGTCCACCTGCGTGGTGCCCCAAATGGAGACCCGGCCTGCATGGACTATGCATCACAGTCTTCGCCTTCCGGATCCGCCACCTGCGACACCCAGTGGCTGTGGCTGCCCTTGCGGCCAGGCCGCGTCCGTCTGTGACTGATGGCCCACACATTCACTCTTTGGCCTCTCTGGGGAGGGCTCGGGGGTGGTGGCGCACGCGCTTGCACTTAGTCGCAATGGCATGTGGCGTGGTTGGTATAATGGGCAATGGATGGGATGGTGCGAGCCACCTCCCGTGACGTCAGTGCTGCTCGTGCTGTGGTGCGTCCCCCTACACTTCCATTTGACTTGTGCCATGCTAGACGTTGAGGTTCTATTGCCTGCGTGATATGACCAGGAGGAGCGCGAGGAGACCTCTCACACACCATGCTCCACTGCCATCCCGTGCCCTGTATCGCCTGTGCGGATTGACTATGTTGGGGTTACACCTGGTCGACTGGGGCTGTGTGTGCCTTGTCAAGGGGCATGGCGGGCGCACAACAGGATCCAGCTTGTCCACAGAGGGTGGGCTGAGGTGCGCCTGGTACCGCTTTGTACGTGTGCCCGGCTGCTGTGCACACACGTGTTCACTCCCCCCCGACAGGTGTCCTCTCACAATGCCCAGGGAAGCGGTGGTGTACTGTTCATGACCCCTCCCGACACGGCGTGCTCCAACTTGGCATGTGCGCATCTACCCGTCACACCCACCCACCTGAGCACTGCGTCCATACGACTTCACACGACACATGTGTGTCTTCCACAGTTGTGCTACTCATTTGCGTTGACATCCAATACCAGTGGACTACATGGTCATGTCACGACTGCCGTGTACTTCACATACTCTCATCCTCTCTCATTCGTACTTGTGAAATGAGTCAGCGGAGACAGTTTTGGTTTCAAACATTATATTGAGTCTTCTGTCCTCTGTGATGCAGTATAGTGGACACTACTGGCAGCGGAATACATGTTGAGGATATACTGAGCATGATTGCAAATGGGATAGGGTGTGGGGTTACATGTGATTGGCTGTTGCATGTGGGATGTGGGCTTCAGAGTTACATCTGCTTGGCCAAGGCTGTGCTAATGTACATTTACGTATAGCTGCGGAGCTGCGGACTTTGACACAGACGGTATACATGTAGCCTACCAGACCGCTTGGCATCATGGGCACAGTCCATCTCAGTTCCATGTGACAGGTTTGCTGCGGTTGTTCCTCATGCACGCGTGCATGTGTGATGACATCAGGGCATGTGCTTGCGTGCATGCAGCGGCGTGCCACTTGTTGTTGCACTGTGGTGGTTACTGGACATGTCACAGTCACTGGGGTCGTGTTGTTGTTGTATGCACTTGTCGTCCATGCAAAGGTCCTGGTATGGGATTCCCGGGGCGGGGGTGGGAGGGGTGCAGCACCCACAGACTCCAGGCGACCTATTCATGTCCACTGAGCGGTGTGTGTGTCCATGGGCGCTGGATCCATGTCGTGTCCTGGTTGTTCGTGCAGTTCCGTCCATGTGGGTGCGATACACAGACCCCATGCCACTGCCTCCCACGATGCATGCGGTGTTCCTGGATGTGATGGGGAACAGTGTGCATGTCCCGGTCATATCCGATGTCATGGCGATGTCGTTGATGGTGTGGTTACAGTTGCCGGTCGTTTGGTATGGCTGTTGTGGTGGTGACTGGCCAGTCCGTGCGGAAGCTAAGCATGGGTGCGGGGTTGGACATCATAGGTCAATCGGGGAACCTGCGTTGTGGTCCGACGAATTTACAGGTTGTCAGGTATGCGATGCCGTCCAGCAGGGCTTCCATGTCATTGGTGGTGTACATGTTTGCCAGCCAATGTAGCGGATGGTGGCTGTCAAGGTGTTGTTCGTAAGTTGTCCCTTGGAGGACCATGATGGGGCATGCTGGGTGACATTCGATGTAGCTGTTCTCGATGATCCGTCGTGTGGAGGCACAGTGGTCCCATTTCAGTGCGGGTGCGATGTTGGCCACATACGCCATGCCCCCATAGGCAGAGCAGGCCCTGTCGTGTGCGTCCAGAGGGAGGAGTAGTGGTAGCAGGTCCGCCTTTAGACATGCCGGGTTGGAGAGGCATATCTCCACGGGATGCTGGTAGGGACACCTCCGACAGTAGAAGACGGGCATGACGCAGCTGAACAATGTGATGCGGTAAGTCAGTCGGTAACTTACGTTCAGCAGGGACAGGAGATCGCATCCCAATATATGTAACAGGTTGGTTTTGTACAGCTTGAGCTGTCCGGCGTAGTTGGGTAGGTGTGTTGCGGTTGCCATTTCGCAGCGGTGCGTTGTGGTGGCGTGCTCCGGATGTGTGTGCAGTCTGCAATGTGCACGCTCCGAGGTTGCTGTGAGCTCTGTGTAGTCGTAGGGAGACAGGACTTGTGTTCTGTTGGCTTGTTTGGAGGACACGGGCCCTCATCCCACATGCTTCTCAGACAGTTCAAGGTCAGTGATGTGTGACTCCTTCCAATTAACTTGCATGTGGCCGACATGGGGGAGTGTTTTCTTCTTTCTTCCCCGTCCGTTGTGTGCTTCTGTGATATGCGCTATCTGCCCTGTGGTCGGTCTCCTCGGCATGCCTGTGTTGGTCTATTCTTGGACAATGGCTGTATTCACCGGCTTCTGTCGTAGGGCTGTGGTTTCGGAGTTGGAATGGAAGGTCATTCAGTGCTGTCTGCTCTCCCTTGTGTGGGCGGCAGGCTGCCTTTCCGCTCTGCGTTGGGCCTTGTGTGTGAATGTTATTCTTGGGCCACCTGTTGTCGGTCCCCGGGCTCTTTGGTGTTCCGTTTTATGTGTCTTGTTCATATGTGCAGGGTGGTATGGGTGTTTCAGTGTGGTACTGGCGTTCCTCTTCCCGAAGGGGCCCTGCTTCTCCTAGTTGGTGTTGCCGCCGCTGTGTGCTACGCCATGTTTGTTACACTGGGGTGTGTCCTGCTGTTGCGTGACTTCACTGACATGTGTGCGTCGGTTGTGTGGCGTTGGGTGTTGTCCGTGAATTGGGCGTTGGGGACATGTCTGTGGCAGGCCTGTCACGTGTCATGTGCGTTCGGGGTGGGGCTGATGTGTGTGCTGCTTGGTTGTGTCCCTGTGTCTGTGTGCGACGCATGCATGGCGCTGCGGTTGGCCTCTGCGTTGTGCGCATGTGTGGCGGCGTCATCGCCGCTTTGGGGCCGTGACGGGGTCGTTGGTTCCTAGTCCCAGGTGGTGTGTACACATGTGTTACGCGATGTTACGATTTGGCCTGTGTGTCATATGTGGATGCAATGGTGGATGTGTAGTGTACACGCGCTGGTGGGGGGTTGTCCGCTTTTTCCGCCCTTGCACTGTGTGCGCTGTTTGCGTGCACTTGTTGTGTGTGTGCCTACCTGCGTCTCCGCGGTACGTTGCGTCCTTGGTGGTGCATCAGCAGGAGCATGGGGAGGGCCTGCAGTGCTGGATTCATGCTCGGGGGAGCCGCTTCTTCGTTGTCCGTGCTCGGCGTCCGTGTTACCGCTTCGGTTTGTCGTACGGTATCTCTTGGCCGTGGGAGCCGTTTGTTTGCGGCATCGTAATTTATGCGCCGGGCGGGACGTGTTTTCGTCGGACGGTGTGTGTCAGTTGGGCTGCGCCGCTACGTGTACGGGCGCACTTTGATGGCGGACGGTGTTGCTGGCTTGCCGGCGGTGTTTGGCCTACTTTTCGCATCGTAATTGGGCGGGCGTGTGGACTGCTGCGTGCCGGCGGTAACTGGTGGTTTTTGCATCCGCCAGCACGGCGGTTGTGCTTCCGCCCGCCATCGTAATGGGCCCCTTAGTGCTTTTAAATTCATGTCGTAAAACTGAAAAAAGGCTATACATCAGTAGATTTAAAACTTGTTCTTTTGACCAAACTTATAGCATAGTGCTATGATTAATACGTTTTTTTTTTTTTTAAACTTTCAATTCTACGATGCAAGTACCTTTATTCTGGCCTCATACATTATTATAGTTCGTACTCATAAAATTAGTCTACTCAATCACTAAATTGATTAATGACAATGTGCAAAATATGCAAAAAAGTGCTAACGTGATAGTGCAAAATGCAAAAATAAATATATACAATTAGATACATTGCAGCATTCTTATGCAGACGTCCCCTGTGTCATTTCTTTACTAGAATCTCTTATTCTGTTTCATAATTATATTTGGTCTATTTCCAATCTCCAGATTTTCCCATTCGTTGTATCTAATAGGAAAGAAATACACTTGTTGTATTTTGTGTCAACTCATTATTGCTATACAAATGTTAACATATCAACAACCCTCTAGTTGGAAATTACATAAAACTTGATTTGAACTAAAATAAAATCCCAGGTATGGACCAATGTCCTAATTATTTGATGTTAACCTGGTATTTTGATGTATAAAACCGGCAAGAGTCCCGTAAAACCGAGAAAATCTCAGATAAAACCTAGTAAAAACGAGATACCACCGAATAAAACCATCAACCTACCAGTTCACATAACAAATAAATAAATACATCCACAATACGGAACATATATATAGCAGCAGCAGTCAAGGGTTTTAAAGGTGCATATAGTTACATTTCTTACTATAGAATATAGATTAAGCAGCCATACATTTTCAATTCTAATTTTTAAAGTGCATACAGAGTAATAAATATTCAAAGTTTAGATAAAATCTCAGGACTCAAAAACCGGCAATATCCTTCACTAAAACCAGATTAAAAATCTAGGAGAACCCAGACTAAAAACCCAGTAAAAGGAAAGGGATAAAACCAATTTAAGAAACACATCTGGGACCTATCATATATAACCCTAGACCTCAACAAGATTCATAGAAAGTTGTGTAAATCATCACTATTGTTGAGGCCATTCGGCATTTTGGTGTCAAGTAACATAATGAATTCTGATTCTACTTGTCTTAGTCTTTTTTCTCTATTGCCCCCTCTGATATTCTTGGGCACTGAGCTGATAACATAATATCTGAGATCATTAAGATTGTTTTTGTGTACCAGTTTTAGATGCCGTGCCACGGGATAGTTTGGGTCAGAATTGACCACTGCTCTAAGATGTTGCAATATCCTGTTGTAAACTTGCAGTTTGGTACTGCCTACATATAAAAGGTGGCATGTACACTCTAAAATATATACTATATATACTATATAGTTCTGCAAGTATAATGTCCTTGTATTTTAACAGGTTCTGGACTAAAAGCAGTGACATATTCTGAAACATTTTTACCAAATTTACATGCCCGGCATGAACTGCATTTGAAGAACCCAGATCTCGCTGATAACCAAGTATTCAAAGTTATTACTTCAGGGCTGTTTCTTACAAGTGCATCACTCATTGAGGGTGCCCTTCTGAACGTAAGACTAGGAAGTTCTGGCAAGATCCGTGACATTGTTACGTCTGGCCGAATAATCGGCCAATTTTTGTAAAGGATCTTGCGAACTTGTCTCTCCTGCCTACAGAAACTGGTTATCAGTCTTATGTTATCAACTGTTTCAACACAAGTAGTGTCAGTCTCACCATTAGTCTGCCTAAATATTGTCAGGGTCTCAGGTATTGTGCTCAAATGACTATCTTCATTAGTACTGTTTGCCTTGTCACAAGCTGTTATTAGGTCTCTGGATTTGTATCCTCTATTTAAAAATCTTTCAAAGGCTTCAGTCTGGCATTTTTTGAGGTCAGCATCATGGCTACATATGCGTTTAATTCTCAAAAATTCTCCATAAGGGATGCTTTTTATGAGGTGTCGAGGATGTGAACTATAAGCATGAAGCACCGAATTTCCAGCCGTCACCGTCTAGCAACCCAGTGTAACCAGTAGGTCAAAAGTTCAAAGCACATGCTAGAAGGAACATTCTGCTTTCAAATAAGATACAGCAGGTGTGGTTTACTCCAGAGATTCAAAAGCATTTCCATGTCTGTATTACATTTCTTTTTTAAACAACAACCAATAATAAGACTTCTTTCTGGGGCATCCAACACACTACCTAACTTTATTCACTTTCATGGTGACAGCATCCGATGAAATATATATGTATATATGACAGCCACAGTCCTGAAATGATCACACTCCTGATCAAGAAAGCAGGTACGGACCACAAATGCGGAGAAAGTTTCTTCTTTATTTAGTGCAGATTATCAAAGTGCCAGTGCATAGTTCGTCAGAAAGCAAGTGCCCAGCGTGAGTGTCCTTGATGTAATGTGAGTCAGGTGTGCCCCACACTACTTTAGGAGAATGGGCTCACACAGAGTGAATTGAAACCCCAGATCACCTGAGGCATTTGAAAAACGCAGTCGCCGAAACGCGTCATGCCGGGTTTTTGAAATAAACGGAGTCTTCAGAGCCCCGCCGTGGCCCCTTGTCTACTTTTACAGAAGGAGATTTGTTTTGCATATTTGGCGTGCTGCCACTGACCCGCAAAGGGGACCCTTCCGCAAGCATCCAAGGTATCAATGGCAACTCACCTGGGTCGCCGCCCGTCCCCAGGAAGCAGTGAACCTGTTGTCAATGACAGACCATAACGTATGGAGAGAATGCAGTTACTTGAACCAGCACCTCCAGGCACACTGCCAGCGGGGAAGAGGACGGTTGGAAGTGAAGGCGGAGAAACCGTCTATTGTCCAGCACTGTGTCAAGGTTTCAGCCTGAACCACATTATTCAGCCTCTCACTTGGAGTATGCAACAACAAGGCTGACAAAGACACTCCTTAGCACCACGGACTAACTGCATGCTGGGACTTGCAGTCTCTGAACACTGAACAGCGAGTGTCCTTGATGTAATGTGAGTCAAGTGTGCCCCACACTACTTTAGGAGAATGGGCTCACACAGAGTGAATTGAAACCCCAGATCACCCGAGGCATTTGAAAAAGGCAGTCGCCGAAACACGTCATGCCGGGTTTTTGAAATAAACGGAGTCTTCAGAGCCCCGCCGTGTCCCCTTGTCTACTTTTACAGAAGGAGATTTGTTTTGCATATATATATATATATATATATATATATTCACTGAAGAAACCATAGGTTTCAGGCACGTTATAGTTAGAAATTAGCATTTAAAAGACCTTAGAAATTCACTGAAAAAACCATAGGTTTCAGGGACGTTATAGTTAGTTGGACATTTTACTCGTACAAAACCAGTGAAATTCCGCCGATATAGTTAGTTCAGCTAACTATAACTCGTGCCCCGCAATGCACTGCTGATGACGTCACATATTACATCATTCATGACATGGTCAGTGACATCACTGATGACATCACTGATGACATCTCAAATGACATCACTGATGACCTCATCCAGTGACTGTGTGTTTCTATAAAGTTTAAATATATTTTATATATATGCCAAGGTTTATTGAAGAATGAGTGGGTGTATAAGTGTCTGGATGGAAGATTTAGTAGGTGCGTGACTGACTGTATAAGTGAGTGATTAAATGTGTCTTACTGAATGCATGGGTTAGTGACTAAACTGTGTGAATGTCTGTATCCGTCTGTCTGTTGTTGTGTAAGCTGCTGCATGTGTTGGTCAGTAGCTACATGAGTGTCTATATGGGTTATTGATTGGTTGCCTGAGTATTTGTATGGGTGCCTGAGTGTATGTGTGCGTGGGTGGGAGGTGTGTGACTCAGTGCATAGATGTGTGAGTGGTTGATTCACTGGGTGTATGGGTTCAAGAGTGCATGTGGAAACAGCTGTATGGGTGGGTGAGTGTGTGTATGGGTGTGTTGGTGAGTGAATGGATGTCTCAGTGGTACATGTCCAAGTAACTACATATCTAAAAGGCAGTGTATGTGAGTGTTGGAGTATATAAATGAGTATACGTGAGAGTCAGTGATTGTGAGAGTGGCTGTATGGATGAGTGTGTACTTGTATCAGTGATTGTATAAGAGAGTAAGTATGCGTTAGTATCTGTATGAATAAGTGAGGTGGTGTGTGTATAACTGTATAGGTGAGTAAATGGAAGTGTGATTGATTCTTTGCATGGCTGACTAGGTGTGTGAGTAACTGGATGAGTGGCGATGTGTGAGTGTATGTATAGGTGTATGAGTGCATATGATAGTGTTGTATAGATGAGTGACTGTATGTATGAGTGACTTTATGGGTGAATGAGTGGATGTGTGTGTAGACCTAGGAATCAGTGAGTGTGTATGTAGTAACTGGTATTGGTGTGTCTATGGTTTCGAAAATGGTAGTCTGTATTTTTGAGTGGGTGTATCAAAGGTTATATTAGGGTGTGAGGAGGTGCATCAGATTTTCACGTGGATGAAGTCATCAGTGATGTCATCAGTGATGTCACTGACCATGTCATGAATGATGTAATATGTGACGTCATCAGCAGTGCATTGCGGGGGCGCGAGTTATAGTTAGCTGAACTAACTATAACGGCGGAATTTCACTGGTTTTGTACGAGTGAAATGTCCAACTAACTATAACGTCCCTGAAACCTATGGTTTTTTCAGTGAATCTCAAAGGTTTTTTAAATGCTAATTTCTAACTTCAACGTCCCTGAAACCTATGTTTTTTTCAGTGAATTTCAAAGGTTTGTTAAATGTTAATTTCTAACTATAACATAGCAGTCGCGTTTGCAGAGTGGTGGAGAAAGGTGAGCGTGGCCTCCAAACACCTTTTAGCAATCCCACTGTGTGGGATTTAGCGAAGGTAACAGGAGGGATAGTTAGCCCCCAACGTCAACCTTGGGGGCCAACTACCCCTTTTATAACCTCCAGTAAGTCCCACACAGCAGGATTGCTAACTTGTTATATCAGGCCCTACCCCCTCCCTGCACCACTGTGCAAAGGCGCCCCCTGGCGCCTTGTAAGTTGGGTGGATTAGGTCCCCTTGAATCTTGAGGGTCCCTGGGGGCCAAGTAGCCCACCAGGTACCTCCAGTAAGCGCCACAGAGCTGTGTTGCAGAGAGGTGTTCCGAGGCCACGTCCCTTTTTACACCACGCTGTAAACACGGCTTCTGGCGCCCTGCTGCTCGGAGGATGAAGTACACTTGCGTCCTGAGGTCCTCCGGACACAAGAGGACCTCATCGCCCCACCAGCAGTGCACCAGAAGCCGCGTTTGCAGAGTAGTGTATAAAGGGGCGTAGCCTTGGACCACCTCTCTGCAACGCAGCTCTGTGGCGCTTACTGGAGGTACCTGGTGGGCTAGTTGGCCCCCAGGGACCCTCCGGATTGAAGGGGACTTAATCCCCCAATTTACGTGTCAGGGGGCACATTTGCACATTTGTTATGTCAGGCCCTCCCCCTCCCTGCACCAATGTGCAAACGTGCCCCCTGGCGCATTGTAAGTTGGGGGATTAAGTCCCCTTGAATCCTGAGGGTCCCTGGGGGCCAACTAGCCCACCAGGTACCTCCAGTAAGCACCACAGAGCTGCGTGGCAGAGAGGTGTAACAAAGGGCATGGCCTTGGACCAGCTCTCTGCAACACAGCTCTGTGGCGCTTACTGGAGGTACCTGGTGGGCTACTTGGCCCCCAGGGACCCTCAGGATTGAAGGGGACTTAATCTCCCAATTTACAATGTGCCAGGGGTGCGTTTCCACACTTATGTCAGGCCCCGCCCCCTCACTGCACCACTGTGCAAACGCGCCCCCTGGCGCATTGTAAATTGGGGGATTAAGTCCCCTTGAGTCCTGAAGGTCCCTGAGGGCCAACTAGCCCACCAGGTACCTCCAGTAAGCCCCACAGAGCTGCGTTGCAGAGTGGTGTAAAAAGGGGGCATGGCCTTGGACCACCTCTCTGCAATTCAGCTCCCTGGCGCATACTGGAGGTACCTGGTGGGCTAGTTGGCCCCCAGGGACCCTCAGTATTCAAGGGGAATTAATTCCCCAACTTACAACGCGCCAGGGGGCGCGTTTGCAGAGTGCTGCAGGGAGGGGGCGGGGCCTCCGGCACAATGCCGGCTTTTTTTTTCTTTCTTTTTTTTCCGAAGGGGGGCCTGGGGACCCCATCCCCCAGGGCCTGACCCCTATTTCTTAAAAAAAATGCGAAGGGGGCTGCGTGGCCCCCCTCCCGGGCCACATCTGGCCCCGGGGACCCCATCCCCCGGGGCCGGCCCTTTGCATTGGGGACCGTGGGGGGAGCCCCAATGCCCCCACGATCCCGCCGGCTCCCAGCCTCCTGTGGGAGCCGGCATTGCTTTTGAGCAAGGGGAGCTGATGACATGCAGCTCCTCTTGCTCAAAAGCAATTCTGCTTTGCTTCAACGAAGCAAAGCAGAGTTTGCTATGACAGGGCGGGAGCCGGGCTCCTGCCCTGCCATAGCAAACAGCAGTGTCCCAGGGGTGGGCACCCCGGGACACTGCAGGAGCCGGCCCTGGAGGGTGGCGTTCCCCAGGGCCTTTGAGGTCTCCAGGAGGGAGGCCGTGCGGCCCCCCTCCTATGTGTTTAAAGCCCTGGGGAGGTGGTGGTCCCCGGGGCCAGGGGGTCCGCTACGGACCCCGCATTTTTAATTAGTATGTGCCCCTGGGAGATGGTGGTACCCGGGGCATGTGAGGGGGGGCTCTTCCCCCCCACACATCATTTTAATTGTGTTACAGAGCCCCGGGGAGGTGGCGGTCCCCGGGGCTGCGGGGGGCCGTAGTGCCCCTTGCATACAATGAAATAAGCCCCGGGGAGGTGGCGGTCCCTGGGGCTGCAGGGGCCCCCACAAATTAATTTGCGAGTGCCCCAGGGACCTGGCCCACCCGGGGGCTTTTTGAAAACGAAGCGCGGGAGGGGTCGCGAATCCTCCTCAGTGCTCAGATATCGATATTTTTTCTTTTTTTAATTTCTCAGGAACTACTGAATGGATTTACACCATTTAACAAAAAGGGCTCTTTCTGAACCAAGACCTACCTTTTTGCCAAATTTGGTGTAATTCCGTTCAGCAGTTCGGGCTGTAGCTTTGTCTTAAGTTTCCTATGGAAATTTACATGGGGAAAACGTGTTTTGGGACCCCCCTTTTTTCTCGGCTCCCGCTTGACGAATCACCCGGAAACTTTCAAGACAGGAGCTGTCCGGAGCGCCCCACTAGTTTTGACAATTTTGCGCAGATTCGTCAAACAACGCCAAAGTTATTAGGAAAAACGCTTTTCCTATGGAAACTAGGTCCTAACTATAACTACCTACTGGCGACTGCCAGTAGGATATATATATATATATATATGGATATATATATATATATATATATATATATATATATATATATATATATATACACAACCCCTTACTCCAAAAGGAAAAGGCACGCACACGAAGCTTGCTTGCATACAGCTTCTTCTAATGAAATGGGTCACCTCCGACCCTGCAGCTAAAAGAGACGCATTTTGGCTGTGGGAACAGCCTTTGTCAATCATATATATTGTAAAAAAAAAAAACACCTCCACTTTAACTGCTTTTCCTTTGGAAAACTACCTCATTCAACTCCAGCATTCTCCTGACTGCTATTGTTCCTCTACTTCAAAATATTTATAGTGTGGATTGTTGGCCACAGCTACATCTATTGGGCCAAAGAGGCTGCACAAAAGACAGATATTGAAAGAGACTTGGGTTTGCCAAATATGCAGATTACGTGGTTTGGCCAGAGAGGGTTAAAGTTTCATCATTTGCTGGCTTTGGTTAAATCAATTGTGGATTCCCAAGCTCCTCACCTCATGATTGTGCACTGTGGTAGCAATGACCTAGGCATATCGACTGGGGTAGTGCTGGAAATCCTAATGAAAGAAACCTTTGTGGAACTGATGTCCCTTTTCCCTCACACTGTCATGGTGTACTTTGCCACTGGATTCAAGATAGCCTGGCTGATGAGGGCTGTGAGCCCGAAACCGGTCCCAGGATGCTTGTTTCCGGTCCAGGGAAGACATGGCTTGGCAGTTCGGGCTGAACTGTTCCCATGAGGCACAGGGTCAGACTGATTTGCATATGGACATGTCTGAACTGGGGTGGCGGAGTGAGCTAAAGAATGATGATGGATTAAACCCAGATCAGTTGACTGGGGGTGAGTGCTTGCAATATTCAACACTCCGTCCATTATCTCCTTTGGTTTTGCATTGTTCGCCCTAAGTTGGCAGGGTATGCCCAGACGTGGGTCCCTTGCTCACTTTGCCACTGGATTCAAGATAGCCTGGCTGATGAGGGCTGTTAGCCCGAAACCGGTCCCAGGTTGCTTGTTTCTGGTCCAGGGAAGACATGGCTTGGCAGTTCGGGCTGGACTGTTCCCATGAGGCACAGGGTCAGACTGATTTGCTTATGGCCATGTCTGAACTGGGGTGGCGGAGTGAGCTAAAGAATGATGATGGATTAAACCCAGATCAGTTGACTGGGGGTGAGTGCTTGCAATGTTCAACACTCCGTCCATCATCCCCTTTGGTTTTGTACTTTAATATATGCAAAGACAGAAATGGAATTGGTCAAATCAATTCTCTCTACAGATTGACAAAGCCAGGAACCATATTAATAAAACTGTTTCTGCATTCCTCAGAGACCATTGTATGGGTTGTTTCTATATTAACAACCTGCGTTTAGACATGCATGGAATTTATAGAAATGGAGTGCACTTTACAGATGAAGGCAACAGGGTGTTTCTAAGTAACCTTAAACTCTGCATCCGGTCTTATGTGTAGCAGCCATATACATACAACCAACACAAAGGCTCTTGTCATAGCCACCCTAGTCCCCAAAATATTGTGAAGTGTTTTTCTAAAGTTTTTTTTTACTCTCTACTTTTTGGGGATCATCGTGACGGCGTTGTGATCCCCACAGACACATCGTGAAAATGGAAAACAGAAGCAGACATTCAATGGTCACCAACACATTCAAAAATAATATCTAAAATAAATCCATTCTGAACATTGCCATACAGACATTACTATATACATACTACTTTCAAAGCATGTTTAAACTCATATTTTTGTATTAAGTTTCTTTAAAAACTATCTTTAAGACCAATTTTTCGTTATCACGGTTATTTGGGATGTTGCAATGACATTGTTAACCGCGATGATCGCACCTTTTCCATAAAGTGAAAACACATATATGCAGTAGCGGCCCGTGGTGGGAGTGCTGCCAGGCGGTGACGTGGGGCGGGAGAGGGGCAGGGTGGGGGGGTAGTAAACTACGGAATACGGCCAAATAGAGTTAAGTAGACATATAAATAAATAAAACGAATTTCGTTGCGCGCACTGCATCGCCAAATGCGATGCAGCGCGCGCAACGGAATTTGTTTTATTTATTTATATGTTTACTTACCTCTATTTGGCCATATTCCATAGTTTACTACTCCCACCCTGCCACTCCCCCGCCCCACGTCACCGCCCGGCAGCACTCCCACCATGGGCCACTACTGCATATATGCACACACATTACAGTATTCTACACACTAGAGGTTTATTACTGTACACTTCAAACTCATATTTTTCTAGTGTATTTCTAGAACAACCATCTCTAAAACCTATTTTCCATTTTTGTTGTCACTCCGGATATTGCAATGACGTCGGTCATCGCGATCCTCGCCGTTACATCGCCAAAGCGGAAACCAAAAGCAGGAATTCAATAGCCACTACCACATAAAATAATTATAACTATATAATTTATTCTAACCATCACAGTAGATAACTCACTATATAAATAACTCTATAAAAACATGTATCATAATCTCAATATAGTATAATGTGTATTAATGATTCACTGATATATTTTTTTGCCAATATTCTCAACGACATTGATAGTCGCGATGTCCCCGTGACGGTACACAGGGTGGCAGCGCTGGTGGTCATGACGTCATCGTAAATATTGTGCGCAATTAAAAAAATAAATTTTGGACACACAACTTGTCACTAACACCTCCATTTCTCAACCATGGGGTCAGAGTGGCTCCACCCTGACCTCTTATGTGGGCTTTCACACAGATTTTCAGCCCCGGGAACCTTTCCTGATAGATAAAATGGTGGCCGCAACTTTCTGTTCAGGTTGCGTCCAGCCAATCAGAGCATTCCCGTTGGCACGTGCATCTGCGATTCATCACGAAACCACAGTGAAATATCCACGGCCAGAGATATTACTATAATTTTAAACTTACATTTCTCAAAAACTACTGAACATATTTACACCAAATAAGCAATAGGCACGTCCATGAAACAACATCTACCTCCCTGCCAAATTTGGTGCAAGTACGTTCAGCGGCTCGAGCTGCAGAGGTGGCTAAAGATTCCTATTGGAATTAACATTACAAACCCAACTTTATTTCACGCCCCAAATTCTCGGTACCCCCTGCACGGATCACCCCCAAACTTTCCTAATCAATAGTACCCACTGCGACACTTTTTGGGCAAATTTTCATGCAGATTGGACAAACGACGGCAAAGTTATAGCCAAGCCAAAAAATGTTTTTCCTATGGAATCTAGGTCCTAACTATAACTACCCTACTTGTCATATAGTATGTAGTTATAGTTAAGACCATGTTGCCATAGAAAAAGTATTTTTTGACTATATGTTTAGCGCTGTTTGACACATCATCATGACATTTTTGCAAAACAAGTGAAATAGTGAGTATTGTTGTGCATGGAAGGTTTCGGGGTGATCCGTCAAACAAGGGCTGAGAAAAAGGGGGGTCAAAAAAGTGTGTTTCCCATGTTAATTCCCATAGGAGATTTAGACACGACTGCAGCCCATACTGCAGAACATAATTACCTCAGATTTGGCAGAAAGCTAGCTTTTGGTACACAGATTGCTTTTTTTGTTATATGATGCAAATCAATTCAGTAGTTTTAGAGAAATTTAAGGCAAACCAAATAAGAATGTCTGCGATCGCGGATAATTCACAAATAGTAACAAGCTTGTGCAGGGAAATACAGAGCTCTGACTGGTTGCCCACACTTTAATCAGGAAATGTTGGCAGTCATCTTGGGACTCGGCTTCAAATGAGTCCCTAAAAAAAGTAAAAGAAAAGGGGGCAGGGTAGGAATACCCTGACCCCGAAGCCTTGATCTTGGGGTCCCAGAGGGACCACGGCATCTCAGAAAATAATTTTTTTTTAAACCCAAATAGCTGTGAATTCGCAAAATTGACAAATTTGCGGCCAAAATAATACAAAAAACAAGTGCGGTCTCCCACGCTTGTTTTTAATTAAGCCCCCGGGTGGACCAGGTCCAGGGGGCATGCCGAGTTTATTCAATTAAATGATGGGGGCATGTGGGCCCCCCTTCCTGGACAATTTTATGCCCTGGGACAACTACCTCCCTGAGGCTTATTTTATTTTAATGAGGGGACCAAGCAGACCCACCTGGGACCACCACCTCTCAGGGCCTTCAAATAAAATGAATAGGGGGGTCCGTATGGACACTCCGAGAACCAGGGGCCACCAGCTCCTCAGGGTAAAATACAAGAAATGAGGGGCCACATTGCCCCCCTCCTGGAGCCAATAATGGCCCTGGGGACAATGAAACTCCAGACCCGGCTCCTGCTATTTCCCGGGGGCCCAACCCCAGGACATAGCTGAATGCTCTCCAAGTGTGAGCAAACACTCTGGTTCCAGCGTGCCGGAACTGTCAAAGTGCTTCTGCCCAATGGAGGCGAGGGTTTCATCTCTTGTAGGAGCAATACTTTCATCTTTTTCCCTGCCTGAATTTCTGTGTATTGCTCCTGAATTCAGGGAGCTGCATTTACAGCAGATGTCAGAAATGAACATAAAGAGGCAGAATATATGTGAGAAACGAGCAGAAAGAGGCAGAACAAAAGTGAGAAACTAGCAGTAAGAGGAAAATAAAGGTGAGAAACTAGCATGAAGAAGCAAAATAAAGTTTAGCAACGAACAAAAACAGGCAAAAAAGGTTTGACATTATTACAAAGAGGCAAAATAGAGGTCAGAAACGAGCAGCAAGAGGCAGAATAAAGGTCAGAAACAAGCAGAAAAAGGCAAAATAGAGGTCAGAAACAAGCAGGAAGAGGCAGAATAAAGGTCAGAAACAAGCAAAAAGGGCAGAATAAAGTCCAGAAAGAGGCAGAATAAAGGTCAGCAAGGAGAAGAAAATGGTAAAATAGAGGTCAGAAACGAGAAGAAAGAAGGCGGAATAAAGGTCAAAAACAAGCTGAAAAAGGCAAAATAGAGGTCAGAAATTAGCAGAAAGAGGCAAAATACAGGTCCGAAACAAGCAAAGAGAGGCAGAATAAAGGTCAGAAACAAGCAGAAAGAGGCAAAATAAAGATCAGCAATGAGCAGAAAGAGGCTGAATAAAGGTCAGCAATGAGCAGATAGAGACAGAATAAAGGATAGGAGTGAGCAGAAAGAGACAAAATAACAGACAGAATGAACAGAAAGAATCAAAATAGAGGTGAAAAATTAGCAGCAAGAGGCAAATAAAAAGGCCTTAAAACAAGAAGTAAGAGGCAAAATAAAGGTCAGGAGTGAGCAGAAAGAAGCAAAATAACGGGCAAATTAATCAGAAAGAGGCACATAGAGGGCAGGAGCAAGCAAAGAAGAGTCAGAAAAATTAGCAGAAAATGAGCAGAGGAGGCACAAAACCAAAGGCAGCAGAAGGTAGCAGACTGCAGGCAAACTGTACAAGAGGACCATCAGAGGGATATGTGGCACCCCGTGCGCCTCCCTACTTTTTTTACCATGCATCCACTGAGAGACCCACTCATACACTCACGCACCCACTCACAGATCTACTCACACACTTAGGTACCCACTCACAGACCCACTCATAGACTCGTGCCCCCACTGACAGACACACTCAGACATTTATGCACCAACTCACAGATCCATTCAAGAACTCATTCATCTGCTCACAGACCCACTGAGAGACTCATACACATGCTCACAGACCCACTGATTGACTCAAACACATACTCACACACTCATGCACCCACTCACAGACCCAGTAAGAGACTCAAACACCCACTCACAGACTCACGCACCCAGTCACAGACTCACTTAGAGAATTTTGCATGCTCTCACAGACCCACTCAGACACTGATCCACTCACTCACAGACCCACTCAGGCCCTCATGTTCCCATTCACAGACCCACTCAGAGACCCATGCACCCACTCATATATCTACTCAGAGACTCATGCACCCACTCCCAGAACTACTCAGAGACTCACATGCTCACTCACAAACTCACTCAGAAAATCATACTGCTACTCTCCCACAGATAGGATGATGCAGTCACTCACAGACCCACTTAGACACTCACGTACCCACTCACAGACCAACTCCGACACTCCTGCACCCACTCACAGATCCACACAAGCACTCCTATACCTACTTATACAGCCACTCATACACCCAATTCACTGAAAAAAACAAAGGTTACAGGGACGTTATAGATAGGAAATAGAATTTAACAGTAGAAATTCACTAAAAAAACAAAGGTTACAGGAGCGTTCTAGTTAGGAAATAGAATAAAAAAAAGCTTTAAAAATTCACTGAAAAAAACAAAGGTTACAGGGACATTATAGTTAGGCTCAGATTTCACTTGTACGAA
The DNA here is from genome assembly GCA_963921515.1 of Calotriton arnoldi. Lineage (NCBI taxonomy): Eukaryota > Metazoa > Chordata > Amphibia > Caudata > Salamandridae > Calotriton > Calotriton arnoldi. The sequence goes on along the minus strand of CAWUFW010009754.1, from coordinate 21,202 downwards.
ACCAGTGAAATTCAGCAGTTATAGTTTGGGGTTTGTCACCTGGAGGTCTGGGAGTTTATTGTCAGTGAAGGAGTCCACCTTCTTGCCAGCACAGAACATTTGCAGCGGTCTGACCCTCCTCGCCTGATCAGGAGCATTATGGCACTGCCTTCCCACAGTACTGCAGCACCGCACTGTGCCCCAATGGTCATACAGTTGGGATGTTGAGGAGGAAAAACATTTGCTAAGCTCCCACTTCCCTCCCTGCATCCCGCTGTGCACTCCTGGTCATTTCAGATGTCTACCTTTGTGAGGGAGCCAGCCATCTTGCCGACAACACTCACTAGGCTGGGGTGTGTATGGGGGCCCAGTGTTCTCAGCCCAACTCAAGAGCCTGCAGCATCACCTCCCATGACGTTGCCCCCCTGCATTGTGCCTCTTCCATGATTTGGCATAAGAGCGAAGATTTGGCTTGTCCACCATATCTCCGCTTTCTCATAGGTCGAGAGCAGGGCATCCGTTTGCTGCACAACTGAGATGGGGCATGAGAGTGTCCCTTGTCCCCGCTGAAACCCTGAATCAGCAACTGCTCTGTGAGAGGCCCCTGCAGCCTCTTGGACTGTCTTCCCATGATGTTGTCCCCCTGCACTGTGCCCCTCTTAGTTTTCACTCTCTGAGCACTGCCCCAGCACAACTTCTCTACCTCGTGAGGCAAGACCTTGGCATCCAGTCTGCACAATTGAGCCTCCGGCCCAGACCTGATCAGGGAGGAGGTTCCCTCAACCCCACTGAAGCTCCTGATTGGCGGCTGCTCCTTGAGAGGCCCCTGCAGCCCCACTGACCACTCAACGGCAACTTGACCTCTATACCACATCTTCTAGCAGATCAACAGTAAACTCTGGAGTGCAAGGCTCTAAATGGGATCTGTATAGAAGAAAGTGCTCTCTGAAATCTATTTAATGTATTTAGGTTTCCGAGATTGCCTGGATCAATGAAAACTATAATTTAAAACAAACACAATATCATGGTTACTATCAGAGATGATCTGGCTGTTCTTTCGGAGAAGACCCTGCAGCTTCACAAACTGCATTAAGCGCTTCTACAGCTACCCTGATCTTACATGAGTCAATCCCATGCCTACATATAGTGAGTGCCAGATGACAAACTGAATCTAAATGCCCACTCATCCACCATTATCAATCTCCTCACCCCACCGGGCTTCTCAATCATTCACTGTGGCAGTAAGGATTGTACCAATGGTGGATTAGCTATCATACAGAAAATTGAGCTATTCCTAAAACTCTTCTATGCAGCTGAATATTCTACTTTTAAAAATCTAGGAGTTGATCTCCCTCCAAAGGCTCCAAGCCTATCAAATTCCACGTCATCTACCACCCACCGGGTGAAAAACCACAACTCTTCAAAGATTTAACAGACCTTATAATACAAAACTCCCTAAAGGACACCACCTACATTATACTAGGAGACCTAAACGTGCACTTGAATGATGCAGAAGATACAACAGCCTTATCCACCCTCCTTGAAATGAAAGATCTCACCCAACACAGCAAAAAGCAAACTCATATTAAAAGCAATACCATTGATGCAATAATTTCCAACCATAATACCATATACCTCCATTCCATCCTACCCACCGAATGGACCAGCCATCACCTAATTCTATTAGATCTCAATTTTAACCAACCTAAGAGCCACACCCAATTTAATCATCCTAAGCACTGGGTGAGGAATATGCACCAAATCCCTCAATCAGAGTTAGAATCCCTAATCCGTTCCCAAATTCTACTTCCACCCACCCTTAGTTCCACTGATGACCTCACCTCTCACTATAACACAAAAGTGGAAGAACTTCTTGACACTGTTGCCCCTCTAAAACGCAAGAAATCAAGAAGTATCCCCTCCAGAACCTGTTTCAATAAAGACCTTAATATAGAGAGATGACAACTTAGACTGGCTGAAAGAACCTGGAGACAACATCCCTCGCTGAACTCTCTGTCTACTTGGAGCTGAGCACCTTAAATAAAAAAACATGTCTACAGAGAGAAATGCAAGCACAAGTTGACCATTCCAGAAAGAGACCTAAAGGCCTTTTCAACATCCTCAAACAGCAAACCTTCTCTTTCCTACAGCACTCAACTGATGACTCTGCCAAACACTGTGAAGAGTTCACCAAATTCTTCTCAGAAAAAATAACAAACATTGAACTCTCACTGGACTCCTTCACCTCTTCACTCCTTACCATAAATGCCCCTTCCACGAAAGATGGCCCGCCTCTGCCACACTCTATACCAATGGTAGTCTCCCCAAACCCACCTCCTCATTGAGCCGGAACACCAATCACAATCACCTACAACTGAAAAACAATGCAACCTGGACCAAGTTTGAAAATATCTCTGAAGAGGTGATTAAAATATTTCCATGCATAAAGCCAACTTTGCACCTCATCTTCAAACACACAAACAAAAGAGACCTCTTCAAAGCTCTAACACCCTACTCCTGATTCTACCCAAATTTAAGGAAGAACAATCACTCTCCTGTTTCTTCTCTGGGAAAGTGCTTAGAATTTGGAATGCTCTGCCATAGGACCTATGTGGCAATCAATCATTTCTACACTTCAGAAAAACCTTAAATTACTTCTTCTCAACAAATACCTGATCCCTCCCTTTTAAAATAGTCAACCTGCCTTGATACAATCCCCCCACCCACCAAAGAGCCTGAACATCACTACCTCTGGAAACAACTGTGCAATTTCTTCCTCCAACTTCTGGAATAATCTACCATTGCTACCTCCCAACTATTATATATTATTACCCTGTATGCCTACTATTTTTCTTATGTATTCCTTGCTTATGATGCTCTGCAAACTCTGTAAAGTACTCTGATACCCTCGGCTCAAGTTCCCGCTATACAATACTTGATAGATAAATAAAATGAATGTCATGAGTGATGTCATATGTGAGGTCATAAGCAGTGCATGGTGGGGTGCAATTTATAGTTAGCGCTGCAAACTAGATACGTCTGACCTCAAAATGGTAGTACAGGCATTAGTTATCTCTAGGATCAAATACAGATGTGCAACCCTCTCTGGTCTGCCCAAGATCTCAACGGCTCCCCTAAAACCTGTCTCAATGCAGCCGCAAGACTCTTAAAAGGCTCAAAATAATTCAACCACATCTCACCGCACCTGAAGTCCCTGAATTGGCTTCCTTACGAAGCCAGAACCCAACTCAAACTGGCCTGTGTTACACACAAAGCGCTACACTCTAAGTCACCTTAGTATCTTGCTCATAAAATTAAGGTATCCAGATGAGATAGGCACTCCCAGGGTGCCAGGGATATTATGCTGAAACGACCCTCCTTCCGGAAGAAGAAAACTTACAACAGAGCTTTCTCTGGGGCCGCACCTAGAATCTGGAACTCACTGCCACCAATCATCAGAAGAATAACATCTTTGCCTAGATTCAAGAAGGAAGCTAAGACTTTTCTAATGGGCAAATTCCTACCATAAACTCTCTCAGAGCACTTTTGGAATCAGCGACTTAGCGACACTTTATTGCTCTTTATATGAACACGACCCGTTTTAAGAGTCACTAGACTGCGTAGATGTAACATACGCGATTCTGGTATCATGGACAATGTTTAACATACGGCATAATTGTACCTCTCTGTAACTTTATTGGGCAGAGACTGATGTTGTGCAATCCTCCCTTGCGCCTGTCTGTATTTTCTCCCTCAAGTGTATTCATGATCGTTTGCTCCTAATCTTTGATTTTAGCTTGTTATCTCTGTAAAGCGCTCTGATACTCTAACGGGTCACGTTCGCACTCTATAAAACAATAAATAAATAAAACCATAACTGGTGAATTTCTGTGTTTTTTTAGTTCAAAACATTAATCTTGTCACTGACAAATTCACACAACTTTAATGTACATTAACCTTTGGTTTCTTCAGTTAATTGCTAGGGTTTAAAAAAATAAATAATTAAGGGCTCTTTTTATTACACCTAACTATAACGTTTAATCTTTTCTTCAGTGAATTTCTATAGTTTTTTAGCATAAATAAATTCCTACATACCATACGTAAATACCACCCCCATGCTGCACACGGCATTTTAAATTTTATCAATGATGTCCTGACCATGTCATGAGTGATGTAATATGTGAGGTCATAAGCAGTGCATTGTAGGGGCGTGAGCTGTAGTAAGCTCAGGTAACTATAACTGCTGAATTTCTATGGTTTTGTGTGTGAAAAATCTTAACGCAACTATAATGTCCATTTAACCTTTGTTTTTTCAGTGAATTCTTAAGGTTTTTTAATTCTATTTCCTAACTATAACGTCCCTGTAACCTTTTTTTATTTTAAGTGAATTTCTATGTTTTCTAATGCTATTTCCCAACTATGACGTCCCTGCAACCTTTGGTTTTTTGGTGATTTTTTTTATATATATACTTGCACAACTGCAAGTACTGAAGGTTGAAGGATGACTCAAAAATATATTGAATAATGCCTTTCATAACTACTGGGAGTGCGTCTAGAAAACTAATTATACTATTTTGACTCACCATATCAGCTACATCTGGCTGACTAGAAAACTCCCCATTGTCAATAAATTCATGTCCAGTAGGAACAAAAAGGACAGCAACTCATTGTGTTTCACAGTTTTTGCTTAACACAGTTGGCACCCCAATCACAGTAACCTTAGGACACAGCACATTGGACAGATGTACTAAGCATTTTAACAGTCAAAAACACTCCAATTCGGTGTTTGCAACTGTTAATAACCTATTTTGGATATACTAATCCCATTTTAGGAGCAAATCATTTTTTACTGACAACCAAAATGGGATTGCAATTCCATACTGATTTGGCATTTGGAAGGGGAATGTTGCAAGTGTAACTTCTACATATCAATTAGGTATTATAATTTATATGTATAAGAAGTTCTAACTCTGAAGTTAGGGTGACAATACATTGGCAAAAGGCAATGGGTATCAATTGTGATCTCAAAAAAATGTTTGCTGGGGAGTAGGCAGTGGTCTAGGAGACACAACACTGAAACAAATTTAAATAAAATAATTTACTTTCTTCTCCACACGCAGCCCCATTCCCTTTAAAGAAAATGGGCTGCATTAAAAAAATAAAATTGCTTTGTTTAAAGATGATTATAGACATTGTGGTCTGCTGACCCTAGCAGGCCACCATTCCTTTGAAGGCCTCCAACCATTGTGAGCCACAAGTTGCGACCTACCTCATTAATATTCCTTAGGTATCTCACAATGTGGCCCACTAAGGCTCAGAATTAAAAAGTTTGTATTAGTACATACATCAGTTTGTAAAATTATTCACTAGTCACAACAATACTGGTCGCAATTTTAGACCAGTATTTTGCAACCAATTTTTTGTACACCTGGCACATGCTGCTTTTCAGATGGTGCTGCAATTGTGTAATATTAGATACATGCAATGATTGTTTAAAACTATTGCTTTGTTCTCCTACCACTTATCTCTGCTCAAATTGTTCTTCTATTGGTCTGAAAAATACTGGTCGTAATTTTTGACCAATGATAAAAACAGCTAGGCAAGTAGATCACTAGAACTAATGTAGGTTCTTTTTGATCACATAGCGTTTTCAACAGCTGTTGTCTACTTTCCCTTGAATGTGAATCAAATTATATTTATGTATACTGTGTCTAGTAACGATGAGCCCACTGTTAGAAGCATTGAGCAACGCAGGCCAGGTAATCCCGCTCTTAAATAAACCCTGCTTAAGGCAAAGGAATTACTGGTAGCCCAAGTTCAAAAATTACATTGTTTTGAATATAAGGCATATTAGACCCGTGCTCATGCTGAGCATGATAAAGCAGGATCCCTTTTGAAATGGCTTATTAATCCATAAATATGTGAGTCTTTGATTCTAGAGCTTGACTCTGCTGCAGGTGAAGTTTTATATAATCATGCTGCTATTAATGCTCGCTTTCGTGAATATTGCTCTTATCTATATGCTGCAGAGCCCACTTCGGGATAGTGAGGATTTTTTATCAATAAGCCAACTGCGGGTCCTACAGATGATTTTAGGGGGTATAAATATACAAGAAATTGGTGCTGCCATAAAAAATATGCAAAAAGAACAATTGATGGACAGAATGCAGAACAATGTCATACATTCACCACAGTACAGAGATCTGGGCCTAAACACATTGTTTTTTGCTCCACATGCCATTCCAGTTTGAACCCAGCCATATGCAAATCAGTCTTAACCCTGCGCCCAATGGGAACAGCCCAGCCCAAACTGCCAGGCTAGGTCCTCCCTGGACTGGAAACAAGCACCCTGGGACTGGTTTTGGGGTTTCACCCCTAATCAGCCAGGATAGCTTGACTCTAGTGGCATGGAGAGCATGGGACCCACGTCTGGGCATACCCATCCCACTCGGGGTGACAAATGCAAAAAGAACAATTGATGGACAGAATGCAGAACAATGTCATACATTCACCCCAGTACAGAGATCTGGGCCTAAATTCATAGTTTTTTTGCTCCCATGCCATTCCAGTTTGAACCCAGCCATATACAAATCAGTCTTAACCCTGCGCCCAATGGGAACAGTCCAGCCCAAACATCCAGGCCAGGTCCTCCCTGGACTGGAAACAAGCATCCTAGGACCGGTTTCATGGTTTCACCCCTCATCAGCCAGGATAGCTTGACTCCAGTGGCATGGAGAGCACGGGATCCACGCCTGGGCATACCCATACAAAATATGGCACATGGTAAGGTTCCTGGAGCAGATGAATTGGCTCCTAGACTGGTGGAAATTTGTTCTACAGCTTGAAATTCAGGGCACCTGCCGGTGTAAACATGTGATGCTTTGGTTGATTCTCTTTTGAAACCTGGTTGCCTTTCAATGGATGTTAGATCCTACAGGCCATTGTCTATGGTCAATGTAGATTATAAAATTCGAAGTTGTGTTCTGGTGAGCAGCCTCTTACCACATATGTCCTTTTTAATTCATACTGATCAAGTGGGCTTTTTTCCTGGGCATAATATGGCTTATAATATTCGGAGCGATACAAAAGGGGATGATGGACGGAACGCTTGAGCCAATCAAACACTCACCCCCAGTCAACTGATCTGGGTTTAATCCATCATCATTCTTTAGCTCACTCCACCACCCCAGTTCAGACATGGCCATATGCAAATCAGTCTGACCCTGTGCCTCATGGGAACAGTCCAGCCCGAACTGCCAAGCCATGTCTTCCCTGGACCGGAAACAAGCATCCTAGGACCGGTTTCTGGCATTCCAGCCGTCATCAGCCAGGCTTGCTTGAATCCAGTGGCAAAGTGAGCAAGGGACCCACGTCTGGGCATACCCCCGCCAACTTAGGGCGAACAAAGCGATACAAAAGGGGATGATGGACGGAACGCTGAGCCAATCAAACACTCACCCCCAGTCAACTGATCTGGGTTTAATCCATCATCATTCTTTAGCTCACTCCACCACCCCAGTTCAGACATGGCCATATGCAAATCAGTCTGACCCTGTGCCTCATGGGAACAGTCCAGCCCGAACTGCCAAGCCATGTCTTCCCTGGACCGGAAACAAGCATCCTAGGACCGGTTTCTGGCATTCCAGCCGTCATCAGCCAGGCTTGCTTGAATCCAGTGGCAAAGTGAGCAAGGGACCCACGTCTGGGCATACCCCCGCCAACTTAGGGCGAACAAAGCGATACAAAAGGGGATGATGGACGGAACGCTTGAGCCAATCAAACACTCACCCCCAGTCAACTGATCTGGGTTTAATCCATCATCATTCTTTAGCTCACTCCACCACCCCAGTTCAGACATGGCCATATGCAAATCAGTCTGACCCTGTGCCTCATGGGAACAGTCCAGCCCGAACTGCCAAGCCATGTCTTCCCTGGACCGGAAACAAGCATCCTAGGACCGGTTTCTGGCATTCCAGCCGTCATCAGCCAGGCTTGCTTGAATCCAGTGGCAAAGTGAGCAAGGGACCCACGTCTGGGCATACCCCCGCCAACTTAGGGCGAACAAAGCGATACAAAGGGGATGATGGACGGAACGCTTGAGCCAATCAAACACTCACCCCCAGTCAACTGATCTGGGTTTAATCCATCATCATTCTTTAGCTCACTCCACCACCCCAGTTCAGACATGGCCATATGCAAATCAGTCTGACCCTGTGCCTCATGGGAACAGTCCAGCCCGAACTGCCAAGCCATGTCTTCCCTGGACCGGAAACAAGCATCCTAGGACCGGTTTCTGGCATTCCAGCCGTCATCAGCCAGGCTTGCTTGAATCCAGTGGCAAAGTGAGCAAGGGACCCACGTCTGGGCATACCCCCGCCAACTTAGGGCGAACAAAGCGATACAAAAGGGGATGATGGACGGAACGCTTGAGCCAATCAAACACTCACCCCCAGTCAACTGATCTGGGTTTAATCCATCATCATTCTTTAGCTCACTCCACCACCCCAGTTCAGACATGGCCATATGCAAATCAGTCTGACCCTGTGCCTCATGGGAACAGTCCAGCCCGAACTGCCAAGCCATGTCTTCCCTGGACCGGAAACAAGCATCCTAGGACCGGTTTCTGGCATTCCAGCCGTCATCAGCCAGGCTTGCTTGAATCCAGTGGCAAAGTGAGCAAGGGACCCACGTCTGGGCATACCCCCGCCAACTTAGGGCGAACAAAGCGATACAAAAGGGGATGATGGACGGAACGTTTGAGCCAATCAAACACTCACCCCCAGTCAACTGATCTGGGTTTAATCCATCATCATTCTTTAGCTCACTCCACCACCCCAGTTCAGACATGGCCATATGCAAATCAGTCTGACCCTGTGCCTCATGGGAACAGTCCAGCCCGAACTGCCAAGCCATGTCTTCCCTGGACCGGAAACAAGCATCCTAGGACCGGTTTCTGGCATTCCAGCCGTCATCAGCCAGGCTTGCTTGAATCCAGTGGCAAAGTGAGCAAGGGACCCACGTCTGGGCATACCCCCGCCAACTTAGGGCGAACAAAGCGATACAAAAGGGGATGATGGACGGAACGCTTGAGCCAATCAAACACTCACCCCCAGTCAACTGATCTGGGTTTAATCCATCATCATTCTTTAGCTCACTCCACCACCCCAGTTCAGACATGGCCATATGCAAATCAGTCTGACCCTGTGCCTCATGGGAACAGTCCAGCCCGAACTGCCAAGCCATGTCTTCCCTGGACCGGAAACAAGCATCCTAGGACCGGTTTCTGGCATTCCAGCCGTCATCAGCCAGGCTTGCTTGAATCCAGTGGCAAAGTGAGCAAGGGACCCACGTCTGGGCATACCCCCGCCAACTTAGGGCGAACAAAGCGATACAAAAGGGGATGATGGACGGAACGCTTGAGCCAATCAAACACTCACCCCCAGTCAACTGATCTGGGTTTAATCCATCATCATTCTTTAGCTCACTCCACCACCCCAGTTCAGACATGGCCATATGCAAATCAGTCTGACCCTGTGCCTCATGGGAACAGTCCAGCCCGAACTGCCAAGCCATGTCTTCCCTGGACCGGAAACAAGCATCCTAGGACCGGTTTCTGGCATTCCAGCCGTCATCAGCCAGGCTTGCTTGAATCCAGTGGCAAAGTGAGCAAGGGACCCACGTCTGGGCATACCCCCGCCAACTTAGGGCGAACAAAGCGATACAAAAGGGGATGATGGACGGAACGTTTGAGCCAATCAAACACTCACCCCCAGTCAACTGATCTGGGTTTAATCCATCATCATTCTTTAGCTCACTCCACCACCCCAGTTCAGACATGGCCATATGCAAATCAGTCTGACCCTGTGCCTCATGGGAACAGTCCAGCCCGAACTGCCAAGCCATGTCTTCCCTGGACCGGAAACAAGCATCCTAGGACCGGTTTCTGGCATTCCAGCCGTCATCAGCCAGGCTTGCTTGAATCCAGTGGCAAAGTGAGCAAGGGACCCACGTCTGGGCATACCCCCGCCAACTTAGGGCGAACAAAGCGATACAAAAGGGGATGATGGACGGAACGCTTGAGCCAATCAAACACTCACCCCCAGTCAACTGATCTGGGTTTAATCCATCATCATTCTTTAGCTCACTCCACCACCCCAGTTCAGACATGGCCATATGCAAATCAGTCTGACCCTGTGCCTCATGGGAACAGTCCAGCCCGAACTGCCAAGCCATGTCTTCCCTGGACCGGAAACAAGCATCCTAGGACCGGTTTCTGGCATTCCAGCCGTCATCAGCCAGGCTTGCTTGAATCCAGTGGCAAAGTGAGCAAGGGACCCACGTCTGGGCATACCCCCGCCAACTTAGGGCGAACAAAGCGATACAAAAGGGGATGATGGACGGAACGTTTGAGCCAATCAAACACTCACCCCCAGTCAACTGATCTGGGTTTAATCCATCATCATTCTTTAGCTCACTCCACCACCCCAGTTCAGACATGGCCATATGCAAATCAGTCTGACCCTGTGCCTCATGGGAACAGTCCAGCCCGAACTGCCAAGCCATGTCTTCCCTGGACCGGAAACAAGCATCCTAGGACCGGTTTCTGGCATTCCAGCCGTCATCAGCCAGGCTTGCTTGAATCCAGTGGCAAAGTGAGCAAGGGACCCACGTCTGGGCATACCCCCGCCAACTTAGGGCGAACAAAGCGATACAAAAGGGGATGATGGACGGAACGCTTGAGCCAATCAAACACTCACCCCCAGTCAACTGATCTGGGTTTAATCCATCATCATTCTTTAGCTCACTCCACCACCCCAGTTCAGACATGGCCATATGCAAATCAGTCTGACCCTGTGCCTCATGGGAACAGTCCAGCCCGAACTGCCAAGCCATGTCTTCCCTGGACCGGAAACAAGCATCCTAGGACCGGTTTCTGGCATTCCAGCCGTCATCAGCCAGGCTTGCTTGAATCCAGTGGCAAAGTGAGCAAGGGACCCACGTCTGGGCATACCCCCGCCAACTTAGGGCGAACAAAGCGATACAAAGGGGATGATGGACGGAACGCTTGAGCCAATCAAACACTCACCCCCAGTCAACTGATCTGGGTTTAATCCATCATCATTCTTTAGCTCACTCCACCACCCCAGTTCAGACATGGCCATATGCAAATCAGTCTGACCCTGTGCCTCATGGGAACAGTCCAGCCCGAACTGCCAAGCCATGTCTTCCCTGGACCGGAAACAAGCATCCTAGGACCGGTTTCTGGCATTCCAGCCGTCATCAGCCAGGCTTGCTTGAATCCAGTGGCAAAGTGAGCAAGGGACCCACGTCTGGGCATACCCCCGCCAACTTAGGGCGAACAAAGCGATACAAAAGGGGATGATGGACGGAACGCTTGAGCCAATCAAACACTCACCCCCAGTCAACTGATCTGGGTTTAATCCATCATCATTCTTTAGCTCACTCCACCACCCCAGTTCAGACATGGCCATATGCAAATCAGTCTGACCCTGTGCCTCATGGGAACAGTCCAGCCCGAACTGCCAAGCCATGTCTTCCCTGGACCGGAAACAAGCATCCTAGGACTTCAGGCATTCAGCGTCATGGCTGATTGACAGGCTGGAGATACCAGAAACTCAGTCCTAGGCATGCTTGCTAATCCAGGTCAAGGCAAGACATGGCTTGGCAGCTTGAAGGCTGAGACTATTCCCCATGAAGATCTAGGCAGTCAGCATTTGCATATGTCATGCAGACTGGAGTGGTGGAGTGAGCTAAGAATGATGATGGATTAAACCCAGATCAGTTGACTGGAAGTGAAGTGTTTGATTGGCTCAATCGTTCCGTCCATCATCCCCTATTGTACAACTTTGATCCTAAGTTGGCAGTCTCAGCGTGGGTCCCTAGCTCACTTGCCACTGGATTCAAGCAAGCCTGACATGGCAGCAATGCCAGAAACCGGTCCTAGAATGCTGATTCCGGTCAAGAGAAGCTTGGCAGTTCGAGCTGGACTGTTCCCATGAGACACAGGGTCAGACTGATTTGCATATGGCCATGTCTGAACTGGAGTGGTGGAGTGAGCTAAAGAATGATGATGGATTAAACCCAGATCAGTTGACTGAGAGTGAGTGTTTGATTGGCTCAAGCGTTCCGTCCATCATCCCCTTTTGTAGTCACTTGTTCGCCCTAAGTTGGCGAGTATGCCCAGACGTGGGTCCCTTGCTCACTTTGCCACTGGATTCAAGCAAGCCTGGCTGATGGCAGCTGGATGCCAGAGACCGGTCCTAGGATGCTTGTTTCCGGTCAGGAAGACATGGCTTGGCAGTTCGAGCTGGACTGTTCCCATGAGCACAGAGTCAGACTGATTTGCATATGGCCATGTCTGAACTGGAGTGGTGGATGAGCTAAAGAATGATGATGGATTAAACCCAGATCAGTTGACTGGGAGTGAGTGTTTGATTAGCTCAAGCGTTCCGTCCATCATCCCCTTTTGTATAAAGCTTTGTTAGCCCTAAGTTGGCGAGTATGCTCAGACGTGGGTCCCTTGCTCACTTTGCCACTGGATTCAAGCAAGCCTGGCTGATGGCAGCTGAATGCCAGAAACCGGTCCTAGGATGCTTGTTTCCGGTCAGGAAGACATGGCTTGGCAGTTCGGGCTGGACTATTCCCATGAAGCACAGGGTCAGACTGTTGCATATGGCCATGTCTGAACTGGAGTGGTGGAGTGAGCTAAGAATGATGATGGATTAAACCCAGATCAGTTGACTGGGGGTGAGTGTTTGATTGGCTCAAACGTTCCGTCCATCATCCCCTTTGTAATAAACTGTTCGCCCTAAGTTGGCGAGTATGCCTAGGCGTGGGTCCCTGCTCACTTTGCCACTGGATTCAAGCAAGCCTGGCTGATGGCGGCTGGAATGCCAGAAACCGGTCCTAGGATGCTTGTTTCGGTCAGGAGACATGGCTTGGCAGTTGGCTGGACTGTTCCCATGAGCACAGAGTCAGACTGATTTGCATATGGCATGTCTGAACTGGGGTGATGAGTGAGCTAAAGAATGATGATGGATTAAACCCAGATCAGTTGACTGGGGATGAGTGTTTGATTGGCTCAAGCGTTCCGTCCATCATCCCCTTTTGTATCGCTGTTCGCCCTAAGTTGGCGAGTATCCTAGACGTGGGTCCCTTGCTCACTTTGCCACTGGATTCAAGCAAGCCTGGCTGATGGCAGCAATGCCAGAACCGGTCCTAGGATGCTTGTTTCGGTCAAGAAGACATGGCTTGGCAGTTCGAGCTGGACTGTTCCCATGAGACACAGGGTCAGACTGATTTGCATATGGCCATGTCTGACGAGTGGTGGAGTGAGCTAAGAATGATGATGGATTAAACCCAGATCAGTTGACTGGGGTGAGTGTTTGATTAGCTCAACGTTCCGTCCATCATCCCCTTTGTATCAGCTTTGTTCGCCCTAAGTTGGCGAGTATGCCTAGACGTGGGTCCACTTGCTCACTTTGCCACTGGATTCAAGCAAGCCTGGCTGATGACGGCTGGAATGCCAGAAACCGGTCCTAAGATGCTTGTTTCAGTCCAGGAAGACATGGCTTGGCAGTCGGGCTGGACTGTTCCCATGAGGCACAGGGTCAGACTGATTTGCATATGGCCATGTCTAGACTGGGGTGGTGGATGAGCTAAAGAATGATGATGGATTAAACCCAGATCAGTTGACTGGGGGTGAGTGTTTGATTGGCTCAAGCGTTCCGTCCATCATCCCCTTTGTATATAAACTTGTTCGCCCTAAGTTGGCGGGGTATGCCCAGACGTGGGTCCCTTGCTCACTTTGCCACTGGATTCAAGCAAGCCTGGCATGACGGCTGAATGCAGAAACCGGTCCTAGGATGCTTGTTTCCGGTCCAGGAAGACATGGCTTGGCAGTTCGAGCTGGACTGTTCCCATGAGCACAGAGTCAGACTGATTTGCATATGGCCATGTCTGAACAGGAGTGGTGGAGTGAGCTAAAGATGATGATGGATTAAACCCAGATCAGTTGACTGGGGGTGAGTGTTTGATTGGCTCAAACGTTCCGTCCATCATCCCCTTTTGTATACACTGTTAAGCCCTAAGTTGGCGAGGTATGCTCAGGCGTGGGTCCCTTGCTCACTTTGCCACTGGATTCAAGCAAGCCTGGCTGATGACGGCTGGAATGCCAGAAACCGGTCCTAAGATGCTTGTTTCCGGTCCAGGAAGACATGGCTTGGCAGTTCAGGCTGGACTGTTCCCATGAGCACAGGATCAGACTGATTTGCATATGGCCATGTCTAGACTAGAGTGGTGGAGTGAGCTAAAGAATGATGATGGATTAAACCCAGATCAGTTGACTGGGGGTGAGTGTTTGATTGGCTCAAGCGTTCCGTCCATCATCCCCTTTTGTATAGCTTGTTCGCCCTAAGTTGGCGAGGTATGCCCAGACGTGGGTCCCTTGCTCACTTTGCCACTGGATTCAAGCAAGCCTGGCTGATGGCGGCAGAATGCCAGAAGCCGGTCCTAGATGCTTGTTTCGGTCCAGGAAGACATGGCTTGGCAGTTCGGGCTGGACTGTTCCCATGAGGCACAGAGTCAGACTGATTTGCATATGGCCATGTCTGAACTGGGGTAGTGAAGTGAGCTAAAGAATGATGATGGATTAAACCCAGATCAGTTGACTGGGGGTGAGTGTTTGATTGGCTCAAGCGTTCCGTCCATCATCCCCTTTGTATCGCTTTGTTAAGCCCTAAGTGGCGAGGTATGCCCAGACGTGGGTCCCTTGCTCACTTTGCCACTGGATTCAAGCAAGCCTGGCTGATGACGGCTGGAATGCCAGAAACCGGTCCTAGGATGCTTGTTTCCGGTCCAGGGAAGACATGGCTTGGCAGTTCGGGCTGGACTGTTCCCATGAGGCACAGGGTCAGACTGATTTGCATATGGCCATGTCTGAACTGGGGTGGTGGAGTGAGCTAAAGAATGATGATGGATTAAACCCAGATCAGTTGACTGGGGGTGAGTGTTTGATTGGCTCAAACGTTCCGTCCATCATCCCCTTTTGTATCAGCTTTGTTCGCCCTAAGTTGGCGGGGGTATGCCCAGACGTGGGTCCCTTGCTCACTTTGCCACTGGATTCAAGCAAGCCTGGCTGATGGCGGCTGGAATGCCAGAAACCGGTCCTAGGATGCTTGTTTCCGGTCCAGGAAGACATGGCTAGCTGGTCGGGCTGGACTGTTCCCATGAGGCACAGGGTCAGACTGATTTGCATATGGCCATGTCTGAACTAGGGTGGTGGAGTGAGCTAAAGAATGATGATGGATTAAACCCAGATCAGTTGACTGGAGGTGAGTGTTTGATTGGCTCAAGCGTTCCGTCCATCATCCCCTTTGTATCAGCTTTGTTCGCCCTAAGTTGGCGGGAGTATGCCCAGACGTGGGTCCCTTGCTCACTTTGCCACTGGATTCAAGCAAGCCTGGCTGATGACGGCTGGAATGCCAGAAACCGGTCCTAGGATGCTTGTTTCCGGTCCAGGGAAGACATGGCTTGGCAGTTCGGGCTGGACTGTTCCCATGAGGCACAGGGTCAGACTGATTTGCATATGGCCATGTCTGAACTGGGGTGGTGGAGTGAGCTAAAGAATGATGATGGATTAAACCCAGATCAGTTGACTGGGGGTGAGTGTTTGATTGGCTCAAGCGTTCCGTCCATCATCCCCTTTTGTATCGCTTTGTTCGCCCTAAGTTGGCGGGGGTATGCCCAGACGTGGGTCCCTTGCTCACTTTGCCACTGGATTCAAGCAAGCCTGGCTGATGGCGGCTGGAATGCCAGAAACCGGTCCTAGGATGCTTGTTTCCGGTCCAGGAAGACATGGCTTGGCAGTTCGGGCTGGACTGTTCCCATGAGGCACAGGGTCAGACTGATTTGCATATGGCCATGTCTGAACTGGGGTGGTGGAGTGAGCTAAAGAATGATGATGGATTAAACCCAGATCAGTTGACTGGGGGTGAGTGTTTGATTGGCTCAAGCGTTCCGTCCATCATCCCCTTTTGTATCGCTTTGTTCGCCCTAAGTTGGCGGGGGTATGCCCAGACGTGGGTCCCTTGCTCACTTTGCCACTGGATTCAAGCAAGCCTGGCTGATGACGGCTGGAATGCCAGAAACCGGTCCTAGGATGCTTGTTTCCGGTCCAGGGAAGACATGGCTTGGCAGTTCGGGCTGGACTGTTCCCATGAGGCACAGGGTCAGACTGATTTGCATATGGCCATGTCTGAACTGGGGTGGTGGAGTGAGCTAAAGAATGATGATGGATTAAACCCAGATCAGTTGACTGGGGGTGAGTGTTTGATTGGCTCAAGCGTTCCGTCCATCATCCCCTTTTGTATCGCTTTGTTCGCCCTAAGTTGGCGGGGGTATGCCCAGACGTGGGTCCCTTGCTCACTTTGCCACTGGATTCAAGCAAGCCTGGCTGATGACGGCTGGAATGCCAGAAACCGGTCCTAGGATGCTTGTTTCCGGTCCAGGGAAGACATGGCTTGGCAGTTCGGGCTGGACTGTTCCCATGAGGCACAGGGTCAGACTGATTTGCATATGGCCATGTCTGAACTGGGGTGGTGGAGTGAGCTAAAGAATGATGATGGATTAAACCCAGATCAGTTGACTGGGGGTGAGTGTTTGATTGGCTCAAACGTTCCGTCCATCATCCCCTTTTGTATCGCTTTGTTCGCCCTAAGTTGGCGGGGGTATGCCCAGACGTGGGTCCCTTGCTCACTTTGCCACTGGATTCAAGCAAGCCTGGCTGATGACGGCTGGAATGCCAGAAACCGGTCCTAGGATGCTTGTTTCCGGTCCAGGGAAGACATGGCTTGGCAGTTCGGGCTGGACTGTTCCCATGAGGCACAGGGTCAGACTGATTTGCATATGGCCATGTCTGAACTGGGGTGGTGGAGTGAGCTAAAGAATGATGATGGATTAAACCCAGATCAGTTGACTGGGGGTGAGTGTTTGATTGGCTCAAGCGTTCCGTCCATCATCCCCTTTTGTATCGCTTTGTTCGCCCTAAGTTGGCGGGGGTATGCCCAGACGTGGGTCCCTTGCTCACTTTGCCACTGGATTCAAGCAAGCCTGGCTGATGACGGCTGGAATGCCAGAAACCGGTCCTAGGATGCTTGTTTCCGGTCCAGGGAAGACATGGCTTGGCAGTTCGGGCTGGACTGTTCCCATGAGGCACAGGGTCAGACTGATTTGCATATGGCCATGTCTGAACTGGGGTGGTGGAGTGAGCTAAAGAATGATGATGGATTAAACCCAGATCAGTTGACTGGGGGTGAGTGTTTGATTGGCTCAAGCGTTCCGTCCATCATCCCCTTTTGTATCGCTTTGTTCGCCCTAAGTTGGCGGGGGTATGCCCAGACGTGGGTCCCTTGCTCACTTTGCCACTGGATTCAAGCAAGCCTGGCTGATGACGGCTGGAATGCCAGAAACCGGTCCTAGGATGCTTGTTTCCGGTCCAGGGAAGACATGGCTTGGCAGTTCGGGCTGGACTGTTCCCATGAGGCACAGGGTCAGACTGATTTGCATATGGCCATGTCTGAACTGGGGTGGTGGAGTGAGCTAAAGAATGATGATGGATTAAACCCAGATCAGTTGACTGGGGGTGAGTGTTTGATTGGCTCAAACGTTCCGTCCATCATCCCCTTTTGTATCGCTTTGTTCGCCCTAAGTTGGCGGGGGTATGCCCAGACGTGGGTCCCTTGCTCACTTTGCCACTGGATTCAAGCAAGCCTGGCTGATGACGGCTGGAATGCCAGAAACCGGTCCTAGGATGCTTGTTTCCGGTCCAGGGAAGACATGGCTTGGCAGTTCGGGCTGGACTGTTCCCATGAGGCACAGGGTCAGACTGATTTGCATATGGCCATGTCTGAACTGGGGTGGTGGAGTGAGCTAAAGAATGATGATGGATTAAACCCAGATCAGTTGACTGGGGGTGAGTGTTTGATTGGCTCAAGCGTTCCGTCCATCATCCCCTTTTGTATCGCTTTGTTCGCCCTAAGTTGGCGGGGGTATGCCCAGACGTGGGTCCCTTGCTCACTTTGCCACTGGATTCAAGCAAGCCTGGCTGATGACGGCTGGAATGCCAGAAACCGGTCCTAGGATGCTTGTTTCCGGTCCAGGGAAGACATGGCTTGGCAGTTCGGGCTGGACTGTTCCCATGAGGCACAGGGTCAGACTGATTTGCATATGGCCATGTCTGAACTGGGGTGGTGGAGTGAGCTAAAGAATGATGATGGATTAAACCCAGATCAGTTGACTGGGGGTGAGTGTTTGATTGGCTCAAGCGTTCCGTCCATCATCCCCTTTTGTATCGCTTTGTTCGCCCTAAGTTGGCGGGGGTATGCCCAGACGTGGGTCCCTTGCTCACTTTGCCACTGGATTCAAGCAAGCCTGGCTGATGACGGCTGGAATGCCAGAAACCGGTCCTAGGATGCTTGTTTCCGGTCCAGGGAAGACATGGCTTGGCAGTTCGGGCTGGACTGTTCCCATGAGGCACAGGGTCAGACTGATTTGCATATGGCCATGTCTGAACTGGGGTGGTGGAGTGAGCTAAAGAATGATGATGGATTAAACCCAGATCAGTTGACTGGGGGTGAGTGTTTGATTGGCTCAAACGTTCCGTCCATCATCCCCTTTTGTATCGCTTTGTTCGCCCTAAGTTGGCGGGGGTATGCCCAGACGTGGGTCCCTTGCTCACTTTGCCACTGGATTCAAGCAAGCCTGGCTGATGACGGCTGGAATGCCAGAAACCGGTCCTAGGATGCTTGTTTCCGGTCCAGGGAAGACATGGCTTGGCAGTTCGGGCTGGACTGTTCCCATGAGGCACAGGGTCAGACTGATTTGCATATGGCCATGTCTGAACTGGGGTGGTGGAGTGAGCTAAAGAATGATGATGGATTAAACCCAGATCAGTTGACTGGGGGTGAGTGTTTGATTGGCTCAAACGTTCCGTCCATCATCCCCTTTTGTATCGCTTTGTTCGCCCTAAGTTGGCGGGGGTATGCCCAGACGTGGGTCCCTTGCTCACTTTGCCACTGGATTCAAGCAAGCCTGGCTGATGACGGCTGGAATGCCAGAAACCGGTCCTAGGATGCTTGTTTCCGGTCCAGGGAAGACATGGCTTGGCAGTTCGGGCTGGACTGTTCCCATGAGGCACAGGGTCAGACTGATTTGCATATGGCCATGTCTGAACTGGGGTGGTGGAGTGAGCTAAAGAATGATGATGGATTAAACCCAGATCAGTTGACTGGGGGTGAGTGTTTGATTGGCTCAAACGTTCCGTCCATCATCCCCTTTTGTATCGCTTTGTTCGCCCTAAGTTGGCGGGGGTATGCCCAGACGTGGGTCCCTTGCTCACTTTGCCACTGGATTCAAGCAAGCCTGGCTGATGACGGCTGGAATGCCAGAAACCGGTCCTAGGATGCTTGTTTCCGGTCCAGGGAAGACATGGCTTGGCAGTTCGGGCTGGACTGTTCCCATGAGGCACAGGGTCAGACTGATTTGCATATGGCCATGTCTGAACTGGGGTGGTGGAGTGAGCTAAAGAATGATGATGGATTAAACCCAGATCAGTTGACTGGGGGTGAGTGTTTGATTGGCTCAAACGTTCCGTCCATCATCCCCTTTTGTATCGCTTTGTTCGCCCTAAGTTGGCGGGGGTATGCCCAGACGTGGGTCCCTTGCTCACTTTGCCACTGGATTCAAGCAAGCCTGGCTGATGACGGCTGGAATGCCAGAAACCGGTCCTAGGATGCTTGTTTCCGGTCCAGGGAAGACATGGCTTGGCAGTTCGGGCTGGACTGTTCCCATGAGGCACAGGGTCAGACTGATTTGCATATGGCCATGTCTGAACTGGGGTGGTGGAAGTGAGCTAAAGAATGATGATGGATTAAACCCAGATCAGTTGACTGGGGGTGAGTGTTTGATTGGCTCAAGCGTTCCGTCCATCATCCCCTTTTGTATCGCTTTGTTCGCCCTAAGTTGGCGGGGGTATGCCCAGACGTGGGTCCCTTGCTCACTTTGCCACTGGATTCAAGCAAGCCTGGCTGATGACGGCTGGAATGCCAGAAACCGGTCCTAGGATGCTTGTTTCCGGTCCAGGGAAGACATGGCTTGGCAGTTCGGGCTGGACTGTTCCCATGAGGCACAGGGTCAGACTGATTTGCATATGGCCATGTCTGAACTGGGGTGGTGGAGTGAGCTAAAGAATGATGATGGATTAAACCCAGATCAGTTGACTGGGGGTGAGTGTTTGATTGGCTCAAGCGTTCCGTCCATCATCCCCTTTTGTATCGCTTTGTTCGCCCTAAGTTGGCGGGGGTATGCCCAGACGTGGGTCCCTTGCTCACTTTGCCACTGGATTCAAGCAAGCCTGGCTGATGACGGCTGGAATGCCAGAAACCGGTCCTAGGATGCTTGTTTCCGGTCCAGGGAAGACATGGCTTGGCAGTTCGGGCTGGACTGTTCCCATGAGGCACAGGGTCAGACTGATTTGCATATGGCCATGTCTGAACTGGGGTGGTGGAGTGAGCTAAAGAATGATGATGGATTAAACCCAGATCAGTTGACTGGGGGTGAGTGTTTGATTGGCTCAAACGTTCCGTCCATCATCCCCTTTTGTATCGCTTTGTTCGCCCTAAGTTGGCGGGGGTATGCCCAGACGTGGGTCCCTTGCTCACTTTGCCACTGGATTCAAGCAAGCCTGGCTGATGACGGCTGGAATGCCAGAAACCGGTCCTAGGATGCTTGTTTCCGGTCCAGGGAAGACATGGCTTGGCAGTTCGGGCTGGACTGTTCCCATGAGGCACAGGGTCAGACTGATTTGCATATGGCCATGTCTGAACTGGGGTGGTGGAGTGAGCTAAAGAATGATGATGGATTAAACCCAGATCAGTTGACTGGGGGTGAGTGTTTGATTGGCTCAAACGTTCCGTCCATCATCCCCTTTTGTATCGCTTTGTTCGCCCTAAGTTGGCGGGGGTATGCCCAGACGTGGGTCCCTTGCTCACTTTGCCACTGGATTCAAGCAAGCCTGGCTGATGACGGCTGGAATGCCAGAAACCGGTCCTAGGATGCTTGTTTCCGGTCCAGGGAAGACATGGCTTGGCAGTTCGGGCTGGACTGTTCCCATGAGGCACAGGGTCAGACTGATAGCAATACGTAA